>CAXIVR010000005.1:99238133-99874298 GCA_964035755.1 Teleogryllus oceanicus | reverse complement strand
ACCCATGGGGCATGGATGTGTTCCTCGTGCCGATACATCATTGACGGGGAGATCGTAAGTTATAGTTCCGATTGATGAATATGGAATGTTTCCACGCAAAAACTGCTACGGTCATTAGTCCCGTAAGTGTTTCGTGACGAGAGAAAGCGGAGTTCTTTCCCTCCTTGATGAGATCCGGTGCCGACCTACGCGTGGGCTTGCGGAGTTCAAGCCCATCCAGGTGTGACCCATTAGTGGGGTCACTGCCGCAGCCGGGACAAGCTCTAAGATCCTGGTTGTTCCCCCGACATGTGTGGTGCGTGTAATTGTGTGTATGTTTAGGTAAGAGTTGAGGATTGGACAAGGAACGGAAATGAAAGATCACGCGCTATTCGTGGCCCGTCTCTTAGGATATTTCTCCGGCATTCGACTGGTTTTGATCAGAGAAACCATGTAAAACTACCGACCAGAGAAGTCGGCCGCTAGAATTCTCCTCCAGACCGGCCGAACTCGGCCTAGCTATGCAGCCAGTGTCGAAAATCGTGACACATTTGGGACTCAAACCCTAGGTCCTCTCTGGTAGAGGCACTGGAATGACGTCACCTGATGCCTTGAGCTACTTCAGCTGGTCGAGACCCGACGGGGGATTTTCTTATCGTACTAAGAAGAGAATTAAAACGCCGGTTTCTCTGGCCGTAGTGTTCCTGTTTCTCCGATCAATACTGGACGAATGCCGGGAAAACCCTAAGCGCTTAAACAGACCGTGCAGAGATATTTTCTTCGTCTTGTTTCCTATCACCGAATTTGTATAAAATAACCAACATAAAAGTTGAGAAAATAAAACAAATAATAATTCTTATTATGCATATCTAGGTAGCCGAGATCTCTAAGGCACTAGAGCCGTGGTGACCTCGGACTGAAGGAGCGTGGGTTCAAGTTCAACCTCGGGTATGGGTGTATTTGTGTAAGTCTGTGTGTGTGTGTGTGTGTGTGTGTGTGTGTGTATATATATATATATATATATATATATATATATATATATATATATATATTTTTGTGACGTACCGGTAGCCCGGGTTGTTCAGTAAATTTATTTGTAAAGGGACAGGTGTTCTTTTCGTGAATGGACTCGGGTTATTAATCAAACACCACTGTTCCGTGAACAAAATAAACATGAACTATTTTATTCTATACAAATCACTATGATTACAATATCTGTGGTGGTCTTTATTCTTTTCTTTCCCCACCCAGAATCACTGTTAGTTCTTTCGATCTTACATCGATCAAGGAAATATTTACCGTTTAATCCTCCCCTCGAGCGTCGCGGCTTCGGGACCCTCGGTTCCTCGTGCCCCCTCGCTGTCTGCCTGTGTCTGCTCCACGGGGACCAGCCGATGCGATGCGTTGCGTTTCGAAGGCCACCAGCGTAATTTTCCCCACGGTCCCTCTGCGTCTCCTCGCTGAACTCCTTTCCGATTCACCCAGATTTCTTGATGTTACCTTCCGCGAGCTGATAAACGCCATAATTATTCAAGACGTTCGAGCACGTGTCTCACCATTTCACCAGGCTACTAGTCCCGTGGTGTACTCCTCTGCACACAAGTTCTCTCGATCTGTACTACTCCAGATAATAGCTATCACTCTGACATTACATTCGAGCTACTAATGATGGTTACCCTCACAAATTGTCCTCAATCATTTTTTCAGCGCTCCGTTCGTTCGCGACATTTTTACTTGTTCGAACGCGGAACAGTCCCAGGCACCTCCTTCCCTTACCGGCGGCAGCAACACTGAAGTTCTTTCAACTGTCGTTCATTTTCCCTCTGGCAACCGTTCTGCCGCGTGCTTACTTGATGTATCGCCGTTTCTTTAGGCAGAAACGTGGTGCGTTTCAATATATATGACGTGCATTCACCTTTCATTATCGTCATCGTTTCATATCCCATCGTCCCTGGACTATCAATCCTCGAGTATAAAAGTTGGATTCAGCATTGGATGCTGATACCTCCAAAATAAGTCATACACTTGCCACGAAATAAATATTACTGAGCCCGATAGAAGCAGGTGTATTCTCGCGTGTCGCTAGCTGTCCAGTTCGCGACAGTAAAAAAATCTTATCATGAAATATGCCTAAAATCATTGATCATTATTTTTCAATGTATCCGTTTCTCTCCAAGCTTGAACTCTTAATGTTTTTTCACTTGTGCTGACAAGATGTTCTCACTTTCTGGTTTTTGTTAGAGGTACTAATTCAAAAACACGTACGTATTTTAGCTTCTTCAAAACCCCTTCGTAACATTTAGTAGTACTCATTAACATCCTCACTAAATACTTTATTTCAAATGCTCTCTATACCTCAAATTTCACTATACTTTGGTAAAATCTCGTAGAGTATTCAAATGTAATCATTAGGTATATTTCCGATGAATTTTAAATTCATCACTAAGTTGAAGTGAGTACTCACACAAATGTTGTGAAAGTGTAACTCTCCCATAAACCCCCTCCTCGCTTGATTTCACTCCTGTCGTACTTGTGAGAAACCCTTTCCCTTAATTGAGCACATAATTTCTTGAATGAACTCTTATTTCTGAGTTTATTAAACATTTCAAAATGGTCTGACGGAAGAGCAGACCGAATCGCCTGAGCCACCAATTGATATTTGTTTACTTCATTTTATTAATTAACTAATTCATGAATTTAGTTCCCCGAGTTACTCTTGGACAGCATGCTCACTTCAGCTAGCTTTCTGTGAAGCGATGCAGGGTTTGAGTCACGGCCGAAGCAAAATGAAGCTGTAGTTTTCTGATACGAAATAGTCCTTTCTGTAGCTACGTGACGAAAAAAGCTCAGGTAGACCATGTGCGGTGAAGGACAGGCCTGTGACCTCAGACGTGGATAATAAATAAAAACAGGGCCCCTGCCTAGGAACATCGCCAGCTGGCTAAAGTCGGATTAACCCCAACCCTTAAATGGCAAATACAAACTACATGTATACATTTATTGTCTTAACTCACCATTCCGTCAATAATTTGGAGAGTTAATCATATGTTTTCTGGTATTTGTATTTCAACATTCCGACATCTAGAAAAAGTAGGAGGTGGGGTGTTTTGTGGCGTTACAATTTACCTCACGATGCTTCCTCACAACAAACTGAATTAGAAGTTCCATAAACGTCGAACTTCCGAACTACAAGTCCAGATAAAGTTTAAATACAAGAGACGATGTTGTAAAAATATATTTGGTTATCCTCAAGATTTTTTTTTAAATAACTCTTTCATAGTATTTTAAATTATTAGTAAAAATAATTTGAGATACTCGAGTGTAAATAATAGTATCTGACATTGTGGATGAAATCGGATAATTGTCGTTTATGGAGAAAAGGACGAGACTATTCTTATTCCAAGTGCTTTCAAGAAGAGACAACAAATGGCAATAATTCACTCCTACACTATGGCTTTTCTCTGTCGTGTAATACATGCATTTTAACTCTGCATTTCTCCGTAAAATAGTAATTATAAACTACCATTATTTACACTCGAATGGATCATTTAATGTGTCCAACGTTATAGATTTTATCAACAAAGTGGCAAGATTTCTAGATCAAGTCTGTCTAACGAGCAGCGTTGCCAGATGATTAAATGTATAGCCCAGTACCATTCTTAAACAATTCTGGTACTTTCCCTTATATCCCCAGTACCAATGGCAATTGATTTAAATTCTGAAAAAAAAAATTATAACCCTATAATATTTTAACTCGCACAAGAAGTTACACTTAATTCGATATCCATTCATTTTGTATCGATAAAAATTGAAGGCTAAGATATTCTATCCTTTTCGAGAACAGCATGTACTAGAAAAAGACCATCTATGTCACCGTTAACGTTTTTAAGTCAGCGTTTTCACCAATATCAAGTTTTTTTGTAATATTGTTGTTAGTTATAAATTATTGAATAAAAAAGTTTCGTGATCGAAAGTCGTACATCAGTTACTACAGACTTAAAATTCTGGTATTTAAATGTACCAAACGTACCATCCTGTTACATGATATCTTAATTAAAATCCTGGTAAATTTCCAGGATCCCAGTACTCTGGCAACGCTGATAAAGCTGCATTCAAGGTATTGTGGCTCGGAGGCTCTGAAATCTCTTGCGTCATCGCCGGGACCACTTCCTCCGCTTAACCCTCTTGTCTTTGTCCTCAGAGCCGGCCTGCCCTTCCGCACTGAAATCTCGCCTTTTTGTTTCGATTTAGTGAGCGGCCACTAAATGTTCACGACAGTAAGCTGGGAAAAAGATTGTACTCAAACTTCTGGAAAAAGAAGCCAGCGGAAAAAAAGAAAGTATTTTTGACTAAAAGCATTAATTATCTCGTGTACATTATTTGGTAATTAGAAAATGTAAAAGAAGGCAGAGGAAGAATATTTTGCCTAGAAAATTGAGATAAAAATTTGAAACGATGGTTTTCGGCATCCTCCTCTACTAGCCTCGTATTCTCAGAACTGCAATATGCCCCATGACTAACCCACCTGCTCGGGCTGCCGAGTTGTGACTCTAAAAACAGATTTGGGGTTTACCATTCTAAAGTATTTCATTCCTTCCTTTTTTAATGTAATTTATTTATAAAGGTCGCATAAACAACTAGGTCTTGAGTGACCACAAGGTTGTAATACAGAGTCACATGTATTTACAAAGTATTTCTGTATGTTAAGTCTTTACAAAGTATGTTTCAATAAATTACAATATGACAAATACAGTAGGTTATTTTACATAGTATTATACATTATTGTGGATAGTTCAGAACTTGCCGGGGAAGGCATCAAATGAATATTTTACTGGAAAAAATAGTTGTCTTTGAACATACATGGACACTTTATATTTTAAATTTTTTTGGAGGTTGAGTTCCAAGAAAATGGATCACTTTATATGCATTACTTTTATCATTCAAAAGTGGTTGTATATTGTTTGGAAGATTATATTTTTTCGTTAATTTATTAAGATTTGGTCAAAGCATTAATATATGTATGATAGTGGTAGGTAGATTATATGTTTCACAGAGATTTGGAGATTCCTTTATAATTAGTTGTGGGTCAGAGCTGCATGGCCAATTCTCAAACGCGTTAGTAGCATGTGACTTCTTTGGAGGTGGGAGCATGGTCTTTAAAAATTTATTTCCTGATCATGTGAATTTACTAGGTGGTGAGCGTTTCCTTTGGTATCCCACAGTATCTTGGTTTTGTGAAGTTCTTTTTTTATATCATTATGAACTAATACTAATAAATACGATATGTGAGGAATCCGCATAAGCACTATTTCTTTGTTAATGTTTACAGTTCATTGTCCCTTATATAGATTAATAGCTTTTGATTATTGGATCAAGTGTGGAAGTCTATTAAAACTTTTTAGTACCTTTTGAAACAGTGTATTTACAAATTTTGAAATTGACATTTCTTTGATGTACTTTAGAGCTCTATGGCATGGCCTAAATGGCTCTAATGGCATAAGCCTCACAATAATATACAAAACGTAGGTCACTAAGCTTGAAATATTTTGTTTGACCATCAACAAATAGAGCACATCCAGAGCCGTTAGTGGTTCAGGAACCATCAGTAAATATGTTAGTGTATTGTGTATTTAGATGAAAAAATTTTCTGAAGAGAGCTAGATATATTGTGGACATGTGTCAGCTTTCTTGAATTCTTTAAGACTTGTATTAATAGCAATTTTGGAAGGAAATATGGAGGACTTTTATAAATTTGTATCAGAATTTACCAGAGGAAACTTGAAGTCGATCTCATCGAATTGTTTTTTAAAACTTATATACTGGTTTTGGGAATTGATTTTATTTGTATTGTCAGCAAATCTTGAAGAAAACATTCCTATCTCTGGGTTACAGGAGAACTGAGATTTTGCTGGGTGGAGAAAGTTTTTTCGTTTCTGAACTGGTGATTGGCCATGGAATTACACTTTGTCATGATTCGATACAACGATATGATCTATCCAAGTATCTGTACTGATTGTATGGTGGGTTGCATTTAGTTGTAAGATAGAAAGATTCATTTCGCCAAAAATACGTTTGAATTTGTCGACATGCGATGTAGATTTCAGAAGATTACAATTGAAATCGCCCATCAGTATTACGTTATTGTATTTACTTGAGCAAAGCGCAATTTCTTTGTCGATAGCTTCGATATTCCCTGTTTTCGGAGGACAGTACACTACGCCTAGGGCACATTTTTTGTTAAATATTGAAATTTTAATAAAGTTATTCGTTATTCTGATTAACGTTATCTGCTGATGAAGTTATATATTTATAAGTGAGATCATCGCGAAGGTAAATACCGACACCACCTCCCTGAGACGCGATATGTGGGTTCCGGTCACTTCTAAGAAAACTGTATCCAGGAATTGTGACAAGTGTTGTAGCAAGTGACATCTTTAGCCTCGTTTCGCTAATAAGGAGAGCATGAAAACGGTGGGTAGAAATTAATTCTCGCACTTCATCAAGATTACAATATAACGATTGAGCATTTACGTGAGCTACAAATAAAGTTCGCGATGAAGATTTTGATATGGAGGCGTAAGTATTACGAGTAAGTGTTATTAGTTGATTGCATAGTCCAGGTAATGAGGAAAGCTGTAGGGGTGGATCTGCTGCCAGGCTTAAAAGCTTTCAGAAAGGTTGTAGAGAAAAGATGAAAGAAGAAAAGAGGGGTGGGGAGGAAGAGAGGATCCTTGGAAATTCTGGCAAAGGAGGTTGTTGCGGGCAGGTGGGGAGGCTCTACTTAGGCGGAAATAGCCTGCAAGTCGGCAGTTGTCTGCGCGCGGGCTTTGCTATCTGTTTTAATGACTATTAGCATCTTTCCGTCCAGACGTTCCGCATACCGGAACGGCGGGGGCAGCAACCTGGTCGAGTGCAACGCGGACTGAGCTAAAGATTTTTTCTCGAGCGACCCGTTGCGACGCCGCGCTCACGGCGAGCAAGCGGGCCTGGCGAGACGGCCTTGACGCACGCCTCTCGGAACCGGACACCCCGGCTTCAGCGGAACGCGGATGACGCACCGCCCGCACCGTGACGTCACCGCCTAATTACTGCGCCGCGGGCCCCCCCGCAGAGGCACGCGACCGTTCGGCTTGGCCGTTGTCGACCTCCCTTCCGCAATTTCTACGTCATTCTCCTTTCGTTCTCTTGCTGCGCTTGCTTTCGTTCCACTGCTGCTTTAGAAGTGAAACCTGTCTTACGCGGTCACCAAAGGCTCTGGAAAAAATTACCGGTAGCGGTAGCTCAGTGCATCAACTGATGTCACTGCAGCGCTTCTGACCGGGAGGTCCTAGGTTCCAGTCCTGACGGCGCACACTGGTTTTATCGCGGCAAAAACCTGGCCATAATTGCAAAATTCAAAGTGCGCGTTTGGAATTATGACTTATCAAATCTCGTTCGGAAGACATTGGAGCATACTACTTCAGCTTCAGAAATTTATTTCAATCATTTTTGTCTTCCACACGGTGTCGTAAAGTTACCGTTGCTCGAATGGCTCGAATTCGTTGATTCTTCTCAACGATATTCGTGAAATTAAAAAAAAGGGTTTAAAATTTTTTTTTCGATTCTTTTTGTATATCCGAATATAAGACACTTATGGCTGTAAGTTAAGTATATTTTTAAGAAAAAGTGTATAATATTTTTATATATGATGCGGTTGAATTCTAAAACCATGTAGCGTAACAAAGTTAGTCGTTTATATTGTATATTATATTTTTTGTCCTGCGAGGTCCTGCCTCAATTATTATTTTTATTTATCAAGTAGAATGTCCTTAATCAGAATAACACAAATTTAGCTGCATATATCTGCATCTTTTTGTTTTAAAGCGACTATACTACAATGCTACGTAGTAAGATATAACACTAGATCGCCCCCGATGGTTTCTTCGATGCCACAGGGAATTGATTTCTTGGAATAATTTTTTTACTTCTCTTTCAGATACTTACTTTTAGTAGAAAAATTAATAATATAAACTTTTGGAGGGATTAAACAATAATAACTCAAGCCACCGAGCACTTTCAGATTTTTAGTGTATTTTAAGGATTCTTCTTTTCTTGACGCAACAAACAAAACTATGGGTAACTAAGGTGTAAGAGTGAATTCAATGTGGTCACGGCAAAGTATTGTTGACTAATTTTTGATTCAATTATTCATAATTAAATATTAAATAAAATATTGTTTATTTGATATATTATATATATATATAATATATATATATATATATATATATCTGTGTGTGTGTGTGTGTGTGTTAAATAAATCTTAATGAATCAACAAATTCAAATACTGTCTTAAATAACATTTTACTTACAATCGATTTCTTTTTCCTTAAATCCGATATTCTTTTGATTATATTTTCCGAATCAAAATCAGGGATCTTGAGAACCATTTTATACATATTTCTACGCACATTGGGCTCATTTTTATGAATCAGTTAGCAATTTTGAAGGCGCCATTTTGAATTTTGAAATTTCGTAATGATATTCTAATTCAGCGACTTAAAAAACCCCTTGATACAAAATTTTACGCAAATCCACTGACATTTGCAATTATGACCAAGTTTTAGGCCCGATTCAACCAGTGTGCGGCGGCAGGATTTTCGACACTAGCTTTTCAGCTAGGTCGAATTCAGTCGCTGTCTGGAGGAGAAGTCTAGCGGCCGGCTGATCTGATCTGTAGTTTTCCGTGGTTTCTCCGATCAACACCAGGCGAATGCCCGAGGAGTACCCTACAAAACGGGCCACGGACCGCGCGCGATCTGTCCTTCCTCTTCCTTGTCCTATCCTCTCCCCTTACACTAACATGCACTACACTCCCACATATTCTGGGAGACCGGTCGAGAGCTTAGAGCTTGTCCCGGCTGGGGCGGTGCCCCGCTGTTGGGAGACTCCTCGTTAGGGAGAAACCCCACTAGCCGACGGTAGGTTGGCGCCGGATCTCGCCATCCAGCGGGGGAAGATCACCGCCATCTGCCGAGAAAAAGCATGCACTACACTAACGGGACTAATGACCGAAGCAGTTGACGCGCCCGGAAACACGAAGAAATCAATCAATCTGGCAAAAATTGACGGTTTAAAGGGGTGGCCGCTTAACAGAGAGGAATGTGGTTACTGGATTGATTCATTGTTAACGATTCCGGGCGCGTTAACTACAGATGTGATTTAAGTCATACAAAGGTCATTTTATTTTTTTTAATTAGTCCCTTGCGTAGGGCATGTTTTTCATCGGGAGATGGCGGTGATCTTCCCCACTGGATGGCGAGATCTAGCGCCGATCTACAGTCGACTAGCGGGATTGTCGACCTACAGTCGACTTTGCCCAAAGTATCTCGCACCAGCCGAGCACCGCTCCAGCCGGTCAGAGGCATGGCAGTGACATCAATTGATGCACTGAGCCAGGTAGTAGGTTACTGGAAGCGTAGTAACCTCGTAGTAGGTTACTGGAAGCGTAAATCTAATCCAGTGCGCTAATTGCTATGAAATAAACTACGTTTTCTTTAGAATTTTTCATTTCCAGACATAAAATTAAAATATAAAGAAGGTATTCCTCATCATTTGCCTCCTCTCAGGTACAAACAAAACATGATTTGACAAGCATTCTCTTGGTCGAGAAACACATTCAGTCCTCAACGAATCAATCAAGCAAAGTGGACTTGAAGATGAATTTCACATCCGGTAGAAAATTCACAGCAGGGGCGTCCGGCGAAGGACTTGAGATCGGATTGGCGCACGCGGCGTGATCCGCGAGTCCCACTTTTGGGAAGAATGAGTCAGCAGACAGGAAAGCTGTAAGTTGGGCGAAGCGAACGCCTTGTTTCATTAAGAGATTGTTATTAATCGTGTTTCTTTAAACAAATGATTCCCCTACGATGAGATGTAGATAGCGATCCTAGAATTTATTAAATCAACAATAATCTTCAGCAGTTTTCGGCTTCTGTTGTACAGCTTAAAATACCTTGAGGTGGCCACTTAATGCAGGACAATCTTCAAAATATGCCTGGGCATTGACCGCTTAGCCAGACGGCCGGAGAAAACACGGCATATTTACACGTGTCGTATGGAAAAATAAATCGGTTCCACTACAACAATGGCCGTTATTGAGGTAACCGCTTAACCCAGGTGATCATTCGATCGGGGTTCACTGCATATTATAGAAACGATCTAGGGAATGTCGACTGAAGAAGGGTAGGCATTGAGAAAACGCACGTTTTTCCTGTATTCCGTATCTGCCACTCCCTCTTCTAAACACTTGTAGGTAGGAAGGCGCGTGGTTTCCTCTGTTATCTATCAGGTCACACATTTTAACTGACGTCACGCAGCGCTGTTTGCTTCTTTTTAATCTAAAGCCAAAGATCTGTTGGCCTCAGCGATTCCTCTGGTATTTCTGGTGTTAAGTGTAGTCTGTTAATAGTCGCGAGCGAAGTCAGCTGTCCTACAGCTGTTGTTCTCAATTGACTAATGAGAGCGCCCGGGGGTTAGTGGGGGGGGTGACGAGTCCAGCTCATGGGTCAATGATGACAGACACTCCTCTCAACTGAACGTTCGCTGCGCCTGAGCAGACAAAGAAAACGCTAAAGATACTCACAAAGTTAGGAAACAAAGAGTGTTTTATAAGATAGAAATATTCTAGATAATATTCTTCATTTTTAAATAATATTTAAATAGCTAATATTCTTGTGTAATTTTATATCCAGAACAGCGTTACAGTTTTACAGTACGTGCTATTTCTGACGCCATTAACATATTGTAAAGGGATTAGTATGCCATACATTTCTCACGTTACGAGCATCACTTCTAGTTTGTTTGCTATCGAAGTGGTGTACTCGGACGGGTATGGTGGATTCAAGACATGAGGAAAATTTTTATTTGCTCTTCCACATTGCATTCCAGATTAAAGTTAGAACTAGCGGTGCTACAAAATGACACAAGACTTTCTTGTGCTGCTTAGTTTCCCAAATCTTGAGTCTGAGATAGCTTTTCGGTTTTGGTCCATCCACTTCCCTCCTGTTAAGGTATCTTTCAGCGGCTAAAAGACCTACCAAGGGCTTCTCGGGGACCGGGAACGGTAGCTCAGTGCATCAACTGATGTCACTGCAGCGCCTCTGACCGGGAGGTCCTAGGTTCGAGTCCTGACGGCGCACAGTGGTGCATTTTGGCGATTTCCTGGCCAAAACCTCTGAGAGCTATAGTATGTTTTCTACGACGACGAAATTTATTTTGGATTATCTTTATAATGTAAGGGAGCTCGTAACATAATACCAGAATAATACTTCTTAAATCTGTGAAATATAAATATATACTTTCTATATAAACTTGGTTAAATTTTATCAATTCACAAAATTGATCTTAGAAAACCGTAGGGATTACTTACATATTAATTGATAACATTTGGCATAAAGAAGGCTGGTATTAATGCCATCTCATGCCCTCTGTCCGATAAAATTCATATACAGTATCCGAAGAACGGGAAAGGAAGATCACATTTTTCACTAGGGCACTCCGTACGGTGATATTTGGCTCAGGCAAATGAGACAAAGCATATTTGTTCAAGAATTTTAACTTTCTTTTGGAAACATCCCTCAAGTGGGAAATGAAGGAACAGAAAATCTCAACAGGCGATTAAACATCTCCTGGACTGGGTGCAGTCTTGAACATGTTCGCGGAAATCCATCTCCATACCGCCTTATATCTTTGTGAATAGATTCTATGCATGCATTACCATGAATATTCTATTATTTCTGAGGAATATTTGGATTTCTCAAAAAAGCGTCATGCTGAATTACTGTCGTTGCTATTACCATAAGCTTTTTTTTTTTTTTTTTTTTTTTTTTTCATTTATTTATTTCCACAGACCAGCATTACTGCTTTACAGGGATTGTTTACATTTAAATTTCAAATCAAAACATTTACAAAATAAATAAATAACACATAAATTAACTTCATTCAGCACTAACAAAAAAGGTAGCATTCATAAAATACATTCATTCTTTTATAAATAGAAATAAGGAAGCCCAACAGGTTCCTCATTATTGTATGTTGTTCTAAGTAAAGTCGAATTTTATTTCTTGTATTGTTTATTTTAATTCATAGGATTTATGGGGGGTCAGCAAATTGGATTACATATTTGTCATATGGAAATCTATTTCTGATTCGGGATGTTGTTGCTGATGACCCAAGGTTGTAATGGTCACTTGTAGGTATTTTATGTAGATTTGTGAAGAAGGAATGTGAACGTTTAAGCATTACTTGATGGATAGTTTCTATTTTTAATTCTGAATGTAGTTGAGTGTTTCTAATAAACCGGGGAGCATTTACTGCTATCCGTAGGATTTTATTTTGGAAGGTTTGTATTTTCTTTATGTTAGTAGCAGAGGTGTTGTACCATATTGGCATGCGTACATTATGATGGAAGAACTATTGCTTTATAAAGCACTAGAGTACATTCTGTTTTGAGGCGGATTTTCTGTTGATTAATGGATACAATTTATGTAGTCTTCTGTTTGCTTGTGTAAGTTTTCATTTATATGATTAGTCCATGTTAGTCTTGTATCCATTAAAACTCCAAGATATTTAATTGGTTTGTTTTGGAACCAGTCAAGTGTTTTATTAAATAGCTTTAGAGGTTTGGGAGTAGTGTTTATTGGGCATAGTGTGAATATTTTGCTACACATTTGTTGGGGTTTAATTTTATCTTCCATTTGTCTGCCCATAGTGATACTTTGTTTAGTTCTTCTTGTAGATTTTCTGTAGCTGTATTTAAACATTTGTTAGAGGTTAGTATTGCACTATCGTCAGCAAATAACGCTATTGTAGTGTTTTGGGTTGTTGGAAATCTGCTGTAAATATGTTGAACAAAGTTGCTGATAACGGGCTACCTTTTGGTACACCTGCTGTGATTCCTTTTGTGTGGAGTAGGTTGTGTTTATTCTTACTGAAAGACTCTTTCTTTTAAGAAGCTTGTATTATTTTTACTAGGTAAAGAGGTAGGCTGATTCCTGTAATTTAAATATCAATCCTTCGTGCCAAACTCTGTCAAATGCTTGGCTTACGTCCAAGAATACTGCTAGAGAGTGTTGTTTTTCTTCAAAATTTTATATATTAGTTCTGTTATTCTTAAAAGTTGGTGTGTTTTGGAGTGTTTTCTTTGAAACCAAATTGGAAAAGTGGTATGTATGATATTTCATTTATGTATTTAAGGAGTCGTTTAGTATTAGTTTCTCTATTACTTTGGCTATGATGGGGATCAGACTTATGGGTCTATAGTTTTCTGTGATTGTTGGGTTTTTACCTGGTTTTGGTATTGGTATTACTATGGAGTGTTTCCATTTCGTGGGATAGTATCCAATCTTAACATTGCGTTGTATATTGCAGTTAGGTAGCTAATTGCTTTCCTATTTAGTTTTTGTAATAGAATAGTTGGTATCTGGTCTATTCCAGCTGATTTTTTCCTATTTAGGTTTTTAATTGTTTGATAGGTTTCATTTGTTGATATATATTTTATTGGATGTGAAATTACCATAAGCTTGTTGGGAAGCTCTACATTCAGACCATTTTTCTTTGAATTGCATTTGAATAAGTTTCTTGACCATATTCAAACTGTAGTTGCAGTATTATTTCATAAAAAATAATATAATACTAATTTTATAACAATAACAATCTAATATGAATAAGTATTGGTATGTAACTTAGGAGTTAAGTAAACAAATATTACTTTACGATCAGTTATATTTTTGATTTATTTTTTAAAGGTGGTATGATGAGTTTCTTTGATATCACGTACGTATTTGACCTTTCATCGAGCGCACACCCTTCCTTAAGACGAGCTTTGATGACACATATTATGTAAATATTACTTTATGTACAATTTTAATGAAATAAAGTGTGCGTAATCCGTCGAGAAGGTGTAATATGTACATAAATATTATGTTTATGTAATATTAGTGAAGACGAGCTTTGATGACACATATTATGTAAATATTACTTTATGTACAATTTTAATGAAATAGGGATCAAAATTTTCCGCTAGAAACAACATTGTAAAGCAGTTTCGTTCTCGGGACGGATCTCGACGAGTCATATTCGGCGGTCAGGCGTATTTACGAAAGTTAATTCTTTATATTTACTAATGGGCAGTTGGGCATGATTTTTAACTGGATTCGAAAGAGGATAGATTCAGCTAGTAAATTAAATTAGAAACATCGCGGAATTCCAGGAAATTGGTAACTTTCAGCCTACGTGAACTTACGAGTAATTAAAATTTTTTAAAATTTCATGCATTTTAATAATTCATCCCACGTCGTATTATGCATTATTGCATTATAAAACAAACATGAAAATACTCTACAAACCTGAGGAAGAGAATCCATACTGCCAGTGCTCTCTGCACAACTTTGTATAGCCACCACTTACAAATAAAGACGGTCTCTATTTTCTGCACTGCAGGTCTACCGAACGCCGCGAAGGGTAAGTTCGGGTGACTACTGGTGCCAGGAATTGACCCAGAGACACAGAGGGCGAAACAGATGCCCCAAGTATACGTGTGTCGTAGTATTTGCAAGTTCATAAACGCGATTTCATTTTTGAGGTTTTGGCCAGGATTTCGGGAAAATGCACCACCGTGCGGCGGCAGGATTTTCAACACTAGCTGTTCAGCTAGGTCGAATTCAGTCGCTGTCTGGAGGAGAATTCTAGCGGCCGGCTGCTCTGATCGGTAGTTTTCCGTGGTTTCTCCGATCAACCCCAGGTGAATGCCGGAGCAGTACCCTACCAAACGGGCCATGGACCGCGCGCGATCTGTCCTTCCTCTTCCTTGTCTATCCTCTCCTCTTACACACACCACATATTCCGGAGGACCGGTCGGGAGATTAGAGCTTGTCTCGGCTGGGGCGGTGCCCCGCTGGTGGGAGAGTCTTGGTTAGGGGGAAACCCCAGTAGCCGACGGTAGGACGGCGCCGGATCTCGACATCCAGCGGGGAAAGATCACCGCCGTCTTCCGCGAAAAAACATGCACTACACTAACGGGACTAATGACCAAAGCAGTTGACGCGCCCGGAAACACGAAAAAATCAAATCAATCAATCAGAGCTTCTCGGAGTACCTATCGCTCCTCTGCTCTAGGCGCATTCCCAATGAATAACACCTTCGCGCATCCCGAACATGGCCTGCTGCTCAAATTGAGAGTTTTCCGTGTTTTTTGCGATCCACACCATGCGAATACAGGACTAGTATCGTAAAAACAAACGGCCCAAGCACCGCACGCGATCTTTTCTTCCTCTCGCGTGCCCTATCCTTAACCCTTACTTTCACACACATACAATCACTACCACACATGTCTGGAGAGCTGTCGGGAGCTTCGAGCTTGTCTCAGCTGGGGCGGTGCCTCGCTCGTGTTTTTGCCTTTATATGAAGAACTTTTATTCAAGACGTGTGCAACTTCAGAGCCTGTCGATTATCTGTAGGTGTTAGGTGAAAATGCAAAATGCAGGAAGCAGGTGATATGCAATAGCTATGAGATAGTCTCTGCAGAACACACTAGACGAATTCCGCGAATATAACTTTCCATGAGAATGTGTGATCTAATATTTTTTCTTGGCTTGAATACACTGGCATGGCGTAAACGGTGATGGTGAAATTATAAGTAATTCGGTAAAGCAAGCCCGACGTATTAATTTTTCTATACAGTTCAAAACAATATTCCATTTACATACGCACAAAATGAAATGACATTCACTTAATGGAATACAATGATAATTCGAATAAGTATATTCAGCTTGATGTGTTACAACCAGACTTGAGCATTTCAATTCAATTAATTCAACAACATGGATAAGAGCCACAATGTATTGCTTAATTATCCTTGAAAATAGATTTTATTACATGGGAGCTTTTTTTTCCTTCAAAATTTAAGTAGTATTATATGACTTATTGTTAGTGTAGGGATCACAGAATTTTGAAAATGTGCACACAATTCACTTTTCCCCATAGCACGTCATACACAGTTTAACTGTTTTTTTACGTAAAATAAATAAATTAATAAATATCCTGTTGTGCGGCGTGCGCGACCTCTGCACCCTCTGTACTGGAGCGCCGGACTTGAAGCAATGACCTTCTCACTGGTTGCTGGCGGTGGTGCAATTGCCGCGTATGCGCAGTTACGTCAATTGAGGCCAAGAGATCTTTGGGAGGACGCAGATGAACATGACGAAGGCAATACACCCAATTGGTATATTTAAGCCCCTTTTCTTAAATGTGCTTTACTGTTCTCTCCAAAAAAATTAAAAAATTGAGATTTTCTTTTCCAATTAACTTTACCTTAGCAATTTTTCTAGAGCGTTAAACAATTTTTATAGAGAGAAACAGATAGACAGAGAGAGAGAGAGAGGGGGGGAGAGAGAGAGGGGGGGGGAGAGAGAGAGGGAGAGAGAGAGACAGGGGATGAGAGAAGTAGAGAAAAAAGGAAGGATGAGGGTAAATAAAGAAAAAATTTTTTTTTCAAAATAATATCATGCCTTGCTTTTTTTCACAAGATTTCGTACATTCCTGCTACATCTGGAAACTTCTCCTTACGAATATGGGCTTGATATAATGTTCGAACAAATAATTTCGGCTGAATTGTGTCTCAATACTTGCACGACGATTCTCGCACTAAATTAAAAAGATTGCTTCAAGCTTGAGTAGCTGGAAAATAATGTTTTTACAGTACACAATTTGGAATTTGAGTGGACAGAATTTCTTGAGCTCAAAGAAAACATATTCGTTAAACTGCGAATCATCCGAAGAGTATGATCTTTATAGTGATATATTTAAATATCTCTTTATTGAATCATCTCACAAACATTTTGCAACATAAGGCATGATAATGAACTAATGAACTATTTAGTTCATTATCATATCATTCCCCCAGCTTTACATTTCTTAGCGTAAAACTGTTAATTAGTTGAAACAGTCAAGGACTCCGAACTAAGTTGCTCATTAATGCTATCGAAGACGTTATTTTTTCAAGAAGATTTTTGCTTTCTTCAAGAAGTTCTTTAGACATAATATGCTCATTCCTTGTTTTAAAGTTTTGCAATATACTACCTACGATAAGCGATCAGTAGCGACGTATGTCATGTCATAAGATATATCATGCTGTAAGTGTGCATTGATTCTAGCAGCAATTCACGGTGGCCTTCAGGAACACACGAAAAAAAAAGTGCATGACTCAATATGGAGAGAAGCAGCTACGTGTTGACGATAAAGTGATATGATATGGTTTATTTATTGATTTAGACATTCATTTATTTATCGTCTGTGTGTGATGTGTGGAAGTTTATAAATAAACCAAGAGAAATTAAATATTTTCAAAACGAAATTATCAGTGTGCAATTTATTCTAATAAGATGTAACGTCGTTAAACAACATGTTACAAAGTAGTATTTTTCAGCATGTAATGTAGGAATAATTAACTGAAAGTTATTTTCAGTAGCATATGAAAAATGATCGACATGACGCTAAACAGGTATAGGTAGGTGTGTGTAACAGAGAGGAGAAGGGAAAGGAAAATGGGTTATTTGTATACCGTGTTACTGTACCATGCTTGTCAAGAAAAGAGTATTTAAAATAAAGGCGATGTCAACAAGAACGAAGTTCTAAGCCTTAAAAATGTTCAAAAAATTAGGAAACCACGATGAATTTTGTTGGCATAGCCTAATGCCTGTGAAGAAAGAAACAACTTTGTGTCCACCCAGAATACCACTTTGTCATATTCTTTAGGTATTATTATTATTATTATTATTATTATTATTATTATTATTATTATTATTATTATTGTTATTATTATTATTATTCATATCAATATTTTTCTAATATAATGCATAATTTTATCCAGTTTCTTATAACACGCCTGCATCCACGAAGACTGATCAGTTAAATTCATTATTCAAAGAAAATGGCGTTCACCTTCGACTGCTACGTGAGGCTTTTTTCCTTGTCCGTGCTCCACTGACGAGGTCTTAAATTGATGCCATCACGATTCGCAAAACTTGGTCTTGTTCTCTGCTCGTCACTGCTAGAGAGATTTTTCCTTATTTGCGCCGCTGCTTGTCGTCCCAAGCAGCGTCTCTTTAGTGAGCGAACGTGGAGGTTTGTGCTAGTGCAAACAGACCTTTTGCCCTCCTAGTGAAGTATATGACCAAAGTTTGAAATATGACTGAAGAATAGGAATAGCGATTCAATCACAAACCATCCAGACTGTAAGGGAAAAACTATAAGAATGACAATAAACGGATCATTGCGAACTTCATCCGAGTAATGTTAGCATTAACCATAGAGTACTGGCTGTTGTAATTATCCGACTGTCAAGTGTCTTGGTGTCGCGTATTTTAGCATAAAAATGAGTTGCAAATTATGTTTTGCACTCAAGGTTGATATACAACAAGGTCATCAATATTGTTCATGTATATTCATACGTGCACGACCAGAGTCCCGTCGGCAACTTGGAAATGCGCAGCGAAGCTTCAACTGTGGAACAGTGAAGTTTCGTATAATCGTATAAATAGAAATGTACGATTGACATCATGAAAATCGACACTAAACATTGTTTCTTTTTGGTCTTTGCAACCCCCCAGCAGCAGTCTTTTATTTATCAGTTATCTACTATTCCCCGACTCCGCAACGGTCCCTTGAACTTCCCTAGCCACCTCTTATTGGCTAACGCCATCTTCAACCCTTTTTTGATTTTGAAGTTTGCTTCTATGTTCATTCAGACTACATCCAACTATTTCGGATAATGTGAGCATCAATCACACGGGGAATTCGGGAATTAGTCTGATTCCGAGCTCTAATAGGGGTGCTCGAGAGTTTGTGTTTGATGAGCCGGGCTACTCAGTTCTAAAGGGTCATTTGCTGACACGTGTGAACGCAGAACAATTTAGCAAATTGTTGAGATGCAAGTCACTTCATTGTGCACTTATTGTGCATTGAATTGCAAGTCATTTTATTGTGCAGTTATGTGCATGAAGGGTGGGGTCTGTGTGAGCATCGCTTATCTAGCCGCCAGCAATAGGGAAAATCTAATTCCACATGCTTCTTTCGGTGATGTCTGTACTTACGATACTATTATTTATTTCATCGCCAAATTACATGAGTGAGAATTTATTATTTCCGGATACGAACTACTAATATCATAGTTTCGTAAGAGTAGGGCGTGGAATATCCCAGGAGATAACGATGTTCTTTTCCCGTTGGCACGTGAGATCCGGGGCCAACATACACTCGTCTCGCGACCCCTCCGCAAGTGGGGCAACACTGGGAGAAACTCCAAGCTCTCAATTTATCTCCCGACATATGTAGCAGTGATGTGCATGTAAGTGTATGTGTAACGTCAAGTATGAGGAAGTAAAGATTGCGCACCGTTCGTGGCCCATTTGTTAGGATACTGCTACGGTATTTGCTTGGCATTGTTTTGAGAAAAGACGGAAAACTAATGATCAGAGCGGCCAGCTGCTGGACTCCTCCAGACAGTTGTTAAATTCGACCCAGCTATTTAGATAGGATCGAAAATCCGCCACTGACGGGATCTCAGACCTACAATCAACAATGATGCGGGGACAGTTGCGTTGCAACTGAACAAGTGCAGCTGGTCGAATAATGACGTTTTCGTTGGTAATAATTATTAATTCAACACTAAAATTTAAAATGAAATAAACAAAATGAACAATCTGGAATCTTCTGGTTTTATTTATCACTTGATTAGAAGTAACCGTAGAAAGTCTTTGATATCGCTTATTATAATAAACCTACGTTTATGGTGATGTAAGACTTGAAGAAGGGATTCACTGCAACTTTCAGGGCCCCGAACACAAGAATGGAGACGCGTTAACAAACACGGAAAGTTTTGCGAATGAGCGCAGGGTTCAAATTAGATACAGCGACGACAGGAAAATTTGGAGGAAGTGAATGTAACGAAAAAGCAGCGCCTGGCTGTGTAGACTGAGGCACTGCCACGTCGTATGGAAGAATGGCAACACAAACTTCGTCGGGGTTTATTTAAAACCTGCTTCAGTATTCAGATAAAAGTGCTACACTTTGCTTCAGATGGTGTTTCGTAATTGATTTCAAAATTGAAGTACCAGACGCGCCGTTTGGTTGAGGGTTGTTATATTTCTGAATAAAAAAGCTTCTCGTTTTATGAGATCTCTATAACATTTGGATTTATGGTCATTATTGTATATTCAATAATCAGGGAGTTTTTATTATTATTATTATTATTATTATTATTATTGTTATTATTATTATTATTATTATATATTTATTTATTATTTTTAAGCTAGTGTAGTGTATTAAGCTAGAGTAGTAAAAGATGCAAGAAGCATTAATGTTTGTGTTGCAAGCTATTAATGTTACCTATCCTTTCATCCATGGCATTTACAGCGTAACTGAGGCTTTCATACGAGATGGAAGATCCCATTGCGGCCTGTGCAGCCTCAAGCGACCTCCGTCAATTCGTCAAGGAGTCTCGTAAACACGAAACAGCGCAGCGTGCGCCGCCAACTTCCTCCTCCGACGGCGCGCCGCCGCCCCCCGCCCCCTCCCTCCGCCACTCCCCTGCCCCCGCCCCCGCCCCGCCCCGCCCCGCCCCGCCCCGCCCCGCCCCGCCCCGCCCCGCCCCGCCCAGACGCCAGAAAACGTCAAACAAATCTCGGCTCGGGCGGGTCCGGACTGGGGCTGCGGTGGCGGAAGAGGCAGGGCTGGGTGGGGCGGGGTCGGGAGGGGAGGAGCGGGGCTGAGAGGACTTCAGTGGGGGCGCGGTTGCCGCGTTGCTCTTCAACTAGAGTTGTGCCGTAGACTAGTGTACTCTTATATATTTTAACGTCTGTACATGCTTGTTTTTATGTAATCACATGAAGTCTGAATTATTTTTACATGTAGGCAATATCATCTACGTAGACCATTTCATATTTCATATCGAATCATCCAAGAACGATTATGATTAATAATAGAAGTACTTTCGTATTTGAAAACTTTATTTTCGATTCAGTAAATCAAAGTCGCATCGCGGCTTCGTGTAGCTTCTAAGCGAACTCAATCAATTCATCAAGGAGTCTCGTAAATACGAAACAGCGCAGTCGCGTCGCCTTCATATCGCTTCGCATCACATCGCGTCGCGTCGCATCGCATCACATTGTGTCGCGTCGCGTCGCCTTGCATCGCCTTGCATCGTCTTGCATGGCCTTGCATCGCGTCGCATCGCGTCGCGTCGCATCGCATCGCATCACATTGTGTCGCGTCGCGTCGCCTTGCATCGCCTTGCATCGCCTTGCATCGCCTTGCATCGCCTTGCATCGCCTTGCATGGCCTTGCATCGCGTCGCGTCGCGTCGCCTGCTCGCGTGCAATGCTGTCAGAACAATACTCAAGCACGCTGCAGAGGGATAATGGTGATGAGGGGATTGACCCTGAACTTCACAGACTGCACTTGTCACAGATTGTTATTCTGTTTCTAGAAGTCACGACTTCTATTGTTTATCGACATATTTCATTCCACAGTAGTATGAAGTAGGAAAAAACTGGTGTTACTCTTGTCACGCAAGTCAGAATGGGTTTAAAATCGGGCTCTATGACAATATGACCCTCTCCTACTTTCGTCATGAAAAAATTGAAGAAATTGTTGAATATTCTAATCCCCGGTTCCTCGCATCCCGTAAATCCAAATAATTGAATTTTAGAGTATCTTTCAAAATTTATTCTCAAATAAATTACATAATATGATGATTTTTAGCTATCATTTAATCATCAGGAAGTAATAAATTTCAGATATTCATCTATTGGATTGAAAGTGGCTAGGGGGTAAACAATACTTCTCTTGTAAATTTTATGAATAGTAATTGTACATATTTTCATAGTTTGGTTTGTTAAATCTTTTAATTTCTTGAAACTTGAGTCTTCTTAGAGATATATTTTAAGAGGTAGATATTCGATTCTCGTGTGACGGAAGAAATTCATAATTTAATTATATATTACGATTAGAAATTCATGAAAATGAAACAAAGTATGTAATATTTTTGACAAAAGAAAATTAAATACTTAACACATTCTTTCTAAGATCCGTCCCGTCCGACTGTATGTTCATACTCTGGCATTAGCACATTTAGTAGAAAGCTGAAAAAATTCTAGCTGACAAACATTTTGAAGTAACGAGTTTCTCCAACTGACACACTGGCTTCGTTCCGACAGAAACCTACACGTAGTTGACGTTAGATCTGACGACAGAATATGGCCTTGCTATTTTAACTTGCCTAATCATATAGTCAACTGAACCTGTAAGAGAGTGTACGAGATTTGCATGAAGTTAAAGGGCATATTCGTTATAAACTTCTCTAAGTATTTCATTCAAAAGCCAACACTACGACTTGTAGAAGAAGATATATCAGAATGATTGGTATTGTAAGAATGAAAGCAAGCAGCCCATAACTGCAGTATTTTTTGATGATGTCTTGATAGTTAAATCTCAGTTTATCCTTTCTTGATCTCCGACGCAGTGATCGAAAGCTGTTGAGCGGTCGTAGTCAGAGTTACGTTTAATATCTTCATTTATTAAAGCATAAAATTGAGGTTTGCTGATAGCTGAGGTGAGAATATCTTCGCAGTATTTTATCTAGCAACCCCAAAGAGTGTGGGAAACCTAATCACCACAACCTCAGAAAAATAGGAAAAGCCACCTTTAAATTAATTTAGTTAACATACGCAGACTTAGAAATGTGAATGCAAAAACATGTCGAAACCATATGCAAGCCATTTGTTCGAAAGTCTTGCTTATATTTAAAATATAATAATAATAATAATAATAATAATAATAATAATAATAATAATAATAATAATAAAGGATAATGCAGGAAAAAGTGAAACGCTGCAGAGAGTTGTCACTTTTTCGACATTGAAAGCATAATACCAATAATATATGAATATATGTACATACGTACACCTCACTTGAGTTCTATTCCGTAAGTGTTAGAGAATTGATTCAAACAACGAGAAGTTAGAAAAAGCTTAATTATGCGGTATTTTTATGTATTTGTGATGATTGTTTAAATGAGTTTTCAAATAAAAGTATTCTATTCTTAGTGTGCTTGCAGTTTATAGTTTTCTAGGATTTAAGTTTTTAAGGTAGGTGACAAACCCTTGATATTTATAGATACCATACATATTGTCACCATTGTCAATTAAATCAAAGCAGAAAATTATTGGGCTTATACACCATTTTCACATTTTTAGCATAAATATGGCTTCATTCTTCTACATCATTCATGAAATAAACTTGTACAAAAACACAGATTTAACTTTTTGTTTCAATTGAAGTACATTGATCTAATATGAACCACGCATCCAATTTTGTGACACATCCCAGTTCAAAATTCCTGTGTAAAACATTTGTCTTAGTGATGGTCGGTGATCTTATCTAGATATTTACTTACACAATTACACGTACTCGTGAACAATCACTAACGACATTTCCGTCCCCTACTAAGATCGTTAAGCGTTTATCCCCTTATGCACTGGCGCATCTCCAATTGGCATTCTCGCAGAACGATATGTACACCAGGTAAGCGGGTTGCGCGAGTAGGGATAGCAAAAAAATCGATGTTTTTAAAAGATCGATATTTTCGAGCAGAAACATCAATATATAAAAATCGATGTTTTGCTTTCGAGGTCTTCTTCAGATCGATTCATTCTTCCACAGAAAACGATATTTTGAACAAAAAAATCTCATGATATAAATTCAATTTTCGGTATCTAATTTATTTGTATGTTGCTCGTAATCAACAGCCACTGACAACTGTCACTGTTCTCGACCCCTTGGCGGCACGAATGCGTTTGCTGCTCTCAAATTTATTTATTTTATTTTATTTATTTTACGTCAAAAAACAGTTAAAAACTGCGTATGACGTGCTATGGGGAAAAGTGAATTGTGTGCACATTTTCAAAATTCAAAATTTTCTTCAGAGTTGTTACTTTTCTTATTATTTTGTACGTGGTAATATCGTTAAAATGCTTTTTCAACCTTGCCTACATAGAACATTGAATATAAAATTTAGATGAAAGACAAATTTATGGCAGAATATAATTAAAACTAATATTGGTATGTTACCACATTAGAACCAGGATATTTTACTTCGTTGATTTATGAATGAAAGTGAATAAATGTAAAAATACCAAAAGACAATGACCTTTATTTTTTATTTCCTTCTTCACAATCCATAAAGAATATTAACATATTTCTTATACCTGACCAAACAAAATACAACTCGTTTAATTAAGTACTATATTTAAAAATTGAAACAGGAATGGAAACTACCACCTGTTTCATCATATTTAAAACATCGATGTTTTTGTCGATGTTTTCGTCGACATCGAAACCTTTCGGTGATGTATCGAAGTGTCGATGTTCTACTAAATTTTGCCATCGTTACGCGGGCTCTTGAAATCGCCTTGATCGAAGCGAAAGTGACGGCGGCGCAGGGAGTGGGGGCGGGGCCATGAGCCAGCGCGCTGCAGCGAGTGGAAGAGAGGCGGCGGCGGCGGCGGCGGCGGCAGCGTCTGAAAACCTCGCCCACCGCGCGCAGGCGGATAAGAATATCGCCGCGGTTTTCCGGGACGGCCCCGCAGGTGGAGTGGCAGCGGAGAGCAGCGCGGCGCGGTGGGGCGCGGCGCGGCGGGGCGCCGCCGCTGTTGCTTTCCGCACGCCCAGTGGAACTGGCTCAGGCTCCGCCCCGGGACCCCTGGGCTCGCGAATTCTTTTCGCCAGGGCCTAGTTCACGCCTGTTTTATATCCGTCGATGGGTTGGTTGTGTGAATGTGTTTTCTCGTGAGATACCCGTAACGGAAATTTGGCCGCGTTCGCAGAACGAATACGTGGCTTTTCGGAGCAATGACGTAACGTTGAATGGTGATTTAGAGGAGACATGAATTACACGGTCGTTTACCTTCGAGGCTGCAACCGGAGAGGTGGCTCAGGCATCAACCTGACCGGAAAGTCCTAACTTCGAGTTCCGACGATGGCAGGATTTTCAATACCTAGGTCGAATTCAGTTGTTGTCTGGAGGAAAATTCAGCAGCCGGCTGCTCTGATCAGGGAGTTTTTTGTGGTTTTCGAATCAACTCAGGAGAAACGGAGCAATACCCTAACAAACAGGCTACAGACCGTGCGCAATCTTTCCTTATTCGTCTTTGTCCTATCCTCACCCTTTACACACACTTACACTACACTATCACACGTGCCGAGAGACCGTGCCTTAAGCGGGACACGAACTCATAACTGTAGCTATGAAGTGTGTCTGCCGCGGACGACGGAGTTGTCCGATAAAGGCACATTTTATTATGATTCTTAGTCTCCAAACTTTCCGGCCAAACCAGAGATGGCTAGTTCGACGTGTGGATAATAAGATGATAGGAATAATGATGGATCCGAGGTGCAATGTGAAAAAGAGGAAACGGGAGAACGCGGAGAAAACCTGCGGCAAACTCTCTGTGACTACCCGAATTCTATGTGGATCGACCGCGAGTGCTCCTAGAAGGAAGATGCGCAGTCTGACCACTAAAGCACGGGAAATGCTCCAGGTAGAGCCTCCCATGCCGAATGGCGGAAGGGGCGGGGCGGGGAGGAGCGGCAGTTGGCAGGCGCGCCCCGGACGCGCAGGAAGCGAGTGCAGGGCTTCGCCGCTCAACCGAGGCGACCGCGCCCGCCCCGCGCCCGCCCCGCGCCCGCCCCGCGCACGCCGCGCCCGCCCCGCCCCGCGCCCGCCCCGCGCACGCCCCGGGAGCCAATGGCGGTCGGTGGAGCGCGGGGGGGCAACAAGCCGCATCCGCACTACGCAGATTGGTTTGGTTAGTTTTTTTCGTGTTTCCGGGCGCGTCAATGGCTTAGGTCATTAGACCCGTTAGTAGGTGCGTTTTTCTCGGAGATGGGCGATCTTCCCGCTGGATGGCGAGTTCGGCGCCGACCTACCGTCGGCAAGTGGGTTTCCCCTAACCATGACTCTCCCACCAGCGGGCACCGCCCAGCCAGGACAAGCTCTAAGCCCCTGACTGGTCTCCCGGAATATGTGGTAGTAGTGCATGGTGTAAGTGTGTGTTTAAGGGGGGAGAATATGACAAGGAAGAGGAAGGAAAGATTGCGCGCGGTCCGGGGCCCGTTTGGTAGGGTACTGCTCCGGCAATCGCCTGGTGTTGATCGGAGAAACCACGGAAAACTACCGATCAGAGCAGCCGGCCGCTAGAATTCTCCTCCAGGCAGCGACTGAATTCGACCTAGCTGAAAAGCTGGTGTCGAAAATCCTGTCGCCGTCAGGACTCGAACCTTGTACCTCCCGGTCAGAGGCGCTGCAGTGGCATCAGTTCACTACGCAGAGGTGGCTCAGGGCATCCGCTGATGTTCCAGGGGGACCAAGAGTTTGAGTCCCGACGGGGGCAGGATTTTCGACGTGAGATAGCTAGGTAGAATTCAGCTTCTGTCTGGAAGACAATTCTAGCGACCCGCTGCACTGATTGGTAGTTTTCGGTTGTTTGTCATATCAATATCAGGCGAACCCCGGAGCAGTACTTTATCAACACGGCCGTGGACCGCGCGATCTTTTCTTCCTCATTCTTGTCCCCTCCTCTTGAATTATACACACTCAGTTACACTCACACTTACACGAATGACATGACCACAAATTTAGGGAGTTCATGAGACGGGAAAGGCTGAAAACTTGTCCCGGCTGATGCGGTGCCCCGATGGAGCAAATATCTGGAGAAGAAAAATTTCGCTAGTCAACGTTTAGGCACAGATTGGCCGCTCGATATCATGTTCGAAGAGGTAAGCAACACTTCATTACCCCCTCCCGGCTATATCATGCCCTACACTTGTAGGATTGACGACCGAAATAGTTGACATACCCAAAAACTCTAAATACTCACTCGAAAGGACCTGTGGCAAGACGCAATACGGAAACATACGAGCATCAATCCGAATTGTAGAAACACAAGTATCTCAAGAATCATGCCCTACACTTGTAGGATTGACGACCGAAATATATGACATACCTCCATTTCCTCTTCAGAGGACAATTTGTATCTTGATTTACGGATGAAGTACAACAATTCTGAAAATACTAAAAATAAGTAAAAAATAATTTTTTTGTGTCTGACAATGTTAAAGGATCTTAGGCAAAATCGTTACATTTCCCAAAACGATTCGATAACGAATGTACCAAGACGTGTTTACGCCAATCAAAACGTTTGTTCGCCATGACGTCGTTTTAAGCAAGAAATTTATGAAATTTTAAAACTGAAAACGTAAATTTTATGTTTCCCAACATTTTTAATTAAAAATGTATGTTTAATTTCACGGACATTACAAGAAATTCAATATTACAGACAACAAAAATCATTTTAAAACCTTCCCACGTTTCTACACTCTTACCACAACTAAAGTACTCTGAATCAACCTAGACAATCTATTTAAGGAAGATTTAATGAATTTAACGAAGCTGTCATGACAAGGGAATTTGTATCGTAAATTAAATTGAAGAAAGGCAGTCTAGACTGCCTTGATTGAAGGTCTTCTAGACAAGGCTATCTAGACTGTATCATTGCAGGATTAGATTCATTACAACAAGAGACGGGGTTGAATTTAATGAGAATCTCATCACAGGGGAATTGAAAAAAAAAACAATAGCAGTTTACATACACTTAGAACGGTTTGTTACACGAAGTACCTCTTGAAGAAGGGTGGTCTTTTTCAACAATGAGGGGTTCTAAAATTATGTCTTCTAGTGCAATAATTTCAAATCTTTAATTTTGTTTTTGTGGCAGGATAATGTTTTTCTTAGTAAATCGTATTTATGTCACAATTCTAACAAAATGCTTTTAAAATCATCACGGATTACTGATGTATTGAATATATCAAGAAAAATAAGACAATTAACATTATCTTAACAAAATGAGTTCTACATAATTCAAAATTGCATTATTCAAACTAGTTTTCCATCGTTAAAAGATTTCTATCGCTGGAGATTTTTCAAAATCTTGCTTATATTAATTGCTGAACATTAATATTCTACTGGTTTCTTAACTTCTTACAAATTCATGTGTGTGTGTGTGTGTGTGTGTGTGTGTGTGTGTGTGGTGGGTGGGGTGTGTGTGTGTGTGTGTGTGTGTGTGTGTGTGTGTGTGTGTACTTTTACCTCCTGCTTCGTTATTTCTTTGTTACTCCATTCTAGTGTCTGGTCATCGCCAAAAAAAGCTATTTTCATTACTTCATCAATTGTGGTATCAACTGTGGTAATTCCACAAGTCAAAGTATATATTCGATTTGTGATGAAACAGTGTTTTTCATCGGTACAATAATATCCTCTAGTCAATAAATATTTTCTCCTCTCAAGTCAATAAACAATGGACATAAATTAATATGCATGATCAAATGGAAAAAATGACTTTAAAAATATTATAAAAACAGTTTTGGCAAAAACATAAAACTGAGAGATTACGATAGAAATTTTCTCAAAGTTTCTTACACTCTTACACAATCTATATTTTCTATATCAATCGGTAAAAGTCCATTAAAAGTGAGACCCACTTTCATCTCTCTTCGATATTCATAAGGCACACCCGATCCTCACCAGAGGCTTTGGAAGAAGATGAACGTGCAAGTCTTTTCCGAATTGATATTCATATCCCTGGGGAGAAAGGAGATTCTGGAGTCGAAGGTAATCGTCATTTGAAATTGCATCATATCCCCCTGCAGTCTCAAGAGATCATTCCGCCTCGTAGACTAAGATTCAAACCAGAAATGGCGTTCAAACTGATGTGAACATTTCTCATCACATGCCACTGAGCAATTATTGGAACACATTCTAAATATTATTTATATGAAAATCTCAATCTACTTTCGTAAAATAAGAACATTATACATTAAAATCATTTTATTTCCAGAAAATTAAACACATTTAATATTTGAAAAAAAAATATAATATCTTTAACGCTTATGGTCTCATTCGGATCGTTTTAATGTCGTTAATACACATTTTCTTTTTACTGAAGTGGTAATCGGGAAGTTATTTTTTGACAAAATGTAGATTTGTATAAATATATAATTAGTATTAACAATAAATGACATCATGTTACATGGTTTCGGAAAAATGATTTTCAATTAAGGAACAACTCCAACAGATTATATATAAACTGTCAATCGCCGAAAAACATAAGACAATCGGAAGAACTGAACACTTTACGAAACTAAAGAACAATCCGTTGATCTATTTTATTCCTCAAAATGAAAGAATTATTTTCCTGACTTTCTCCTAAAATGAAAAAAAAAACACGCTAGTAGTGCGCAAAGAAAGAAAAAACCTTGACCAAAATAACGAGAACTGCTCTGGGCGGTATTTTGCTTATCCACCTCTCATAATAAACCGTCGATTTGCATTAATATATAATTTCTATTAATAATAAATGATATCATGTCACATGGTGTGGGAAAATGTTATCAATTAAGGAACAGCTTAAACAGTTCATTATAACTCTACTATCTCGCAATCGCTCAAAAACTTACGACAACGAAAGAACTAAACACTTTACGAAAGTAAATCACGCCTCGTTAATCAATTTTATTCCTCAAAATGAAATCATTATTTTCGTAACTTTCACCTGAAATGAAAAATGAAAAAAAAACGCTAGTAGCGCACAAAGAAAGAAAAAAATCTTGGTAAAAGTTACGAGAACCGCCCTGGGCGGTATTTTGCTTCTCCGCCTCCCATAATAAACTGGAGTGCGCTTCTCATGGCGGCCGCACGGCGCGTGACAGGCGCTGATGACGCGGGGCGAGAGCCACGCGCCCGGGGATCCCCCTCTGGCGTCGTGCGGGTTGTATTTATCAGCCGGCGCAGGGGCACCGCATCGATTCGGCCGCCCTGGGCGGAATAGGCGTTCTGGGTACACAAACGCCCTACCCCGCGCCGAAAGCAAACGTTTGCAGGCAAGCAGGTGTCCTAATGCGGTGGTAAATCTAACATCAGACGCAACGCGCCGTTCGGATTACATATAATAGCCCGAATTGTATCCAACAGACAACCTCACATTAACGTGTAGATGCGGCAAATTGTGGGAAAATGTAAGGCAACTATTATCATTATTATTAATAATAATAATATTATTGTCTGAATTTTATGTTTAAACTTTTGAATTATTATTTATGCATTCGATGAATACTGAATGACTAAAACGTTCAATCAAATATACATTAATGTGACATGAACGAAAATAGGCCAATCATCCTGATGTAAAAACTTTTAAACATTTGTGGGGAGAAAAACTTTAAGACACATTAAAGCATTTTCAGGGAAATATGTATATTGATGTTTGTACCTTTATTATTTCAAAAATCTTTTGTTCCCTTTGGCTATAAACAATATCAAAAGAAAAACATTTTCCCAAAATATTTATTGCACATACGTATGGTATATAAATAATGGTATTTGCTTATCAGTGCAATACATGGTATATAGAATATTATGTACATAATAGTTTATTATGTTTAATTTAATTATGTTATATAGTGGTGTACGTATCCGTGTATGTGCGCGTTCTTGTGTGTGAGTATACACGTGTTTGTGGGTGGGAGTGTGAGAGTATATGTGTGTGAGTGTGAGTGAGTGAATGTGATAGTATGTGTGTGAGTGCATGAGTAAGACAGTGTGTGGGTGAGTGCATGTGAGAGTATGCGTGTGAGTGCATGAGTAAGACTAACTGTGTGGGTGAGTGAATGTGAGAGTATGCGTGTGAGAGCATGAGTAAGACTAAATGTGTGGGTGAGTGACTGTGAGAGTATGTGTGTGAGTGCATGAGTAAGACTTACTGTGTGAGTATGCATGTGTGTGTGTGCGTGTGTTCGTGTGTGCGTGTGCGTGCGTGTGTGTGCGTATGTGTGCGTGTGTGTGTGTGCGTGTGCGTGTGTGTGCGTGTGTGTGTAACTGTGGTCCATTCACCCGCCTGCAGCCAGGCCCGCGCGGTCATTTGGCCGTCTAGAACCGCGCACGCCCCCTGTGCGAAGTGGGAGCGTTGGAGCTGCGGGGGTGGGGGTGGGGGTTGGTAGGGGGCGTCGTATAGCGTCGCCGGCCGCGCACTTCATTTATATGTAAAACCGGCGGCGGCCGCACCGGCGGAGGGCCGAAGTCGCCGGCAAAGGAAGGGCGGCAAAGGAGCAATGGCCTGAAGGAGCAGCCAAGGGCCTCGGGGCCCGGGGGTGGGAGGTGGGAGGCCGGAAAAAGGTGGATTGCGTCGGAGGGCGGCGCCTGAGGCAGCGCTTGAAGGCTCGCAGGCGAGACCTTGTGAAGGATCCGGGAAAGGAGGGTTAACCGCCGAGGACAGCCCTCTCACAAGTAGCAGCAGAGGGGATAATGATTCGATAGTAAGAACTTCCCCGGGGGAGTAAATAAGCGGAGTTATTACGTGCAAACACGCTACAAATTTCTTTTGAAGACTGGAGAACAAAAGTTTCATACAATAAACAACTAATGAATTGAAAGTTTAAAAGTTACAGAGAAAGCGGTGACGAGTGTTTACGTAATATAACTACAGACTACTACGATGACGAACAACACAGACTTCATTTTCTTAATTTCTATGTGAATGTGGCGTCGCCAAACTACTTGAACAATATTTTCAAATGCTAAAAACTCATTCTACCCAAGTATTAAATAAACAGGTAATTTTAAACGCAAAGTGGTTTGGCACATATTAATGTCAAAACCGAAAGTATTGCTGTCGTGCGCTGAAAAACGGCAAATTTTCGACACAAAATCTCTTATGTTGCCGGGCTCCGACAACAATAAATCGAGTTGCTAAATATAGAAAAACAATCCTCTAACACGTAGTGTAGCCAGAATCCATGTTTTAGGCACCCATCATATCGAAAAGTTGATTGACGGCAAAACATCCGTTCCTTCGTCCGCCCGTCCGCCCGTCCGCCCGTCCGCCCGTCCGCCCGTCCGCCCGTCCGCCCGTCCGCCCGTCCGCCCGTCCGCCCGTCCGCCCGTCCGCCCGTCCGCCCGTCCGTCCGCCTACTGGAATTTTTTGATTAAATTTTGTAGTTGAATAGTGCGGGGGACGTTTAAAAGATAGATGCGGGTCTCATTTTCTTTAAAATCCCTCATTTTTCGAAAATTGCAAAAAAATCATTAAAGCTACAAATTGGAAGATGCAGATTTTCCCCCCAGACAAAGACTTTTGTAAAAAAGTAGCTCTTAAAAAAAGGCCTTGTACAATTTTTTGAAAAAACAAGTAGTTTTTGCCTAATTTGTGATTGAAATTTAGGCTCTTTCTCTCAAAAATTGCTCCAAATTTTGCTTACAATTTTCTCCTAATATGCAAAAAGGGACGGTAAAAATATTGTGAAATATTCTGAATGGTGAAATATGTTCTAATAAAAAAAAAAAAATATTTTTTGACAATCATTTTTGTTAATTTTTTTATTATTACTGATTTTTCGTGTTTCCAGGCGCGTCAACAGCTTTGATCATTAGTCCCGTAAGTGTAGTGTGTATATTTCTCGCGAGAAGGCGGTGGTCTTCCCCCGCTGGATGGCGAGATCCGGCGCCGACCTACCGTCGGCTAGTGGGGTTCCACAGAACTCTCCCTCCAGCGGGGCACCACCCCAGTCGGGACAAGCTCTAAGCTCCCGACCGGTTTCCCGTTATACGTGGTAGTGTAGTGCATGTTAGTGTAAGTGTGTAAGGGGAGAGGATAGGAAAATGAAGAGGAAGGAAAGATCGCGCGCGGTCCGTAGCCCGTTTGTTAGGGTACTGCTTCGGCATTCGCCTGGTGTTGATCGCAGAAACCACGGAAAACTTCCGATCAGAGCAGCCGACCGCTAGAATTCTCCTCCCGTCAGCAACTGAATTCGACCTAGCTGAAAAGCTAGTATCGAAAACCCTGTCGCCGTCAGGACTCGAACCTAGGACCTCCCGGACAGAGGCGCTGCAGTATCAGTTGATGCATATCTTTTCGTCATGAACTAAAATTTGGCGAATTGAAGATGGGTAAATGCAGTTTAAGTTGGAAGATTATTTTTAAATGCAGGATATCTTAAACGTCCCGTACAACATACATGAAGCGATGTAGGTAATACACATTTCAATTACATTTTCAGAAATATATTTAACTCTTCACAATGAATAGTGATTGTATGGTTCCATAATTTGCGAACATACCTCGTTACATAAATTTTGGTGAGTTAAAACAATATTTTGGGAGTTCTCTATTTTCAATATTGTGCAAATGTAGCACTGTTAATCTTCATCTTTTCTATATTTCTCCCATTTTTACATTGTAATCATAGGGATTCACAGCTAGATGTATTTGTACCTTTTACTCAACGGTTGTGCAGAAGCACGTAGAAAGTGTTTGTTACTATTTTGCGTGTGTCACTTTCAGTGACTGCACCATCTTTTCAACAGCAGCCAAAGACGTTTACTCACTGTATTTCACCTTCTTGTAATAACACGAAACTGTATTCCGTATTAATCCTTTCTAAAATATTACAGTACCCGTGAGCTGTACTGAATTTTATTTACATTATTCAACTCAAAATAATACATTTCTTTCGAGATTAACCCTTCATTAGTAAGATGAAAAAACGTGCATCATTAATAAGATTGGATCTGTCAGACCCAGAATTTGAATTATGAGCTAGGGTTTAAAAAAAAGAAAGAAATATTTTACCTTACATTTTATTGTCCGTGTCATTTGTTATTTGCTCTAAACAACTGCATATTGAAAATTAAAGTTTTAAAACATGAATATTTATATTATTTAAATATTTTCAAGATTTTTTAATATTTCTCTATGTATGTAGACACACTGAATCCTAATCTGAAGCTAGAATTCTGCCACCATCCTCCAGTTTTTCTTAATCGCGAAAAAACTGTGATATTTTATTTTTTGTTTTCGGGGATTGTTGTCAGGCCCACAAACTTGACACCTTTCTAGTTGTATGTCAACGTGCTAAATCCAAATCTGAAGTCAAAATTTCGTCATCAATTCGAATATTTTTTAATTGTTAAAAACACCTTGAAATTGTAGATTGTAAAGTTGAGGGTGGATTATTGGATGGCGATTTAAAAAAACTGGAGGGTGGTGGCGCAATTCTAGCTTGAGTTTCAGATTCAGCGCATCTTCATACATAGAGAAACACGTGTCATATCGTTGGGTCTGATAACAAACCCCGAAGACAAAAAAATACAATTTTACGTTTTTATTCGTGACTTTTAAAAAATGGAAGGGGGTGGCGCAATTATAGCTTCAAATTCGCATTGAAATACATAGAGAATCGCACACTAAAAACAGTCACTAGGTCAGTAATGTAGGGTCTCCCAGGCCCGAGGCAAACTAAATAATCACAAGTAACGGCTTATCAACAATGAACAAATAAACAAATAGCTGTGGAGGAAGGGAAGACGATCCTTGAAAGTTAGACAGCGGTAGGTGGAAAAACAGTCTTTCAAATTTATATTTGTATTATTTATTTATAAAAGCAACAAAAATATTCCTTTGGGTCTGTGAGACCCAACCTTACCAATGAAGGGTTAAACATAATGAAAGTATTACAGAGAACTAAGTACAAAAAAAAATGAATCGACTCGCGACAAGGACGAAGTAAAATAGTTAATGATTGTGACCGGAGACGTGAAATCTATTGTTTGATCCACATCCTGCTATCCTGCTTCACTGGATTCCCAATTAATCTCTGGTATCCGGCAGGCAGCAATTAACTACGGCTGATGTACGATGAGGACACGCCAGCTCATTATATCATAACGTGCGACAATACCAATTAAGTCATCGTCGTTTTCCTCAATATACATATACTATTTGACAAACAGTCGTGGCGAAAAGTATGAAATTCCGAATCTGAAGAGCAGGGCTTAAAATTTTGCATAAAACCTTACTTTTATTTTCCTCTCCATGCCCACAGTTCACTCCATACCTGAAGACCTTTTCTAGAAGAAAAACTAGTTTTCTTAACAATAGAAACCATTTCAAATATCTACTTAGTTGACTCTTCCTCAGAAAAATATCCAAAATATACATTCACCTAAACAGTTTATAATGATGTAAATAATATTAACAATTCCCCTTTCAATACTTCACTTCGAGTTAAACATGTTTAATGTATAGAATAACCTCCTCATGGAAATCCTTTTTTAATTATATTATATCCCACAAATATATAGTATACATATATATGTAATATTAATTATATATTGTGACGTCACGGGGTTATACGAACCCGTAACGCCACCATAAACCACTAGAAAAGACCAAAGAACTGAGAAATAGGGTAATGAGACGGGAGCGATGGTCCAAGAAGGCGACATCTACCCGCAGGTTTTCAAAATCTATGTCCAGTGTTAGTATTAATATTTTCGAGAGGGCAGCGAAGGAGGAGAAAATTCACCCTCCAGAAATTTTCCTGCGGCGGAGTTGTATTAGTCACTCGTGACGCACTTCAGTAGAGCTCTCTTACGACTTCTTCGACAGCGACGGCGACTAACTAAATTCTTTTCATGGTAGTAATCGGTTAGTGCAGGAGTATAATTTACTGTTTTAGTAAAGCTGGGATTTTAAGAAACGCGGTGATAAGTGATAGAATCTGTAGCTGTGCGCATGTAACAGCATTTGCACTCAACATTACGCGAGGCGTTGCCAGGACTGCTCGAACTTGAAATAGTTTCATCATCGAAGTAAATTCGCGCAGAAGGATTCCTGAACGAAATCCAGTATTTAATTTTGTACGCCACGACCACGCACGCCTCAGCGTGGTATGTCGGCCGAGTGCTAGCGAAATAATTCAAGCACGTTAGTTATTTAAACTGAAGCGCGAGCAACGGGCATGGCGGCAGCCGGCAAGAAGGACGACTCAACACTGCTGCAGGCGAGAAGGACTTGGACCAATTCATGGTGTAATGAGTCCGAGGACGAGAAAGGTTTGGAATTTGGACGTGGCGTCATCCTGAGATCGAGCGAAAGAAGAGGCAAAGGACCGCGGACATCAAACCAGTCGAGTGACGTGGCGAGGACTGCGAGCGGCCGAACTCCCAAGGTTAACTGACGGCGAGCGGGCGAAATGTCGAGGTAAAGAACTGGCAACTTCTATGCGACAATTTGTTGGGAAACTGTGTAGCGTTAAACACCAGGCGTAGCGTCCTAAAATAGGTGAAAGCAAGGCAATAGTTACGGGAAATATTTCTGGAATGTATGAGCGGTAGTTTTGATTTACCCGCTGCACGCAACCAGTACCTGTTGAATGCCATACCTTGTAATAAATCCTTTCTAAAGTAAATTATATGCAATTGTCTGCGTAATGTAAAAAGTAATCTTATTGAAAAAAGTATTGTGTCCATTAAAGGATATCAGGATAATCAGTTGCTGTAATTTTGTAAAGGGCATGATTTAGTAAACGTGTGTCACGTTTATTCTTGTGTTAGAGCACAGCATTGTAATAATGCAGCTCAAGGTTGACTTCAGAAGTCTATAATAGAATAATTGTAGAGAATCACTTAAAGGGCCGTGCACGGAGAAAACTTAGATTAACCACAGTTAAAATGAGGTACACGAAATAATTGAGAAGGAGGTCAAAGCAATAGTATTGTAACAGTGCGTATTGAAGAAATCAGTACGGACGTGACGCCTATACATTCTCTTATGGTTGTAAGTATTTCGTTCTTTTTGTTTCGTTTTCTTTGCAGTGACCATCTGCTGCAAAATACATACTTATTGTATATTTGTGCTACTGTGTAATTTGTTTACTGAATATATGCTCATTTTACCTGGTGAATTTTATATAATTCATTGTGTCAAGGGTTCAGACCTTTCTATACCTGGAAAAAGATCCTTAAGCTCTGAGAATTCTAAAGCCTCGCTTCACGAGCATTCATATAGTTTCACGCTTCATCGCCACCGGCTGGAAGGTAGTAGGTGGGCGTGTTATATGATATATATATATATATATATATACATATATATATATGTAATGTATCTGTTTTTCTATTAGTTAGAAATAATAACACGAATTTGTTGCTCTGCAATAACAAAGATTCTTTTTATTGCTTCATACAAAAAGGTATAACACAATCATTTATTCTAATCATTAATCTTACCTGCAATAACAAAGAAACAACATTCAATGTTATTATTCAATTTATAGTTTCTTGATAAAGCTTATTATCTTTATGACCTTATGTCGTGGATTGTCAGTATGTCCGAATCAATAACTTTTTTCAATATCCACGCGTGCGTCCTGCCTCGAGATTCAGGCTATCGATCCGCTCATCATTCGATTTAAGCTCCAAACTCAATTAGATTAGGGATACCTCCCTTACATATATATGATACACAATAGTACATCATCACAGAATTGTATATCAAAATTAGAAGAACGTAGAAGACGATCGAAAATGATTTCAAGAAGTAGAAGAAGGAATGCTAGAAAGTAGCACAGACGAAAATGCTGTGTCAATTTCTATTTCTGTGCAGATAGAACTCTGCATTTTTATTGGAAATGTAGACATGCATGTATGCATCACATGTTTGCATTCGTATTCCATTTTCTCACTCGAGGATGTGTTAGAATGTTATAAAATGAGGAAAGGGAATGGAAAGATAAATCGTTTCGCCAAGAAATGTTCACAAAAAATAGTAGCATTATTTATTGAATATCTAAATAAGAATTAAATTAAATTACATAACCCGTTGGTTGAAAGGTCGTGGTCAAATAAGATAGATCCTATTGGTATTTTTTTGAAACATTTTGAATTTTAGTGCAGAAAATAACTGATCGTAATAATAATAATAATAATAATAATAATAATAATAATAATAATAACAACAACAACAAATTATTATTTCCTCTGGTAATGCCAGCTGGTAAAGCGAGCTTTATAGACAAGTGCTAAAGCGAAATACTTTAGATACTTCTGACTATATAAGTACCGCAATACTGGTTTCTTCATTTCTATGTAATATAGCCTTCCATTATGTTTCAGCTTTTTTACGAACATTCTCAAACAACCATTTTGGCACATCCCCAATTGCCGAGATTATAATTTCAGCATTATCAGTATAATACTGACTTCATCGAGTGTCAATTTATCCTTTATTTCATCTGCTTATCGATGTATTATTTTTATTTCATCAACAATGTTTTTACTTTCTCCTTTATTTCGTAAAAAAGAAAGTATTATAATTAAAGACCGGATTCCCGTGTTATTGCATCTTTTGTTTACAAACTTCCAATTGGATGAAACCTTGACAGAAATTTAAATCATGAAACGGTCGTTATTTTAGTACGTTTTATTTTACACGAAATTGCGCATTTGGGAGGTTACTGCACGAAATTGCACGTTTATGGTTATGCTACCTGAAAATTGCACGTTTTGGGTTTTCTACCGGACAAATTTGTAAGATTCATAGCTTTTTGCAAAAAGTATTGTTGTTATATTATCAACTTTTTTATTTTACCTTTTTTAAAGGTTTCATTTAATGAAAAAAAATATGACAACGAGACAGTTCAGGTAGTCTTCAAATCCGAGCGCCGTTTCATATGAATCAATATTACATTTTGTTTCTCGATAAACTGAGCGTCTTTTACTTTTCATGATACCTATTGTCTAATTGAAATTTTTGAGGAATTGCAGTTCGAAGTGAGGATACACGGTGTTCGCACGAACACCGTTCGTAGCTCTTGGTTGCGGTCGCTCAACCAACGCTATGTTCAGGGTCTATCTTCCCAATCAGATCATGTAGGCGTTTTGTCGGTATTCGCTGAACTAAGCAACACGAGACTGCATGCGCGACTCACATTTGACCTTACGACTTGGCGCGAAGCTTAGTGACAAGCTGCACTGCGTGTCAAATTCATCGAAATTCTCGGAACGGATGTTGCCTGCAGATACGAGAGAGAGAATGAACGCAGTTTTCGACCTCTCTTAGTTGCGTGCACACGTACAACAGAGTGAGGCACCACACATAGACAGTGAACATGCCGAAGGTGAAGAGTAGTTCAAGTACTAAAATTAAATCATGGATACAAAATTACCCAGATCTGAAAACCGACGGAAAAATAGTGTTTTGTATTCCTTGTGACAAGAGAATTGTAGGGGAGAGGAAATCACAAATTGATGCACACGTCAGTACAAGTAAGTTAAATTATCTTCCTTTAACATATTATACATTGATGGAAATGAGATTTCTCTCTGCCAACCTTAAGACTTCTTTAATTTTATAGGCAGTCATAAGAAGGCCATTGAGATTAAGAAAAGTAAACCTAGTATGGTGCAATCGTTGCTGACAGAGAAACGCGGAGACTCCATAATCAAGTTTAACCAAGATTTATGCCACGCATTGGTTGGTTCAAATATTTCTTTTTTTAAGTTACAATCAACTCCGTTTAAGGGCTTTTTGGAAAAATATACTGACCATAAAATCTCAAACGAGAGTACGCTTAGGAAAAATTATATTCCTTTTTGTTTTGAATCAACAATGTCTAAAATTAGAAATAAAATATCAGATAATTTTGTATATGTTGAAGTCGATGAGACTACCGACACCAGGGGAAAATATATTTGTAGTTTAATTATTGGTATCCTGCATCCAGAAATCAACCCAAAACCTTATTTAATTTCATGTAAAGAGCTTGCAAAACAAATTTTGAAACTGTCTCCCGCTTTGTGAATGACAGTTTAAGTGCTTTTTTTTTTTGTGAAAATAGCTTCCAAGTTAAGATTTTTCTTTTTGTGACGGATGGAGCACCTTACATGCTAAAAACAGGAAATGCTTTAAAAGTTTTCTACCCAAACATGGTACACGTTACGTGCATTGCACACGGCCTCAACCGAGTAGCCGAAAAGATTCGAGAAATATTTCCTAATGTCAACAAACTCGTTAGCAACGGAAAAATATTTTTAAAAGCTCCTCAACGTGCGACATTGTACCGAAATACAATGGACTGTCCATTACCTCCAGAAGTGGTCATAAGATGGGGAACGTGGTTAGAAGCAGGTCTGTTTTACTGTGAACATTTCACAAAGTATAAGGAATTTATTGGATGTTTTGAAAAAGATGCTGTATCAGTCCCAAAGGTAAAACAAATTTTAAAATAAAATTCTATAAAATCCGAATTTGCATTTATCAGAACTCATTTTTCTCAATTTCCAGTAGCAATAAAAAATCTGGAAGAAAAAATCTCACTTTAAATGCCCAGATAGGTATTGTTGAAAATTTGGAAAGTAGTTTGAAAAATATTAATAATGAAAAAGGTAAGGTAATTTTTGAAAAATTGAAGACAGTATTGGAAACGGGCTATAAGATATTATTAAATTATAACGAGGCATTAAATGGGGAATAAGTCGATTTAGACATTGCACCCAACATTTTAAGCTCTTACAAGTATTGCCCTGTGACAAGTGTAAATGTAGAGAGAAGTTTTTCTTACTTGAAACATATATTAGATGATAGAAGGTATAATTTCACAGAAAAGAATTTGGAAATGTACATAATTGTAAATTATAATGTAGACATTTAGGATTTTTTGTATAACTTAATTACGTACTAATGGTTATTGAAGGTATTTTTGTATTTTTCAGTTTTGTATTTACTTTTTTATATTTTTAATGCTAATTTAATGTTCCCTGTAAATAATATTTAAAATATAAGGTAGAATTTGTTTAAATAACATGTACAAACTTAATTATATTGTAATAAAATGTCTAATTCATATTTTGTTCTCCTTCAATTCTAATACGAAGTGTAAAATAAGTTTTTATATGATTTAACTGTAGTTTGTAGGCTACAGAACATCATTTTGTAGTTTTGAAATTTTTATTGCATGTTTTTGCACGTTTTGGTGTTTTTACTGCACGTTTTAGAGAGTTTTACTGCACGAAAATCCGGTCTTTAATTATAATAGTGCGTCGGAAAACGAATTTTCGACAGAAAAAAATACTGTAGAACTCTGGCAACGAAAAAATGGCTAAATCTTATCCCTGTGTGTCTTATACCACGTTTTATAATCAGAACCTTAGTTTTGTTGTCACCGTCCCAGCGTCTCAGCGTCTCAGCGTCTCAGTCCCCGTCCCCGTCCCCGTCCCCGTCCCCGTCCCCGTCCCCGTCCTTTGCCCTGTCTCTTGTTCCTTGTTCTTGCCCTTGCCCTGCCCTTGCTCCTGTCTCTGTTCTGTCTCTGTTCTGCCCTTGCTCCCTTGTCTCTTGTTCCTCCTTGTTCCTTGTTCCTTGTCTCTTGTTCTGTCTCTCTTGTCTCTTGTCTTTGTTCCTTGTCTCTTGCCCTTGTCTCTTTGTTCTTGTTCTTGTTCTTGTTCTTTGTTCTTTGTCTCTTGTTCTTGTCTCTTGTTCCTTGCCCTTGTTCCTTTATACCCTTTGTTCTTGTTCTGTCTTTGTTCTTGTTCTCTGTCCCTGTCCCTGTCCCTGTCCCTGTCCCCGTCCCTGTCCCTGTCCCTGTCCCTGTCCCTGTCCCTGTCCCTGTCCCCTGTCCCCGTCCCCGTCCCCGTCCCTGTCCCTGTCCCCGTCCCTGTCCCCGTCCCTGTCCCTGTCCCTCTGTCCCCGTCCCCCGTCCCCGTCCTCGTCTTCGTCTTCGTCTTCGTCTTCGTCTTCGTCTTCGTCTCCGTCCCCGTCCCCTCCTCCGCCGCCAACGCCTTCGTCTTCCTTCTCCTTCTCTTTCCCATTCTCCTTCTCCTTCTTCTTATTCTATGTAAGTGCGAACTGTTATTCTTCACATATCAACCTTCATGACGAGTTGGGAAATGTAGATGCACAGCGTTCAATCCATCTCTCGTCTTCCTGGATCCCTCTCACAGGGTCTTTAATCTCTTGCTATTCTGATCACCCTACTTTCATCTGCCCTGGAAACGTGTGCATCCCAGCTTTTTCTTCTTATTCTTATGAATTTAACAATGTCCGTCACGTCACACCCATTCCTTATATCTTTCATTTTTATTCTATCCCATCTTTTTTTGTCTATTATTGCTCTTAAGGTAATAATCTCTGAAGTTCTTAGTAGAGTTTCAGCTCTTCTAGTATCTGCCCGCGTCACTGCTCCGTAATTCATAACTTGTCTTACTATGGTTTTATATATTTTTACTTTACTTATTTTTATTTTCTTTATTAAGTTACTCATTTCTCCTGGTTACGTTTTTTAGATATCCCGAAATTCTAACTCCTTTAATTACTTACTGTTTAAGTTCATTATAAGTGTCACTCCTGCTTGCAAATTCCACCCCTAAATGCGTGGTTTGGGATTATTTTATTAACCACCATCAATTTACATTTTATTGGAATTCCGTCTGGAGCAAACGTTGGGTGGATCGAGTACCTTAAAGATAGCCCTTGCCGATATCCCCTGCCCACCCGCCTGTCTGACTGTCTGTCTGTCCGCCCGACTGTCTGTCTGTCTGTCAGTGTGTCTGTCCGCCCGACTGTCTGTCTGTCCGCCCGACTGTCCGTCTGTCTGTCCGCCCGACTGTCCGTCTGTCTGTCCGCCCGACTGTCTGTCTGTCCGCCCGACTGTCTGTCTGTCTGTCTGTCTGTCCGCCCGACTGTCTGTCTGTCTGTCTGTCTGTCCGCCCGACTGTCTGTCTGTCTGCCTGTCTGTCTGTCCGCCCGACTGTCTGTCTGTCTGTCCGCCCGACTGTCTGTCTGTCTGTCCGCCCGACTGTCCGTCTGTCTGTCCGCCCGACTGTCTGTCTGTCTGTCCGCCCGACTGTCTGTCTGTCTGTCCGCCCGACTGTCTGTCTGTCCGCCTGTCCGTCCGTCTGTCTGTCTGTCTGTCCGCCTGTCTGTCTGTCTGTCTGTCTGTCTGTCCGCCCGCCTGTCTGTCTGTCTGCCTGTCTGTCTGTCCGCCTGACTGTCTGTCTGTCTGCCTGCCCGTCTGTCCGCGTTTCTGACCGACTGTCTGCCCGTCTGTCCACCTGTCTGTCCGTCTGTCTGTCCGCCTGACCGTTCGTTCAATTCGTCCGCCCGACTGTCTGTTCGTTCGCTGTCTGCCTGACCGTCTGTTCGTCTGTCCGCCTGACTGTCTGCTCCGTTCAGTCCGCCCGACTGTTCGCTTGTCTGTCTGTCTGTCTGTCTGCCTGACTGCCCGTTCGTCTGTCTGCCTGACCGTCTGTCTGTCCGCTCGACTATCTGTCTGTCCGCTCGACTGTCTGTCTGTCTATCTGTCCGCCCCACTGTCTGTCTGTCTGTCTGTCCACCCGACTGTCTGTCTGTCTGTCTGTCTGTCTGTCTGTGTCTGTCCGCCTGTCTGTGTCTGTCCGCCCGACTGTCTGTCTGTCCGCCCGACTGTCTGTCTGTCTGTGTGTCCGCCCGACTGTCTGTCTGTCTGTCTGTGTGTCCGCTCGACTGTCTGTCTGTCCGCTCGACTGTCTGTCTGTCCGCTCGACTGTCTGTCTGTCCGCTCGACTGTCTGTCCGCTCGACTGTCTGTCTGTCCGCTCGACTGTCTGTCCGCTCGACTGTCTGTCCGCTCGACTGTCTGTCTGTCCGCTCGACTGTCTGTCCGCTCGACTGTCTGTCTGTCAGTCTGCCACTGAAAATGTCTATCCGAGAACCCTACCACCACTGAGATTGTCCATCTGAGATCCATTTAAAATGTCCACCGCAATCGTGGGCGAAACTTTGACCCTTAAATGTCAATTGGACCTCCGCCTAGCAGCACGGCAGAAACCATTAATACTGACTGCGTCCTGAAAGCGTCAGTGCTATTCAACTTTGCATATGTTTTAAAATTTTACCGATTTAGAATTTTTAAAACTCACTGTAGCCGTTACACGACTGCGGTCAATACCATTAACGTATTTTGCTCAGAATTGATTGAAACAGATCTATGTATTAAAGTAATGACATTTAAGAAGACAGGGAAAAATAGTTGAAAACCTAAAACTCCGGGCCCTCGTCGTATTTGTGTGAATTGTGCCACTACTGGATTCTTATTCATGTATGTGACGTATGCCAGTCTGTATATTTTATTACAACAAACAATGTAAAAAAGCTTTTCGTCACTGTATTTTTAACCTCAATAAATGAAATTCGTAAGATGTGCCACTGCACACATTAAACACACTGCAACCTACTTTCGTGCTCATTGCCTGACGACCCACTTCTCTCTGCACTCGCTCATACTCATCGCTCCCTGGTTGGTCGCTCCGACCTCTGTCAGGTATCGATTGCGTTCCTAGAATAACCACCATCTACCTAATAGTTTATCCACCTCGATCGATAGTACAGGTGGGTCCATTCAATCGGCTCGAGGTTTCTCAGATCACATGAAGCCACAATCATTTTCTAATAGGGCGACCTCTGATGTTGGAATACGAAATAGAGAAGAGTGAATAATTTGTTTTATAGTTCACTAGTTTATTGCTGTGTGTTTACAGATATGAAACAAAAAACGTAATGGTATTGTTAATACTGTTGCGAGCCTTTCTGATTGTTTATGCTCTCCGGCCCTTATGAGTACTTTATTGTTCGTTCTAATACCGACACAACACATACATTTTTATAAATTCGAAATATTACAGTTAAGATGCGAGCAAGCAAATACTATAAATAAATGGCATAATGCTCAAAGAAGTAAAATAACTCGTTTTCAACTTTATTTTGCTTAATTGTGTCGAAAAATTATAATTTAGAATGTTCTTTGAATTTATAATTGTCATCCATCACGTACAATTCATTGTTACGTATCACATTTCATAGAGACATATCCTTGAGTACCAGCAGTGGCAATAAGATGCGACACATCGACTAACATACACGAAATGTTACTTTTTGGTGTTATGGCATATTCCAAATAACTTTTAATAATAAAGGAAAATAACCTAAAACTACCGTTTCATCGGCGTAACTTGCACTGTTAATCACACTTATATAACTCCCAAATACACGATAAACATTTTCACATATTTCTCGACAATTTACTTGAAACCACTGTCCGTAGTTTTGTTAGCTTTTGCGAGAATTTACGCAGAAACTTCACATTTTTTTTCATTTTGTACGAAAAAATCAGTCCAGCAACGATTATGCAATAGTAATTAAATGCACATTGTTTTGTGTATCTGACGGCACATTGACAAATGACTATTGCAATGCGTCTTTTCATTTTAGACGCAAGAAAAATTATAAAATATTTAATTCTCGTTTGATTCAGCAACGAACTAGTAAACCATACACAAACCCTTAGGCCAGAAACCCTCGGGTTTGGAAATTGCCCTCGGGGTGAAAACATCTATTTAACGCCCTTCATACAGAAATAACTCTAATGCCACCCGAGTGACATTTTATGCTGCTGACTTACGTGTTCGCCATAAGTTAAAAGCAAGATTCTTATCTCTGACATAACAAAGCCTCCTCAAGTACATAAAATACCTCGTAAGGAGTCATGAAGGTGTCGCTAAAGCATTCGCGTCGTAGTTATCTCACTCGCAAGTAATGGTCAATTTTAACCCCTTGTAATATAAATATCTATTGTCGATTATTTACTGTTCCTAAAATCATCCTACACGCTTGCATACAATTTACGAGTGATAATTATTACCGAGGATCGATTCTTATCTCCGACATAATAAAACCTCTTGCAGTAGATAAAATACCTCGTATGGAGTTATGTCAGTGTCGCCAAAGCATTCGCGTCGTAATTATCTCACTAGCAAGTAATGGTCAATTTTAACCCCTTGTTATATAAACACCAATTGTCGCTTATTTACTGTTCCTAAAATAATCCCACACGCTCGCATACAATTTACGAGAGAGAATTGTTGCCTCGAGCAACAACTACTGAGATCATTATTCTCGTAAATGTAGTGCATGTTATATGCTGAGACATATTGGTGATCATCCCTGCGCGAACATCCACTCGTGGTACATAGCGAAGTCGCTAGCCTTTCACCACTGAGGTCCGGGTTCGATTCCCGTCGAATCTCATATGCAATTTGTTCCAACAAAACGAGTTTGGCTGCATCACAAAGGCTAGTCCAACCCCTGTGAAGTCACCCTCCAACCCCACCCCTATCCTTATTCCTTCCCAATTCTGGCCGCTGGGTAGTGACGCAGGAACGAGTAACTGGAGGCGCGTACGCCAAGATGCTATCTGGCGGTCCTCTTGACAACTGACTGCGACATGACATGATGTACTTGTAATGCAGGATTAATTCGCAATAGCGCATATTAAGGGAGAATTACTCTCCAGCGCGATGCGCTCAACGCCCTTTAAGGGGCTTGGAGACGCGTTGTGTCAAGGTGTAGACGCGACAAATTTTTAAAAACAACATACGATGCGGCGCTCACCTATATGTCGGCGTTAGGGTCCGCAAGCCTACCTCTAGTTAAAACATTAATTTAGGGTCTTATGTGTGTGCTGTAAGTAATGCGAGTTGTGTTGATATTTCAATACACCGTTCTGAATATTAGAGCCCATACATTCTCTACAGCATGCACAAAATGTTTCGTACACCCTAATGCCGCTCTCAGAAATATTCTACGTGATTTTTCAATTAAAAGAGCATTCTTTTGGTTTTGATTTTAGTTGTTATTAACAAAACTGATTCACTTATTTTTTATTACAAGATATCACGCGATTTTCAAAATCCCCCCCGTTTGCAGTACACGAAGAATCGAGCTAATACATGATTAAATGCTAATGCCCGATAATCCCCAAACTTCATTTTTCAAATGCACGCAGTGCAAACAGACACTTCCATCAATTGAAATGGTTTGTGTGCATTATGTCCACGGATGTGCGTTCTAAATGTAGACGAAATACATGAGGAGTCACTACAGAGTCTTTGCACCGAATGAAGTATGAAATCATACGATTTGATTTTGAACCTCTGTGGGTGGACCACGCTGCAAGGTGGCTCCCTGAAGATCAAAGGAATCGCCCCCTACTTTCTTTTCTGTGTGGTATATGTTCTTCTGCATGCGGTTCCTTTGCACAGTTTCAATACGGGATCCACGCTGCACGGGGGCTCACTAAAGATCAAAGGAGCCGCCCTCTACTTTCCTTTCTGTGTAGTTATATTCTGTGCATGCGGTTCCTTTACACAGTTTCAAGATGGCGGCACGGGGGCGCCCTGAAAATCAAAGGAGTCGCCTTCTCCTTTCTTTCTGTGTTATATCTATTCTGTGCATGCAGTTACTTCACACTGTTTCAAGATGGCGGAACGGTAGCTCCCTGAAGACCAAAGAAGCCGCCTTCTACTTTCGTTTCTCTAAAGTTCTATTCTGTGCATGCGGTTCCTTTACACAGTTTCATGATGGCTGCACGGCGGCTCCCTGAAGATCAAAGAAACCGCCGTCTACTCTCCTTTCCGTGTAGTTCTATTCTGTGCATGCGGTTCCTTTACACAGTTTCATGATGGCTGCACGGTGGCTGCCTGAAGATCAAAGAAACCGCCTTCTACTCTCCTTTCTGTGTAGTTCTATTCTGTGCATGCGGTTCCTTTACACAGTTTCAAGATGGCTGCACGGAGGCTCCCTGAAGACCAAAGGAGCCGCCCTCTATTTTCATTTCTGTGCAGTACGTATTCTGTGGTCACGTCATGAGCGCCGCGTCCCATGCCATCGTGTAGCGCGGCTCGCGGACCTCGGCGACCGCTGGCAGCGCCGCGCCGGCGCCTGCGGTCGGGAGCGGAAGCTGCGCGCGCGCGTGATCGGGCCCGATTGTCCGGCCAATTTCGCGTCATTGTCTCGGCGCTTTTGTCGCCGCGGCGGCTAATGTCTGCGCGCCGCCTTGTCCCCTCCCCCTCACCCTGCGTCCCCATTAGCGAGCGCTGCTCCGCTATTTCCGGTGGCTCCTTTCAGGGGCGGCGCACGCTTCGCAGTCAGGCACGGGCACCAAGGCACGAGGTTCGTAGAGTGGAGAGAGCGGCTTTGCAAGCAGAGCGGCTGAATGAGGTGAAGCAGACGTTAAATCGCGTGATTTCGAAGTGCGCGTAGCGTAAATCGCGCGTGTATCGTAAATCGTAAAGCGTAAATCGAAGAGATTTTTCTCCTTTCCTCCCAAAACAATTATAATTGTCTACAAATAAAAGTATCCAAAGTTTTTTATGACAATCATTTATTTCAGGAATTGCACAACGTTAGGGACTGTTTGTCATATCATCGTGCTAAAACTTAGTGAGGGAAATGATAGCGTTCCCTCACTAAGTTTAAAGGCACCTGATGATGTAACAAACGAGTTACAAAACCGTTGTGCAATTCCTGAAATAAATGATTGTCATAAAAAACTTTGGATAATTTTATTTGTAATCATATATTGACAACCAAGTAGAAATATTGAATTATAATTGTCACCTTTCCCGTCATCTTGTTGGACGCAAATACGTTCGGAGAGTATATTCCACAGACGTTAAGATATCTAAATTGCATCCATGTTACTTAGTAACAATGTATTTTAATAATTAAATGTGGTTAAAGAATTGGTTACCCCGACTGGGATTCGAACCTGGGCCTTCTGGTTTACATACACGAAATACATACAAGGAGCGATAATCGCCCATGTGAATTTTTTTCAAAAGATTAGTTGTCTCGATAGCTTAGTGCTTAGAGGACCTGGGCGCAAACCAGAAGCCCGGGTTCGAATGCCGGTCGGTTCGACAAACTATTTGAACAAATTTAATTATCAAAATAAAATAGTAAATAATGGTTCAAAACTAATTTGTTAGTAATAAATAAAGCCTAAATTATTGGTCAGATTAATTTCTTCTGTAATGTTTAGCGTAGCTATTCGAGCGTAGATAGGTATGAAGAAATCGAATAATCTGTGGAATGATCATAGGATTCTAGTAGTCCTTGATGACCCAGTTTGTCAAATTTTTGTTAGTCCGGCGCTTCTCGATATTACCCCACCTGCTCACAGACTTGCAGAATCTGCGATTAAATGTGAACGAGACGGACAGAGAGAGGCAGAATCAGAGAGACACGCACACAGAGTCAGACTGAGACAGGGACAGAGAGACGGAGAGAGAGAGAGAGAGAGAGAGAGAGAGAGAGAGAGAGAGGCACGGAGAGGGAAAGGGAGAGGGAAGTAAAAAAAGGGAGATGAAGGGCAGAACAACATCTGCCAGGTTCCGCTAGTACTTTTATATATTTGTGGAATAATACACTACCATAGTGTTTAATAATTACCTTCATACATTTTTGATATATTTTCATTGGTTGGTCAACGACATTAGTATCGTACTCTTTATTAACTTTTAATTATTTTATTTTCTCACATACTGCTTACGAAGGATATTGTAAGGCTTAAAAAGCATCCCATCAGTTTGTGAATACACTGCAAAACTTATAAAATGAATTGAAACCCAGAAAAATATTTTCATTTCAAGTTTTGAATAAAAAAATCTATGACGTGAAACTTTCATTTTTCCTTGAAACTTATCTAATAACCATTACTAATGGCGTGAAAGTACGTGCTGTTTTAGCATTAGTAGTTTAAATTACTCACATCTTGACAACATATGCAAACATATGCCGTAAGACGTTATATATATATATATATATATATATATATATATATATATATATATATATATATATATATATATATATTCTTGTACGCTGAATCATGTTTTCATGTACAAAGCATCCGTATCTCTTAAACGAGATGAAAATATATGCAAATTAGGTAAAATTCTCCCGCTAGTGACCACAGAAGCACATACTCTAGCACGCAATAAATTAAAAGAAATGAAACTTGAAATTATTGCCAGATTATCCGCCTGGAGAGGATATCCTAAGATGACGGCGTACTTCTTGTCGCGAAAGAAGGCCCGTCAGTCGCTTAAAAAGAGGCAAAATAAAAAAAAGCGGGCGGGGAGTGTTTTCAGAAGGGAAATGTGAAGCTTTACACAAGAGACACCGGGAAACGTTTGAAATTCGTGCAGCTCCATCAAAGAACATTTCCCATTCCGGTCCTTCATGAACTAAACATGAAAGAGACATGCTTCCGCCTACGGGCCGGGGACGAGCGGGGCGAGGCGGGCAGCATGCGAGGGCGGGCGGGGAAGATGCACGGGCGGAGCGGGAAGGACACGAGGGCAGGGGAGAGGATGCGAGGCATGGGGCGGGGAGGGAAGGATCTGAAGAAGGGTGGAGAGTGCGAGTAATGTTCGAGACGGATAGGAGGGAAGGGGCAGGATGCGAGGGAAGGGGTAAGATGCGAGGGAAGGGGGAGGATGCGAGAGAATTGGGAAGATGAGGGAAAGGGGGAGGATGCGATTGAAGTGGGAGGGTGCGAGGGAAGGGGTAGGATGCGAGGGAAGGGGGAGGATGCGAGAGAAGTGGGAAGATGCGAGGGAAGGGGAGGATGCGATTGAAGTGGGAGGGTGCGAGGGAAGGGGTAGGATGCGAGGGAAGGGGGAGGATGCGAGAGAAGTGGGAAGATGCGAGGGAAGGGGGAGGATGCGATTGAAGTGGGAGGGTGCGAGGGAAGGGTAGGATGCGAGGGAAGGGGGAGGATGCGAGAGGAAGTGGGAGATGCGAGGGAAGGGAGGATGCGATTGAAGTGGGAGGTGAGGGAAGGGGTAGGATGCGAGGGAAGGGGGAGGATGCGAGAGAAGGGAGATGCGAGGGGGAGGATGCATTGAAGGGAGGGTGCGAGGAAGGGGTAGGATGAGGGAAGGGGGGAGGATGTGAGAGAAGCGGGACGATGCAGGGAAGGGGGAGGATGATTGAAGTGGAGGTGCGAGGGGTAGGATGCGAGGAAGGGGAGGATGCGAGAGAAGTGGGAAGATGCGAGGTTAGGGGGAGGATGCGGATTGGGGGGGGGGGGAGGGAAGGGGGAGGAGGCGAGGGAAGGGGGAAGAGGGATGCGAGGGAAGGGGGAGGATGCGATTGAAGTGGAGGGTGCGAGGGAAGGGGTGGGGATGAGGGAAGGGGAGGAGGGGCAGAGAAGGAAGATGAGGGAAAGGGGGAGGATGATTGAAGTGGAGGTGCGAGGGAAGGGGTAGGATGAGGGAAAGGGGAGGATGCGAGAAGTGGAAGATGCAGGGAAGTTGGGAGGATGATTGAAGTGGGCGGGTGCGAGGGAAGGGGTAGGATGCGAGGGAAGGGGTAGGATGCGAGGGAAGGGGGAGGATGCGATTGAAGTGGGAGGGTGCGAGGGAAGGGGTAGGATGCGAGGGAAGGGGATGAGAGAAGGGGGAAGATGAGGGAGGGGAGGATGCGATTGAAGTGAGGGTGAGGCAGAGATGCGAGGAAGGGGAGGATGCGAGAGGAAGGGAAGATGAGGGAAAGGGGGAGGATGCGATTGAAGTGGGAGGGTGCGAGGGAAGGGGTAGGATGCGAGGGAAGGGGGAGGATGCGAGAGAAGTGGGAAGATGCGAGGGAAGGGGGAGGATGCGAGAGCCGGGCGGGAAGGATGTGATGGTGGAGCGGGGGATATGCGATGACAGGGGGGAGAATGCGAGGCGGGCGTGAAGGGAAGGATGCGATGAATGAGGCAGGGTGCGAGGGAAGAGGCAGGAGGGGATGGCGGGACTGGAAGGATGCGAGGGAAGGGTGAGGATGTGAGAGCGGGGCGGGAACGATGCGAGGGAAAGGGGAGGATGCGAGCGATGGGGCAGAATGCGAGCGTGGACCAGGAATGAGGCGAGGGCAGGGCAGGATCCGAGGGTTTGGAAGGATGTATTGGGGGAGCGGGGGTGTGCCAGGACGCGGTAGGCACGATCCGAGGGCGGGGCGAAGAAGATACGACGGAGGCGGAGGCGAGGCGGGAACGATGCAAGGAAAGGGGGAAGATGCGAAGGCAGGGCTGGGGGGATGCCGTGGCAGGACAGGAAGGATGCAACGGAGGGCGGGGACGATGCGAGATTAGGGCGGTGCCGGGAGGCTGCTGGGGCATGACTGGAAGGATGCGAGGGCAGACCGGGACGGGTGTGAGAGCAGGGCAGGGCGAGGAGGGTGCGGGGGCGGGCGGACTATGAGAGCGGGGAAGGCTGTGGTGGGCGCAATGGAGGGGAGTGGGATTTGCTAGCGGTGAGAGCGACGCAGTTAGGGCGACGAACAGAAGAAGCGGGGATATGAAGCTGACATGCCCCGAAATTGTGAGAAGCACAAGAGGAATCGGTGAGATGAAATGAATAATTTTACCTGATGAGATGGCACTGAGGTGGGGAGGACAACGCAATTGACTGGCCTATTTCTCCGATGTGAACTGTATTTCCACCCAAAAGTGTACTGAAAGAGAGGAAGTGTGTTCCTCTTTGCATTGCCGAAGATTCATATAAATGACTCGCTTTCACAGTTGTGATTTCTTTGACAGTAGATATAGTTCAATGGTCATTTTGAATTCAAATTTCTTCATGGATGAGTTCTTTGAAACTAAATTAATTGTCAACGTAGCTAATAAATAATGGCACCATCTCACTTCCCATTTTCGTTGTGCTGGAAGTGAAAGGTTTCAAGCTATCTTTTGAGGTTTCTTCATGCGGAATAACCAGACTTCACATTACAGATGTACCTCAGAAATCGTCTAGTTTTGCGGATCACAGGGAACCGCCAACTACATCGGTTTGCAAACTTTGACCACAGATGAAAAATAAAATGAGTTGTGTGCTTTATCTTGAGCAAGGGACATTTGGCTTTCGTTCCATCAGAGGCTTGCTCAGAGTTTCAGCGATTCGAAATGTTCCGCAGTCATTCAATCAATAAGAAGCCACTTGCATTTTATCTTTTATCTAAAGTACAGTTTTAAGATTATGGTGTACTGTATCTTTTGAAATGTTAAGAGATCGTAAAAATGAGTTAGTAAATAAATTAATTGTTTATAAGGACTTCTCAAATAAAATTATTACTTCATTTGACAATTATTCAATCATTCATTTCATCGACAAATTTGTTAAGTATCGGAACTTTACTGTTATATAGGGAGAAAATAATTATTTTTTATAATATATAGATTTTCCAGTACGGTAACCATTATTTTAGGTATGAAATAGAGGTATTATTACGAGTAGTAGTCATAGTTTAGATCTACTGAAGCAATATGTTACACTAGTTCGACCCTTGCAAGTATTCCGCGATGTAAATTGCGCCTATTTGGAAAACTGGCCGTGCCAATCAGTTGGCATTATTGTTCTACCATTCCGCCTTGCAACGTATGCTAAACGTTGCTCTTCTCTTGGTATTAAATTTCTCACAATTAATTTTTGCATATAAATCCGAAACCCAATTACCTCCTTTTTTCTGGAGTGGCGAGAATCGCTTTCCGGAATATGTTCGTCAATGTGACACAGGATTGCTACATAACGTCTCGTAGCTGTTCATCCAATCAAGTCCCCAGTCTCCGCTGAAAAGAACGTTTCCGTACTACGAGGATCCCGACACACCTGCGTCCGACCGTAGCGAACTCTACCAGTCAATTTCTTTACCATCACTATCCGCGTGGAGCGCGCATTTCAAACTACACTGACGCTCTCATCCCAGCTAAAATGTGACTCGTTTTTTCATAGTATATAAAATGGGTGGAAACAATACTAACGTATTGTTACCAAACGTACTACATGCGTTTATTACTCCATGTTATATTGTAATAAGACAAGAACTCCGGGTTTAATTTGAAAGGTAAAATCGGAATCCAGCGTTAGTGATAACGTAAATGTACGCAAGGTCGGAAATCAAAGAATATACGTTGTTATGGCAATCAATAAACAAAGTGTAGTATTCCATACTTGGTGTCATAGCGCTGTTCACATGGGGAAATGCAGCCCCGAACACATTACATGCAAAAAGGAGTAGAGAGGGCCCTAAATGCCGTGATCTTGCAGGAGGGCGCAAGGAAACACTCTTGAGAGAGATTGAAGCGTATTCACGTAAGCAATTGGTGAGATGCTAAAAGTTTTTCAGCAGAGGCTGGGGTATTATTTAAATGATAGGGAGGCGGGAACATCTGATTAGTCTGATAGCTTGGTATTGTACAATTGATTGATTGATGGATATTTTCGTGTTTCCAGGCGCGTCAACTGCTTTGGTTATTATTCCCGTTAGTATAGTGCATGTTCTTTTCTTGGAAGATGGCTGTGATCATCCCCCTTTGGATGGCGAGATCCGGCGCCGAACTACCAACGGCTAGTGGGGTTTCCCCCTAACCAGGACTCTCCCACCAGCGGGGCACCGCCCCAGCCGGGACAAGCTCTAAGCTCCCGACCGGTCTCCCGAAATATGTGGTAGTGTAGTGCATGTTAGTGTAAGTGTGTAAGGGAAGAGGATAGGACAAGGAAGAGGAAGGATAGATCGCGCGCGGTCCGTGGCCCGTTTGATAGGGTACTGCTGAGGCATTCGCCTGGAGTTGATCGGAGAAACCACGGAAAACTACCGATCAGAGCTGCCGGACGCTAGATTTCTCCTCCAGACAGCGACTGAATTCGACCTAGCTGAAAAGCTAGTGTCGAAAATCCTGCCGCCGTCAGGACTCGAACGTAGGCCCTCCCGATCAGAGGCGCTGCAGTGACATCAGTTGATGCACTGAGCTACCGCTCCCGGTGGTATTGTACAAATATTAGTATTGAATTGAACTTGTAATTTTTATTAACTTAGTTGTAGTTAAGATAGACAGTCGCGCGTCGGTGATTTATACGAAGCACAACTAGAGAAAGTCGCAACCGCGTATTGATTTTATGAAAACTATTAAATCCTATTAAAAATCGTTGAGACCTTCCGGAACATGTTTAATTTATTCGAATGATGAGCAAGAACTCAATAATGGGGATATCAAGGACATTCGACAGACAACATTCTGCTGATTCAACTGAGAAGTCAGCTGAGAAAACATGATAGTAAGCTTACGAACTATATTCAAAACCGTATGGTATTTTAATATTTGTACATAGTAAAGTAATTATCCATGAGCTCGATATATCTTGTAAATATGTAATAATAAATGTTCAATTTTTATTGTTGCTGGCTGATAATTTCAATTAATTGCCATCAATTCAATAATTGGTTTCAATCAATAGAATGTCCAGGAATAGTGATTGTGTATAGAATTTCACGTCCGCATGCAACAGGTAAATGCTGTATGCCGAAACCCTTCATTAAAATTGAAAGCAAAACTAATAACGTAATGTTTAACATTGCGAGAATTTATGAGCATAGCAGGGCATGGTGTAAAGTTATAGCTGTGTTAGCATTTTATAATAATAAATCATAATAAATAATAATAATAATAATAATAATAATAATAATAATAATAATAATAATAATAATAATAATAATACATAGCTGCAAATGAGCATACGCTTGGTGGCAGTTAAACCCCAAAATACTACAAATATGCAAATTAAAATAAACAATACACACAAATATTAAAAGTAAACTTATATAAGAATAAACGAAGACAAATAAAATAAAAATAGAAATTAATATTTTGCACCCATCTCACTCCATTCCCATCTTATTTCAATTCACTTCATTTCACGTCGCCAAGTAATTTATATATGAACGAGAACTAGTAATAATTTTTTTGCCCCTCTTGTTGGTCTTTCCTTACCATCAGAAACGTCGGTACCCGGAAAAAACGTTGGCTATGACAGCAACAACACAACCTATGCCGTGGTATGTTTTTCCGCTCCGCCCCGTCCCTTCTCATTCCCGCCCTTTCTCCTCTTTGCTCCCAACACTTCCCCACTCCGCCTCTTTCCTGCGCTGTCCCTTCTCCCCGCCTCCTCTCCTCCTCGCTCCATTCCTCCACTCTCCTCCTCGCTCGCCCATTCTCCTCTCCACCTTTTTCTGGTCCTGTCCCTTCACCTCTCTCCTCCCGCTCGTCTATTCAACTCTCCGCTCCTTCTCTGGGCCTGTTTCGCCCCTTGCCGACGCCCCCTTGCCGACGCCCCCTTGCCGACGCCCCCTTGCCGACGCCCCCTTGCCGACGCCCCTTGCCGACGCCCCCTTGCCGACGCCCCCTTGCCGACGCCCTCGCCGACGCCCCCTTGCCGACGCCCCCTTGCCGACGCCCCCTTGCCGACGCCCCCTTGCCGACGCCCCCTTGCCGACGCCCCCTTGCCGACGCCCCCTTGCCGACGCCCCCTTGCCGACGCCCCCTTGCCGACGCCCCCTGCCGACGCCCCTTGCCGACGCCCCTGCCGACGCCCTTGCCGACGCCCCTTGCTGACGCCCTGCGCCGACGCCCCTTGGCGACGCCCTTGCCGACGCCCTGGCGACGCCCCCGCCGACGCCCCTGCTGACGCCTCCCTTGCCGACGCCCCTGCCGACGCCCGCCCCTGCCGACGCCCTGCCGACGCCGCCTCTGCCGACGCCCTGCCGACGCCCCCTGCCGACGCCCCTGCCGACGCCCCTTGCCGACGCCCTGCCGACGCCCCCTTGCCGACGCCCCCTTGCCGACGCCCCTTGCCGACGCCCCTTGCCGACGCCCCTTGCCGACGCCCCTTGCCGACGCCTCTTGCCCATGCCGCGATATATCTGTTTCCACTCTCCCTCCACATTCTATCACACCTCGTTGAATAGCACCTCGCACACAGAGCCCAGCACAGTACAGTGCAGTTCGACCCTGATCCTCAACTCCCACCTCCCACTTCTCTGACCCGCACTGCCCCTCTTCGCATCGCTTTGCATTCTTCTCGCCTCGCCTTACGGTCGCAATGACGAGATGGGGCCGTGAGGAGAGAACGCTTGCGGCGGGGCGCCAGGACACCGGGAAGGCAGTCTGTGAAGGATGGAGCAGGACGGGAAACAGCTGGCGCAGGAAACAGCTGGCGCAGGAAACAGCCGGTTGGAGGAGGACCAGAGCAAGGAAGGATCGGGGCGGAGAAGGGCGGCACTGGGAAGAGGGTGTAGAAGGGACGGAACGGTGATGGGTGGTGCGGAGAAAAGGAGCATGGTGGAGTAGAGGGGGAGAGGAGGGGGAGGCCGGTATGGGGAAGGGGCGGGGCGGGGAAGATACGGAGCGGGGAGGGATTAAAGGTGGATGAGGAGAGAAGAGGCGGGAAGGTGTAAGGGTGAGGAAAACGGGTGGGGCAGGAGGAGAAACTGAGGCGGGGAGAAGTGGTGGGCAGGAAAGAGATAGCGGAGAAGGTTCGGAGACAAAGAAGGGGCGTAGAGGAAAAGAGTGGGCCGTGGAGAAGGGACAGTACGGGGAAGGGTTGGAGGAGAACGGGTGGAGAAAAGAAAGGGCGGGTGGAGAGAATGGGCGGGCGGGGAAGAGAAAGAGCTAGTCGCGGTGAAGGGTCAGGGCGAGAAAGAGGCGGAGCGGGGAAGTGTTGGGAGCCACGAGAAGAATGGGCATTGAGAAGACGAAAAGGGCGGTAAAGAGTCGGAGAAGGGAAAGTTTGGATGCCAAGACCAGAATGTGCGGAGAGGAAAAGTTACGGGAACGAAAGAGGCAGAGCGGAAGAAAAGGCAGGCCCAGTGGTAGAAGCGGGCCCAGAGGCGGAGCGGAGAGAGTAGAATGGGTGGGCGTGAGGGGAGAGGGCGAGGCGGGGAGAAGGAACAGGTCACGAATGAGGTGGAGAAGAGAATGGGCGAGCGAGGAGGAGAGTGGGCGAGGTAGGGAGAAGGGACAGGGCAGGAAAGAGGCGGAGCGGAAGAAAAGGCAGGCCCAGTGGTGGAAGCGGGCCCTGAGGAGGAACGGAGAGGAGAATGCGCGGACGGAGAGGAGAGAGGACGAGGCGAGGAGAAGGGACAGAGGACAAGAGGCGGAGCGGGGAAGTATTGGGAACGAAGAAGAGAAAGAGCAAGGTGGGGAGAAAGGACAGGAAAGAGGCGGATGGGGAAGGCTTTGGGAGCGAAGAGGAGAATGAGCGGGGAGGAAAATGGGCGGGGCGGGAAAGAGGCGAAGTGGAGGAAGCGGAGGCCCAGGGCAGGAGGGGCGGGGCGGGCCCTGAGCGGCGGAATTACGCGCAACGTCGCGGGTAAAATCGATTAGAACAATCGCGGTCGGGCGGGGCTGAGCGGGGCGCGGCGGCGCCTCCCTTTGTTGACCTTTGCGCGGGGAGTTTTGCCCCGCTTGACTTAATTTAGCGGAATACAAACAGCGGCGGCGGAGGGGGGAGCGTCCCGGCGGGCAGCGGCCGGCCCTCGAGTCACTGCCCCGCCCCGCCCCGCCCCGCCCCACCGCGCCCCGCCCTGCCCCACCGCGCCCCGCCCGCCCCACCGCGCCCCGCCCCGCCCACACCAGACCCGCCCCGCTCCCGCCCCACCGCGCCCCGCCCTGCTCCTGCCCTGCATCGGCTCAGTTCTGCCTGGCCCGCCCTGGCCCTGGGCACCGCCTCGCTCCGCTCCCGCCCCGCCCCGCCCCGCCCCGCCCCGGCCCCGCCCCGCCCCGCCCTGCCCCGCCCTGCCTCGCCCCGCCCTGTCCTGCCCTCCCCGCCCTGCCCTGCACCGCCTCACCATGCCCCGGGGCGTCTTCTCAACTTGACGCGCCGCCTCGCCCCCGGCCGTGCTACTCTGCCTCGCAGCTTCGACTGCGCGCCGTCTGCAGCCTCCTCCTCCTCTCTCTGCGCTCAGCTGCACCGGCGATCTCGAAACGCACTTCGTATAACCTCCTCACTCCTCCTCTTATCAAGCAGAAGATTAGACGTACACAGCAGAAGTGTCATTCGTTGATTGATTGGTTAGTGATTCCGGGCGCGTCAACTAACTACGTCATTTGTCCCGTAAGTTTAGTGCGTGTTTTTTCATCATGAGGTGGTGATCTTCCCCCACTGGATGGCGAGATCCGGCGCCGACCTATTGTTGGCTAGCGGGGTTTTCGCCAACCGGATATCTCCCACCAGCGGCGTATCGCCACAGCTGGGAAGTTCCTGATCGGTCTCCCGGAATATGTGGTAGTATAGTGCATGTTAGGTTAATTGTATGTGTAAGGGATGAGAATAGGACAAGGATGAAGAAGGAAAAATTACGCGCGGTCCGTGACCCGTTTCTTAAAGTACTGCTCCGGCATTCGCCTGGTGTTGATCGAAGAAATCAAGGAAAACTACCTATCAGAGCAACCTGCCTCTAGAAGTCTCCTCCAGGCACTGCAGTGACATCAGTTAATGCTCTGAGCCACCGTTTCCGGGGAGAAGTGTTATTCATATAAATAACACATTTGTAAGAAACATTACTCAATTACTTCATTCTTCCCTTCGCCCAATCCGTTCTTGTTCAGAGACGCAAGAACACGGCGTATGATGCCTCAGAAAAGCACTTGTTTCCCTGCCGTCCGTAAAATAGCATACTCTGAGTGTGCATGCGTGAGTTGTACAACTTAAAAGGTTGTATTTTATTTATTTATTTAATTTATTTATTTATTTATTTTATTAATTCTGTACTCTCGTGATATGCAATGACATACCTACTAAGTTTTCCCGGGAGATAAAATGTATTTTTAACCAGAGTGGCGTTCATTGCTATATATTTACGTATAGAAACGTTAAAACAGTGTAATTTTAACAATTATAAGTATTAAAAATACTTTCTTTGACGCACTGAAAATAATTCTTATTTTATTATCAGAATAAGTTCGGTATATTATGTTATTAATACTTCTTTTAATTTCTACATTTTCATTCATCTTTAAACACAACTCTAAAACCAATTCAATCTAAAAATTATCATAAAATAATTTAATAATAATAATAATAATAATAATAATTTTATATATTATTATTATTAAATTATTTTATGATAATTTTCAGATTCTTAAAATTTACTCCCAAAACAATCTATTTTGTTATTTGTCTGATACCTACATACAAATTCAGTTCAATAAGCTTACGTCGTTTAAATCAGAGTCAACCTTAACATTTATTATTTTTTGTACAATTTTGCGACACACGTCTATCATTGATTCGATTTCTATTTTTCAAAAAACTTTAAGGCTTGGGGGCAATCATAAGATTATCCACGCCATCCACCGCTAATGTTAGTGTATGGATTCGATGAAAATGAGGCTAATCTTGTTCTTGGGGTAACACCAAGATGAGTCACACTCGATCAACATTGAGACTTCAACATTTACGGATACCATGAGGATTGTGAAGTTGAAATGACTTTTCTTCCTTCTGCTCAAATCCCTTCATATATAAACCGTTCCTCCTAATCCCGCGATTCCCCATTTATCAGATTTTTGTCCTCGTCAACGACCTTTTTATTCTTCTTGATTGATTGATTTTTTCGTGTTTCCGGGCGCGTCAACAGCTTCGGTCGTTAGTCCCGTTAGTGTAGTGCATGTTTATCTTCTGGGGAGATGGCGGTGACCTCCCGCTGGATGGCGAGATCCGGCGCCGACCTACCGTCGACTAGTGGGGTTTCTCCCTAACCAGGACTCTCCACCAGCGGGGCACCGCCCCAGCCGGGACAAGCTCTGAGCTCCCGACCGGCCTCCCGGAATATGTGGTAGTATAGTGCATGTTAGTGTGTGTGTGTGTAAGTGGAGAGGATAGGACAAGGAAGAGGAAGGAAAGATCGCGCGCGGTCCGTGGCCCGTTTGTATGGTACTGCTCCGGCATTCGTCTGGTGCTGATCGGAGAAACCACGGAAAACTACCGATCAGAGCAGCCGGCCGCTAGAATTCTCCTCCAGACAGCGACTGAATTCGACCTAGCTGAAAAGCTAGTGTCGAAAATCTTGCCACCGTCAGGACTCCAACCTAGGACCTCCCGGTCAGAAGTGCTGCAGTGACATCAGTTGATGCACTGAGCTACCGCTACCGTTTTTTTCTTCTTCTTCCGCTCCAGTTTTCGAGAGGAACACGTGCCGAGTCACTTGTGCCGCATTTCTCGAACGCGCCCTTCCTCTTCTACTCCTCTCCATTCATTGTTCGCCGAAGCTTTGCCTTCCCAAGCGGAAACCCCCTGCCCCCCTCCAAGCTTTTGTGTGCGCCTCCCGCTCTTAATGTCGCGGAGACAGGCGCTGTGTTTGCTGTCGCCCAACTTGCCCTGACTGCGCCGTGAACTTAGCGCTTGACCAGGCGCCGCCCTAATCGTTACACCTCGTAGACGCCACGCAAGGCGCACTTTGCGTTTGAGTTGGCTGCTCTCAAACACTGCGATATCCATAACAAGCGCCTTAACGGGACAATTCGCGGAGAGGACGCCGCTGGCTGGCGGCCACGTTAAAGCAAGGCCCGCGCGTGGCTCAGATGACGTCGCACTGGAAGGGAGATCTAGTAGTGCCTGTGGGATACAGGGCTATAGAACGATTTTCCTAAGGATGAGCCAAAGTGACAGTTCGCGAAAACAAGTGAACATCACATGTATATCAGAGAAGTAACCCCTCCGCCGCGACAACTGTTCAGCCCCTTGGTAAAGTGTTTGGTTATGGCTTCTGAGACGACATCCCTATCCAGAAGTCTAAGAGTTTCACTGATGTATATGCACGTACGCGAGTCCGGGAAATAATTAAATTTAATTACATGTGGAAAATCTCTTAACATGCTCTCACAACCAGTAAAAGAAAACTGCCACGAATGTAAATAGAAAGCTCTCAATCACAGCTCGCCACACAACAGCACAAAGGCCGGAACCACGTGCATCGGTACGCATCTCGTATTCAAGTCTCGGTTTTAAATTAAACATAATATTTATCACACAAAAAGTTAATGCAATGTAATATATAAAGGAAAAAAGAATTTTTACAGAAGTGCACACAACACTGCACTTCCTAATTTCAATTATTTCTCGCGGCGTACTATATTTTTGTCGGACGAGGACGTCACGAAAGGAAGCGTCTGAAGCCATTTACAAGTTAGCCAACTGCAAACGAACAAATGCAGGAAGGGAGTCCATTGGGCTCAAGGGCACGACGACCACAGAACCTTCAGTTATGTTGCCAGCACTAGCTGTCACTTTGCCTCATCCTTAGTAAAATCGCTCTATACCGGCGGTAGCCCAAGAAAAATACGAAAACAAAAATATGACAAGATATATTATACTAAAAGTAATTATAAACCACATTCGTTTTCAGTGACATACATTTTTCAAAATTCTTTATAATCTGTTCTGTTGAGATGTGTCGCTCGCTAGTCGGCGCATCAGTCCTCTTGAGAGGCGGCAACGCCGAGGACACCGCTGGCACTCAGCGGCATCCAACAGCGCTGTTCCTTCGTTCCATGCCTCACTCCCCCCTTCAACTGGTAAGAAAGGGCCAGCCAAGGGCTCAGGTTGCCGATTTCCCGAACGGTTTCTTGACACGCTCGGAGCAGTTCGGAGATTCGGAGGCAGTGGACAGCAAACGGACAGAGTAAATTAGATGTGCGCTTTTGTGCAAGACACTCACGATTGGTTGTGAGTGTACAAATACATAATGGACTACATTAAGCGTGTTTTTAGTGTTAAAATTGCAACTTATTAAGTATGTGATATTGTCAAAGTTAACTATTATCAGATATTTGGTAAGATATATATATATATATATATATATATATATATATATATATATATATATATATATACATATATATGACAATATCAGAGGGGAAGGGAGAAAGAAGGGGAGGGAAAAAGAGAGGGGGATGGAAAAAGTGAGAAAAAAGAGAAGGGGAAAGAGGAGAAAAGAGAGAAAGAAGAAAAAAGGAAGAGAGAGGAAAATATAGAGAGAGAAGAGGAGGAAAATATAGGCAAAGAGAGAGAGAGGGAAAACGAGACAGGGTAAAACGAGAGAGGGAAAAGAGGAAAGGAAAAAGAAAGAGAAAAGGAAAAAAGGCAAAAGAGAGTACGGGGAAAGAGTGAGTAGGGTTAAAGAGAGAGGGATAAAGGGAGTGGAAAGAGATAGAAAGCAAAAAAGAGAGAAAGAGAAGGAAAAATATAGATGGCAAAAGGGAGATGGAAAAGGAAAAGATAAGGAAAAGGAATAAAGTGGAAAAAGAGAGAAGGGAAAAGAGAGAATGGGAAAAGATAAAGAAGAGGAAAGAGAGATAAGGGGAAAAGGGAGAAAGGGTAAATGAAAGAGTCGGGAGGAAATGACAGGGAGAAAGGATGAAAGCGGAAAGAGAGAGAAGGGAAAAGAGAAAGAAGGGGGAAGAGTGAAGGGGAAATGAGAAAGAGGAAAATAGAAAGGGAAAGAGAGATGGAAAAGGAAAAGAGGGAAAAAGACGTGGGAATAAAAGATGGAAGGAAAAAGCAAGCAGGAAAGAGAGATGGAATAAAAGGGAGAGAGAATGAGAGAAAAAGAGAGGGAAGGAAGAGAGCAGGACAACGCCTGCCGGGTTCTGCTAGGTGCTTCATAATTATATTTCACGAGTCTTGCTTGTATGAGCACACTGTCCCTTTCCAAGGTAGGAATGCCAAAGATAATTCACCTGTGTTGCCCCTGTGTCATTCGGTTGCGCCCCAATGGACGTACGGACGTTCAACAAACCCTTCCCGAAGCCAATTCCTCTTCCGATGAGTGACATACACATCCTCCTGACACGTAGTTCGTGAGCCATTTTCTGGGCTTGCGCGCCGGGATCGGTTCGGACCGACTCGCGAAGCTACTTCGTTGAGCGGGCCCGTTCTGGATTATTGAGGACGATCAGAAAATAAAACAATGAAAATAGATTTTTATGGTATTTCAAGAATTAATTTTTAATTTATTCCAGTTGATTCGCAGAAATAAGTGATGCATTTTTATTAACAAAAATAACTATAGCTATTTATAGCAATAAGTATTTATTTAAATGATATCTCTTTCAAAAGAAGTAGTACACATCTTTATAAAACCTTAGATGACCATAAAAATATATGTTTAGGTAAAGATGAAATTACGATAATTATGCATTCCTACACATACTCTCTTGGACTAAAGTAAAATTATTTGTTACTTACAAGAAAGAAATTAATCGCATTTAATTCTAATAGTCATAAGTAGTAAGCTATTGATACATTAATAAATGTGTTACCTTTTAAGAAAATAATTAAGATATACTTCATCTGTACCAGTGGAAATTCCTTTCAAATTATTTTGGAAATAAATCACAAAGAATATGTCTATACAGCTTAAAAATGCAACACGGTTTTTAATACTAATTTTGTTACGGAAAATTTGCTTTTAAATTGTAATTAATGAACACTTTTTATTCCGCAACAAATGTGTTATGTAATTACCAAGTAAATGAAAAAGTACTTAGCTGTCACCGACGATAAATGTAGTTTATTCCCCTGCTCGCGTCAAATAATACTAGAAAATTCACCACTTTAATGAAGACCATATGAAAATGATTGCCTTATAAATGACATTAATTCATCATGGAACGATGAGTAATAAACAACTTGAAATCGCCGATAGCGATGTGACCCCTAAAGCCAGAGATATTTATATGACTAAGTTAGAAGATTTACATTTAAATGTTCATTGTTCTGATGTCGTGTAACACCAATTCTCATTGAGTGATGTTCTAAAGATCATTTATAAAAGAATGTATAATAATAATAATAATAATAATAATAATAATAATAATAATAATAATAATTGGTTGGTGATTCCGCGAGCGTCAACAGCTTAGATCATTAGTCCCGTAAGTGTATTAGATGTTTTTTTTCTCGAGAGATGGTGGTGATCTTCCCCCACTGGATGGTGAGATCCGGCGCCGACTTATCTACGACACAGGGATATAAATGTTGATCTCAAAGTATGGCAAATGTCCCCATTCTGGTGGTTATTATGTCGGAAAATAGTGCAACGTGTGCTGTATCAGCTTCAGAAAAGTGTTTCCTTGAATTTGTGTTTTAGTGTTATTGTCGACTTACGTAAACTTACTATCTGGATGCGCCTCGTAATATTAATAGGCAATACTGATAAATCATATTCTTAGAAATCATTCGTACTATTTTGCATTTCGAGTTCGATTTTCAAATTATTAACCGACTTATAGTCGCGCGAGAAATCCTGATCGGGCAGTATTTTAGTTCACCCAACTTAAAATTTACTACGAATAAAGGTACCATTTACACTTTACGTTTACTCTTTATACTAAGTTTTGTAAAAAAAAATTCAGCGACAAAATGTGATTAAGAAAAAATGTACTGCCTAAATTTTTGCCATTCATTTTATTTCAATTCCAATAATTGTATTTCAAACAAATGAGTGAGTTTTATATCGAAATTACATCGTTCATGGAAGTTATTTAATTATCTTTTTGTTTTTATTAATATCAAAATTTCCCGTTAACCAGCTACGACAAATTCATAAATTATGATTAAAATTACATCACCACAAAGACGGATGAGAAGCACTTAAACTGTCTCAGACACGCATACCCCACGAGGTCGCTTTCCAGGATAGGAGTCGAGAGAATATTTGATTTCAAACAACAAGGATCCCAATGCTTCCTGGAATTGCAGGAATTGTACACAATGGCACAACTACGTAAGCTAGAGTTTCCTAGAACCTTACTTCAGTAGCGCATCAATAATTTGGACGTTAACAATCCGGTCCGACGGAAATTGACTCTGGCGAAATCAAAAAGAAAGAAAATTCATGTATGTAATTCCAATCGTCATAACTTAATAATTTTGCTAAAATTAGTAATTGCAGGAAGTATGCAGGTGTCTCAAAATAAATGTTACAAATTTGTAGGGCATGTTAGAGAGATCAAAGATCATAACTGTTTGCCAATAAATTTGAGATGGAAAAGTTTATAAGACGAAATAACACACGTGATATTTTCCCTCTGATTGTTAGTGAAATTTTCATGTATATTTTTTTAGCAAATTTACGAACAATCTTCGGCAGAACATGGCCTGACAAACACAATTGCATTAAGTGTCACCTGATATCAGGGACATGTAACTTTTTTCCCTATGGCTTTTATCCGGCCGACAACCGGAACACTTACGTCCTGATGGAAGAAATATTCAACCATGTACTAGACACCAATACACTTGCGGACTCCTCTGATATAGGGTCGGCAGAACGCGAGGTTCTCCGCGACAAGACATACGTGAGAGACCAGAAACAATCATGCCCATGCGGGACTCGAACCCGTGACCCCGCAGGCCGAAGCGTTGAGTCAGTACACGCTCTTGGCCACCTCGGCCATCCATTTCAGCCTTATGTAACTTCCTTAAATGAAATTTCACATAACATGTGCATTCGCAAAAAATGATCAGCTTCTATTCATCTGCGACATCTTTCATTACACAGTTACGCAATGATAATTTCAATTGTGAAATATTTCCATAATAAAAAGAAAATTATTATTCACAAAAATAAAGAAGCGAATACAAAAAATGGATCTAGATGGGTATTACCAGAAACGACAAATTGATGGGTATTTCCAGAAACGACAAATTGAGCACCTGAACTTTTTCCATGAACAACGATGATTCACGTGCGTAATTTAATTATATTTTCCCGAGAATTTACGACAACAATAGGCACATTCAATCACTTTATTAATGCATTTAATTAACGTTGAAAACGTCCAAATAGCACTACTTTTAATGGTTTATTTCGAAAATTCTGACAATTTGATAATAAGGAAGGTGTGCGGTCTCAGTCAAATTGCATTATGTACTATCTACTTTTCTCATAAAACGGGAGTGATGTGGGCGCCTAGCGCGACTTCTCAAGGAATTTACTAACATTTAGTGAATTCCTGGCAAATTACAGTTCGCGAGAAGATAAATCATATTTCCTGTCGGATGGAAAAGCGAGACTCGAAAAATTTAGTGGTGTATACCAGTTGTAAAATATGTCGAAATATTAAAAATGTAATCAAATAAGATGAAACTAATATTTTACGTCACTAAAATTAGTCTAAAAAGCCATTATCCGCTCCTTAGTAATTGCACACTTGTTATTTCGAGCTCGTGAATAATCGAACAATATACACTAAATTGTCTACTTTTGCAACTTATTAGGAAAATATCTATTATTACATTGTCCTTAAACACCGATATATCAAACTTACATTTGCTGCACAAAAAAATGTTTAAAACCTTCTAAATTAGAACCTTCAAGAAAAGATTATGTCCAGGAGAGAATTGTGGTAATACCACACTACAGCAGTATTAGAAGCAGAACTACGAGTACGACCAGAACCAATTTACTCGAGAAAAAAATCACACCGGTAACTTCCATCGGAGCAGCGTCTCCATTCACACTGATACAGTGAGAAGAGAGAGAAAAAAACTTCTCCGCGCGCGGAGTTTGGCGAACCCTGCGCCTGCGAACGGGCGCGCAGGGGGCGGGGTGGGGGCGCGGGACGGGGCGGGGGCGGGGCGAGGTGGGGCGGGGCGGGGGCGGGGACGGGGCGCCTGAGCAGGACGGACGGCGGTGGCGGCGGAATCAGGACGGATGGACGCAATTAGGCGGCCGACTGATGACGCCGGAACGAGGATCGAGTAGCGCCCTCCAGCGAGACGCGTTTCCCCGCACCCCCTTCTGACTCCCCGCCACATCACGCCCCGCCTCGCGCTGCCGCCGCCACCGCGTAATTAGGGGCGGATTACCCCGCGGACGCCATGACGCCGCGGCCCGAGGGAGGGGCGGGGAACAGGCGAAGGGGGGGCAGCGGCGACAGAGGATGGGAAGACGACGGTGGAGCGGAAAAGACGGGACCGACGGAGGAAAGACCGGGAGTGTGCATAAACTGATGTCACTGCAGCGTCTCTGACCGGGAGGTCCTAGGTTCGAGTTCTGACGGCGGCATGACTTTCGACACTAGCTTTTCAGCTAGGTCGAATACAGTTGCTGCCTGGAGGAGAATTCTAGCGGTCGGTTGCTCTGATCGGGAGTTTTCCGTGGTTTCTCCGATCAACACCAGGCAAATGCCGGAGCAGTACCCTAACAAACAAGCCACGGACTGCGCGCGATCTTTCCTTCCTCTTCTTTATCCTATTCTCATCCCTTAAGCACACACCTACACTAACATGCACTACACTACCACACATGCCGCGACACCGGTCGGAGACTTAGAATTTGTCTGGCTGGGACGGTGCCCGCTGCGGGAGAGTCCTGTTAGGGAAACCCCGCTAGCCGATTTCCGTAGGTCGCCATGGATTTGCCATCCAGCGGGGAAGACCACCGCCATCTCCGAGGAAAAACACGCAATAATTTACGGGACTAATGATCAAAGCAGTGGACGCGCCCGGAAACACTAAACAAACAAACAACCGAGGGAAGGGAGGTACCAGAAGTCCAGGTTGCGAGTCAGATGGAAGCGATCGAGAAAGTAGAAAAAAGGTTGTTGGAGGGAAATGGAGGGTTTTTTGGAAACTACGAAAATACCCGGCGTTGCCCGGGCTTTCTTCATAATCAATCCTTGCGAATGTGGGGAAAGATCAAGTTTATATAAAAACCACGGTGTTTAATATTATTATTTTTGACGTAATTGTTAAAATTTTAGTAAAATACTATCATTTTCTTTCATTTTATTTTACACTACATTGCTATTAGATGATTTTTTTATCATGTGCACTGCTACTGACCTTTACCGAAAACATAGGTACCAGTTTTGCTGGGCTCTGGCGGAATATATTAGGAACCACGTGCTCTAAGCGAGAGGTGAAAAATGGTCGCGGTGCATCTACAAATATTAATTAAATTAATTATTTTTCGCGTTTGGGTTGTGGTAAGCTTGACCGAACTTTACAAGGACACTTTGACAATCTTGAAGAACAGCCTGTAAAATTTTCATATCTATTCATATGCTACTTTTTGTAGTTTCAATGTCGGTTACACGTCGTTGAACTCACTTTTATTAGTATAGATAGGTGAGGTTGTGTGTGCTGTGATGTGTGTAGGTGATGTAAGACGAGTGGAGTGTGACTGGGGCGGTGGTAATGATGCCCGGTGGCCAAGGTAGAACACGACGCGGGCAGTACAGTTGGAAACCATCGTGGCGGCGTATGGCAAAAGTTGTGGAGAGGCTTTTAATGGATTGGAGAAGAGGGATGGCTCGGCAGTGTGAGAGGAAGGAACTGAATGTTAACTACAAGGTCGTAGCCCAACGGTGAAGTGTGAAAAGCGTCCCGACCAGTTCATTTGAGAGACAGTGGGCAAATCCGAAGGAAGAACGGCAGGGAGAGCAGAGTATACGAATGAGCGCGCGGGAGCAAATATTTTTAAGGGAATATATATGAGGGTTTGAGCAAGAAAGAAAGCGTCAGGAGAAACTATTTGGGAAGAGAAAAGAGAGTCTAGGGGAAATGCAAGACTTTCGTCAGAAGAAGAGAGATGAAAGAGAAGGAGAAACAAAAGAGAAGGAGAAACGAAAGAGAAGGAGAAACGAAAGAGAAGGAGAAACGAAAGAGAAGAAGAAATGAAAAAGGAGGAGAAAATAAAGGAGGTGAAAAGAAAAAAGAAGAAGAAGAAGAAGAGAGACGAAATATAAGAAGAAGAGAGACGAAAGATAAGAAAAAGACGAGAGACGAAAGATAAGAAAAAGACGAGAGAGGAAAGATAAGAAAAAGAAGAAGAAGAAGAAGAAGAAGAGAGACGAAGGAGAAGAAGAGAGACGAAGGAAAAGAAGAGAGACGAAGGAGAAGAAGAGAGACGAAGGAAAAGAAGAGAGACGAAAAAGTAGAAGAGAGACGAAGGAGAAGAAGAGAGAAGAAAGAGTAGAAGAGAGACGAAAGAATAGAAGGAGAGAGAAGAAAGATGAAAAAGAGCAAAGAGACAAAGAACTGCCAAGAGAGCTGGAAGCGATCGTTAGAGGATGGCGGGGACGGCAGTGGGGAGGGCGGTGCAGGGGCGGCGCGAGGTGCAGCTGAGCGAAAAAAGCGCGTGTGGTCGGTGCACTTGGGCCTCTGAGCTCATCTGCGACGCCGCGCATTCATGGCCAACGGGGCGCGGGGAGCGGAGCGGGGGAGGAGAGGCGGAATTAACTCGACCCCCGCCTCGCCCTTCCTCCCTTCCTTCCCAAATGACGCGGCGTCGTCCTTTCCGCAACCTCTTCCTTATTCACCTGCCGCCGCAGGTAGCCCTGAATGGACCTTCACACAGACCCTGACCACTTCGCTCGCACCTCACGATTTTGGGTTGTTTACTCGACTTCGCTTTTTGTCAGTTTAACTGTTTCACCATGAATATAGAGTTGGGGTGAGATATTTTGAATTTAATATTTTAGTTCAGTAAGAAGAAGCTACAGATAGGTCTAAAGATGTTTATTAAACTATACTTTGAAAGATAGAGACATATATTGCTAGCGTTTATGAATATGGAATACCTGAATAATGTACACGATAAAGAAGTTCTATCAAAAGCGTGTTTTTGGAAATGAGCCAAACATAACCTGCTGGAATTGCTAGGCTGCCAATTATCTCTTCGTACAGCCCTAAATCACAATTCTCTCCGCTTTAAATCTGCAGGAAATCTTTAAGAAAAAGTTCACGAAAATTAACGAATAACTTTCAAAGTTACTAAATCTTCCAAATTACATGGAGTAGCTACATACTTGTGGGAAGCAAATTCCAGTTTCCCCGTTCGGTTTGTACAGCAGACAGCCACCCAAGTAACCATAACGAACTAATACAAAAAGCTAGCTATTCTGAACAAGACTTTTAAACATTAAAAAAGACGCCAAACAACACAACTGAACACGAGTATAGCTACAAGCCACAGAGCACTCACACGCAGTTTGCCTATGCTTCAAACATTCTGGACTCACCAATATGTCGGAAGTGGCTTCACATTTGTGACGTCATGCCATCTCCATATTTTCATAGTTCCATGGTCATACCCTTCTCTGTTGCCCCTCTGTTATTTTTCGTTTGGGTCAGATCATTATTTAACATTTTAAGCATCAAATTCCACGAATTACTAAAATTAATGAAATCCCGTTTCTGTTGTCTTTCCCTCTCTTGATTTATTAATTTATTTTAATGCGCTGATGTCCTGATTTCCATTCCCTGTGGCGGAAGAGGTAGCTCGTATGATCAACTCATGTCACTGCAGTGCAGGGAGCTTCCGGGTTCGAGTCCCGACAGTGGCAATATTTTCGACATTAGCTGGATAGCTAGGTCGAATTCAATCGCTATCTGGGGGAGAATTCTAGCGACCGGCTTCTGTGATAGCTAGTTTTCGATAGTTTTTCCGATCAACACCAGGCGAATGCCGGAGTAGTACCATAACACACGGGCCACGGACCGCACGCAATCTATTCTTACTCTTCTCTGTCCTATCCTCTCCCCTTATTTATACGTACACTTTAATGCCCTACACTGCCACTCATGTCGGTATGCCGACTGGTAGGTCAGCGCCGGATTTCACCATCCAGCGGGGGAAGATCACCACCACCTCTCGAAGAATGAACAAGCATTACACTTACAGAACTAAAGACCTTATCCGTTGACTCACCCATTTTTACTATTCAACCAACCCTTCCCAGCTTCCACGGTCTTGGTTCGACTCACCGTAACGTCCTGCGGGTTGCTTTCAGGCCTCTATTACACAGAGCAACAAAAAAAACATTTTTCTGGTGCCTACAGTTTTGGAGCTGATTAAAGTTAGCTCAGAGGCGCTGATTCCAAAAATGCTAACTGCTTGTCTTCATCAGCTCTGGTTTTGAAGATACAGTAAAAAATTATTTTTACTGTAGTATTGTTTACTGTAGATTAATGTAGTTTTCTGTAGATTTTAGTCACTTTCGGAATTGTATACATATTAATTCATTTTCAATTAACATGTATAGTCTATTTCATTATTATTTTTTTATAAACCGACTAATTTGAATTCTCTGTTCCTTTTTAGCAAAGTAATTGTATTTACAGAATATAAGTCAGATGAATGCCGATTCATCACTGAGAGCTCAAGGAGAAGTTCGAAGACTGTACTCTTATCCAACGACAACAAATGCGGCTCTGGTCCAATTGGTCACTCATTCTGCATGAAAGAAGAGTAAGGGCCAATTTCTTTAGTTTATAAAATATTAAGTATTATGAACATCAGTGTGTAATTTGTATTGATCTGAATAATTTTCTTCTGGGCCAACAAAGTGGCTGAACAAAATCTCCCTGCTTTATATTTATGTGGGCCAACAGTGAGCATTGGTTGAGAAAAGCCTGGCCTCTGAGAAACGAGAGTGGGGTAGTAGAGATAGTGGAGTTGTGGGGGAAAACAATGTGATCAATTTACCTTTAGTTGCTCGAGAGAAAATTATTCTCTCTCCTTTGCGTATCGAGCTAGGCTTGATGAAGCAATTTGTACAGTTGTTGGGGATGGGACGGTTGGTGTTTGCAGTGTTTATTGCATACATTTCCGGGAGTCACCAACAAGAAACTGAGAGCCAGGATTTTTGTTGGTTCTCAAATAAGAAAGCTCGTAAATGATTCAGATTTATTAGAATCCATGAGTGAAAATGAATGAAGTGCGTGGTCCTCTTTTGTTCTAGATGTGAGAAATTGTTTTGAAAGCACAAAGCAGAAAACTTTTCACAATTAGTGAAGCAATGAGTATTATGGTCCATTACCTACAGAGCCATTTGGATTGCTTTCCTTGAACTGCTTCTGCTTGAACGATTTCTCCAAAATATTCACCAATGGAAGAGAGACATCAAGAAAAATACACATATTATGGGATACGCATATTATGGCAGACTACTGTTGGAATATGCATCAAGACTGCTATGCCATTTGTCATTCCAAAATATCTATTTAAAAAACTTTATGGGTCTTGAATAAATGATTGATTTTGTGAATTTTTAACATGTTGATGAGACATTACATGATTTACAGTTATCTAATTAATACATTTCATTTATAGAAACAAACTTATTTTATTTTACAACAAATTAACACCAGCAAAGAATATATTTTATGTCCACATGCCGTTCATGCTTCCGAATTCTAGCACACACACACTGTAGAAGTGGGGTATATAATGACATTTCTGTATTTACGAAACTGGAGCTTGTGCGAAGCTAATGCAGTTTTGGCAATCAGTGATATCTCCCAACCAGGTGCTTCCCACCAAAGGGGCACCGCCCCAGAATCGTGACAAACTGTTAACTCCCGGTCGAAAAACTGCAAACTACCGATCAGAACAACCTACTGCTAGAAGTCTCCTCCAGTCAGCGACAGAACTCTTTCTACCTAGGGTCAAAAAATCGTGCCACTGTCGGGACTAGAACCGAGGACCACCCGGTCAGAGGCACTGCAGTTGCAGTTGATGTCCTGAGCCACCTACACCGGGGTTTCCCTCCGTCAACCAAAGGCCATTAGTCCCTTGAACATGTCTTACGTCCTTTTCCATCGCAGTAACGCTTCCGTAACGCTTAGCCGCTCATCCCATTGCCTACCACGCGCGTCCCCGGCCTCCCGTAACGCCTAGATGTCCCGTGATGTCCCCTGCGGCGGCTGCGGCGGCGGTGGCGTCTTAATCCGTGCCGCCCATTGCCTCTGCACCAGCGCCCCTCGTGGCAATCGCTCGAACCAGAGAGGGGGAAGCGGTTCGAGGAGTGGAGAAGCCAGGGGAGGCGGCGAGAAGCGAGAGGAGCGGGAAGCGCGAGTTGCAGAGAGCAAAAGAGTGTCGAGGAGCACGAAATGCGCGGGACAGGGGAACTGAAAACGGAACTCCAAAGTGGCATAGTGAGGTTCGGGGAGATTCAGTAAAAGTCAGTGAGATGGTGAGGAAGGTAAGGCGGTGAAGGGGCGGTGAAGGGGGGGTGAAGGGGCGGTGAAGGGGCGGTGAAGGGGCGGTGAAGGGCGAGTAGTTGCATAACTGGAAGAGTGGAGCGCCATGAGAGACGTGGAGTGAGGCAATGAGGGGCGGCAGTGAGTCGGTGAGTCGATGGCGGGAGAGGAGGGGAACGGATCGGGGAGTTCGGAGATAAGTGAGGAGTTGACAGCGGGAGGGGAGGGAAGTGGATCGGGGAGAGAGGCGAGGAGTTGACGGCAGGAGAGGAGGCGAGCGGATTAGGGGGGAGTTCGGAGCGAGTCGGAGAGTCGACGGCGTGAAGCGAGGGGAGCGGATGGAGAAGGGAGTGCGGAGTGTGGCGCAGAGTTGACGGTGGGAGGGGAGGGGAGAAAATCGAGGAGAGAGTACGGAGAGTAATGTGGAGTTGACGACAGAAGGGGAGGGGAGCAGATCGGGGAAGGAGTGCGGAGCGAGTCGAGGATTTGACGGCAGCAGGGGAAGGGAGCGGAGCGGGGAAGAAGCGCGGAGTGGGGCGGGGAATTGATGGCGAGAGGGGAGGGGAGTGGCTCAGGGAGGGAGTGCGGAGCGTGGCGCACAGTTTACGGCGGGAGGGGAGGCGGGCGGATCGGTGGGAGTGTGGAACGTGGCGGGGAGTTGATGGCGGGAGGGGAAGGGAGCGGATCGAGGGGATGAAGGATCGTGACGGGAAGTCGAAGGCAGAAGGGGAGGGAAGAGGATCCGAGAGGGAGTACGGAGTGTGACGGTGAGTTGACGGTGAAAGAGGAGGGGAGTGGATCGAGGAGGGAGTGCGGAATGTAGCGCACAGTTGACGACGGGAGGGGAGGTGGGCTGATCAGTAGGAATGTGGAGCGAGGCGGGGAGTTGATGGCAGGAGCGGATCGGGGGGGATGTGGAGCGTGGCGGGGAGTTGATGGCAGGAGGGGAAGCGGATCGGGGGGTATTACGGAGCGTGGCGGGGAGTTCTCGGCGGGAGGGGAGGGGAGCGAATCGAGAAGGAATGCGGAGCGTGGCGAGGAGTTGAGTGTGCGAAGTGTGGCGCAGAGTTGACAGTGGAAGTGGTGGGGAGCTGTGCAAGGAGTTGACGGCGGGAGGGGAGGGGAGCGGACAGTAGAGCTAGTGCGATGGGAGGCAAGGAGTTGATAGCGGGCGGCGAGGAGAGCGGATCGGGGGGGAGGATTGTGCAGCGGGACGGGGCGGGGAGGGGCGTTCGGAGGGCACCGGCGCGACGGTCGTTTGTCCCCGTCCGGGCGCGGAGGGAGGGGGCGGGGGCGGCAGCGAGACGAACCGACTCGCTTTTTAACCCCGACTGACGGCGGCGCGCCCTTTTTCCGGGAGTAGTTGGGATTTCATTGCAGGCGCGCCGCGCCGGCCACTTGGCCTGAGGGATGCGGCCGGCGGGAGCGGCCAAATGAGTCTGCATTGTGGGGTCGCGAACGGGCTCCGCGCCGCCTCTTCGTCCTGCTTTGCCCGCCGCGGCGCCAACGCGGAACAAGGTGATTCGGATTGATGGAGATCGGCGCACTGCCGCGACTAAAACAAATGTAATGAGAGTCCTCAGACTGAGTTTGTAACACGCGGCTAGTAACTTTTTCAATTTGAGGAGCCGGGTTTAGATCCACGAGACATTTCACCTAATGGGACTACATTTTAAAGCTCACACTTAGAATTTTATTCCAAATAAATTCTACTTGAGCAGATGTGTATAACCTTACTTTTGAGAAATAGTAACCTTTTAAGGGCACACTGTATTAATGGTATGATTTCAGAAAATAATAACACGCACATATTAAAGTTCAACGCTGAGTTTAAGGAAGACATCGCTTTTGCTACTTGAAACATTCTTGTGACTAACTCACCCATTTGATGCATGACCAATAGCGATTCTTTGTTTGCATACTCTCCGATTTCCCATATTTATTGGCAAAAATATATCCTGATTTTTACTTTCTCGTTTATGCAATATAGAGAAAGTTCAATGAAAATAAAAACATATTTCGACGGAAATTCACGCTTCGAGGATTCCAAATATCGGGGAATTTTTTTTATTCCGGCCTATCCATCTGTTTATCCCTCTGATTAATGCCAGCCTTTTCAATGTTCTACAAATCGTTTCCCAAAATTGATATTGTATTGTGGAACAACCATCATTTTATACCCTGCAAATTTTCTACAAATGAAGTGACAGCATGTCTAAGAAAGAAGATGATAAAGAACAAAATGTGGCAATTCCTATGTGCAACAACGAATTCTTAAAATTACTTATCTCCTGACTAATTTTACATATTTATAGATATTGCCTATAACACTATGGATAAAAATATAACCATCTTTTACGACATGCTTCAGAGTAATTTGCAATATCTATACATTTGTGAAAATTATATATTATAATTTTACATTATATATATGGATGTTGGTAAAAGATTGGTGAACTCCAACGCCGAGTGACCGCTCTCCATGAAAGTTGGCATATAAACGTATTTCTTTTCACCCAGAATGTTTATGTGCTGTTAACTTTCTTTTAACTCCAATAGATGGCGCTGCAGAATAAAATTGCGCTTAATTTTAATTGAATTTCCATTCACACTGCGCTCCACCTGAGCTTCGTTGTTGCTAAGCGTTGTCACGTGACGTCTTGTGACACGGAGAGAGTCGGAGAATGCGAGGGGCAGGGACAGAGAGACATATATAGACAGGGACAGTGAGACGGTGAGAGAGAGGGAGACGGTGAGAGAGAGGGAGACGGTGAGAGAGAGAGGGAACGGTGAGAGAGAGAGGAGATGAGAGAGAGAGGAGACGGTGAGAGAGAGAGGAGACGGGTGAGAGAGAGGGGAAGACGGTGAGAGAGAGAGAGAGACGGTGAGAGAGAGAGACGTGAGAGAGAGAGACGGTGAGAGAGAGAGACGGTGAGAGAGAGAGACGGTGAGAGAGAGGGAGACGGTGAGAGAGAGGGAGACGGGAGAGAGAGGAGACGGTGAGAGAGAGAGACGGTGAGAGAGAGGAGACGGTGAGAGAGAGGGAGACGGTGAGAGAGAGACAGAGAGAGAGACGGTGAGAGAGAAGGTGAGAGGCGGTGAGAGAGAGGCGGTGAGAGAGAGACAGTGAGAGACAGTGAGAGAGAGACAGTGAGAGAGAGACAGTGAGAGAGAGACAGGATAGGAGAGACAGTAGAGAGAGACAGAGAGACAGTGAGAGAGACAGTGAGAGAGATAGTGAGAGAGACAGTGAGAGAGACAGTGAGAGAGACAGTGAGAGAGACAGTGAGAGAGACAGTGAGAGAGACACAGTGAGAGAGACACAGTGAGAGAGACACAGTGAGAGAGAGACAGTGAGAGAGATAGTGAGAGAGAGATAGTGAGAGAGATAGTGAGAGAGAGAAAGACAGAGAGAGAAAGACTGTGTGAGAGAGAGAGAAGGACTGTGTGAGAGAGAGAAAGAAGGACTGTGTGAGAGAGGGAATGACTGTGAGAGAGAGAAAGACTGTGAGAAAGAGAAAGACTGTGAGAGAGAGAGAGAGAGAGAGAGAGAGAGAAAGTCTGTGAGAGAGAGAAAGACTGTGAGAGAGAGACTAAGACTGTGAGAGAGAGAGAGAGAGAGAGAGAGAAAGACTGTGAGAGAGAGAGAAAGACTGTGTGAGAGAGAGAGAGACTGTGAGAGAGAGAGAGAAAGACTGTGAGAGAGAGAGAGAAAGACTGTGAGAGAGAGAAAGACTGTGAGAGAGAAAGACTGTGAGAGAGAAAGACTGTGAGAGAGAGAAAGACTGTGAGAGAGAGAAAGACTGTGAGAGAGAGAAAGACTGTGAGAGAGAGAAAGACTGTGAGAGAGACAGAGAGAAAGACTGTGAGAGAGAGAGAGTGGAAAGGAAAAAGAGGGAGATGGGCAGCTCAACGTCTGCCGGGTTCCGGTAATAAAATATATTTTTTTTCCGAAATTCGAAATAATGAAACACTGAATTGTTCGAAGGCATGCGCACTAGTGGGATCAGAGGGGGGGCAGGCTCTCGTGAAAATTTAAAACGCGCCCCGTATCTAAATTAAGAAATAATTTTATTTCCGTTAATATGATTAATTTCTGATTTCCTCCTTTTTACCCGAAATGTTTGGAAAATGAGACAATTAAGAAAGAAACTCCACACCATCTAGCTTCCCTGTAAATGTATCAACACAAAACCAATAATTTATTGAACTCTTCAAAGCAATCAATAATTGATTTTGTTGAACCATTTCAGGGTTACCCGATGGTTGGAGATTTATTTCTAATTGTCGTGTCTCAGTCCCCCTAAACACCATTCGAGTGTTTGTTCCTTCGAGCATTAAATTTATAGTTTCATTTATAAGAATTTTTCAATTATATCAAATAAAAAAATTGTAGAAAAATGCATCTACAGAATAAACCCGCTGCCATACACATAAAATAGTACACAACATTCACCAAAGTATCCTTGACATCAAGTTTCATAAGCCTTTGTGACCATGTAAAAAGAACTAGTTGATGAAAAGTGCACAGTTCTGTTTTCTACCTTAATTTCCTATTAATTAAAATTGTACAAGTATAGTAGTCATCATTTCCTTGAATAAGAGAGATCAATTTCCTCAAAAACTTTAAATTACTTTGTCTGATAATTCACTTCAAATTGTTAACCAGAATTTCACTTACAAATCTACAAATCAACAGATACAATTATACAATCCAATGAACTCTACCCACAAATCCAAAGATGTAATTATGCAATCCAATGAAGTATTTGATGGGTGTTCTTTAACATCACTCAATTCTCTATACTTACATATTCACATAATCAATCCAAATAATAACTCTATCCAAATGGCTTACAATTTCACTTTACTGTTCAGCTAATAGATTCATTAACAAAGAAAGAATGGTTCACTAGTTTCGTTACCTATTTGTATTGGTCCTAACTAAATTTCAGTTGAAATAATGACTGCTTTCAGTAACTCTTCTGTAAGAGTCTGTCCAAGTTCACTTAGGAATACTAGATGAAATTCACACGCCAACGATCTTACCTGGACACCAACAGAGTAGAAATTTGCTGTGTCGTGTACGATGCACTCCTGCCAGTGCCCCTCTCTCCTGCTCTTGAACTCCAACTTCTAATATTCTGAATGCATCAGGACATTGGAGTTTATTCCAAGATGTGAATATAAAATATTATAAGTAACAATACAATAAAAAGAACTGGAAAAGACAGAAGAAAAATAAAAATTAGTTCCCTCATCTCTTCCCACGAGACCTCCTTGCATTTTCCACTTGCCACTCAACGCATTTCAAACGTTGTTATTACGTTTCCTCATAAACGACTTTCATTCAATTAATACATCAGGATAAGTTTGATTACCTTCTTTCTCCGGAGTTGTGGCTTTCGATTGTAAGTATCTTGCAGAACGTGTAGTGACGGATTTTTCAAAGATCTTTATCAAGGATGTTCACCTTTCCGGCGAGCGTTCTCTTTGCAGAAAGTGCCCGACCGGAGCGAACTCTGCCTGCTACATTCGGTACCGAGTGTCTCCGTGACTCTCTCTCATTTGAAAAGAGGTGGCGCTGCCGTAGCACTAACTGGTGTCTGGTTTTTTATTATTCATAAAACGGTTAGTTACAGGATATAAGATATTCTCATTATTAAACCACGTTCAGAAATATATTTACAGAAAAACAATTCATACATTTGTTACAAATAGACTTCAATAACTTCAAAAACATGTAAAAATAGGTATACCACGTATACCCATGGAGTCATTACAATGTATTTACGTTGCACATTAACTGTGGATTTAGTGGATTTATTTATGTGATTAATGCGTTTTAACTCAATCAGAGGGACTCATTTTAATAGTATTATATGATTACATCTGTGTGTATGCCCCTGTTTCTTACGATTTTTAGAGGGAATCACCGCTTACCAGGTGATTCATAATACTATCTAATTAATGGTACTGTAATAGATCGAGAATTATTTCAAAATTATTTAAAACAACGATTTGGCAATTTCAAATTCAATATACCACAGGTCCTTACTACACCCTGTCAGAGGCCCGAAAATATAATACTATTTTACATGTAATGACATACTCCTACGTTGAATATGTTTCCATCACCCCTAGAGGGCAGTAACATCCTCAAATACAAGCTTTAACCGAGAGAGTGACAAATTAGATGTGTGTGACCGTGGCAAAACATTCAACGATAAATATTTGACCACAAATAGTTCCCTCAAAGGACGGGCCGCATCTCGCGTAGCACTTTTGAATTTGCTCACGTTGTTTTGTTATTAAATTCGAAGTGGACACACTGAAACCCATTTTGGCGGTGAGGTCTGCTTGCTTTCCAACGTGAGCATCAAGTTTTTCTAAAATACGAATTTTCTCATCGAGTGAAAATGATTTACGTTTTTTTCTCCACGTTCAAGAACATTTTTCGTGCAACGCGTGCTAAATCAGAAAGCTAGCAGGAAAAGGATCCCCTTGTCCGTCAACGGCGAATAGCAAAACGCATAACATTTATATGTATCCCTATCACTCTTCCCGAAACTGACAGTCATTGCCGCCTTTTCTTCCGTAATGTCAGTTCGAATGAAGAGTCTTGTGCAAAAATCTTAATTTCGGGGTTTACTTCACAATAGGAGTTAAAAAGTCAGACGCAAAATCGAGGAAAAAGTAAAATCGCGAAAATGTAAAATCGAGGAATATTATACATTACTTATATGAAAGTTTTGCCGGGACTACTTAGTTATGACGTAAATTCCGGGAAAATGTAAAATCGGGATCATAAAATCGAAGTTTCACTGTATACTTTTTCAAAATTTTGGGCAAATTATATTAACAAAATATTTGGAAAACTACAATTTATTGTGAATATCCTCCCGAGTATTTTTTTAAAAAAGTATGTGAAGTTTGATAGTCCCGAGATTTTTTTTAACGTTTGCGTTGTTAAAAAACATGGACCAATTAAAGTTCAAAGCTTTTTCTTTTCCCCCTAAAGAACAGGTGATCCATATCTCTGAAAAAGTTGCATATTCAAAATTAAATCTAGACATTTGATTATTAGTGCAAGGGCTTGTATTGCCAATAGGTGAAATGTTTAATGCAGGGTGATATGCATTGCAAGGTACTAATGGGTAATCAGACTTATAAATTTGTGACACTTCATCAGCAAATACTGTTTAAAATTTTATCTTTATCATTCACAATATTGTATATTTAATTTACATTTAAATGATTATAAATATTTTCTAATGAAGTCCTAAATTAAGTAATTTAACTTGGATTATTAGAAAACAATTTATGAAACCATTTTCAGTAGTCCATTTGATATCTGATTGTAATCATGAGTAATCAGGAATTTAGTGGAGAGATATGTATCAAAAATAGTTTCAAGAGTTTTGGGTTTAACCCAGATATTGCCGAAACTATTTTTTTCGGAGCATTGCAATAAAATTTTAATGAAAAAGTAAGAATATAATTGAATTAAAGGTTAAAAATTTTAAAAAAAAAGGCAATATGTAGAGCTGTGAGAAGGAAAATATTAAGGATAAATGAAGAAAAATTATGAAAGATATATACTGATAAAGATATATACAACAGTTTCAAAAACAGTGTTTTATTTATACTGTGTAGTAAGTTATAAAACAATCTTAAATGCAGTGCTAAAGAGCATTTTTTACAAAAGAAGTTACACTTCTTGTAACACTGCACTGACCACCCCGTGTTCGTTTTGATATGAAACAAGACAACGAATTCTATCAGATCTTGTATATTCATGTAGATTTGCAGACGATCTACTAGCATCTCTTTTTGTGCTCTTTTCAAATGTTGCTAAAATGCCAGCTGCAACTGCCCTCCTAAAGAACAGGTGATCCATATCTCTGACTTCTCGATGTAATTGCCAAGCATTGCTCAGCCATGTTCATACAATGATGAGCGGAAAATACTTTCCACGTGTAGACACTCTGTAAAACTAATATTTTCATTTGCTCTATCGACACCTTCCATATTTGTTTTCTATTTCTGTGCAATTATCAATTCTACGTAATTACCTTTCAGCATCGGGAGGGGGGGAATCAAACAGGTTTGGCTTTGCGGCAGCTCCCTCGCCGCAATTGTAGCAATTTGTCATTGTAGCAATATTGTAGAAAAACAACAAGGGATATCTACAAATCTCACGGCCTCGGGTAGATTTTCTTTGCACAAATCTCACGCAACTCTCACTCTCATGGCCACAGGTTGATTTTCTTTGCACAAATCTCACGCAACTCTCACTCTCATGGCCACAGGTTGATTTTCTTTGCACAAATCTCACGCAACTCTCACTCTCATGGCCACAGGTTGATTTTCTTTCCACAAATCTCTCGCACCACTCTCACGGTCTCGGGTAGATTTTCTTTCCACACATCTCTCACGTCACTCGCAACACTCTCATGGCCACGGGTAGATTTTCTCCACGCCCAGTTCACGCCAAAGCGTTCGGTACACAAGCGCTTCGGAAAAACGAAGAAATTTGAAAACATGGAAACAGCAAGTTGCGTTCTCTTCTGTAGTAGAGATGGGCTTAATAGCTTTTCTTCAATAACTTATCACAAAAACAGCTGACTCGTAATAGCTGTTATTAATAACAGTTGAAAAATAACAGGTCCAAGACCAGCAACCCAACATGGCCGTCTGCTAAGAATTAAAGCAGTTGTAGCCACTGCTTAGAGTTAAACAACGCAAAACGAATAATGTTGGTAGCACCGTAAAGCTTGTGCAGCTATTTTCTACGCCGAAGCGCATTTCTGCCAGTAACGGCGAGGTACCGTAGTGCAATCTGACTAACCCAGCGCGTAGCACAATTATTCCACGCATGGGTAACGAGATTCCCCCGCCCAAAAGAATCCACATCTGCCAACCTGCTGCCGAGGCAGCGGACTTGGAAAAATTAGGAAGCGGGCCAGCAGCGCTGGAGGGGTCTTGGCGGCTTGAGGAGCCCCAGGGAAAACCACGTGGAGGTGCCCCATAGGCCTCACTCTTAAAGTGCTCGGCCACCCGCCGCCTTGCGTTACCGCAAGACTCGCTTCTCATGACATGCTGCCATATGCCATGAGAGCTCCAATTATGCAAAGGTGGAAGTTGAAAGCTAGTGGATAGTGGAAGATATAGAAGAAAGGTGGATAGACTGAGAAGGCTATTTACATGATGGCCAGTTGCTGTTCTTACTCGACACCATCGTAGTCCGTGAACATGTGGTAGATCTCAATCGAGGACCGGAGAGCCACGAGAGAGATCGTCCGACGTGATGCCGAACTGCCGGAGCGCTGCGATGGTCTGCAAAGGCATGGCCCCCGTGTCGCCAACGACGATAGGGAGCACGCTAGCGCTGCTTGTCTTCAACAGCTGCGCCGCGACCCGGAGAGCAGGACGGTACTTCCTGATCTCCGCGGCCCCCCTTTCGAGCCCATTCCCACCCTCGTGGCGGACAGTTACGTCGACCACAAAGGCCCCTCCCTCATTCAACACGATGAGGTCGGGTTTGAGTTTGGACCCGTCAGGCAGGCCGAGAGAGACTTCGGTCGATACCGTTGTCCCCCGTTGCTCTAAGAGATGCGCCTTGACGAAGTGTAATCTCGTCGTGCCGGTTGATGCGCGCCGCCTTGGCGCAGACGCAAAGGCCCAAGCGTCTCGGGCGCAGCGTGACACCTTCTGCAATTGACATCCTTCTGCGGGACGGCCCTGTTCAGTGACGTCCGGTTCCCCGCGGTGTCGGTGCGGAGTTGTAAGGCAGTGACAAAGCGACACGGCTTCAACAAGGCGGGCTTTGCCAAGAATGCATTGCCCACCGGGTCGTCGGCGTGTGCTAGTGCCGCCTTTCCCTGGCAGCTCAGGTGGGTCCATCGCTGGAGCTCCGCCTTCTGCTGCCTCTTCTTGAGCGCCACCACTTCCTCTTGACTGCAGGGCCAAGTGATGCGGGAAGCGGCTGCCGCCCGCTTTAGGCGGGACTCGGTGTCTGGACACCGGGTGATGTCCCCGCAGGAGTCTCCGGAGCGCGCCATCTTACAGTCCAGCGCGAGTGCGACCCGTGGCACCAGCTGCGTAAGCCTCTGGAGCCCAAGGCCGCCATCGCGCGGCCTGCTATACAGCACGCCGTCGGTGATGCATCGTGGAAGTTTAAAGATGTCCTTAGTTTGGCGAACAGCAACGTCCAGCCGCTCGAGAGCACTCCGCGATGGCATTGCGAGTGCGAGCTGGTGTAGATAGTGCGGCTGGATGTAGGCCTGCCACAGGTGCAGCTTCTGATAGGGCTTCAGAGCGGCCCACAGGGCTTCAGGACTCCAGCACCGGGGCTGCTGATCTCGGCCAACCCCTCTTTGTTACGCAGGAGGGGGTGTGGCGTTCTCTTGTGTTGCGAGACGCCTGCCTTGGACTTGAAGGAGAGTCCACACTCCTCGCACTGAGGCCCCTCGACAGGGACCTTCCTGCCCTTACACTTAGGGATGTGACAGCTAGCGGCATGAAAGCCATTGTAAATCTTAGAGCATTTAGCACACGCGAAGCAGGTCAGTAAAAAAATTATGAAATTCCATAAAGTGGAGTAATGCATTTTTCGCGTCTGCAAGTAGGTAGTCTCCTCGACCTGCTTCGGTGCAATAGCTGCATATACCTATTATGAAGGGCAGCTCAATAACAGGTGGCCTCTCGCGACTGGCACCCATCGGACTCGCACACGACTTCGCCCCCGGCGATCCGATTGGGCGAGTAACGCCGGAATTAAATTGATCGGGTGTGCCTGCCGTGGTTACTAAGGTTGCCCAATTCGGGCATTCTAAGACCCGGGCGCACCACCACCCGGGAATCTCCTACCCACGCCCGACGGTGACAAAACCACGCTCTTTCAGTATACCAACAAAGCAAAGAGAAATAGCATAAAATTAAGTTGGCATGCTTGTCTACAGTCTGTTTATCATGGAACTTATAAAACATCACACTGCCTAAACAGATCTTGTAGCAGATGCAACCCGTGTGAGGTGCCGTGCTGCGAGTGCGACTACATACGGGGATCAGAACGGGTTTCAGGAGATTGTTTGTCTTTATGGGAATGATAAACAGTATGCAATGTGAATGAATATAAATTTAATTGCATAGTATAAATACAGTTGGTTTTGTTTATAGTAAGCCGGTGGACCATAGAAAGTTTACAAAGTTTCCTGACTGCTCTTCTTTCTTGAAGTACACGGGTTTAGCTTACTTACAGCTTTGTAGCAAGGAAGGCACCAACCCAAATCACTCGGCTGAGTGTGTCGCTGTCCGGGCTGAGGTTGGCTCCAGGCAATTCGGTGGTGCGAACTGGCATGGGCGCGGGCTCAGATGACCGGAGCTGGTGGTGGAGATTGCCGTGAATTCGGCCAGGTGGCGGCTGCGGCCCGCGAGCGGCACGAATTTGAGGCAGGCTTGATGTGGCCGTACTAATCGCCTTGATAGGCGAAGCAGGAACAGCCGACTCTTGAGTCTTGTCGGTCAGTCAGTTTAACAGGTTTGGAGCAGTGTAGTTTTGAGAAGTTCTCAGTTCTGTTTGATCTGTTCTCAATTCTGTCATGACTGTCAAAACTGTTCTGTTTAGTCTGTTCTGCTCTGTTCTGTTTAGTCTGTTCTCAATTCTGTTCTCTCATGTGGGAGCGAAGTTACAGTATTTATTGTATCGCGGGTGTGATTGAGGCCGTGGAGGGGAGAGTCACGTGGCTATGACTTGGCCTATGGTAAGGCGGGAAAGTTAGAAGTGCCCGCGATCGGCTCTCGATTCGCGATGCACCTTCGAGCCCGGGGAGAGGAGTGTCTCGTGACACTGACGGCGATCGGAAGCGAAGGCGGTGGCACGTGAAGTGCCCGCGATGGCAGCCCGTTTGTATTCGAGAGTTTGTTTGAGGCATCTGGCTTGCAGATGGCCAAGGAGCGGGGCGGCACGCCGACAGTGCACCTGAAACTCCCTTTGTCGGCGAGGTACATTAACGGGCTTATATTTGCGAGGGAGGCCCGAAGCGATTCCCGGAAATATTTGTGTACATTGCTGAGTCGCTTGTCAGGTAGCGAGCGATGGGGTGAGTGAAGGGCGCCGCGCGCCGGGGTGGCCCAGCCCCAGCCTAATGAGGGCTTAGTCCCCAGCTGTGGCGGCGCAGAAAAGCGGTGGCGGACGTTGGCCCGTGAGAACGGCGGTTTGCGCGGAAGACACTCTAAATGTTTTTATTGCCCTTTTGTTGGATTTTTCGAAGTGCAGCAGCGTTCTGGCATGCACAGAGAGCGACTTGTGAGAGGTTGGTGAAAGTACGCTCTTAATAGTGGGTGGCCGCGCGGGAAGAAAGCTTTTAGGGGCTGCGCCTTGGTGGCGAGATCGAAAATTTGATCGCGAGATTGAACAGATCTCGATTATCAGCAGAATAAGTGAACTGTAACTGTAACTGTCACTGTCACTCAGTCTCGGCGAAAAGGGGGCGTGACCGGTGAGTAACGCTGAGACATTTAAATTTTAACCCTTTCGTTCACGATTTAATAATAAATTACGAACATTTTTTTACTAGAAATAATTAATGAATACGCATCTCTGAAGCAATTTCTTGCAAAATTTTTGCGATCAATTTTATTGATCTCAAAATTTTAATGTCATTTGACACCAACGTGACTCTGAGACTACTTTATTACCAGGAGAACTGTCATTAAGAATGTGCTAAATATAGGTGATTTTGGGTTTTAGTTTGCATTTAACTTAAAAGTTTTATGGTAGAACAAATTATTTTATTAATTCTATTTTTAATATTAAATACAGTGGAAAAATAGAACTTACAAGTATTGACAAAAGAGTTTGAAGAAAACATTGATTTTATGATTGTACATTTTATTTGGTAAACAAACCACTTTTTTAATTTCATTTATTGTGAAATTTCAAAAAGCAATTATTTTGCTTATTTAAGCACAATGCAACTGAAGTATCCAAAAAAAAGGACCAGGATCCTTAAAAATGATTTTATTCAAGACCAGGTACAATAGCTGAAGCGCCGAATCACAAGAAGATTGTACCGTAAGCGAAGTCGTGTTGTTATAATCCAGAGGAAGTCCCAAAATCTGCCCAGTCACCGAATAACCGTAGAAGAGTTCCAAGTCCGTAGCACAGTCGTCGTTCTAATCGCTCTCCACACTTCAAACACCAAAACACTCGCCAAGATACGCTCACTAATACTGCCACTCGCTGTCTGCTTTGGCGTTGAGTCGGAGCCCTCTTATAGCCCGGCTGGGCTATGGACCCGCCGACTAGCTGTGGAGTAGGGGCGGGGCCGAGTCTCTACCCGCCTGCTCGGGCGTGACGGCCGCGCGTAGACGGGCTCGGCTGGTTCGCACCGGTTGTCTTCTTCTGTCGCCAGGGGCGGTAACGCTCCGCTGACGTCACTCGGCGGCGACTCCTTCAACTGTGTGCGGCCAGTAACGACAGTAAGTTTGCATTTAATACATTGCATTGTTTCTTCCTTTACATCTTTCTAACTTGCACCTCTGCTCCCTTCCTTCTAAATAGCTTGGCCAGTGAGCAAACGTGTACCTCGCTTCAGACACTGGTTTGTACTCGCAGACAGCTTTCTTTTTAGTAGATCTGTCATCACTAACAATACCATCGGCATCATCATCATTAATATCTAATGTTAAACGTGGTCGTCCTCTTTTCCTTGTGGACCATGCATTGCAGATAACCAAATCTACCATATGAAAGATAACTTTTAGAGTCCATTTTCTGCACTTCATATTAATTCTGTAAAGTGAAATTAAAAAGTCAATTTTGTCCACTCCCCCCATAAATGCCGAATACTCTTTTATAATCTGTGGCCTGTTTATTTCTATGTGTTGCTGCTGAGCAGCACTCCATCTCTTCACTTTATCACACACATTGCTTCCCACATACGACGAAACAAGGGTAACAACCCCATTGTCTAGCCATCTGACTACACACAAATCTTCGAGTGGGACACTAAATCCACAGCACCTCTAACTTCTTTTTTCACGTCTTTCTCTGATTTTAAGGGGCAGCCTTTCAGTCTGTTTCCACGAATTGTGCCAACTGAATATATTTTGTTCCGATTAAGTTCACGAATTAGTGGCAATGATGTAAGTTGTCAAAATATAATTTGTACCCACAACCTGTAGAAATGTTTTCACTTAGTCTCATAACTATTGAACCACATAGGCCTAAGTGTTTGTGATTTACACTGATGCCAGTGCTCTTGCCCTGATACACCTCAAAATCGTACACTAATCCAGACACTCCACACCGTACAAAATTTTTCAGTCCAACTGGATTTGGTTTCCCTCTAACAAATTACTTCATCACAGTTCTCCCTTCGAATGGGATCATCTGTTCATCGACACTTTTCTTCGTGCTGAAGGTTTAAACATGTTTCTCGAACTCTGTCGAGAAGAGGTAGCACTTTCCACAACTTGTTTTCTTTAGAAACAGAAGAGTCATCTACCAAATGCAAATTATTTCTAAGTTTAAATACTCTATTTACAGATATATAGTCTGCAATCAAAGGTATTCTAGTTTGCTGTTCCCAATATATTCTTATACGTGGAAAATTTAATGAACCCATCATTACATGAACTCCAAATAATTTTCTCATTTCAAAACTATCACAATTTACAGATCACCAGTTTTCTGAACAGAATACAAATTTGTTGGCCAATAGTTCAAATATTTCTAGTGTAAAATATTGCGAAAAGTATTCAATCGGAGTTTTCATTTCCTCATTCCATGTAATAGGTTCACCCGTGAAAGAAGAATTACAATCTTCGAAGCCGTTCTTTCTCCATTTCCAACGATTTTCGTTTGGAGTTTCTAGTTCCACTTCTTCGTCAGATGTATCATCGTCAGATGTATCATCACCATCAATAGCAGAAACAGGTATACATGTCTGAACAGGTTCAGGCGGCTCTCATGACTCATCTTCATCACCAGAGAGATCAGAAAGTTGACTGCTATCCAAGTTGTAAGCATATTCTTCAATTTCAGTTCTTGTCAACGAAGACATGTTGCAATCTTTAAGCAATGGAAGTAAAATTGTAAGTTCTAATAAGTATAATACAACATTAGGCATTCTGCATTCCTTCTCAGTCACCTCTTCTTCCCCTTCGTTGTGCTCTCGAGTTATTTCAACATTATCAACAAACCGCTAGAAGAATGCGTACGTTCCCCGTATTCAACAATTAAATCTGAAATTTGGTTTCTTTCTTCCATGTGCGGTACGAGAAATGACATACCAGATTCAAATTTCCAGAGTCGTATTTATTTAGCCACTTGGCCTTGTGTACCGTTCTTTAAAGATTTTATGAAGCTGTCTCTTAGGGACATCCATCGCTTCTTTCATTCTTCAACTGAAAAACAATACCAAACTGATGTATTGAAAGTGAAAATATAGTGGATCTAAATATTTTATTATATTTTTTTCTCCATTAAAAACCATAGTTAGAGATTAAGAAAAGCATTTGATATCTTTTAAAACAAGATGAAACAATGGATGAGAGAATGTGGGAAACACTGAACATTCAAACACTTGATGGGATATACAAAAACATTACAAATTTATTCAAGGTTAAGTCTAAGTACAAAATTAGGATATCATTTATTATTCATCTCACGTAATTTTGCCCGTGCTATTTCTAACTCCACTTTCAAGATTTCTTTTTTCAAAAAAGATTCTTCATCAGTTTTGTATTTTTTCCGTTTTGCTCCCAGTTTTCTTTTATTTTCAATTCGTGAAGTCCTTTATTTTTTTTTTTTATTCTACACACCACTTAAAGTTCTTCTCTGGCGTTTGCTTCCAGAACTGCGTGGTGTGTATGCTGTCAGGTCTGGATTGTGTTCTGGTCTGGATTGTGGAGGTACATTTGACTCCTGAAGCATAAGATTAGGTTCGCTTTCACCACTCGTACTTTGCATGTGAGTGTTTTGCTCATTAATTTGTTGAACTTCAATTATGATTGGTTAATATCACTATTGAATTCCAATCTTTTGGGCACATTAATCTCGCACACTGGTATATCCACTGCTTGAGGCACATCCATCTCGCACACTGGTAACTCATAATTATTTACTAGCGATTCACATTCGTAGTTTGCATCACTATCAAATTCGTTTGTCAACGGAGTGACTTGTTCTCTGATTAGGCCCACAACCCTCTCATGTATAGGATCTTCAGCCTCACCACCACCAGTTTTGTACATATTGGCCTGAAAATTAAGGTTAGATGAGACACATGGAAATTAATTCAGCATTTAAACATCTTTTTACTATTGTAATAACTTACTTTTTGTGTACTCTGGTATTTTCTTGCCTTCTCCTTCATGGCCTCATATAGGGTTTTCAATTGTTCCATCGTGCGCATCTATTTGCGCATTAAAAGTTTGACATTTTTTCCCCCCCAGCAATCAGCTTTCGCTTTATTCGTTACTCCGTTAGTAACCTTACTCTCTATTATGCCCAAATGCTGGTTCACGATGTCTAGTGAAAACATTTTCTCTCTTTCTGAAAAATTCTTCCCTCTAACGCATTTCACTTTGTCCATTGTAGTATTTTCATGAGATTCCATAATTTTCGCTAAAAACGCGCGTACAAGGATAGAACAACACAGGATAACCAAACCATGAGACTAGCACGCGGTAAACAACCTGACGAGACGAGAGCGTTCGAATTCGAAGGAAGTTTATACAAAGACAGTCCAGCGGAAGGAGGAGGAGGCTTTGGACTTCTTCAAAGAACTTGTACGAACCTTGAAAACTACAGTCCATTTCATGTTTTTTTCTTTTTACAGAAGGAATAGTAAACGGTTCGTTAAATGTCACTCTTGCAACGACCTACTCTTTAAAGGACCCAGTAGTTTTAAAAATCCGTTTGCTAACGACAGAATAAAATGTTACAGGACGCCTTTCTTGCAACCCGCCGTTAGACCCATTGTTCTCCCGAATCCCACCAAAGAATATTGAAAAGAAATTGAACGGGAGTTTAATGATATTTGGAATTTTCCAAAATGTTGAGAGGCTCTAGTTGGCAAGCATTTGGTAATAGAGAAGCCCCCTAAAAGTGGGTCTCTCTATTTTAACTATAAAAATCAACAAGGTATCGTTCTGTTGGCATTAGTGGACGCGAATTATAGATTTATCACCATTGATGTTGGTGCATATGGACGTAATAGTGATGGCAGCATTTTTAATTCATCGAGTCGTGGCAAAAAATTGTCTGCTAACGACCTGGAACTTCCACCTGGAAAGCCTTTGCCAAATACAAATTCTGTGCTGCCGTATGTGATAGTGGCCAATGCTGCTTTTCTATTGAAAAACAGAATTATGAAACCATATTCCCTTGCGGAATTTAATAACGAACCCAAAGTCTACAATTATCGGCACAGTCGGACCCGAAGAGTTGTAGAAAATGCTTTTGGTCTAAGAAGAAAGTTTAAATGGTACTCAACAAAGTACAATATTGTATCATTGCACCAATATACACATTTATAACAGTAGGTGGGTCATGCGGGTTTCAACTCACTTTTGGCAGTGTTCCAAGAATGAGCCGAAACCCGCATGCGGATTCTGGATCACTTTTGGGCGTGTGCCAAGGGTGGGCTAGTCCCGCCGTGTTTTCGGGGGTGGCTCAGTATCCGCATGCGGGTTCTGGATCACGTTTGGCCGAGTGCCAAGGGTGGGGGAGGGATAACCCGCATGATGACACGTCAGAGGGGTGGGGCGTGTGCGCGCGCCCTGGCGGCGAAACGTGGCGGCGAAACGTGGCGGCGTGGGTGGGGCGGTAGTGGCGCGCTCTGTGAGCGTCGGCTGGAAGTCGGAGCGGAGGTGTGTGTGCGTGTGTGTGCGTGTGTGCGCGTGTGTGCGCGTGTGTGCGTGTGTGTGCGTGTGTGTGTGTGCGTGTGTGTGCGTGTGTGTGCGTGTACGTGTGTGCGTGTGTGTGCGCGTGTATGTGTGCGTGTGCGCGCGTGCGCGCGTGTGTGAGCGTGTGTGCGCGTGCGTGTGTGTGTGTGTGTGTGCGCGCGCGCGCTACTCCCGGCGGTTCGAATCCACCTCACGCCGACTCCCGTTTTTGAAGACACCCCCCCATATATATATATATATTTATTATAACACGCCCACCTACTACCTTCCCTCCGGTGGCGATGAAGCGTGAAACTATGAATGCTCGTGAAGCGAGCTTTGAATTCTCAGGAAGCAGGATCTTTCGGGTATGAGAAAGGTCTGAACCCTTGACACAAGAATTATAAAAATTCTGGTAAAGAGCATATATTCAGTAAAACAAATTACACAGTGGCACAAATATACAATAAGTATGTACTTTACGTAGATGGTCACTGCAAAGAAAACAGAAACAAAAGAACAAAATAACACAACCATAAGAGAATGTATAGGCGTCACTTTGACTGCCTGATTAATTCAATACGCACTATTTACAATACTTTTGCTTTGACCTCCTTCTCAATTATTTCGTGTACCTCATTTAACTGTGGTTAATCCAAAGTTTTCTCCGTGCACGGCCCTTTAAGTGATTCTCTACAATTATTCTATTATAGACTTCAGAGGTCAGCCTTGAGCTGCGCATTTATTACAATGCTGTTAACTCTAACACAAGAATAAACGTGACACACACGTTACTAAATCGTACCCTTTACAAAATTACAGCAACTGATTATCCCTGATATCATACAATGGAAACAATAATTTCAATAAGATTATTTTTACATTACATGAAAAATTATAATTTACATTAGAAAAGTTGTACAAGGTATGGCATTCAAACGAATTTACTGGTGCGTACAGCGAATGAAATCAAAACTGCCGCTCATACATTCGAAATATTTCCCAGTAGTTATATGGAACTTTCACCTATTTAGGACGCTACGCCTGGTGTTTAAAGCTACAGTTTCCCAACAAATTGTCGCATAGAAATTGCCAGTTCTTTACCTCGACATTTCCTTCCCGCTCGCCGTCAGTTAACCTTGGGGTGTTCGGTCGCTCGCAGTCCTCGCCACGTCACTTGACTGGTTCGATGTCCCGCGGTTACACCACTTCCTTCGCTCGATCTCAGGATGCCGCCACACGTCCAAATTCCAAACCTTTCTCTCGTCCTCGGGCTTGTACCATCGACGGATTGGTCCAAGTCCTTCTCGCCTACGCTTGAGTGTTGGAGCCGTCCTTCTGCCGCCTGCCGCGTACCCGTTGCTCGCGCTACCAGTTTTAAATAACTAACGTGGTGGAATTGACTACTTCTAGCACTCGGCCGACATTCCACACTTTGAGCGTGCGTGGTCGTGGCGTACAAAATTAAATACTGGATTTCGTTCAGAGTCCTTCTGCGCGAATTTACTTCGATGATGAAACTATTTCAAGTTCGAGCAGTCACAACGCTTGCTTATTCGCGTAATGTCAATGCAAATACTGTACGTGCACTTTGCTTCTGAATTCTATCACTTATTACCGCGTTTCTTAAATCAGCTTTACTTAAGCAAGTAAAATTATACTCCTGCACTAACCAATTACTATCGCTGAAGAATTTAGTTGAGTCGCTGTCGAAGTCGTAAGAGAGCTCTACCAAAGTGCGTCGCAGTATTTATGCAACTCCGCCTGGGGAAAAATTTCTGGAGGGGTGAATTTTCTCCTCCGCGCCCTCTCGAGAAAATATTATCCTCTAACTTTGGACATCGGAGTGCGAAAACCTGCGGGTAGATGTCGCCTTCTCGGACCATCGCTCCGCCTCGTACCCTATTTCTCAGTTCTCTGCTCTTTTCTAGTGGCTTATGGTAGCGTTACGGGTTCGTATAACCCCGTCACAATATATATACACACACACATATATATATATATATATACACACACACACACACACACACACACTTGGGGCGTTCGGAAATGATTTGGACAAACGCTCTAAATTTCATACCATTTATTGTACTGCCCAGGTTTACACAGGTAAATTACAAGTAATCTCCTAATTCGATGCACCTTTCCATTTCTCGGGAAGTTTCCTTATGGCTGTATAAAACCATTCTTTCGGAGTAGAGCGACACCAGTCGCGGACAGCGTCTTGGAGTTCTTCGGTGGATGACATTCGCCGGCCACGCAATGCGTCCTTCATTTTGTCGAACAGTGCATAGTCCGAAGGGGCCAAATCAGGTGAATGTGTGGGATGGGGAAGCTTCGTAAATCCCATTGTTGCCAATGCGTCTGTTGTCTTGCGGCTCGTATGCGGCCTCGCATTGTCGTGTTGAAGAAGCACTTTGAGAGCCCACTTTCCCTGCCGCCTCTGCTGAATACTGCGTCGCAGTTTTCGTAGAGTTTCGCAGTAGGTATCACTATTCACTGTTTCGTTAGTAGGAAGCCAATCCAGTAGCACAATTCCCTCTTCATCCCAGAAAACTGTAGCCATTTGTTTTTTGGGAGTAAGACTCGGACGAGGCTTTTTGGATGGAGGACTTGCAGTGTGTTTCCATTCCATTGATTGCCGTTTTTTCTCCGGGGTCTCAAACAGGAACCAAGATTCATCCCCAGTCACCAGTCTTTTGAAGAAATTTTCTCTGTTCGTGTTGTAAATGCGCATCAGTTCTCGGCACAAGTCCACTCGTTGCTTTTTCTGCATTTTGTGAGTTGGTGGGCCCCACCGGCACAAATTTTACGCATTTTCAAATCTTCATGGATGATTTCATGAAGAGTTGCTCGTCCAAGACCCGTTTCATTTTGCAACTTTGTAAATGTTATCCGTCGATCTGCCATAATCAACTTCGAAACTGTTTCGATTGCAGCTGATGTACGCGATGTCGCTGGCCGGCCGCTGCTCACGCCTTTCTCCACATTCATGTCCACTTTCGAAATTCTGCACCCAGTGAAAGACAGTGCTTCGTGCCGGAGCTTTTTCGCCACAAACATCGGCGAGTCGGCGATAAATTTCAGTCACTCTGACACCCTCTTTCCACAAGAACCAAGTTGTCCACTTCTGACCACGAGCGTCGCCTTCCATGTCCGCGTGCTTACTGGAGTCCGTTAGCAAAATGAGTCAGCGTTTCTCAGTGAGTGAAGATGACAGATCCATCTAGTGGTAAAATATAGCACTAAGAAGGGCTTTTCGCCACAGCATAAGCGCGCTTTTCAAATAGTATTTGCGTCAGAGCAACACGGTCAGTCCAAATCATTTCCGAACGCCCTAAGTATATATATATGCGTCACAATATATATATATATATATATATATATATATATATATATTGTGACGCAACGCTTTATCAAACGGACGGCGGCGGCGTGGGTAGGGGCCGTCCGCGGTTGGTCATCGAGATGCAATAATAATAATAATAATAATAATAATAATAATATTGATAGTTTAAATTTCCTTAATAGGAAATCGAGGACTAAAGGAGGGTTCTTGCCTGCGTTGCTCCACACCTTTCCCACGAAAAAGAAAAGAAAGTGCAATGTTACGAAAAACAATGACATTTAATGAAAACTGTAGTACACAGACATCTGCAAAGTTTCTAAACAAACACAAAAGCAACAGCACAGAAATAATGTCACAACAGTGTACAATTGTCTGGCTGCCTGTACCCAAATACAAGAACAAAAACAAGCAAATCAACAAAGAAGTACTGTTTTAGAACTATTCTGAGAATTATAACCATCTAACATCCTTTTAAAAAAAATGGAAAATCAAATTATTAACTTTGAACAAATGATTAAGTCCCTTGGAATTAATATTATCATTCCAATTAATTTATACAACACTTATGTTCCTTCACTCCAAAACAATTGAGATTTATACATTCCTCATCACGATTCCCTCATTTCACTAATAAATTCACATCCAATCACGATCAACACTAACCTCACGCCTACACAATTCCACTATACAACCGTTAATTAAATGCTTTATTAGCACTCACATTAATCAGTTAGGACTCCAGTTCACGTAGATTCCCATTCTCCTATCCAGTTACCTTTGCATGCCTCCGTCCCTTCATCTTCCGACGCACCTCGAACACTATATCACCTCTCTTCGTGCATTAAAAGTTCCACAACAAATTCAAGTACATTAATTTTTCATGTTACCTCCTCTCATGTTTTGCGGTGGCGAGCTACATCCCATATACCACCAACACAGCTCTGCTCCACACTCCCGACTCTCACCACTCCATTCTCTCTGGTCGCTTGCTCACCTCATAAAGACCGGAGCTTTTTGGGCGCATGCAAAGCATCGACACTGTCCTCTACACCAGCGAACTCTGCTTGGAACCCTCGAGACTTAAGGCCCCCGGCATGGAGCGCGCATTTCAAACTACCCCGCTGCTCGCCTCCCTCGCAGCCAGGCATCGCTGTAGCCCATACTTGGACGGGGCGTTATAATATATATATATATTATAAAATTAAAATTGAAAATTAAGTTCTCGGGATACTGTTTGCGAAGGAAGTTCGATATATAATGATGGATGTCTTCTAAGGTATACGTACCCGAAGGGACGGTCAGCACATAGCTTGCCGTAGGTCCCCCGCCACCCCCCTCGACAACTTCGTAGTGTAGTTGGTTGTGACCGCCCTTCATGTTGCGAATGGTGTGAAAGGTGCTGATATGTACTAACGCAAGCTCGTACACGTCGTTCGACAGGTCGACACCCGGCGCAAACTTCACTGAGATCTCCGGTCCCTTCCCGATTATAGTGTACGTGCGCATGACACGATCGTCACAAGTCAAATGGTAACGTTCGGTGTTTAATCTTCCTTTTTCTTCTTCCATTCGTGAAAAAGAAATTGCAAACATAACTTGCCAATTGCTCGCGTTGTATTTTTGAACTTGACGCGTGTTGTACGTCACGCGGTGTCCGCGCGCGTATCGAAGAAATTCGGGAGGGGGCGGAAGTCAGAACGAATCGAAGTAGAGGACGCTTCGCCCGCACTTGACGTAAGCAACAAAATGAGTACCATCGCCGCTGGCGTTGTCAAGGTTGACGACGCCGCACTCACGCTCCGCCCTTGGTCTTTTGGGCAGCGCATCCCGCGTAAACACACCACGAAAATAAGGAATTTTCAAAATCATCTTCGCAAAACGTGTCATTTCCTCGTGCGTGAGCGCTCGACGCGGTACTCCGCTTAGTGTTTTTCGAGACGACCTCCTCCTCCCTTTGTTTTCCTGTTCGTTCAATCATTTTTCGCTTTAGTAACACGCCGATCCTTTTTTAGCTTCTTCCATGACCTTGTTATGTCGCATCATCTCCGCTAGTTCTTGGTTTTTGTTTTTGACGTTTTTCACAGCGTTCGCGATAGCGGCAGCGCCGCCGGCGACAGTCCCGAGCGCACTCAGTCCACCCAGAATGAGGGGGATAAGAGGAAGAAACCCTCCTCTCTTACTCTTCCTTCCACGCGGCGCTTTCCTACTTTTTCTCCCTCGTACACCGCCTCCAAGTTTACTCCTCGTGCTCCTCCTACAGGGTCCACCGACGCACCGACCTCGCAATATTCCGCGACCCATCGCGGGCAAGGCAATCACCGCACCGGAATCCGCAAAAGAAACAGCTCTCTCTCCCCTCTCTCGTTCACCTCTTCTCTGTGGTGGTAACGATCGTCTTCTACAATCTCTCGTCGTTACCGTTCTACACACTTTGCGAACTAAGATAGTACTAAAACACGAGCGCAAGTGTCGAAATATATATACATTTTTTTTATCTTTCTTAAATATCCCTTTCAATGTCAGCCGGTCCGCGGAAACGCGCCGTTTAATTTTTCCCCTTTCGCCTTCGGAGAGACCGGTCGAGCGTTTCCAATTTTGTTTCTATCTCTCTTACTTTCTCGTTTTTGACGAGTTCTTTATGCTCGCGAAAAAGATTCTCCGCGTATGTTTTCGCCATCGACAGTGTGTCGTCCAATTTTTTTTTCATCGAGGTTTCTATCTCGTTTTTGGGAATTCTTTAAAAAAAGTGCTTCTTCGCATCCGCCAGCGTGTTGTCCAATTGCGTCTTAATCACCACGTCGGAGCCAACGGTGCCGGGACCTACTTTTCGAATAAGTCTACCGTGAAAATTGTAATTACCGGACGAACCGACTTGCGGTAACGTGTCCAAAAGTCTCGGAGGAATTGTGTTTTCGTGTGCGGTCAAGATCGCGTTGCATTCGCTCACCACGAACGTCTTTAATACGTTTTCCTGTTCTCTGAAACGCGTAGAGAGCTTCCCCTCGAGAGTGAATACGCTTTCTTTTATTCAGTTTCCGCAGACTCAAGTTCACCTCTCCCCCTCCGTATGCGCTTCACAACGCCATCGATTTGTTCGTCGACGTATCGCTTGGTGACGGCCTGACGCATCCGAACCACCTGTCCGAAGACATCCATCGCATCGATGCAACTGCGAGTTTTGTTTCGACTTGCGACTTTTATTTACTCCTTTTTTCCTTCACCTACCGCTCTTTGCCGGAGAGCGTGTGCACTGCTTAAAAGCAGCAGTCGAATATTGCAACTCGCGCACGCTCTTCGCGCCAGAGCACGTGTGCTGTCTTAAAAATAGCTACCGCCCAAGGTCAGCGACCAAGGTCTAGCGCTTTTTTCACCGCCGCCGCCAGAGCGCGCGTGCGCTACTACGCATACACGCTTTAGCAGCGAGAGATGGAATGTGACTTGCAATGTCCTCTAGTGGCAAAAATTAAAAACTTGATGTGGTGCGGGGCTCGCAAGACAGCGCATGGGTAGTGTAGTTGGTACACGCTCCAGTCAATCACACGTGGGGCCCACACGTAGCGGCGCTAAATTCAGCTGCGATACAAGACACAATATTTAATACCCGACGCACAACATCGCGATGTCATACCCTGATGAAGCCTGCGACATGTCAGGCGAAACGTCGGCCTCTCAGCCCACTACGCGGCGTCACCCGGACAGCGAAGAAGTCATCGACTCGAGCCGCAGAAGCCTACGCGTACAAAGACTTGAATTTAATTTTAAATAAAATACCTCACCTAATTCTATCCTCTCCAGTTATGTTATTTAAAATTTTAAAAAATTGAAAACAAAAAAAGATTATAGAAATAAAATTTAATGTAAAACAATACATGAATATTTACACATTAAAAACACTACTAGTTACTAAACAAAGAAAATTGAAAATTAAAAAATTAAAAATTAAAAATTGAAAACAAAAACAAGATTATAGAAATAAAATTAAATGTAAAACAATACATGAATATTTACACATTAAAAACACTACTAGTTACTAAACAAAGAAAATTGAAAATTAAAAAATTAAAATTGAAAATTAAAAAATTGAAAACAAAAAAGAATAAAATTTAAAAATTAATAATGTTGGGTGTGAGCAGCATCTGCAGCAGGGACGTAGAATAAGTTCATCATTATATTTAAAAATTAAAAAAAATGAAGCAAAACTTATTCTTCAGCTTCCCACTCGATGTCACTAATACGCCGTAAGCGCATAGTGATAGGTGGTCGGGACGCCAACGACGCAGGGGATGGTGTCGGCGTCCTCTCCTCTCCAGTGGACACCACCACCACATCCTCGTAACGAGGTGGTGGCGAGGACACCGCACCCGACACATCTCCGTAAAGGTCTGAGATGTTTGGTGTCTCCGCTGCAGGGGACGACAGGCGTCTCACTTCCATCATCAGAGTGGCGTACATAGGACGCGGACAGTCTACTATGCAGTGATGCAGAGTTATGACACACCGTTCGCACTCGCCCGGCCCGCAGTCGCAAATGATGTCTGGGAGATAATAATCATCCTTGGGTGTTTTACCAATTGCATCTACGCACATTTCACTTGCACCGCAATACAATAGAAAGTTCATTGCTGTCCACGCATGCGCGCGGTAGGCATAATGCAGCGTCGTTTTTCTATAGCTATCGCGGCGATTGATGGAGTGCCGCGATTTAAGCAAAAAATTAAGCCGTCGACGTCATTATACGCCGCTGCACAGTGAATAACAGATCGTCCGAAACCATCCACCAACAATAAACTCGCATTATTGTACTGCGCAAACTGCCTATAGTGCAGTGGATTCATGTCTGTTCTGTCTCTTCGTCTGTATGCTAAGTCACTGAAAACCGATCTGACATTTCCATTGCACACCTGTGCACTGGATGCAGGTGGACTTTAAGCAGAAGGCGGCCAGTTCCGCCCATTCTGTGGGCTGGCTCCGTTCTTGTAGTTTTTGCCGCAACACTTCCACGGCGTTGTTCACCGGAACTTTGGTGAACAGCGACGTCACGTCAAAGCTGACCAGCAAGTCATTCATGCTTTGTTTTCTAATTATGTCCACGAAGTGCGAAGAGTTCCTCACAGCGTAACGCATGTCTTCGGCGAGTGGCGCAAGATGGGTAGGGACGAGCCTCGCCAGAGAATGAGTCGGAGAATTAATGGCGCTTACGATAGGACGTAGCGGCACGTCGGTCTTGTGCACTTTCGGAAGGCCGTAAAACCTGGGCGTCGCCGAATTGTTCCGACACAGTGCCAACTTCTTCGTGGTCTCTATGCAATGGAGTCGCGAATCCGGGAGGCGGTCTCCTTTCTCACCTTGTGCACAGGGTTGTGCTCCAGAAGTGTGTACGTAGAGTCGTCAGAGAGGATGGTAGCCACCTTTTCGTCGTAATCTGAGGCTTTCATGATGGCCGTAGCGTTTCTTTGTCCGCTGGTACAATAATCAGGTCACGTCTATCTCGCAATTCAATATAAATTCAAGTCTTTGTTTAGTAAACTATTGTTTTATTGTTTAAATATTCATGTATTGTTTTACATAAGTACTGAACTTCTATAAATTAAAAAAATAATTATTTCAACAATTATTTCTCTCTACAAATTTGTTAAATTTTTTTAAATTTATTGAAAAACAAGGTTGTATATTTTTTTCCAACATTCTGGTTTCAGTAGATCTTGTTTTAGAAAATTTAAAGAACTTTTCCTTGTTTTTTTAAGGAAATAAAATGAAAAGGGTTTCCCCTGAAAGGAATTTTTTAACCCCAATCTCATCAATAAATTTTTGTAAATATAAAACAATAAAAAAAAAAATTTCAGAATAGTAATATAACACTAAAATATGATTTAAAATTATTTTGCATAAAGTGTTTAAAAAATGTTTTTAAAAAATAATATTGCATTAATAAAATATTTAGTAAAATATATACAAAATTTTAAACAGATTCATATCATATAAATATATTTTGTTGTACCTGGTTGGTGGGAAAACGTCATATATTTTGCAACGCTCATCGTAACTTTCATTTTGTATGTCTGAGATATTTTTTTTTTTTGGCATTTTATTTAAAACCAATTCCTTTGGGAAAATCGCCCTTCAACAATAATGAATTAGAAGCTACTAGTAAATAACAAAAATTTTTAAACCCCTATAATAGATTTTAATTTTAAAAACTAATTTATCTTTGTTAATTAAATTAAAAACCCCAACAAGAAGTCAAAGAAAAAAAAAAATCTAAAAATACCAAAAAAATTACTTTTACCTTACAATTTTGTCAAACCCAAAAATTCCCTTATGAAAATAGATGAAATGGAGAAAACCTGTTAAAAAGCGATTAAAATATTGGGATTTACCTTAAATTTTGAAAAATTTTAACCCTTTCACATCATACAATACCAGCTCAAAAAAAGAGTATTTAAATGTTTTTTAAATGATCGATTTTTTACTTTTCCTAACATTTACTTTTCCCACTCTCTGGTCGTTGCTATTTGGGAAGATTTATTTGTAAAAAATGGTTTTTTAGCTAATTATCTTACCAATGCCCACCGTAATCAAGCAGGGAAGAAAGGGTTTTAAATTTGATTTTTGGGTTTTTGGTTAAGGTTTTATGAGCACTTTTTGGTGAGTACTTTTAAAGCTTTACATTTTGGGGGCAAGTGCCCCGAACAGGGGGTTCCCCAATTTGGAAAATTTTTTGGGTTCGGGGCCCGGTTTTTTAACTTAAGAGCATAGAGGAACAAATAGTGTTACCCAGTACGATATGAGGAATATTTAGATTTTGAGGTGCTTTAGGGGAAAAAACAGGACCCATTAATATTTGATTGAGATTTTAATGGATTTAGTTTGGGAGGCCTTTTTATCACTGACCATTCAAGTAAACAGGCAAAACCCCCAATTTTTTTTACGAATTACTAGGCCGTTTAAAAGGTTTTCCCTTACAGAATCTGTAAGTCATCTTTTTTACATTTTGACTTCACCTTACAAGAAACCAGGATACTTTATATAGAAAAGGGAAAAGGGGGGGACCAAGTACATCCCCGGGCACTCCACGAAATAGTTTGTGACGGGAAAGTTTTTTTCAAACTACGACCTGTTGTCAAATTAAAAAAAATAATTTGGAAATCGACGAAAAGGTAGAATCAAAAAAACCGAGACATTTACTTTTTGCGAGAAACGCCATGGTCTACTGAATCGAAGCCCTTGCTAAAATCTAAAAGCGTTGGTTGTTATATTCCTTCATCCAGAGATTGAGGAATGTTTTGGGGGAACCCGAAAAACCGTTTGCGTATTTTCTCCCTTTCCCCAAAACCAGATTGAAAATTATTGAGAACATCATTTATGGTGAGATACTTGTTTATTTGTTGACGTACAACTTTTTCGAGGATTTTGGATAATGTTGGCATTTTTTTTTATTTCATTTTATAGGAAAAATTATTACAGACAAAATTAGATAACGTGATGTTTGGGTTGGGTCAAGGCCTTTAAGCCTTTACAATACCACATTCTACCGCGTTTTTAACCTTTCGAATTTGATATTCAGCGCAAATGGTTCCTTTGGGAATAAAGCCCCCCGGAAAAGGGCCAAAAGGTACGGCTGGGGAAAAAAACTGAAGCGGGAAAAACTTACCGTTAGAAGCCGGTACATGCTAACTTTTTCCCGACTTTTTTTTAAAATTATTTATTTCCTGCCCTGTCGTACGCTTTCCCCCTTCCCCCGTGTTTGGCCTCAGCACCGAAATCAAACAGCGTCACAGAAAAATCGCCCGCACCAACCCCCTCCCCCTTACATTTCCGTTTCCCCCTTCCCCTTTGCTCCTCTGCTTTTGCCATGCCCCCCCAAAAAACAACTGCAATGTCTATTGACCCATCTTTTTTCTGAAAGGCCCACAGCTCCCGTTTCATTGACCCCACTGAGTTTCCCCAAATACTCTTTTCTATTTCCTTATTAAAACTAAAACTGATGGAGGAGAAGGAAGTTTCCCTCATACAAAAGCATTCAGCTGCCTTCTACCCTTTCCCAAATACATCTCATTCCATATACCATTTTTTACATTAATGTCATAATATTTGGTGAGGTTGCGAAGTCTCTCCTAAAGCTTACCTGCAATTTGATTTTTTACTGTTCTTTCCCCCCAAATTCCCAGTCGCCCGTTGAGTTTTTTACAGAACAGTTTGCTCAGCGCTGGAAAAAGACTAATTCCAGATAATTTTGGGGGCACTTTAGCCCCTTTATTTTTAAAAATGGTTGGAGGATAGCTGTATCCGTTTCTGGATACGATCGAAATCAATAATTGCTTTTAAATAAATTCAGAATACTTTTGGGTCTATGTGTCAAAATTTTTCGAAATAAATTTTGTGGGAAATGCCGTCCGCCCCGCTTGCCTTCTTAATATTTATTGGCTAAATTGCTCATTTTTCTTTCCCGGGTTAGGGGTTCGTTTTAATTTGGAAACTTTCCCGGGACAGTGAAAGTATCTGGCCCTGTTTAAATGTTCGCAATTGCGAGGGTCCGGAAAATACGGCAACCACGTTTCCTGAAAATGCTTTTGTTCATTTATTTTATTATTTTGGATCTGAAAAAGCCCCAAAATTGATTTACTATGATCTTTTTTTGGTTGCCTGTATTCTTGCGACTCACTCTCCTGCTATCTTCACACCTGCCTCCGGACACTTTCCCTTTTTTGAAGGTAAATACATGGGGTAGTTATTTCAATTTTACATATGTAATTTTTTTACTTACTAACTTATTCTAAACTTACATACTATACAATGGGGGGGTTGCCCACTAGGGGTCCTCTAATCTGGTTCTATGTTAAAATTTTGGGATTTGAAAGATATGGAAAGTGCATTTATTTTGAATTCTGGTTTTATGGTTGGTTTTTTTGCGGTCTGTATTCGGTGAGTGCTGGGGTTTGGTGTATGATATGATAGAAGTTTGTAGGGAAGGTATGCGATGTAATCTAATGATACAATGTTGATTTTCCCTTTTGGATTATTTTTAATGAACCCGGGGGGTTAGGGTTTGGGGTTTTTAAAGGGGTTGGTTGTGGAATTCCAGGTTTTCGAAATTTATTTTGCCGGGGATAATCCATATGGGACAGGCGTAAGTGATTCAAATATTAGCCCTACGACGCTGAAATTTGCCGGGAAAAATTAGAAATCTGCTCTATTTTCAAATTTTAAAATTATTTTTTTAAGAAATTTTTATAATTAGTAAAATTCAAAACCTTAGATGGAAAAAAAAATTAAATTTAAAAACGCGCGAAATTTCCAGTTAGGAAGGAGGGTTTTTTGAACTTTTTTTAAAATTTCGATCCTTCGGGAAAATTTAAACGGGGCCCTAACTCATAAAAAAATTGCCCCACGACGCTGAAATTTGCATGGCAGAATATTAGAAATCTGCTCTATTTTCGAAGTTTCAAACTTATTTTTAAAGTTTTTTATGATTTTTAAAAATTAAAGTCTTAGATGGAAAAAAAATACTATTGTAATCCCTAAATTTCCCGTTAGGAAGGAGCTTTTTTGAATTTTTTAAAATTTCGATCCTTCTAATTTTTTAAAAGGCTGTATCTCCTAAAAAATTAGCCCTACGACGCTGAAACTTGCAGGGCAGAATATTAGAAATCTGCTCTGTTTTCAAGTTTCAAACTTATTTTTGAAAAATTTTTTATGATTTTGTAAAAATTTAAAGCCATAAGGGAAAAAAAATCAATACTATTGTAATCCTGGGAAAATTTTCCCGTTAGGGGAAAGGGCTTTTTAGAACTTTTTTTCATTTCGATCCCCTTTTTGGAACCCCCAAAAAGCTGATTTTCCCAAAAAAATTTGCCCTGACGCTGAAATTTTCATGGAGAAAATTAGAAATCTGCTCTATTTTCAAATTTTTAAAATTATTTTTTTAAAAAATTTTTCCCGATTTTGTAAAATTCAAAACCATAGATGGAAAAAAAAAATCAATACTATTGTAATCGCTTGGAAAACTCCCGTTGGGGGCTTTTTCTTTTTTCCATTTCGATCCTTCTGGAATTATTAAACGGCTGTATCTCCCAAAATTTAGCCCTAAGACGCTGAAATTTTCATCAGAATATTGAAATCTGCTCATTTTCGAAGTTTTAAAATTATTTTTAAAGAATTTTCCAGATTTTTTTAAAATTCAAAATTAGATGGAAAAAATAATCAATACAATTTAATCGCTGCGGGAAAATTTTCCCAAAAAAAAGGGGCTTTTTTTGAACTTTTTTCCCTTTTGATCCTTATGGGAAATTTAACGGCTATATCTCCTAAAATATTATTTTTACGCTGAAATTTGCATGGCAGAATATTAGAAATCTGCTCTTTTTTCGAAGTTTCAAACTTATTTTTAAAAAATTTTTCCTTTATTTTGAAAAATTTAAAGCCTTAGATAAAAAAAAATCAATACTATTGTAATCGCCTTTGGGAAAATTTTTAGTTAGGAAGGAGCTTTTTAGAACTTTTTAAAAATTTCGATCCTTCTGAATATTTAAACGGCTGATTTCCTTAAATAATTGGCCCCGGACGCTGAATTTTGCATTCCCGAATATAAAAAACTGCTCTATTTTCGAAGTTACAAACTTATTTTTTTATGAATTTTTTCCCGTTTTTTAAAATTCAAAAACCTTAGATGGAAAAAATAATCAAAACTATTGTAATCGCAGCGAAATTTCCAGTTAGGAAGGAGCTTTTGGGGCCTTTTAAAATTTCGATCGTTCTGGAATCTTTAAAGGCTGTATCTCCCAAAAAAATTTGCCCCCGACCTGAAATTTGCATGGCAGAAAATTAGAAAAACTGCTCTATTTTCGAATTTCAAACTTTTTTTTTGAAGTAATTTTCATGAATTAAATAAAAATTAAAACCTTAGATGGAAAAAAAAATTAATACTATTTTTTAAACGCTGGGAAAATTTTTGTTAGGGAAAGGGGCTTTTTTGAACTTTTTTAAAATTTCATCCTTCTGGAAAATTTTTAAAAGGCCTCTCCCAAAATATTAGCCCTACGACGCTGAAACTTGCAGGGGAGAATTTAGAAATCTGGTTTTTAAATTTTAAACTTATTTTTTTAAGAATTTTTTTATGATTTTGTAAAAATTGGGAAAACTTAGATGGAAAAAAAAATACTATTGTAATCGCTGCGAAATTTCCAGTTAGAAAAAGGGGCTTTTGGGAATTTTTTAACTTTTTTGATCCTTCTGGGAAACTTTAAACGGCTGCATCTCCTAAAAAATTTGCCTACGACGCTGGGGAAAATTTTCATGGCAGAATATTTAAAATCTGCTCAATTTTTGGGAAATTTCAAACTTATTTTGAAGGGAATTTTTTATGATTTTGTAAAATTCAAAGCCTTAATGGAAAAAAAAAATAAATACTATTGTAATCCCGGAAATTTCCCGTTAGGAAGGGGCTTTAGAACTTTTTTAAAAATTTCGATCCCTTTTGGAATCTTTAAAAAAGGGTGCATCTCCTAAAATATTAGGGCCCCACAGAGAAAATTTTCATGGCAGAATATTAGAAATCTGCCCCTATTTTCCGGGAAATTTCAAACTTATTTTTGGAAGAGTTTTTTATGATTTTGAAAATTCAAAGTTTAGATGGAAAAAAAATTAATACTATTGTAACGCTGCGAAATTTCCCGTTAGGAAGGAGCTTTTTTGAACTTTTTTTATTTCGATCCTTCTGGAATCTTTTTTACGGCTGTATCTCCCAAAATATTAACCCCACGACCTGGGTTTTCATGGTTGAATAATAGGGGGTTTTTCATTTTCGAAGTTTCAAACTTATTTTTTAAAGGGAATTTTTCCCGATTTTGTAAAAATTAAAAACCTTAGATGGAAAAATAATTAATACTATTGTAATCGCTGCGAAATTTCCCGTTAGGAAGGGGCTTTTAGAACTTTTGACATTTGATCCTTATGGGAAAATTTAAGCGGGTGTATCTCCCAAAATATTAGCCCCACGACGCTGAAATTTGCATGGCAGAATAATTGAAATCTGCTCTATTTTCGAAGTTTTTTAAAATTATTTTTAAAGAATTTTTTGTTTTTGAAAAATTCCAAAAGCCTTAGATGGAAAATAATCAATACTATTTAACCCCCTAGAAATTTTAGTTAGGAAGGAGCTTTTTTGAACTTTTTTCCCTTTCGATCCTTCCGAATCTTTAAACGGCTGTATCTCCTTTAAAAATTAACCCTACGACGCTCAATTTTTCATTGCAGAATATAAGGGAAAACTGCTCTATTTTCCAAGTTTTTAAAAAATTTTTTTAAAAAATTTTTTATGATTTTGTAAAATTCAAAACCTTAGATGGAAAAAAAAATCAATACTATTTTAATCGCTGCGGAAAATTTCCCGTTAGGAAGGGCTTTTTTAAAAATTTTTAAAATTTCCCGATCGTTCTGGAATCTTTAAACGGCTGATTTTCCCAAAATATTAGCCCTACGACGCTGAAATTTGCATGGTTGAATAATAGAAATTTGCTCTTTTTTTCAAATTTCAAACTTTTTTTAAAAAATTTTTTTCCCGGGTTTTGAAAATTAAAAGCCTTAGATGGAAAAATAATTTACCATTGTAATGCTGCGGAAATTTTAGTTAGGAAGGGCTTTTTTGGGAAATTTTTTACATTTCGATCCTTATGGAATATTTTAAGGGGTGTATATCCTAAACTATTAGCCCTACGACGCTGAAACTTCATTGCAGAGTATTAATAAAACTGCTCTATTTTCGAAGCTTGAAAAATTATTTTTGAAAATTTTAATGATTTTGTAAAAATTTAAAGACTTAGATGGAAAAAAAATCAATACAATTGTAATCGCTATGAAATTTCCAGTTAGGGAAAGGGGCTATTCAAAAACTTTTAAATTTTTTATCCTTTTGGAATCTTTAAACGGCGGCCCCCCTAAACTATTCGCCCCACGAAGTTTATATTTGCATGACAGAATATTACTAATCTGCTGTATTTTTGAAGTTTCAAACTTATTTTTGAAGGGTTTTATGATTTTATAAAAATTCAATCCTTAGATGAAAAAAAAATCAATACTATTGTAATCGCTATGAAAAATTTCCCCGTTGGAAAAAGGGGGTTTTTTTGGGTTTTTTTAAAATTTCGATCCTTCTGGAATCTTTAAACGGGGTTTTATCTTTTTAAAAATATTGGCCCCCAAAGACGCTGAAATTTGCATGGAAGTATATTAATAATCTGCCCTATTTTCGAAGTTTCAAACTTTTTTTTTAAAGAATTTATTTTGATTTTGTAAAATTTAAAACCTTAGATGGAAGAATAATCAATATTATTGTAATCCTAATGAAATTTTTAGTTAGGGAAAAGGGTTTTTTAAAAACCTTTTTAAAATTTCGATCCTTCTGGGAAATTTTAAAACGGTTTTTTTCTCTCCCAAAAATTTTTTAAACTCGACCTTTTAAATTTTTCATGGCAGAATATTAATATTCTGCCCCATTTTTTAAGTTTCAAAGTTATTTTTGATGGGTTTTTTAAAGATTTTGCAAAAATCAAAGTCTTTGTTTTCGCCAAAATTTTCGAAAATGTAGAAAAAAACGCCATTTTTGACCCAAAAAGGGTCCCGTATTGTCGCTGTTTATTTCGTCCTCCGTGCTCAATGTACCCCGCCCCTTTAAAAAAAAGAAAAAGAGTAATTTTTCATCTGCAGCAAAAAAGTCAGCTCCCTAGGCATTAGTTTAGGAGATACAGCCCGTCAAAGATGAAAAAGGGAAAATGTTGAAAAAAAATACCCCCAAAAACAAAGGCGTCTGGGAAGCCGCTTTTTTTGCCCGATTAAAACACACCAGCAATTGTCTGAACGCCGAGGATCTGCGGAAACCGGCGGTGATTTCTGAATATCATAATTCGAATTAGTTTAGAAGATATGTACATTTAAATATAATCCTGATTTCTAGCCGAAATCACAAAATTTAATCGAGCCCCTCCCCCTATTGAATTTATCAAATTTCGGCTGGAAATCGATTCTACTGAAAAGTTGCGTCCTAACTCGAAATTTTATAAGGAATTCAATGGGGATGATCATTTTTCTATCGGGAAATCTTTTTTCTTTCGGGCATATTTGCGAAAATGTTGAAAAAAACGCCATTTTAGACCCAAAAAGCGGGCTGTATTGTCGCTGTTTTTTTATGTCCTCCGTGCTCCCAAAGTACCCCTTATCAAAAACAGAACCAAAAAGAGTACTCCCCATCTCAGCAAAAAAGTCAGCTTTTAGAAAACGATTAGTTTGGGGGATACAGCCTGTCAAAGATGACAGGTTTAAAAAAAGTTGAAAAAAAAATCCGAAAAACAAAGGCGTCTGGAAGCCGCTTTTTTTGTCCGATTAAAGCACACCAGCGATTGTCTGAACGCCGAGGATCTGCGGAAACCGGCGGTGGTTTCCGAATATCATAATTTGAATTAGTTTAGAAGATATGTACATTTAAATATAATCCTGATTTCCTGGCCGAAATCACCAAAAAATTTTAAACGCCCCGATTGAATTTTTTCAAATTTCGGCTGGAAATCTATTATACTGAAAAGTTGCGTCCAACCGAAATTTTATAAAATTCAATGGTAATGATCATTTTTTTATCAAGTCTTTGTTTTTGGGAAATTTCCGAAAATGTTCGAAAAATAATTTTAGACCAAAAAAGCTCTATATTGTTCCCAAAATTTATGTCCTCCGTGCTCAAAGTACCAGTCATCAAACCAAAAAAAAGAGAACAGTAAACCTCATCTGCAGTTAAAATGTCAGCGTCAGGGCGAAAAGTTTAGGGGATAATGCGTCAAAGAACAGTGTTGTAAAAAAGTTGAAAAATTTTACCGAAAAAAAAAAAAGGCGTCTGGAAGCCCATTGTTTGTCCCAAATTTAAAAACCCCAGCGATTGTCTAAACGCCGAGAATCTGCGGAAACCGGCGGTGCTTTGGGCATAATTCGGGAAATTTGTTTAGAAATATGTACATTTAAAGATAATCCTGATTTCCCCCGAAATCGCAAAAAATTTTAAACGACTGTACTCCCCATTTTGCAGTTAAAAAGTCAGCGTCTAAAAGGGGGAATAGTTTAGGGGATACAGTCTGTAAAATAAAAAGTGTTGAAAAAAGTTTGGGAAAAAAGACCAAAAAAAATTTGGGAAACCGGATGTTTCGCCCGATTGATACAAACAGGGGAGGTCTGAAAGCTGGGTCCGGCGGGGGTGCTTTTAGAATTGTAAAAATTTAATTGGTTTGAAGGGGATGAGCATTTTAAAAATAATCCCGATGGCCAAATCCCAAAATTTAAACCGCCCCTGTTGAATTTTTTTAAATTTCCCCGGGGAAAAGATTCTTCTGAAAAGTAGCGTCCCCAACTCGAAATTTTATAAAAATTTTATGGTCATGATCATTTTTCTTTCCCAAATCTTCGTTGGGTTAAAAGGGCCCCGGCGGCGCCGGTGGAGGGGGGGAGGGGAGGAGGAGAAAGTGCCCACGCTGGTAGTGGGGACAGGGGTGGGGCGGCTGGTGACATAGGGCTTGTTGGGAAAAGGGGGGAGATGATCTTTGGGTCCTCCCTTTTTTTTAGATCTGCACACAAAAAACACCAGTCCATCGGGACATCAGGTGAACAGCATGGGGATGACCTGATGCGATTACTAAATCGTCAGGTATCTTTGGGTGATTCCTTTTGCCCGAAAAGTTATCTACTCGGAAACCTCCCAAATTACATTTTACGTTTTGTTAACTAAGGGCCTTTTTTTTAGGGCTTTTTCTAGATTTTAAAAATTTTAATAAAAACTGTTTTCAGAAAGTAATTTTAGGGATATCGATGTCATTTTTATTTAATATATTATCGATAGGTGGAACAAGGTTTGCCGGAACTGGGCTTAAATGTCAAAAAAATTCAATATAAAATGTATTATATTTTAAAATTTTTTTACCATCAAATCCGGAGTGTTTTCCCAAATTCCATTCGTAGACCCAAAATTTTTCTAATTGATTAATGTTTGTTTATCTACAAAAGGGGGAGCGAAAGAACCGAACTTGGCGAGCCTGGGGGAGAGTAAGAGAAAAAAGCGAGGTGCTCTACGCCCCTTTTCCCCGCCCGGGGAAAAGTCGCGCAGACCCGGTGTATCCGTTCCCGGGCGACAAGGGGCCCTCTAACCGCCCCCCTTCATCCGCTGTTCCCAAAGGAGTTGAACACATCGACAAGGGGAAACAAACAACTTTTGCCCCCCGGCTCGTTATAGCCGCCGCGCCTCATCCAAACTCTCGCAGCCATTCCAGGCGGCACAGCTTAGCCGTCATCAGGCGTCGGGTTCGCGAAGGGCCCTCTGCCCCCGCCGCCTGCAAAAAGTTCAGTCCTCGCGTCTTTTGGGGTTTGGGACATGAAACCGGGGATGTCAAGCCCCACCCGTCGAAAGGGCCCGAGCAACCCTTTCCCACCTTTAAAACCCCCCGGGGCGCCTGGGGGGGTTTGGGCAATTTCCCCAATTACTAATTTCCTGTCTCCAAAATGAAAGTTTTCCCCGCTCTTTTTCTGGGGTGGAAGCGAAGAGTCTCAAAATTCACAAATGTTTGGGGGTTATTTGGAAAGCCCACGTTTTCCTATTAAAAAAATTTTTGTAATTTTACTTTTTTCCCCCCTATTAATTAATTTGATGTATATTCATAAAATCTGCCTCAATCATTTCTGAAGGGGCAGTTTTAAACGACATTCTTTAATTTTTCCGTTTTGAGTTATTTGTTGTATGTAAAAACCATGAAAAAAAACTAGTTTGGCTTACCCGGGGAACAGCCCCTTGTTCCTACACTTCCCCAACTTGGGAAAAAGGAAGTTCACGTAATTACTGCACTCGGGGAAGGGTTAGAAAACCAAGATCTTTTGATTCAAAAAAATAGAGTTTAATTTTAATTTACAATTTGGAATATTACTTACTAATATTTGGCCAAACTGATTTTTATTTTATATTTTTTATAATTTCTTTACTTTTTTAAGAAATTATCAGTTTCGTTTTGGGGGCAGGGCGAACAGACTTCTTTAAAAATTGTGCTGAGACGTTTCAGTGACATATCGCGACCCCAAAGCAATACATTTCAGCGATCTCTACTAAATGGTTTCTTTGCCCGCCCCGGGATTGACATGCGTCCTTTTTAAAATGGTCTGGCAAAGCATTCAAAGTTAAACAAACTGCGAAAGGGAAAAGTCTGGTTAAAATAATTTTCGAAAGTTATTTTTTTTTTTAATTTAAAAAAAAAGGGAGATCATAAAATACTAAAAAAAATTTAAAAAACCATAAGAAACATGCCCAAATTTAAAATTTTCAGGGGGGTATGTGAATGGGAATTTGGGGTTGGTAAAACCCTTTTTTGTGTTTTTTGGGTTATCCCATCATTTTAAAAAAAGTTTTTTTTTATTTTATTTTGAAAATTCATTAACGTAAAATGTTTTCATGTTTTGGTTTTAACCCCGAGGATGGAAATATATTTTTCCCAAAACCCTCGGGAAAACCCAAAAAACTTATATTCGTGTTTATTTTGACCAAGCCCCGTTAACCTGCCTTCCAATATTTCATCAATTGGTTGTTAAGGGAAATTTTTTTCATGTAAAATAAACACAAACCCCTATTTGTTTATACCCATAAAACCCCTGCAGAGTTTAAAAACTACCTTATACTTGGTTTTTGGGTGAGTGGTACCGGGGAAAGAAAATGATTCCAAGGGTTTTTAGTGGCCTATTTTCAGGTGGGGAAAAGCCAGTAATAATTCCCGGGGGGTTATGGGAAATAAAGGGAAAAATTTTCATAATGAAATAAAACTTACAAGAATCTTCCATATTATTTTTTAATTGTTTAGAAATATCAAAAATGATCACAATCTCAAGGGAACTTGGCCAATACAATGTTTAGGAATACTAAAAATAAAACGAGAATTCTAGCAATAAATGAAGTTCTGTGGAAGATGCTAAAAAGCCACATTGCCCTTCTTTCATAAATTTAAGAAATCATTTTTAGATAAAAACAATTACACGAGATTAACGATAATACTACTATAATAACAATATTTATCTAATTATTATTAATCTTGCTCTCACATACCCAACCTATCGATACAACGGTATTGTTACAATTGTATCTGAATTCATATCGTTTTGTTTTTAATGTAGTATGGTATTCTTTTGTAGTTGACGTATATAACGTAGTACTATGAAAGGAAGTCCATTAAACTGGCAGTCAGCTCTCATGCGAGGGGAAAATGCACGGTGGATGGCACTAGGGGTAGTTAGATTTTGAAGCCGAACTGTCTACAGGCAGGGTTAGTGAACAATATACGTAACAAAATGCACAATTATAATCTACAAGGGGTGGGAAGTTTCACCGTTCGTGTAGCAGCTTCTATTTAAGAAGACTATAAATATCAAACTATTGAAATAATTTTCTTGCTTCAGAGTTTGTCACTTGCTATATTACGTAATTTCACTTCCTAGTAGTACCTTGTCAGAGCATCAGAGTTGTACCTTGTCTGAGAGCCATTATTCTTAAGCAAAAGTTGTGTAGCTATAATTTTGGTTTTGATCTTTTGGTGCCAGGGAAACGACAAAAGTTGTCAGCTATTTTTATGTTTAACAGTTCTAGTTTTTGCGCTCTTCTGATCCTCAGCGATGTGGTTTGGATTTTGAGTGCCGAATATTTGTGCTTCAATGGTGAGAATCATTGTTCTTGCGCGCTGCGTCGAATCAAATGGTCGAATGTGATTAAGTGGATTCGCCACCATACATTGATTGCGACGGTGTCCCGTGTGTAAGCGTTACCAAGTTGTCCAAGAGTTGTTTGACATTTCAGCCGACTTTTAAGAACGTAACCACTTCTGTGCTAATTGTTTAATGCGAGATACAGGTCTGGTTAGCAACAATGCGCAATGGAGATTACTAAGTCTACATTCCTCGGCAAGGTAATGTACAAAACGATTGATTTTTGTGTTTCCGGGCGCGTCAACTGCTTTGGTCATTATTCCCGTTAGTGTAGTGCACTTTTTTTCTCGGGAAATGGCAGTGATCTTCCCCCGCGGAATGGTGAGATCCGGCGCCGACCTACCGTCGGCTAGTGGGGTTTCCCCCCTAACCAGGACTCTCCCACCAGTCGGGCACCGCCCAAGCTCTAAGCTCCCGACCGGTCTCCCGGAATATGTGATAGTGTAGTGCATGTTAGTGTAAGTGTGTGTGTAAGGTGAGAGGATAGGACAAGGAAAAGGAAGGAGAGATCCCGCGCGGTCCGTGGCCCGTTTTGTAGGGTACTGTTCCGGCATTTGCCTGGTGTTGATCGGAGAAACCACGGAAAACTACTGATCAAAGCAACCGGCCGCTAGAAGTCTCCTCGAGACAGCGACCGAATTCGACATAGCTGAAAAGCTAGTGTCGAAAATCTTGTCGCCGTCAGGACTCTAACCTAGGACCTCCTGGTCAGAAGCGCTGCAGTGACATCAGTTGATGCACTGAGCTACCGCTACCGGTGGGGACGTGTCAACAAATCGCGCTTGAAAAGAACCAACTCACCGAAGGGGTGCCCACAATTTTATCGAAGGAGAAGTTGACTTCAAGCAAACGGTAGGTACCGAGATACAATGGCGCAGGGAATTAATTCGTTTTTATACATTCAACTGAAGTCTAAATAGAAAATTTAAGAATAATTTTATTAAATTATTTCTAATCTAATTAATACAACAATGTGCATACGCTTGGTACCTAATGAAGGTTGAATTAAAGCTTGTAAATTGCGAAAGGAGACCTCGTTCGTAACCCAAGGAAGGTGTTGCCTACCCTCTTGTGCGATGCATAATGTGACTATTAAAGGCGGTCATTTGCCGCATATTCTCTCTCGTTCTCGTAAGCGAGAAAGGCTGAACGAGAATGGGGCCAACGAGAATCCCGTTCACCGAGAAGGCATTCTCGAGCGAGATGACTCGAGAATCTCGTAGCCCAGGCTGGCAGACGGAGGCGCCCAACGGTCTTCGCAGACGTCGACACGAGGTCGCTCAAGGTCTCGCCCGGGCGCGAAGGTTGGTGACATGCGATACAGCGTTGCAGACTCATCGAATTTCTCTGAACAGATGTTGCCCTTACTAATAATGATAAGCAGGGAACGGATTTATACGGACTAAAAATAAATGAAATATGTAAATATATAATGCAGTTATTTTTATCAAAATATGGAGTTAAATATGGACTTAATATGATAAAAAAAACTATGGTAAAATAATATTTTATTGTTAGTTGATAAACCTTCATCTTTAAATTCTGAAATGTAACTTCTATTTTCACACTGGCTGATTGTTGCTACTTTTGACATTTCACACTGGTTAAAGGAGATTACTAGAACTGGACCAACACAGTATTCTGACTGATTGTACTTGACAATGAGGAGCTGTATACGAAGTTAAACTGATATCAACTCTGTGACGTCATGCGATTTTCAGCTGGCAGCCTCAGAGGGAAGGAGAAGGTAGTGTGGATACTGACACGAGGTGCTTTCCACAGACCGTCGAAGTCTCAAGGTCATTGTCAAACAAATCCAATAGTTCATTCATCGCCTCCCTAACCCCCTTCACCTCCGGAACATTCTGACCCCTCAGCCAGGGACGATTAGTATCGATAGACTTACTTAGAATATATGTATTTACATGAAATCCGTTCCTGGTGATAAGAAACGACAAAGAGTCTTCAAAGTATACTGCCTGCCATGGTTTGTTATTTATCAAAACGTGAAATCTTATTGCTTAAATTATGCCAAATCGCTAACGTTCGCTATTTTTATTATTTAAACATTTCTTTCTTTTATAAATTATACTATACATTTTGCCAGTTGAATATCGACAAACCACATTAGAATTCATAACAGGATTTACTCATAAAATGTAAATAAAAACACAGTTATTATCAAGTGTACCCACGCTGATGTCATAATTTATTTATTTCTGTTAGACATTCATTGTCTTTCAGAGACAATTAAAAGACGATATGATTTGTTTCTTTAACATTTTAGAAGCAAGCATTTCAGGGCGCTCTGAACTTTACCAGAGTTTATGGCAATATAAAATATTTAAGAAATTTTATAAGCTCGCTCCGTTTTAATATTAATTAGAAAATGTTTGTGATAAAGCGAAATGAAAATAATTTTGCAATTTCAGCTCATAAAGCATTTTTACTGGAATATTGCATAATTGCTTTAGTATTTTTGTCATTCGTATTGTTAACTCAACAAAACATTGCCTCTTTTGATAACTCAAATTGTATCAAAAATTAAAATAGAACACTAATAAATATACTTATCGGATATTCTTATGGGAGAATCAAAGTGTAATGTTTACTTCAGAATTGATTATTAAAACATAATTAATTAATTCGCACATTTTATTTTTCTTTTCATTTTTCTCAAAATTGACAACTATTAATTTAAAAATACATTAAATAAATAAAAAAGTTTAAAACAAATATCACAAGATAGAAAAATGTAAAATTGTTTTAGATAACTGAAGTTTTTTGTTTTAGTGCTTGCTTGTGAATGACAAGATATCATTCATTCCTATCAGGATCAATGCAGTTTCGTTTCTCTGTAACTTAAACCTGCCATGCTGAAATTTCTCTCGCTAGCTGCACTGCTTGCTGGAACGCAAAATATTTCTTTTCCTACTTTGGTGAGTTTAGGAAAAGCGCCTGCATTTGCCTTCCACCAAGTCAGGAGGTTGTTACAGTCTGGTGGACCCTCCATGTTTATATATTTTTCTAGCTCGTCCTTGCGTTTTGAGGCGGGTGAACGCCAATTGCTGAACCTCTTTGCTGGGAGGGCAGGGGTCTTCTGTCCTTCCTCTATTATGACGCTATTTAGCATCTGACGAATAGTGCCATGGATTTTCTCCCTTTTTCCTCGCTCAAAACTAGAGTTCTTTGAAAGAGGGATGAAGGAAAGTGGCCACATAATGAATATCACTAAGTTCATTCAGAACTTTTCTTTTACAAACTGCTTTGCACTGTCATAAAATGTCATATTTTCAAAAACATAATCACATTTTCCATTATTTCACTGTCATAAAATGTCATTTTTTCCTGCTTGTTTGCTTCCTTCAATATCGTCTCTATACTATCTTTCTGAAAATGGAATGAATCTAGCATATTATATAAACTATTCCATCTAGTTTCGATGTCTGGAAGTAGTGTTTTCTCTAGTCTTGTGACTAATCCAGACCTCTTATAAATCCCACAACTTTGCGGGCGGTCTGAATGGAGTAAAATATGTTTGAACCTCTTCACTCAGAAATGTTTCGTTCAGTGTGTGCCTTAATGCTGTATTGATACAGTGCATTACGCATGGAAATCTTTGTAGTTTTCTAGAGCTTTTTAATATTTGGTCCTGATCAGTCACAAACTTAACCTTAAGCTCTGAAGGAGTGATTTGAATTTCTGACATTTGTTCCTGAATTTCATTAAGAATGTGTTCACCAGTTTTTGTAACCTCTGGGAACATCGTCGTCAGGAGTACTTGTTCTGTATCTCCCATTTATCCTCATTCTTCAACATAAGAGGACGTGACAGTCAGGTAATGAGGTTTTCTATAGTTGTCAGTCCATAGGTCGCACGTCATTGCATTGCGACTTACCTATGGCATCCTTCACTTTAGGAATAATCTCACCTCTAACTGCTCAGCCATATCTTTGATGTGACGAGACACTGTTCTTGCGAAGGTAAAACATTCTCCGCATTGATTTCGTATTTGGCTCCTGTGTTAATTAGTTCTTGAGACAAACTTCATGATCCTCGCCACTGACAATACTAAAGGGGCGGAGATCTGTTGCACATTTGTCTCTAATCACGCTTTATCTGCACTGAAACTGACGTGCATGAGGTCGTCTAATTTCCCTGCACTTGTGTCTTATCAAGCCCGTGGTGCTACCCTTGTACACAACTAGGGCTTGGCAACCTCTCTCTGACATTGGCACTGAACAGGGGCATTTGTCTCCTTTTCAATTACAATCTGGAAATAATATATTAAAGATTACATTCATGTATATTATTTATAAACATTCTGTGAGTGTACTGTATTGATAGCTTTTACTTTCAAGATATTTACTTGCACTTATTTGCGTTATGCAAATTACTCACTTAATTTTATCTAATTAACTGAATTTTAGTTATTGTTTATTATGTTTCGAATTCGTGCATTAGTACGGCAGATGGAGAAAGAGAGAGAAAAGGAGAGAAAGAGAGAAAGAGAGAGAGAGAGAGAGAGAGAGAGAGAGAGAGAGAGAGAGAGGAAGGCATTGTTACAGTAATATCTTCAGGAGTCGAAAAATGTCATTGCAATGAAATAAATTCATGATTGTTGCTGACTCGTTCAGATTAAATTATTATTTTTGCAAAATGAGATTTTCACTCTTTTGATATAATTGATTATTGTTTTCAGGAGAGACAACTATAGCCATTAGTTCCGTATGTGGTGTACTATATATCTCGGAGATGGTGCCATGTGGGGCAAGCACTAAACCAACCGGTCTCAGGCATGTGTGGTTGTGTAGTGCATGTAAGTATACGTGTGAGGATGGGGTAGACGACAAGGATGATGTAGAAAAGTTCGCCGTCCGATTTAGGTTCTGGACAAGCATTCACCTGTTATTGAGAAAAACCGAAAAACTACCCAATCAGGGCTGCTGGAGGATCGAATTTTCCTTGCAGGGTAGGTATACGACATCGACAACAAAACAACAATGTTTTATACTAAAACATTGATATGAATAATGAGACAGCCTCAAAACAATTATGTTTTTAAAATGAATGTTTATGAAAGTGTTTTTAAAAGTATATTAACATCTAACATTAATGTAGCGCGGATGAGACGTTAATGTGACAGAGGCCATGTTTATTAAATATAATTAAGATTTAACTGAAAAAAGTTACAGTAATATGTAAACAATTAACAAATCTGATCCGAAACCCTGAGCACTCAGAATCACCTCACGGGTCAGAGCTTCCTCACTTTGCCGCAGAAGGTCATGGGAAGAAGAACGCTCTGGGCATGCGTTCGCCACCTCTCCCGAGCGAGATAAGAGCCAAATCGTAGGCAGTGAACAGGGCATCAGGTTCACCACTCCGGCGAGAGATAAGCTAGCAGAAAGTACAAACATCGTTCGCTTCGTTCGAACACAAAAGATCGAGCACAAAACAAATTAATGTTTAAACAAATCAATGTCTAAAATATCGATGTTGGTCTTTAAATATGGTGCCGTGTCAGTAATTTACCTGAGCCATCTCGGCAGTTTTATTTACTTTTCTTGTGCATCAGCGATATTGTAAATGTTGAGTATACCAGGAAACGTTTGAGTATTACGTTAGAGTGTAATTGTTTAATTATGTTAATGAAATTTATTTATCGTAAGAAGATGAGTACTCGATATTTGTTGGAATTTTCTGAACTCCATATGCACGTACAAAGACAAAAAGATGTATTATAACTACATAAAACTTAGGACTCATAGTAATTGCCTTAATAACATTTGTTGCTATCAAAAAGTAATACATTATTATGTTTACTGAAATTATCCCAACTGCTGCTACCTCGACTGAAGTCTGGTCTTTCCGGAGAACATATACTCCTTCCATTAATTTATTAATAACAATATCCTTTGTTATCGACATTTTTCCAGTAAAACTGCTTGAAAAGATCGAAACTTTCACTAACACTAAGCGATTTTCCCCAAGCGTCCACGAGTCTCTTCCGATGCGCGGCTGGCGGACTGCTTAAGAAGTTTCTGTCCTACGAGGCAGAATCTCGTGATCAGCGGCTCTCGTTCCCTCCCGAAGAAAAAATCTTCATCGACGGTGTATCTCTCGACCTTGGCTGGGCGGCTCCCCTTCCACGGCCCTTTCCCCCCTCTTTTGCCAGCGAGAATGACTCACAGCTCGTGCGAGAAACGAGAGAGAATAAACACTGGTTTGACCGTCTCTAGTGACTATGGACAAGATGCGGTCGCTCTCTACATGCCGAACGCGACGGCCACAGTCACAGCGATGGCAGATTTTAAATCGGGAAAGTGGTTTTCGCGCGCTTCAAATGATGTTTCGACCATTGCTCGTTACACGCATTTTGCTTATGTTGTCTGGGATATTGTCACCTTGTTATGCATCTGGGAAATAGTTTTCCAATCAACCACCAAATTTGGTGCTTTCGTTAAGGGTGGTCTTCACTATACATAGTTGCAATTTGGCACGTGTAAATGTGGACCTCGAAGAAAGTAATCAGTAAGTACGATGCTTTCAAAAAAAAAAACTTCAACTTTGTATCTCATCTCTAATAAACATTTCAATCAATAAAATATTCCTGGAATGAAAAACCACCAAAACTAGGGGCCATCTCAGCATTTGCTCAATGGATGGGTCATTGACCCGGAAGCTGTAGAATAGTTGTTACAGGTTGTTTATACTCATTTATACAGTCCAAATGGTAAATAATGCATTATGTATCATTGTTAAAATTAATGTTACTTTTCTTGTGATGCTCAGTATAGTCTCTAATTGTATAGAAACAGTTATGCAGCAGAAACGATTTCACTTGGGATTTAAACTTTTCTATTGAATTTAATCGTTTAATGTCATCTGGCAAAGTGTTATAAAATAATGTACATGTATTATGTGAATTTTTTGTAATGAGCTGTTGAGCTGTTTACTTGAAAGTTCAATTTAACAATATTTCTCAGCTCTAGTTTTACTAAACCTGATCGCGTGGTTATTATTTTAAACAAACTTATGAGTTCGTAGATCACACATCTAAGTACATCATAACACGACCCCAAACTAATGATTTATAGCCCAGTATACCGTGATGAAAACTGCTAAAAGTTTGAGGAATCTATAAAAACTAGAGTAGTAATTGCAATACCAAATGTATAAATTTTTATAACATTCCAAAGGACCTTTTTTTTACAGCATTTTTTCCTATTTTCACACTGATCCGAAATCGACAAAACTGCGTTAAATTTCAATATCGTAGAAGCGTTACTTTAGAAAAACACTTCTGAACTGGTTTTGTAAAAATGTAACGATTTATCCGTTTTGTAATCTGTGCGTACCTGTTTATACACAAGCGTTATCACCCTTGCGCATGAAAGGAAAAAATTGAAGATACAGTACTTGGATCTTCTTTTGCAACATATCTATATTAATGGCTTCGCAAACCACACGTGCGTTTTCCCCCAGATAATAAAATTCAATATCGTTTTTTAAATTGTACTTTAACCTGCAAATACATATAGATCTATATTTAGAACGAAAAATACATTCGTAACTTGAAATTTTTTTTTAAATGTTGGACAAAAACACTCGATTCATCACAATCCTGAAAATTCAGACCGAAAATTTCCTTACATTAACTTCATTGGCAACCAGGGAGAGCTTACCTGCAGATTCTCGGCTTTTCGATGCGAACAGCACGGAACTCCTCCACAGACTGAGCGAGGAGGGAAGGGAAGGGTTAAGGGAGGGCGGAGGCGCGTGTAAAGGGCAGGAACTTCCTCCATCAGAAACTAAGTCCTCGCCACTCGAGTTATACTCTTTCGCCACTTCGAGGCCAAATCACATTCTTTAATGTGAAAAACGAGTGGCTTTCTGTTCTAGCTGAAATAAGAATGATGCGTTTTAATTAATAGAATAAAAATGTTTTACCTTATTAGGCTGCTTATGTGTTCGGAGCGATAAAATGGTTCCAAAAAAAACCCAATATGATGCACACAAAACATTATTTTATTGAAACATTAAGGAATATGCAAAGTTAAAAAATAAAAGTTGTTGTCCGGTATCAAATATACATTTTATCTTTTTAATTATTAGAATGTATCTACCTCACCAGGATCTTATTCATTAAAGAATATGTGAAGAAATACGATTTTGCTTAATAATTTATTAATGAGAATAACATATTTACTCATAATATTCATCAAACAAGAAAATATAATGCTCACTTTCGTGTACAATCTTAGAATACTATTTAGTATTGGTATATCTTCCCTATACTTTAAGTTTACTGTGTAATAAATCTTCACAGTTCTCGTAGAATTTTCTTGGTTTCTTCCAACTACCTTTTAACTTTCTCATATACATACATATATGCGGAAGTAATATACTTAGTAGAGAGAAAGTGATGTAAGGCTGCGGAAAATCGATTTCGAGATTTCAACGGAAATACAAGTTTTGGGGTCCCCTGATAACGAAAACCTGTTTTTTTTTTGTTTGTTTTTTTCAAAACCTCTATCTGTCCGTTTGTCCGCCTGTCTTTCCGTCTGTCCATCTATCCGCCTGTCTGTAGGTCTGTCCGTTCGTGTGTGAACACTACTAGCGCCTAAATAATTCGTATGAGATATGAATTGAAGAATCCTCTCTCGATCTGGCTCTAGTTGAAGCTTTGAAATTTTGAAACATTCTTTACATGAAGATCCCCGGACTTTTCAAAATTTTCTCAACAACGGCTCCAATTTTTTCTTGAAATTCCTTGTAAGAATAGAGAACAATATACTGATAAAACTGGCATAGGTCCAATTTTCACGATTAACTATGAATTTTTGAAAATTGCAAAAGTTTGAATTTCTTCGGCGTCTTCCTACAACTACAAAATTCAAGATAGAGATTTTTCCTTCAATTAAAATTTGTTGTCCATAAATAGTTCTTTCATAAAGGTCACGTAGATTTTTAAAATTTTAGTAGTTTTCATTCAATATTTGCAATTTTAAAAAATAACAAAAACAAGATTTTCTCGAAAATGGTTCCAATTTTTTCTTTAAATTTTTGGTAGAACTAGTACTAGACGAACCCAATAACAGACGTAAACGTTATATTGCACTATTCTTTGTTGTTGTTTTTTTCAAAATTACGAATGTAATTTTTTGACTTGTCTCTCGCGTCGGTAATATTTACACTAGGGGCAATTTCTTCACTATATTATATTCATGAGTGCATGTGCTTTAAATAATGTCAAATAAATTTCTCAAAACCTCAACAGTTTTCAGGGAAAATGAGCTCAAATTTGCGCATTTTCCGAAACGCTCAAACACCATTTCCTCAGAAATGGCTCCAAATATTTTCTTCACATTTTTTAAATCAATATTGCTAATTGCACTCTTTAATATCATTTCAAGTTTGTTTTCTTGTATTCATTTGTTTTTAAAAATTACACAAATACAATTTTTCGAAATAACTCTCACGTCGTTAATATGCTCATTTTCATCAATTTGTATACATAATTGAATTTGTAGGTGGAAGTGATTTAAATGACTTTGAATGAAGGTTTTTCAAAACTCAAGAGATTCGTGTGAAAAAGAGCTTCAAATCTACATTTACAGTAACGCTTAATCGCTATTTTCTTAAAAACGGCTTCAATTTTTTTATGAATATTCCTATTTAGGACGAGTTTTATACTTTTCTTTAATATTTTTAACGTAGTATTCGGTTCCACTATAAAAACAAAGTTAGGAAATTGTAAGAAATGTAGTTTGGGCGACGATAGATGGCAGCTGCCTGGACAATCGAGCCAGAGACTGGATCTCTCCATCATAGAGTCATTCCACACCAAGGAAATTATAAAAATTTGCTACGAGAAAATCTGTGCCCCATCTGTCCCGCTCAACAGTTTATCTGTCCCGCTCAACTTCCTGTTAACCTATCATTGTCTTTATGTATGTATCCAGACAAATGGAAAATATGTAAAATTGTGCCGATATTTAGATCTGGTGATATTAGTGTACAGAGAAAGGGAAGAATGGCCAGGAAGGGAGGGGTTGCTTTAGCGGACTGACCTTCTCTGTACAATGACAAGCTTACGCCGCGCCGGGCTGTGAGCTAACCGGTGAGGGAGAGGGGGATGGCGCTGTTTGAGGGAAGAAGCAGGGGTTGTCTGAATTCAACTTACTCACATTGCACATACTATTTATTATTAATTTTACAATATTTACATTTGCAATGACCACCCTTAATCTGCTGAGGGCAGGACTAGTTTGAGCTACCTAAGTGGATTCCGAATAAAATGCACCTGCGCTACGGACGGCGTTGTCCGTTAGGCGACTCGTCTCCAGAAGCACAGTCACTGGGCTGTTCCTACACGCACCTTCACGGACCACTGTTTGAAGGGCATGTGTTGCTGGAGATGTGAGGCGTTGCACTGGCGGGGCGCAAATGAATGCGCGCTCTCACAAGGTCCGTCGACGAGCCTCAGCGGAGGCTCTTATGAGGCGATCACGGCTCGTGGAAGCCGGAATCCGTGCAGGCGGCGCGGAAACGCGGCTCGCTGAGCCAGGCCACCCCTGGGCTCGAAGACGTCGCGCGCCTCCGACGCCAGAGTGATGGCGCTGTGGCGAGCAAGATCAAAGTGAAGTTTAAATAGTGAAGTGTAAAGAGTGATGCGTAAATAGTGAAGTCTTGTGTTGTATGAATAAGTGAATGAAAGTGTTTGTAAATATAGATTAAGAATGAATGTGAGTGTGAATGAATAAAAAATTAAAATCAAGAGAAAAGAACATTCTTAAGAACTTTTGCACAAAATCCAGAAGTTTTTGTATATTAAAGCAAACAACGCCCAAAAAGACAATTGTTATTAGTTTAAGGTTAATTTTTAATTAGTATTATTACGATTGGCCCTCACCGGTGCAAAACCTAATGGGCTGCAGCTAATCTGTACCCATTTCATGAATAAGTTCTCGCCTCTCCAGGGCTACTGGAGAGGGGGAAATGTAAAAGCGGACACGTCAGTCGCCGCCGTGCTGCCAGGTTTCGCCCCGCCATTATCGCCACAAAGGTGCCTGCCGCAGTTGCAGGCGAAGCATCTGGAGCAGTCCCCAATGGGCCACGGCCTAAAGACCGGAAACATGGAATAATTTGGATACAGAATAAGTTCTACACAGAAAGGAAAGCTACCCACTATTCGCAGACATAATGCGCATGGTCGCCATATTGAAAGGGTGTAAAGAGCAGTACGACCCGTCATTTGTTGTGTAGTAAACAGTGGTGTAGATGCCTTTTATTTCCGTTTTACTCGTATTAGGTGTGTATGTAACCAGCAATATACGTAAATCATAGGACATTTGCTTCGTATCGCTAATATAGCACGCTAATATAGCACCTAGGCAAATATTAATAAAAAGAAAGATAAAAGGTAAAAATTATAGATACATTACTAGTTGTGTTACAGAATAGCACGGACTTTCTCGTATTATTCTATTTTCTTTGGCCTGGGCCAGTTTATTGGTCCAGCTACATACTCTAGCCAGCTGTCATCTATCTCCTCCCAAAGTCCATTATTTTTAATTTTTCTCAAATCTTCGGGTTTCTAATAGTAGGACCGAAATATTTAAAAATATTAAATAAGATAACCTCGTCGAAATGAAAATTTTCAATAAAAAAATTGATGCCATTTTAATAAAATATCGTTTAAGCGTTACAAAAAATTCCTAAGGACCCTACAGTAAACTTCTTGTTAAGTTGAGAACAGAACTCAAGGACTCCCCCGCCCTATTCACTAAATCCAGATATTTTATTCCCACTAATCCCGCCTCCCCTCGCCTCTACGGCCTCCCTAAAATTTACAAAGAAAACATACCTATTAGGCCTGTTGTTTCCTATACCAACACTATACCACAGACTCGCTCACAGACCCAACAACCTCTTTCTGAACACGTACGTTTAACCGTCCGTACCATCAAGAACAGTTTGGAACTTGTGACCAAACTTCAAGACATACACGTACCGGCCAATGTCAAACTGATATCCTTTGGCGTTACAAATTTATTCCCTAGCACCCCGACTCAAGACTGTAAATTAATTTTAAAACCCCCCCCAAAAAAAATCTGATCTCACTCTGCATGGACACTAACTACTTTATGTTTAATAACTCTTTCTACAAACAAAATTCTGGTCTTCCGATGGGATCACCACTGTCACCACTACTTGCAGACATGTTCATGGACAATTTTGAAACACTCTTGTTTGAGACACAACATCCCTTCTTGCAAAATTTAACGTACTGGTACCACCACGTCGATGACATCTTAACTCTATGACAGGTACAACAAGACAACTCAACATCTTCCTCGAGTTCCTTAACTCCAGACACCCATCCATAAAATTCACTAGTTCTTTAGAACTAGAAAATGAAAACCAATCAATTAATTTCTTAGACCTAACCATCTCTAGGTTGGACAATAAACACATCTTCAATGTTTTTAGAAAACCCACACACACAGACACTGTCATCCATAACACATCCCAACATCCATCTGCTCACAAACACGCAGCTTTCCATGCCATGATTCACAGACTTGTTAGCCTTCCCTTATCACAAGACAATTTTCAACAACTCCGACGACAAAGCCGCCTTTCAGCGCATCAGACGACAAGTATCCCGCCTCTTATGCGCCCACAGAGCAGAGGCCTGGGACAATTTCATTAAAACAGCCGACATCAAAGACAGAACCGACATTTGGAAACTCCAAAAAACACTACGAAAACCATAAGAACCCGTGACCGGACTGCGCGACACAGCCAACAACACAACTACGTACGACCCGGCTAGAAAAGCCGAAATATTCGCAAATGTTCTAGAGGAGACCTTCGCCCCCACCCCCATAAGAAGCTACATAAAAGTAAATCAAACATACGTACCAACCGCCGACATTATACAAGAAGACGACGAAACGGTAGATATCGGTAGCCTCACTAACGAACTCTTCACCGAGGAAGAACTAACGGACGCCTTGCACCATCTAAATGCAAATAAAGCTAGCGGACCGGACAAAATCAACTCTAAAATGCTCAAACCCTCCCCCGAAGCGCCATAAAAATGCTACTTCAAATTTTCAATGCCTGCATCTCCGCAAGCTACTTTCCTGTAATCTGGAAGCACGCCACGGTTATTCTAATAAACAAACCCGGGAAAAATCACAGAGACCCGGAAAACTACCGCCCAATTCGCCTACTTTCACAAACTGCAAAAACTTTCGAACGCCTTCTCTTACCAAAAACCTTCTTTTACCTTCTTAGACGTACTTGTTACCAAGAATGCAAACGGATCACTGGGACACACTGTGTACCGGAAACCAACTCACACAGATAGATACCTCAACAAAATGTCCAATCACCACCCAAGTCAGAAGAGAGCCATGATGAAAACGTTGGTTACTCGTGCAACAAGGATATGTGAAATGACAGTTTACCGAGGAATTGGAGTCACCTCAACAGAGCTTTGCAGGCCAGCTGGATACTCTGCGCGAAGTCAAAGAGCACTCCATCAAGAAACTTCACGCAGTGAAACGATACCAACCAAACACTGAAAGTAAGCCTACCTTATGTGAAGAACATCACGGACCGTATAGGAAAAGTGCTAGGAAGAACACAATATAAAAGCCATGTTCAAGCCACTTCACAGCTTGAAACTTATTCCGATCTGCAAGGACAGAAGAGATCCATTATCATCAGCAGGGGTCTATAGAATTCCAGGTTCCTGTGGCGCAGGATACATTGGCACTGCACAACGGAGCATCAACACCAGGCTCTCGAACACAAAAGGAACTGCCGCTTTGGCTACACTGAAAAGTCAGCAGTAGCCGAACACGCCTTCTCTGGCCGTGAACACAATATAAGATTCGAAGACGTGGATGTTTTAGCCACCACAGCTCACTACCATGCACGATTAAACCGTGAACCATTTAAATTCACAAACATCCCGGAATTTCAATAGAAAGGAGGAGGCAATGAAAATCAATCCGATTTGGATCCGTAATCCGCCAGGCCAAAGCAAAACCTAATGAAAAGACGACAGCGGTCACGTAGGCACGCAGGAACATGACAGCAGTCACGTACACAGTGAGCGTCTCCGCACGTCAGCCGCCCCCCACCACAGTCCCGCTGGTATAAATATCCCCGCGGACCGGGCACTTCCGTCAGTCACCGGGGAACCTTCAAGGAGGATTCTTCGTCCGAGACCACATCGCCACTGAGGATGTCTGCCGTAGTTGCGGACGAAACGTCTGGAAATATGTTTTCCAATGGACCACGACCCTTCAGCCCGGAAGAAATCTTTGACTATGTGGAAAATTGTCAAAAAATGTCTTGTTCGTATACGTTCATAATTTTTGTGTTTATATCTGAACAATGGAAAAATGCTCGAAAGTTTGTAATATCGTATGCAGTTTTTGGCGTTCGTGGAACTTACGTGAATGGAATTTAGAGATTATTCGATTCCTGGAAGAGAAAGTCTTGTAGTTTAGGTTTTATAAAAATTTAAATATTAAAGAAATGAAACAAATATGTGATAAATTATCTATATTAAATCTTTCATTAACTAAAATTTTGCAATTGCTTATAATGGATGGAATTGTGGCTCTAATTTCTTTGAACTGTAATATCATGTGTGTGTGATTACTTCTGATCTTCTAGTTCTGAGCATGGGGAGCTTTTCAATCCCCTTTTTGGCTAAGTTGAATTTGGGTGTTTGTACTCGTAATGTGGATGAAAAAAATGATTTCGGTGCCATTAAATTCTCCAAATTATGGCGCATAATTTTTTTAGTTATGAAATATTCGGGTGGTTCTCATTTCTCTCTCTCGTAGTTAGGGGAGAGTTTCAAAATTTTGAGTAGTGGCCCATACAAAACGAGAATTCAATTGTTTAGACCATGCAAAAAATTTTGAAATTTGAGTAAGTCGGGGTAGTAACTTAACCTCCCCCTATTTTGTAATCTTTAATTGGAAGGATTTAGGGTATCAAAAATAATGCTTTTGGTGTCACTGAAGAGCCCAAACTTAGCCTAAAATTATGGCGCAAGATTTTTTGAGTTTTGAGAATTTGGGGTGTTTTGACTTTTGGTTTTCTTATTTAGGGGTGAGTTTCGGAATTTCCAAAAGTGGCGCTCGGGAGCCCAAAATTCACTTAATCAGACCGTACAAAAAAATTGAATTTTGAGGAAGTGGGGGTGCTAGCTTTACCAACCGTTATTTTGAAACCTTCATTTCGGGGGTAGTGGGGTACAAAAAATTATGTTTTTGGTGTCACTGAAGAGCCCAAACTTGGCCTAAAACTATGACGCAAGAATGTTTGGGTTTTGAGAATTTGGGGTGGTTTTGGTTTCTGGTTTTCTTATTTAGGGATGAGTTACGGAATTTCGAAAAGTGGCGCTCAGGAGCCCAAAATTCACTTGTTTCGACCGTACAAAAAAAATTGAATTTTGAGGAAGTGGGGGTGCTAGCTTTACCAACCCTTATTTTGAAACCTTCATTTCGGGGGGTAGTGGGTACAAAAATTATGTTTTTGGTGTCACTGAAGAGCCCAAAATTAGCCTAAAACTATGACGCAAGAATGTTTGAGTTTTGAGAATTTGGGGTGGTTTTGGTTTCTGGTTTTCTTATTTAGGGGTGAGTTTCGGAATTTCCAAAGTGGCGCTCGGGAGCCCAAAATTCACTTGTTTCGACCGTACAAAAAAATTTGAATTTTGAGGAAGTGGGGTGCTAACTTTACCAACCCTTATTTTGAAACCTTTATTTCGGGGGGTAGTGGGGTACAAAAAATTATGTTTTTGATGTCACTAAAGAGCCCAGAATTAGCCTAAAACTATGACGCAAGAATTTTTGAGTTTTGAGAATTTGGGGTGGTTTTGGTTTTGGTTTTCTTTTTTAGGGTGAGTTTCGGAATTTCGAAAGTGGCGCTCAGGAGCCCAAAATTCACTTGTTTCGACCGTACAAAAAAATTTGAATTTTGAGGAAGTGGGGGTGCTAGCTTTACCAACCCTTATTTTGAAACCATTTCGGGGGGTAGTGGGGTACAAAAAATTATGTTTTTGGTGTCACTGAAGAGCCCAAATTTAGCCTAAAACTATGACGCAAGAATTTTTGAGTTTTGAGAATTTGGGGTGGTTTTGGTTTTTGGTTTTCTTATTTAGGGGTGAGTTTCAGAATTTCGAAAAGTGGCGCTCAGGAGCCCAAAATTCACTTGTTTCGACCGTACAAAAAAATTTGAATTTTGAGAAAGTGGGGGTGCTAACATTACCAGCCTCAATTTGAAATTTTAATTTCGGGTGTTGGGAGTTAGCTCAAAATTTTTGAATGGGGCTGAAATTAGCCCAAAATTATGGCGCAAAAATTTTTCAGTTTTTCGAAAGTGGGGGTGCTAGCTTTACCGACGTTGGGAGGCGCGGAATCGCGCTCAGCCGGGTTTGCACCGCCAGGCCCTGAAAACGTCGCGGCGCCACGGACGCCTGAGTAAAGTCGGCGCCGTGGCGTAAATAAATAGTGTATATAGTGTACAGTGAAGTGTAGTATGAATGAGTGTGTGAATGTGTTTGTACATATAGATTAAGAATGAATGAGTGAATGAATGTGAAAAAAATAGAAGAAAGAAGATCGAACCAGCCTTGAACCCTTGAACTCTACCTCTCCATAAAAAATGTAATTAAAAAACATCAATCGCCCAAAGAGGCCTGTGCTTTAGTTTTTAAGTCTTAGTATTAAGTAGTATATTTAAGTTATAGCCCTCTTATCCGCTACAAAGCAGCAATGCTGGAGCTAAATTGTATCCGTACATTGAATAAACTCCCGCCTCATCAGGGCTATTGATGAGGGGAAAACGAAAAAGAAGTGGTCGCTCGTTTCCCGCTCTTCGTGAGTGCGGCAGTGATCGCCGGCGTCCCGCTCTACGGTTGCCTTCGGGTTGACCGAGTCGGGAATCGACGCCGTGCCGAACCGAGCGACCCATCGCCAGCCTATCTGCCTTCGCCGCCGCCTGCGCCGTCGCCTTGTGACCGCCTTGAGGCCGCTGGGTTTGCCGCCGCTACCTGCCATCCTCTTCCCACCCTCCTCATGGCAACGACCGACTGAGTACTGGGCTGCGTAGCCTCTGTTGGGGTAAACGTACTTGCATAGGAACGTACAATAAACCATTTTGTATATAACCAACACCGAGTTCATCTTTCTCCCGATACGCTCTCCCTCCCATCATGTCATCACGACAAATTTTTATCGCGGTTATGTGAATGCGACAATAAGGCATAGTATTCTGAGATAAAGAATCTAACAAAAATTACCAAACTTTTTATCATTAATGAGAATTTCATTACCTGTATTTTTACAGAAATTGTAAAGAAAAAGTACCGAGCGTTTGTAGAAATGCAATAATATTCATTGTAATTTAGTTATTCTATTTTCTAAATACTAGTAGCCATCTCCATTTTGTTTCGCATATACATTTTTATTATATAATGATGAAATAATACCAAATGCTTCTTGTGGTTAATAAATATGCCTTACATTCGGATTTGTAAGAAACTTAAATGGCATTTCAATAGGTATGAATTTTTTTTTCTACACCCAATGTGTAATTCTGTCATTTGATGGCTGCAACCCGTTGCATAATGATGTTCATTACGATACAGATTTCATTATTATACAGGATCTTGACCAATTACAGAGAAATACAAACCAAGTATTGACACTTCATTAATCATTGAGAATCGTTTTAGGAAGTTTGAAATTGCATTTAATATTATATTATGTTCATCAGTTTTAATTTCTTTTATTGTCAGTAATTTTTACGTGGAATATTATTTAAAATAAATTGGATCGTAATTTCACTTCGATTCTCTTTGACCAGCGCAGTGGTCACTTGTGGCAGTGGTAGAGGGAACATTTGACTGAAGTTAAGATCCGAACGCACGTTAGTTTGTGTTATATGTTGCTGCCGTGTGTTTGTCCTCAAAAACAGCCAATTCTTTAGTTTGAAATGTCTAGTGAATTAGAGGATGAGTTGGTGCCTCCAGAAATAAGAGAAAAAGCGAAAATGGTGACCACGGAATTATTGGCGCAACTTTTGAACTCGGTCGCAGGTGTGCTGGTAAACCAAAGCCACCTGCGGCAGGTAGGGTAGCTGTCCGCTAGGTGGCCTGCATGTCAACTGCGCAACTTTAACCTTAAAAAAAGGTTTTAATTGACAATGACATTTGTCAACATTGTCAACAAACAACTATTGTTGACAATGACATCATTGTCAACATTGTCAACAAACAACTATTGTTGACAATGACAACGCCTTCAATCATTTCAATTATAAAAGTTACCATAAGTCGTAGAAAAAGTACCGTGTGAAACTCGATGTGAAGTTAACGATACTCGCTCGTATCGTAATATCACACTCGTGTATTAATACCACGGTGTAAGATATATCTTACACCGTGATTAATACCCATCATTACATCATCGTTTCATAATGTACTTAACGCAAATTTTTGTGCTTTCATATGTAATTCTGAATTGTAAACTTTTTGCATTGTATAGTTTTTTCATTGCTTACTTGCAAATAAACTGCCGATTCATTTACAAGGTTATTAGTTGGAATCTCTAATAATTATTAACCTTTCAATATTGATAATTCCCAGTGTAAAAAGAATTGATGGTGATGATATTGATATAGAGAAAAAATTGATTTTAAATTACTTTTCACACTTTCTTTGCTTTTAATTATTTCAAAAATTGTATTGTTTTGTTTTGTCTCTCCAAAATTACTTACAATTAATCGACTGATTGTTAGTTTTCAACAAATTAATAGAGTATTTGAAATTGTATTTCTGGCGGTTATAATTAATCAATTACAATTAATTGAATAAGTTTTGATCACAACGCGCGGCATCTTTAAATCCCGTAGTTACGTTGAGCAGCCGGCCGCCGAGACTGCGCCGAGCGGCCGAGCCGGCCGTGACTGAGGATACCGGCCGATACTCGCGAGAACAGCGGAGAATGGAGCGGTTCCGATTCATGACGGAGGCCAACGTATAGATTTCAACAGGCACATACGAAGCGCGCGCGTGCGACTTCCGAGGTTCCGAGACTATGAAAGTATAGTCAGCGAGATCGATCGATAATAGAATGAGTTTTGCCCGGCTCTAACCCACACCCTACAACCCATCCTCACACACCACTCTCATTAGGGCCAATACTTACATTAAACTATACCTACATCCGTTTCAATTTCACCTACGTTTACCCAATCCGGTTTACACTTCTAGCAATAACCACCATAAAATTACTCGCTGTGAAAACATCATTCGATTAATATTCCGCCCTCCTACATTAACATGATATAACGACATTCGGTGCCATCACCGAATTCCCCACATCCTCACCTTTATCCACAATTCCTCCCAGAACCAAATTCAAATCCTCATCCCACCCAAGGCTAACACTCTACTAGACTTCATAGCAGTGGCGGCCGGTGCTTTGCGAGGTAGGGGGGGGGGCGGTTTTAGGCCAAAGGAAGAGAAACCCCTAACGCGCTCAAGTGATGTAAATGTTGATTCTTTGGCCAAAACCATGGTGGAAATAACACCATGGCCAAAACGATAAGGGTTTTTCCGCCATGGCCAAAACGACCTCGTGCTGCTAGTGAAATCGAATTGATCATTGATCAACGCAGTACACCTTATGGGCACCTTACTGATGACCTTATGCCGCTCAGTTTAACTGCGGAAACAAAGGTCGTGTCCTGTGTGGGCTACAACTGGCGGCGGTGATGCGCAATTGCTTGCTTAGGTTTCAATCTTGGTGATACTTGATATGCCGCGGGACAAAGCGCGTAGGCGACAGGATGCGCGCGATGCAATAGCCTGGCGATATCCACCGTGCCGCGCGGAAAAGCGATCAGTTTCATTAGCAGCTTGCGCCATCCCGCTACCAAAAGCATCTCGAATGTTATTAGGCGAGTACAAAGGCTTCAGAGAGTGGGATGGTTTCAACTTTGCAAGAAGCATTGAGGGTCTCAAGACTGCATTACAATACTTATTGTTAGACACAGAGGACAATGCAGAATCAATTACGGAGAGTGCACGAATTCTGGAGAAGGTTCTAGAGAAATTATTAATGAAAAAGTTCGAAGCAAACAATTGAAAAGAAATTGATTTTTTAAGGACAAATAAAGATATTGAAATTTTCAGTTCCTGCTCTTAATGAGTTTTTCTGTATCTCCATGCGAATAAAATTAATCGTTATGCAGAAAATCTGTTTAATTTTGACATCCTCGGATATAGTGAACCAAAAAATGTTAGTCCCAGAAGTTCACTATAACCGAGTCGACTGTATATATAAGAAATAAATATGTTAGAGACACAGTCCCACGACAAGAATCTACCTTAATTAATAGTCTTGTAGATGAAATCCATTCTCCTCTCCCTTCCTTCAGCAAAGTGATTGATGACAAGATCATTAAAGTTGTATGCATTCAGAAGTTCTTTTTCTATAGAACACATAGCCAATGCACTAAGTCTCTCTTCTCTCATTGTATTTCGTGAGAAAGTCTTTATTCTGTTGAGAGTCGAAAAACACCTTTCGCTTTCTGCAGTTGTCATCGGGATTGTGCAGATAACCGCAAGAGTTTTACAGATTCAGGCAAAATTTGGACTAAGTTGTTTTCATAAATACAATTCAAGAGGGTTAAAGCTCCTGTTGCATTCTGAAAATCGTTTCTGTTGTATATAACAGTCAACTCTTGTCGCAGTTCAATTTCATTTAAATCGTACAATTTAATGGCAATTTGAAATTCTGTTTCAGGAAATAACAGTTTGTGTTTGCTGAACAAGGTGGGTTGAAATAATATGGCTGCCGACAAATGGTCGTTGAATGTAAAACGATCATCAATGTTGGTTAGAATTATGTCACATACTTCTTTCGCGACAGTTTTAAGCTTGTCTTCGAAACGAGCACGTTTCTGATTGCATGACTCGTTATTTTGGGTATTCCAGTGATGGTCAAGGTCAAGAGAATTTCTTGTCCGCTGTATGGAAGACTTCAATTCTGACACATACTTTTGGGCTTTAATGGTGTCTACATCATTTTGTTGTAATTGTTTAAAAAGTATATCGCCATGAGGTAGAATTTTGTTAAAAGCTCAAGCCAAAAGAGAAAATCAGCATCTTTAAAAGTTTTCCCAGTCCAATCGCTTTTCTTACTGTTGAGTAATCGTTAGTTGTATCATTCTCAATTATTTCCAGACATTCACTTATTTCATTCTTGTAATTATACACAGTGCTTACACAACGGGCTTTAAAATTCCACCTTGTATCGGCATTCCTTGGAATTCTTTTCTTCACAACTTGGTCAAGAACCGCAGTTCTTTTTACCGACTTTGTGAAGAACGTTGAAAAGCCTTCCAAGTTGCTAAAAAATATTCTCACTTGTTTGTTCTGAGTGGCAGAGCGCTCTATAATTAAGTTCAGTTGATGGGCATAACAGTGCACAAAATGTGCTTTCTCGTACACTGCCCTCACTCTTACCTGCACTCCACTCTGTTTGCCACTATAACCGACGCACCGTCGTAGCTTTGGCGATTAATTTATTTGGGGACTCGTTTATTTTCAGTTTTTCAAGTTCACTGAACACAACACAACTAATTCCTTCTGCAGTGTGATCACTTGGTGTTACGAAGTTTATGAATCGTTCATATATCTTCCCCTTCAATTCATATCGTACAACAAACACAAGTTGAGACAATGTCGCACCAGTTGTTTCATCTACTTCTATAGCTATGTAATCAGTCCTAGATACTTCCTCACAAATCAACTGATGACAGACAGCATAAATTGAGTCCAACAAATCATTCTGTATGGTTTTAGAAAGCCCCAGAAACACACGATTATTTGTTTTCAATATGTTGTTTTAACGTGGAGTCCAACTCTGCCATCAAATTAACTAAACCACGAAAAATACCTGGGTTGTCCGATCCATCTGTTTCGTCGTGTCCCTTAGAGCAAGTTCAAACTTCCCGCAAAATTTAATACAGTCTATCAGTTTACTCAAAATGTAACGATTCTTGGAAACATCTTCATTAATTTTCTTTATTCTCATTCTATAAGCTGAATCTAACTGACACCTTATATCAATTTTGCCTAGCATGGTAAATTCTATTCCACTGTTTATGTGTTGTTCACTCAATTTGTGCTTCTTCACTTTTTGGGCAAGGTGTTTAATGTCTGATACACCATCCTTTGTCCATGCACGATCACTAACATTCATAACAAGGCACGTATAACAAAAGAAAGAATTTCTTATGTCACAACCACATAGCCAGTCTGCGTATTTGTAGAGAGAGGAATTGAATTTTCTTGTGTATCCAGTTTTGCTTTTGCAGGCATTTTGAATCTGCGTAATTTTTAAGTGAGGTCTTTGGCCCTAATTTCTTTAATTCTATTTTTGTTGTATAGTGAGATTCTGACTACCATCAGTTAAAATAGTGTTCACACTGTTGATACCACTCATGATGAAACACTTTAAATATCAAAACACGACATGCAAGTCTCACATTAACTCTCATAGATCGGTTTTTTAATGTCAATCTTTGCCATCGCTATCCATGTTCGAGCATCGAAGAAACAACCTGAAATAGAGTTAACGAAGGAAAAGCTAGTCATTGCGAGGTATTATACGAAAACACAAATATAGAGTAAGCGCGTACATTTGGTAAATCCTGATATGAAAAGAAAGAGTATTTAAAAAAACACTATCCCCATGGAACAAATAACTAAAAGGAATCAAACAGCTGCAGATCAATAGGTATATTGCATAATAGAGAAAGAAGCCTGCATCGGAAAAAGCTGTTATATGCACCCAAATTCAGGAGTTGAGATCACGTGAAATCATGAGGAGATCCTTGTTTAGTGCAAAATTATAAACATGCAATAATACATTCCTACTTAATGCGCAAGTGTTGGGAAACCCTGGTTCTTGTGGGAAGGATTTACTTCCTGCAATAGAATCACTACCCCAAACATAGAAAGCGCGGGCAACATAAAAAAAATGTTTGAAATTCTTTTCCCAAAGACCTACATCTTTTGGGATAATGTTGCAGAGGAGAAACGGGACTGCAGAAGCCGGCCCTCGATTACTCACCCGAAAATGGGACGTATAAAGCATCTATTGTAAAATGTCAATCCATCAATGCCATGCCATCAATGTTCTAGCATCGAAGAGAAACCCTGAACTGGAATTAACGGAGGAAAAGCTTGTCACCGCGCTGCAGTACTCAATACAAACATATAGAAAGAAAATTCAAATAAAAAAAGATCGACCAGGGCAGGTAATAGGATGTTGCGTAAAAGAATAAAGAAGCTATCGGAAGCAGCTTTAAGGAAACCCCAGTTAGAATCATGGGGAGATGCTTGTTTAGTGCAAAATTATAACCTTGCAATAATATATTCCTACTTAATGCGCAAGTGTTGGAAACACTCGGTTCTTGTGGGAAGGATTTACTTCCTGCATAATTTCACTGCCCCAAACATAGAAAGGCGCGGGCAACATAAAAAATGTTTGAAGTTCTTTTCCCAAGGAGCTACATTTTGGGATAAGGTGCAGAGCAGAAACGGCACTGCAGTAACAGCCCGATTACTCGCCCAAAAATGGTGCGTAGAAAGGATCTGTTGTAAAATTTCAATGTTTAGGCAGAGAAACTATTGCAACAAGAATTCCTTCCACAAGAACGAGTGTTTCCAAATCAATTGGATTTCATTCTGCAATAATTCACTGCCCCAAACATAGAAAGGCCGGCAACATACAAAACGGTTTGGAATTCTTTCCAAGGAGCTACATTTGGAGATAAGTTGCAGAGGAGAAAGCACTGCAGTAACACGCCTGATTACTCTGCCCAAAAATGGTGCTAGAAAGGATCTGTTGTAAAATTTCAATGTTTAGGCAGTGAAACTATTGCAACAGAAATCATTCAAAAGAACTGAGTGTTTCCAAAACATTTGGATTTACATCCTGCAATAATTTACTGCCCAAAATAGAAAGGCGCGGCAACATACAAAACGGTTTGGAATTCTTTCCCAAGGAGCTACATTTTGAGGATAAGGTTGCAAGGAGAAAGCACTGCAGTAACACGGCCGATTAATCGCCCAAAATGGTGCGTAGAAAGGATCTGTTTAAATTTCAATGTTTAGGCAGTGAAACTATTGCAACAGAATTCCTTCCAAAGAACGAGTGTTTCAAACATTTGGGATTTACATCCTGCAATATTTCACTGCCCCAAACATAGATAGGCGGCAACATACAAAACGTTTGGAATTCTTTTCCCAAGGAGCTCATTTTGGGATAGGTTGCAGAGAGAAACTGCATGCAGTAACACCCGATTACTCGCCCAAATGGTGCTGAAAGGATCTGTTGTGAAATTAAGTTAGGCAGTGAAACTATTGACAAGGAATTCCTTCCCACAAGAACAGTGTTTCCAAATAATTGGGATTTACTCCTGCAATAATTTCACTGCCCCAAACATAGAAAGGCGCGGGCCACATACAAAACGGGTTTGGAATTCTTTTCCCAAGGAGCTACATTTTTTGGGATAAGGTTGCAGAGGAGAAACGACACTGCAGTAAAACGCCCCCGATTACTCGCCCAAAAATGGTGCGTAAAAAGGATCTGTTGTAAAATTTCAATGTTTAGGCAGTGAAACTATTGCAACAAGGAATTCCTTCCCACAAGAACGGAGTGTTTCCAAATACAATTGGGATTTACATCCTGCAATAATTTCACTGCCCCAAACATAGAAAGGCGCGGGCAACATACAAAACGGTTTGGAATTCTTTTCCCAAGGAGCTACATTTTTGGGGATAAGGTTGCAGAGGAGAAACGGCACTGCAGCAACACGCCCCTCGATTACTCGCCAAAAATGGTGCGTAAAAAGGATCTGTTGTAAAATTTCAATGTTTAGGCAGTGAAACTATTGCAACAGGAATTCCTTCCACAAGAACGGAGTGTTTCCCAAATACAATTGGGATTTACATCCTGCAATAATTTCACTGCCCCAAACATAGAAAGGCGCGGGCAACATACAAAAATGTTTGGAATTCTTTTCCCAAGGAGCTACATTTTTGGGGATAAGGTTGCAGAGGAGAAACGGCACTGCAGTAACACGCCCCCGATTACTCGCCCAAAATGGTGCGTAGAAAGGATCTGTTGTAAAATTTCAATGTTTAGGCAGTGAAACTATCGCAACAAGGAATTCCTTCCACAAGAACGGAGTGTTTCCAAATACAATTGGGATTTACATTCTGCAATAATTTCACTGCCCCAAACATAGAAAGGCGCGGGCAACATACAAAACGGTTTGGAATTCTTTTCCCAAGGAGCTACATTTTTGGAGATAAGGTTGCAGAGGAGAAACGGCACTGCAGTAACACGCCCCCGATTACTCGCCCAAAAATGGTGCGTAGAAAGGATCTGTTGTAAAATTTCAATGTTTAGGCAGTGAAACTATTGCAACAGGGAAATCATTCCAAAGAACCGAGTGTTTCCCAAATACATTTGGGATTTACATCCTGCAATAATTTCACTGCCCCAAACATAGAAAGGCGCGGCAACATACAAAACGGTTTGGAATTCTTTTCCCAAGGAGCTACATTTTTGGGGATAAGGTTGCAGAGGAGAAACGGCACTGCAGTAACACGCCGCCGATTAATCGCCCCAAAATGGTGCGTAGAAAGGATCTGTTGTAAAATTTCAATGTTTAGGCAGTGAAACTATTGCAACAAGGAATTCCTTCCAAAAGAACGAGTGTTTCCCAAATACATTTGGGATTTACATCCTGCAATAATTTCACTGCCCCAAACATAGATAGGCGCGGGCAACATACAAAACGGTTTGGAATTCTTTTCCCAAGGAGCTACATTTTTGGGGATAAGGTTGCAGAGGAGAAACGGCACTGCAGTAACACGCCCCCGATTACTCGCCCCAAAATGGTGCGTAGAAAGGATCTGTTGTGAAATTTCAAGTTTAGGCAGTGAAACTATTGCAACAAGGAATTCCTTCCCACAAGAACGGAGTGTTTCCCAAATACAATTGGGATTTACATCCTGCAATAATTTCACTGCCCCAAACATAGAAAGGCGGGCCACATACAAAACGGTTTGGAATTCTTTTCCCAAGGAGCTACATTTTTGGGATAAGGTTGCAGAGGAGAAACGACACTGCAGTAAAACGCCCCCGATTACTCGCCCAAAAATGGTGCGTAAAAAGGATCTGTTGTAAAATTTCAATGTTTAGGCAGTGAAACTATTGCAACAAGGAATTCCTTCCCACAAGAACGGAGTGTTTCCCAAATACAATTGGGATTTACATCCTGCAATAATTTCACTGCCCCAAACATAGAAAGGCGCGGGCAACATACAAAACGGTTTGGAATTCTTTTCCCAAGGAGCTACATTTTTGGGGTAAGGTTGCAGAGGAGAAACGGCACTGCAGCAACACGCCCGATTACTCGCCCCAAAATGGTGCGTAGAAAGGATCTGTTGTAAAATTTCAATGTTTAGGCAGTGAAACTATTGCAACAAGGAATTCCTTCCCACAAGAACGGAGTGTTTCCCAAATACAATTGGGATTTACATCCTGCAATAATTTCACTGCCCCAAACATAGAAAGGCGCGGGCAACATACAAAAATGTTTGGAATTCTTTTCCCAAGGAGCTACATTTTTGGGGATAAGGTTGCAGAGAAGAAACAGCACTGCAGTAACACGCCCCGATTACTCGCCCCAAAATGGTGCGTAGAAAGGATCTGTTGTAAAATTTCAATGTTTAGGCAGTTCAACTCAACGCACTGTTCAACTCAACGAACTCAACGCACTACACATGAATTTGGCTTGATTCCTATCAATGACTTGAATCGCATATGCTAACGCACTCTGTCTGGTCACAACAACATTACGTGTGCGGAAAACTTCTTCGGACTCTGCCGCCGCCCAAGCACCCTTCCAATGCTCCCCCCTCCCGGCGCCCACTTCCCCCTCCTACGCCGCGTTCTCCGTAAAGGGCCTGGGCAAAGGCTGGGGCGGATCTCCGAAACGCATCACTGCGTTTTGTTTTTGATACGGTTCGGTTGAGAACATTGACCCTTGGTGCGGCCCATGCAAACACATTCATTCTAAAAACATTTATTTTTTCTGATACCATATAAAGATCATGCAACATTTTTGTTGTTTAACAGTTCATGTTTGGTAAATTCTGAAACCTTTCGTCTTTGTTAATTTTACTGGGGGGGCGCCGCCCCAGAGTCCTCAAAGAGCAGCCGCCACTGGCCCTGTGACGTAGGTCTTCGTGCCCTTTCACAAGACGAGGCGCGCCCTTCCCATGACGTCAGGGGTTTTCCTTGGCGTGGGTTTGACAAGCTGTTGGGCATTTCCGTCCCTTTGTTCGATTTCCTGTGGCTGCAAGGGATTATGGCCGAAATACCTCGTGGTGGTCTGTGCCGCTACAATGTATAATGCCGTGTCGTCAGCTAATTGTGCTAAATGGATGTTTTTTGATTTGGGAATGTCTTCTACATACAGATTAAACAACGTTGGTGATAAGGAGGATCCTTGGGGTAATCCTGCTTTGATGCGTTGGGAGTTAGAGAGGTGGCTGTTGACATTGACAGAGAAGGTTCTATTGCTTAAAACTTTGTTAATGATTGCGTGCAGATAATGTGTGCCTGTTTGGGTGAGTTTAAAACTGAGAGCTTGGTGCCATGTATGATCAAATGCCTGTGCTACATCTAAAGAGAGTGCTATGGTATAGTGTTTGGGTTGGAAAGGTGAGTAAATATGTTCTGATAGTCTTAACAGTTGATGTTGCGTAGATTTTTTCTCTGTGAAACTGAACTGTACCTTGGGGTTAGTTAGTTGCTTTTAGGTGATGTTGAATTTTTTATTTTTGAGAAGGAAGTTAGCAAGCTAATTAGGCGAATGCTATTTATCTCTGTTGCTTTCATTTTTGGTTTGCCTATGGGAATTACTATGTAGAGTAATGAATGTTACGATGTGGGCCGTATGGGTATGTTTTGCTACTTTCAATAATTTTGTGTCTTGAGTTGCCAAAAATGAAGCCGGGGTACTGCCGTAAGTCACTGTAGCTAATGCCCACTCCTGAATGGGAGCATCGGAGGAATCTCTCCACATATGAGAGATGAGTAGATGGCGATCAGAAGGATGCACACCTACAGGCCTATACATTTTGTGTGTCAGCAGTGAGTGCAATAGTGTGCATTCTAAATTTTAGTAACAGAATAAATCATCTTGGACGACAGACCCCTTTGCTAGAATGTTATTCAATGCAATTCCATTTGAGGTGCGAGCAGATGCATCCAACACTCCTCTGACCTTCGTACTAGAGGAGTCTTTCTTTAGTACTGGATGATGAGCAATAAATACTTTATCTGACTAATTGGGGGGTGAAGCAACCATGTGACCGAGTTCCCTATATTCAGACATGAATTTTCTGTACTCCCTTGCAAGAAAGGGATCACGTTCAAATCTCTTTTCTAAGATTAACAATCTCCGCTCGGCTTGCCATCTAGATGAACCAACGCAGTCAGATGAAGTCTGACGCAGTACCTGCCCTCATCACTCCTAGTTACACCTGCGTTGTAATGCTGCACACAAAAGTCATCCTCATTAACCTCAACGGGTGAACCACACTCTTCAATTTCCCAAAATCGCTGCAACTGTGAAGGAAGGTCAAAATGGACTTTAGTATAGTTGCATGATCTACTATATTGCAAACGGACATCACTAGGCAATGTACCTGCAACAATCCAACCTAAACGAGATTCGATTAGAAATGGGTATGTTCCATATTGGGGAGAATATTTACCTTCAGACAGCACTTCAAAAAACACATCAGCTCCTAACAGTAGATGAATGTCCTTAGGTTGATTAAAATTATCATCAGCTAACACGATATCAGTGGGAATGCCCCAGTCATCAACCTGAAATGCTTCCGAAAATGCATTAGAAATGGAGGGAATCACAGTAAATGTGACCTTATGCCAATCATGACAATGCGACCTTATGACTACCGTCACGCTTTCATTGGCTACAAGTTCACCCTTCACGGCACTAGCTGTGACTGTGCGATTCTTAGTACGAGGCAAACCTAGCCTCTTTGCAACACTTTCAGTTATGAGGGAAATTTCAGATCCCGAATCTAGTAAGGCATTGGCTAAGAACTCTTTTGCCCTTACCTGTAGTAAGCTTGACTACAGCAGTTGGCAACAAAGTTGACTGAAATGCATCACTGCAAAGTGACCTGGTCATGGCAGATAATAGGGGTTTAGAAGAATTAGGCTACACATTGAAATGTAACAATTTATTGTGCGCTTTTTGGAAAGATGTGCAGGTGGTGAGGCAAGAATGATTTCCGCTTTTAATTCTCAGACATCTGAGGCAATGATTCTTGGACTTCACAAATTCAAATCTCCTTTGTGGGGTCCATTGCAAAACTTTTGGACATTTGTTAAACCCATGATCACCTTTGCAAATATAGCAAAAAGGTTTACATGGAATGGTCTTTAGGGCAACGTTAACGACATTGTTAGCCTCTCCCATTGAAGCTAAAGCCTTCTGTTGCTTAGTTAAAAATTTGATGAATTCCTCATACATAAGGATCGATATTTTGACTTATATGCAGCTCCCAGTCCTTTAGAAGTTCACTTGTAAGATTTTTAGATATTAATGCCACCAATAGCAAGTCCTGGAGCTTTACCCCATGCTCTAATGCTAACAGAGCATTTATTTGAGACTTATAAAAATCTAGAAACCTCCTCAAAGATACGGCTGAATTTGATACCAAAGTAGGTGGCTCTAAAATCTTTGCAAGATGTTCCTTTACTATTGCCCTGGGATCATATCTTTCAACAGCTTCCATGCTGTTTCAAAATTCTCCTCACACATTTCAATATTCTCAACTACTAGTTTTGCCTTCCCTGATAGGCATGAAATTAAATAGCAACACTTATTGATTCCTGACAGGCCACGATTATTTATTATGACCGATCTAAACAGGTCACGAGATCTGGGCCATTCTGTACAGATGCCAGCAAAATGTGGCAGAGAGAGATCAGGCAATTTTAATTGAATACTCTGATTATTAATTTGGGGTAAAACTGAAGGCTGATTAGGCTGTTCATTAGATTGAGCACTTGCTTCCACTAATGTGTCTATTTTTATAATCAGTTCGTGAAGATTCTCATCAAGTTCTTCATACTCAGCCACATACTCGTCCTCAATAACAATATCATGCATTACATTTTTTGCCCTGTGACGAGCATCTACCAAGTCTGCTTTGATTTCCTTTAACCTTTTAAGTGACCCATGGTCGCCGAAGCGCTCTAAACAATCCTTATGTTTGTTCCGAAGCGATTTTCCTAATTTCATTAAATTCAGGAATTTAGTTGAAGGCGAAGTTTGACTTGACCCAGCAGAATTGGCTGGCAGGACGTTAGTAAGACTAGGAATGGTAGGAGTATGAGCCTTGACTAACAACTCGATGCTGACCATCAGTGACGTCATCTGTTATCAAGGTCAGCAATTACCGCAAGTTCATCTGCATCAGCCTCAATGTCAAGTAGCTCCTCTTCCACCCTTGCAACGCTGTTATTAATTGAAGATTTCAGTAAATTTAATTCATGAATTGACCCATCACCATTAAAGTTACTAACTAATGCATTCGCTTCATCGATGCGCTTCGCAGCCTCCTTGGAAGCAGTAATAAACTTTTTGGGTGGCATTATGGACAATATGAACTGAAATATGTAAAAATATACAGCCACACAACTAAAATGCCTTCAGAGGAGTTTTAACTTTACAAACTAATAATACATAAAGCACGCTTAACCTCAACATGTTAATACAAATTACAGATCATTGGCCTTAGCTGTAGATGACTACCCTGCCCCTTTTATCAATTGAAACAATTTCACTTTAGTGCACAAACTCGTGCAGCTTAACCGAGATCGCCCACACTGGATACGGTCCTAGGCTGTCTCGAGGTCAAGCATAAAGAGGGAAAACACCACCAGCATCACACAGGCTTGCCACAAAGATTGATGTGATGTGGCCAGAAGAAGCTCCAGAAGTTGCAGGTCTCTGAGCAGTCCAGCACAGAATATCAGGCAGGCATCACAGCTAGGCAGATTCGGAGGACCACTTAACCTCGATGTTTCACCAGACAGTGGCTGGTTTGCATCGCGACCCGGAGTCACCAAAAGACATGTACACCACAGCAACATGCCCTCTCATCGTCCATGAAACATTTACAAACGCAGCATGAATTATTTTGCCATGGTATACCATATAATACACCCTCTGGTAACTCACATACACACACATATCTAGACAAATAATACACAAAGAATTCCACTTTAACAGATTTAATAAAATAAAGAAGCAGTTATGAAATTTATACGAATTAAACATTTTTTACATAAACAAAAGTTATACAAATTAGTCACAAATTAAACCACCTCATCTTCTTGTACAAAGACCACGTGGCGTGGTAAGAAAAAACTCACATTAGAAGGAATACTAGGTTTTATAATTTTAAACCACATATTGAAATTAATGAATTATAATGCATTGTAATGAAATAAAGTTTGGCCTTCAACGGCCTGGTTTACCACGCATTCAAAGTACTTTGGCAGCGCATTGCTGGTCGTGGCGCGCGCCGCTACCTCTCACGCCAACTGCTCAGCAACGAATGGACGAGACAAAGGCATCGGCGTTGTTGGCCGGGTGTTCTATGGGCAATGGGGGCGGAGATCACGTGCCTACCACCTGCACACACTGCGGGCTCGCGGCCATCGACTCGCTGTAGTACGGCATTCACTCCGAAGGAGTGCGCTGCTACTGATCAGAAACCCTTAGTAACTGCACATGGGCGTGTGCAGGGTGTCAGTCCAAAATTTCTCCCCTTCAACGCCCAACACTCCACTGAATGTTCTAACACGATTCGCCATCCATCCCATATACCCATCTGCAGTGATAGTTTTGCAAAGGGTGAGGAGAATTGGGCCCAATATGACGAGTTGCATCGGCCGGCTATGAGAACATAGCTCAAGTTGATTCATCTTATCTAAGAGAGTCCTTGCTCTCGGACTCGCCCTTATGGCTTCTACTAGCTCGTCCCTAGTTTGGATGCATCGAACATGAAAATAGTAACCGTCCTGGCATAGAGCTGCATATAGGATGTTGTCCCGTAAGATATAATGCAAGTCCACTACATTGCAGAGCATGGATATGGTGCTGCCGATGATCTCTCCCGAACTTGGCATAGCCTGCCCCTCTTCAGGATACATGGTCGAGTAAGCCAATTGTAAATGGAGCCCTCTCTCCTCTGTGGTAACGAGGTTGGATGATATAGCCACTGCCACGATATCTACTTTATTGATGGGCGTGATTGGGATGCTGGAGAATTGAGATCTCGGGAGATGCCTCTCTGCTACGACCAAGGTCACTCGCTCTGTACCTGCTGGAACTGATAGGCCCTCAATCTGCAGATTGGCATTCATTGCCATTGTTGGGGATAAAGTGGTTAGTTATTAGAACACCTACCTATTTTTTGATTTAAAGTTTTTTGATGAGTAACAAAACCCTAAGAGATCAACAAAGCTTATCTCCGGCGGCGCTAGCCGAATTCGTTTACTACGCTCCGTGAAGTCACGAAGGTTAAGCGAATTCGAGACTCGCGGGTTCGTGGTTGGGTGACCGGCCAGGAACCCCGGGATCTAACGGCGTCGAGCCCCTGGCCGAAGGGATAAAAGGCACTGACTGACTGCGACGGGACGAGACTTGACAAATATAGTAATTAATGCAGGATTACTCCAGAAATAAAGCACATTAATGGAGAATTACTCCCCAGTGCAAAGCGCTCAACGCCCCTTAAGGGGGCTTGGAGACGCGTTGCGTCAAGGTGTAGACGCAACAAATTAAAAAAAAGTTCATGAAAATTCAAATTAGCATGTTTTTTTTATAATTAATGAGAAATACATTTATAGGGGCAATTATTGACATATTTTAACAGCATACACTTTATGGTTAAATTCCTAAAACTATATCTCATAACTTTTTATTTTCTACCATCTAGAGTTATTGCAGCATTTAATTTTAAAAGAGATGTTCACAATCACTGTCAATCACCTTTTTAAACAAATGTACACTTCTGTTAATATCAATACATCCGATGTTAATTAAGGCCACGCCTGCTTGTATCCATACACATCAATGCAGTAATCTCTAGCAATGTTTCGGCATTGCATGAACAAGTGTCTGGCTACACAAACCAATAATATTTTAAGTCACAAAATGTCATTACCATTCTCTTCAATGACACATATTCAAAAATAAGGGTTGTGGTATCTTCATATTTTCATGGTATTTCTCTGGGTACGTACAATGATATGTAATGTATTTCTGACAATGTAAATAATATTAATGCACTTCGGTATTTCTGAAACATTCCCAAGTCAGAATGGCATGGCCTGTCAATGAATGGTCCAGAGTAGCGGCAAATGGTTTCGATGAGCTGTGAAGATCCGCCCGTCATGTACGTGCTTCACATCAAACGTGACGGGGCTACGCACCTTCACGAACCAATAGAGATGTTTCATAAAAGTTGACGAGACTCATTGTCATAGAGTTCGTGTTCAACTTATGAGGTTTGCTATGAGTCCTCTTTACAAATAAGTACATTGTGTATACAATGTAAATATGTTGCAATGGACAGAACCAAGAAAAAAAGTTACATGATAATTAGTAAAATATTACACTTACAATATTTACATAAATGTCGCGTAGCGCGTTCTTACAAGCTAAATATGTACAGTTTCGCAATGCGCAGAGTTGTGTCCACAATTGGTGATCTTCTACTGCACCTGCAGTGTTCACACGCGCGAATTCAACTGGCGCGCACTGTGGCACCCAATGTTGCGTAGCGCGTTCTTACATGCTTACTATATACATTGTCGCTATGCGCGGAGCTGTGCCTTCGGTTTTGACCGTCCTCTGCACACACAATGCTCACACGCGCGAATTCACCGGCACGCACTATGGCCCCTAATGTGGCGGTCATTAATGTCCCGCGAGTGGCGGATGGCCGCTGCAATGGAGGCTTTTCTCAGCGTGTTAATGAAGCTCTTGTGCTCTCGCTCAACGCGTAATCCCCTTGGCGTGTGCGAGGGTGGGGGCGCACTTTCGAAGCGTTTCCTCGCGGACCCCAGAGCGCGCCGTGGCGTCAGAACCTGGTATCTTTGTACCGCGCGTTCTGATGAAGCCACGCCTGCGTCGGGAGAGGTTTCGGAGCGCTAAGCCCTTCCACATTTCCCAGCCCTCGGCGCGTTCTTGCTCCGTGAGCGTGATTGCGGCCGGGGCGGTTTCTGCAGGCGGTGGCGGTACGGGGTCCGCGGGGCGCCGAGCTAGCGGACTCGTCCGATTGGCATGTGGGCTGAGGCGTGCAGGGGCGGGAGGAAGGGTCGTCAGCGGCAGCGGCGCGCGGAACAGACTCACCGATCTCGCAGCTCTGTGTGTGGGCGGCTCGTGCGCTGCACTTGGCGGCGGCTTCCTCCGCTGCGGCTCTCCGCAGCTCGCTGATCACCTCCTGGAGGACTGGATCGGTGCTGCGTGCTATAACGCAGGTGTGCCCCAGATTGTTGTCCAGGTATTGGCAGGCGCGGCACCGTTTCGTCGAGGAAGAGAGATCGATCTAGTTGTTTGTGTTGCGCGCGGGCGCGCGTCTGGACCGGACTGGCGGTAGGATTTTCCGAGTGCTGTTCTGCCGCGTTCATTGCCGGCGGACAATCATGGTCTACATCGGTGGGTTTAATTTTGAGCAGTCTTTAAATAGTGTTCTTAGGACGAGCACTAGGCGCAGGCAATCTTTGTAGCGTACGAACGCGTAGCGCGCGGCACGAGCCGGCGCAAGTACTCTAAATTGCTCGGCGAAGGGCGCGGTTCGGGCCAGCACTACGCACTCCGGCGCGGAGGGACCAGGTGCTCACACCTCGCGGACCGAGCGTTCTATTCCGGGGCGGAAGGAGCGGGACGTGCTATCGCTTCGACGCCCACACACCGAACAAAAGTTAGAAGAGCGTCGAGCTTTTGCCATGGGGCGAGATTCGAGATGGGAATTTTGTTGGTTTGCTCGATCACATCATATATTTGGGCGAGAGACGGGAGCACCGAGAATCCTACTGACTTTCCTAAGAATTTGGTAGAGTCGTCATGGCTTAGAATATTAAGTTCACAGCCACCGATGGAAAAGGGCTTTTTCTTAATTTTTTAATATATGATGAACTTATTCTAGTTTTTGCTGCAGATGCTGTCACACCCAACAAGTATATTATTAATTTTTTAAATTTTATTTCTATTTAAATTTTATTTTTTTTGTTTTCAATTTTTTAATTTTCAATTTAATTTTTTAATTTTCAATTTTAATTTTTTTAATTTTCAATTTTCTTTGTTTAGAACTAGTAGTGTTTTTATGGTAAATATTCATGTATGTTTTACATTTATTTTATTCTATAATCTTTCTTTGTTTTCAATTTTTTTTTATTTTCAATTCTAATTTTTAAATAACATAACTGGAGAGGATAGAATTAGGTGAGGTATTTTATTTAAAATTAAATTCAAGTCTTTGTTTAGTAACTATTGTTTTATTGTTTAAATATTCATGTATTGTTTTACATAAGTACTGAACTTCTATAAATTTAAAAATAATTATTCAATTTTCTCAAATTTGTTAATTTTTTAAATATTGTAAAGCAAGGTTGTATACTTTTTTCCAACATTCTGGTTTCAGTAGATCTTGCTGTCTGGGAGATAATAATCATCCTTGGGTGTTTTACCCATTGCATCTATGCACATTTCACTTGCACCGCAATACAATAGAAAGTTCATTGCTGTCCACGCATGCGCGCGGTAGGCATAATGCAGCGGCGTTTTTCTATAGCTATCGCGGCGATTGATGGAGTCTCCGTGATTTAAGCAAAAATTCAGCCGTCGACGTCATTATACGCCGCTGCACAGTGAATAACAGATCGTCCGAAACCATCCACCAACAATAAACTCGCATTATTGTACTGCGCAAACTGCCTATAGTGCAGTGGATTCATGTCTGTTCTGTCTCTTCGTCTGTATGCTAAGTCACTGAAAACCGATCTGACATTTCCATTGCACACCTGTGCACTGGATGCAGGTGGACTTTAAGCAGAAGGCGGCCAGTTCCGCCCATTCTGTGGGCTGGCTCCGTTCTTGTAGTTTTTGCCGCAACACTTCCACGGCCTTGTTCACCGGAACTTTGGTGAACAGCGACGTCACGTCAAAGCTGACCAGCAAGTCATTCATGCTTTGTTTTCTAATTATGTCCACGAAGTGCGAAGAGTTCCTCACAGCGTAACGCATGTCTTCGGCGAGTGGCGCAAGATGGGTAGGGACGAGCCTCGCCAGAGAATGAGTCGGAGAATTAATGGCGCTTACGATAGGACGTAGCGGCACGTCGGTCTTGTGCACTTTCGGAAGGCCGTAAAACCTGGGCGTCGCCGAATTGTTCCGACACAGTGCCAACTTCTTCGTGGTCTCTATGCAATGGGAGTCGCGAATCCGGGAGGCGGTCTCCTTTCTCACCTTGTGCACAGGGTTGTGCTCCAGAAGTGTGTACGTAGAGTCGTCAGAGAGGATGGTAGCCACCTTTTCGTCGTAATCTGAGGCTTTCATGATGGCCGTAGCGTTTCTTTGTCCGCTGGTACAATAATCAGGTCACGTCTATCTCGCAATTCAATATAAATTCAAGTCTTTGTTTAGTAACTATTGTTTTATTGTTTAAATATTCATGTATTGTTTTACATAAGTACTGAACTTCTATAAATTAAAAAAATAATTATTTCAACAATTATTTCTCTCTACAAATTTGTTAATTTTTTAAATATTGTAAAGCAAGGTTGTATACTTTTTTCCAACATTCTGGTTTCAGTAGATCTTGCTTTGGGTAAATTAGAATCACATATGCCTTGTTAGAATTTTTGCCGAAATAAAATGCAAAGGGCTTCCCTGCAAGGAATGTTTCAACGCCAATCTCATCAATGAATTTTGTAAATCTAAAACAATAAACAAAAAAATTTCAGAATAGTAATGTAACACTAAAATATGATTTAAAATATTTTGCATGAAGTGTTTCAAAAATGTTTTTAAAAAATAATATTGCATTAATAAAATATTTAGTAAAATTAAAATATATACAAGAATTAATGCAGATGCATATCATATAAATATTATATTTTTGTTGTACCTGGTTGGTAGGAAAACGTCATACATATAGCGTCTTCCTCAAAGTCAATTTCAGCAACATCCGCTCCCAATAATCTTCTTTCTAGTAATTCTTTTTTCCTTTCATTGTGACTAAAAAAAGATAATATATAAATATAAGATAAATATTTATAAATTATAACAAATCACTTATTAATCTTACCTTGTTTTCATTTTCTTCGTCAACGGTGGATTTTCAGTCTCACCGCGAGCAGAACTTTTCTGAAGAGCCATATTCCACACAGTCAGCGTCAGCACAAAACTGATGTGGTGTGTGCGTGCAAGGCATTGCTTTATATAGTTCCGTGAGAACTCCCCACCTTTTGAACGACGTGAAAGTTTTTTGCGGGGTCAATGGTAAAATACAAAAATAGTGTGAGTTGCATCTTGGCGTGAGACTTGAGGAGTGATGGACTGCCCCTTGCTGTAAACAGATGTGAGTATGAGTAAGACCACCGCACGGCTTCCGAGGTTGGCAGCGGACCAAGACCAATGACCCGATACAATAGAAATAAACATGTCTTGTATTGCGGTGATGCAATGCTGTTGCTCCGTTTGGTATAAATATTCGTTTCGAGGTTCGAGACGTCAGTCGAGACCCCCACCCCTCTGCGTTATCCAAAACACATGCGGGTTCCGCCCCACGCGATGACGTCACCCAAAACACATGCGGGTACGGCCCCACCCTTGGCACACGACCAAAAGTGGGGCAGAATCCGCATGCGGATACGACCCCACCCTTGGCACACGGCCAGGATACTGCCCCACCCTTGGCGCACGGCCAAAAGTGGGGCAGAATCCGCATGCGGGTACTGCCCAATGTATATGATATAGATCGCTCACTGGCCCGCCATATTTGAAGCCGGGATTGCGCGTGGCAGCCATGACAGTTGTTGGCAAACGGTGAATAAGCAGATAAGTCAAAAAAACATAATTTTTCAAGGGAGCGAAAAACAAATTAAAACTAATGCTATAAATAACAGGTCAATGATATTCAAACAAAATCTACACAAACGATGGTTTTGTTTGAATATCACTTTCATTTCAATATCATTAATCGCTGATTTTTTTGCTTTCTAAACGCATCGAAATTATTGACATTTAAAATTTAAGCACCCACAAGACAGACTAAAACTACATATTTCTGCTTTCTAAACGCATCGAAAATTATTGACATTTAAGAACTCTAAAATAAAAAATTCTTTGCTTAATGATTGACTGAAAGAGAACACACACATCAAAGGAAAATCTCGTTAGGATCTATGAGAAAGGAGAATAAATATATTTCATGCAATGTGAAGAACAAGCTTTTTATTTGCAATTTTTTTAAATTACTGACCTCTAAAAGTAATTAATTTGGTCAGGGTTTGACGCACATGTTTGCCTCTTATATTTAGAGACTGCTTTCTGGCAATGAAGTTCATTCGAACATTAAAATATACATTCACAATGGATTTAATTAATAGTGAATAGTGACTTTCCTCTCCAAAATCAACTGCTGTAAAAAGATGTTCATGACATTTCATGATATTCATGTCCATCACTCTGTGCAATACATTAATCTTCAGGGCTTGCAGTACTTTTGATGATGGTAACTTGTTAACAGAGAAGCTACTATACTGAGTTTCTGCCACACGACATACACAAACAACATCATTTGCAGGATATGTTAGGCCACCACAGTTCTTAATGGAAAGGAGACTGGAGTGCAAAGTGTGAAAGGGTTGGAGGATAATGTCAATACATTGAGGACAATTGACTTTTCTATCCCTTAACGTCTTCACAACCCAGCCTGCTATGTATGACCACATTCTCACAATATAGAGACAGAGATTGATGAAACTCACTATAGGATCAAATTACTGTTGAAGAAGAAGATGATTACCTGCTACATCTGCATATCCAAAATGCTGGTCATCTGGCTTACTATTCAGCAAATGGTTGAATTTCCAACAATACATTTTCTATATGCGCACAATTATAGGAGGGGGGTCGGGTTGTTAGAAAATCCACCACGACTGCGAATTGTAGAAAAAAACAATTCAAGATGGTCTTGACTGAATTTTTTTGTCAAAAGAAATTTCAGGGGTGGCTTGTCACTCCATACCAGATCCTCACTAATGCCCTTCACACTTAATAGGTCAATAATAAAGCCTAATACACCTGTCTTCCTTCTCCCATTTAAGATGGATTTTCCATTTTTGTCACATAACGAGGAAAGGAAGCAAATACCTTCATTAATAGTTTTCCGTAATCTTTCTTCATTGCTCTTCCTTACAGGACTCTTCGAAAATTTCTCCATTGGATGACAAGAATTAAGGAGGTCAAATATATCATTTATTGTTGCAATGTATCTCACTGTTGGTGCACTGTCTTGAAATCCTTCAAGATCAAGCTCACTACAAAAACTTATTGCATCGGCAACAGATTGACTCAACGTTTCTTCAGCAAGTCGCACCTTCATCTTTTGTTGCTTCCATTGCAAAAGATAATTACCGAGTTTATTGGCAGCATTTAAGCCTTCACATTCTTGAAGCTTCGCTAACCTGGCAATGTACTCCCACTTTATCGTAAACGAGAGCTCATTCGCATTGTACATTAAAATTGAATGATCCCCAGCAAATTTCTGGCCAACTTCAACATATGAGCTGCATCTAAAAAGGCGTACACTTTTTTTGTACAGTCACTGGGATGTTGAAACCAGCTCTTCGTTGGAACACAATTCTGTTGCAATGGGACACCCAATTCCTGAAACATAGTTACGTTTGCAGATATGCCATCGCATGTTACAGCCACACATTCTACACCTACCTCATAAAGCCTCTGTAGATATAGTATGACTAAATTAGCTCTTATTATGGCACTCACACTTTCAATTAAACAATAGCCTATTGGTATCTTCCAACTTCTATTAACTGCAGTGACCATAAAAACTAAAGATTGGGTAGCACAATTGCATCACTGTCGTCACAATCAAAAACCATGCCCTAAATCTACGTATCACACTCTCTCCATCCCAATCTATACCTTTTTTCAATGATATCTCATCAAACATGAGGCAGCAATACAGTGGTCCCTTCTCTGCTTCCAGTTTTAATTGCTGAAATGCCTGTTCAGTAAAGCCAGGCTTTCCATCAAGAACAGATGACCATCTTCGTAATGTACTTGGATGAGGCAACTTAATATGCGTCCTAAGAAAATTGTATGCCTTAGCAGAATAAAAATGAAGAGTAAGAGCAAACTTTCTTGCAGACTCTGTGTAGTTCTGACCTCCTTGTTCTAACATTTCCTTTAAAATATCAGAAAATACATTTCTAAACATGGGCACTGCAGAAGGGCAAATACGCTGTTCGAGATCGGCAATGGTCTCTTGCAGTCTGGAAATATTTCTGTTTCTCCTTCTTACTTTCTGTTGCGCAATCTTCAGTTTCCTTTTTAATTCGTGATTCCTTTCTTCCAGAACCTTGAGTTTTTTGAAAGGACTACACTCACTGCTGGCTTCATTACTACAATTTTGATTACACTCATCTTGCGAAGTCTGCTTAGGTAAAACTCTCTTCAGAATGGGGCGAGGTTTTACTTGGCGTTCCTTCAGATGGTCTGGGAAATTAAATTTTGAAGGAATGCTATTTTCCTTCAAGTATCGTCTTATCATTGCACAACCTGGAATTATAAGAAAAATGTCAATAAATTGTCAAAACGATTGAGACTAAAATATGTACAATGCAGTGTTCTAAGGTGTATCAACCAATGGGATCAACAAGAGACTCTCACCTAAAGCAGGAAGGTTCAAAGTGTCCCGAACATAACCTCTCACTCGGGGTTGGTGTCCAATCCTTCCTCATTGAAACAATCCACTTCTTGAGAAGATCGTTTTTTAGAGGAAAGCTAAAAAGTCAACGTTAACAATAAAATTATGACGCTTTTGTAGCATATGCTAACAAAAACTCAAGCAGTATTTCAAAATCGTATTTTCAAGTCGTATTTTTGATAGATACCTATGAAAAGTAATTCCATTTCCTTTTTTGAACCTGTTAGTACAGTTGTACGCAGCACATGAAACAGGCATTCTAATAAATGCTCTCACGCAAACTGCACAACAGAAAAACTCGAAATATTGGCAGAAACAGCGCTTACACCAGGCTTACACCACAACAACACACGCACAAGAGTGTGTTTTGCCAACAACTGTCATGGCGATCGCCGAGGAAGCTGACTTCACTTTGCCCTATCCATAGAGTATATACATGAGCCATCTATATTATATACATCATTTGTACTGCCCCATTCTTGGCACACGGCCAAAAGTGGGGCAGTACCCGCATGACCCACCTATCATGACAAGTTCAACAATAATGAATTAGAAGCTACTAGTAATAACAAAAATTTTAACCCAAAGACTTAATTTAAACTAATTATACTATTGTTAATTAAATTAAGAACTAACTGAAAAGTCAAAGAAAAGAAAAAACTGCTAAAAATACCATAAAAATTACATTTACCTTACAATTTTGATCTAACTTTAAAATTCACTTATGAAAATATTAAAATATTAGATTTACCTTACAATTTTGAACAAATTTGGTACACACTTTCACATCATACAATACCAGCTCAGAAAAAGAGTATTTAAATGTTTTTTGAATGATCGCAGTGTTTTACATTTCCTAACATTTACTATTCCACTCTCTGGTCGTTGCTACTAAGTGAGATTTATTGTACACACAAGTGTTGCTTTTAGCTAGTTATCGTACACAATGTCACCGTAATCAAGCAGGGGAAGCAAGAGGGATTTTACTATTAGATCTTTGGTTTTGGTTGAAGGTATTTATGAGCACATTTGAGTGAGTACATTGAAGCATACACTTTGCGGCAAGTGACCCGAACATGGGGTTCCCAATTTAGGAATTTATTGGTCAGACCGGGATTTTTAACTTAAGAGCATAGAGGAACAGTAATGTTATCCAGTACGGTGCGAGGAATATTTAGATTCAGACCGAGATTTTCAACTTAAAAGCATAGAGGAACAGTAGTGTTATCCAGTACGATATGAGGAATATTTAGATTTTGAGGTGCTTTATGGGACCGACAGGAGCTATTATTAATTGATTGAGATTTTAATGGATTTAGCTTAAGGCCGTTTATCACTGACCATTCAAATAAACAGGCTAAATCCTGATTTGTCTTACGAATTACATAAGCCACTTCAAAAGGTTTTCCGCTGACGTAGATCTGTAAGTCATCTGCATACATATGTTGACTTCACCTTGACGGCACCGACGGGATATCATTTACATAGATAAGGAAGAAAGGGGACCAAGTACAGTGGTGGTGGCGTCCTGCTGTTATCCTCCATTTCGGCGGTTTCCCGCCGTCTGGCGGTTGCGGTGTCGGTTGTATCACACCAGGAGGTGTGATGGTCAGTCGTCTTTGAGAAAATCTCCCTCAAAAACTTTCTCCGTCCGTCTGCCAGGCGGCAGCCTTACTAGTTACACTAGTTCAGCTTCCTGCCGTGGTGTATGTTCGTTATCCAAGAGTCCATAGTACGTATGCAGTAGGTTATAGATCGCAATAGCAAGATGTCGCTCTTCGGTCGGTGACCACCTGGTGGCGGTAAACCGCACCCACGCGTGTATATCTTAGCGATACCCGCGTCAGAATACACGCGGGGCACTGGTCGATGTGCTTTTTCGAAAGAAGATCAAAAGCTGGCCAAAATACACTAGAAGAGCCGAGCCGACAGCGACAGCTTGGTTGGGGTGTTGGAGTGTGCCTACTCCTTGCAGGAGCTCTTCACACCACGTTGATTTTGAGGGTGTCTTGTCGAAGGCTTCGTGCTTCCGTCCCCTATACGTGATGGGGATTGGACAACAGGGTTTTTTCGTTGAATATTTTGGTTGGGTAAGGAGGGGAATTGGGTGTAAGGGGGGAAGGAAAGGTATAGGGCGAGGAGTGGTGGGGGAAGGAATGGTGGGGCAGGGAAACGTTTTGGAGAGATTTACTGCGGTTGTTGGCTGATGGTGGTTTTATTTAGTTTAGTCGTGGTCGTTCGTGTCGTTCATCTTTAAGGTCGTGCTAGTCAGTTGTAGTCATCTGGGGATCTCAAGTCGTTCATCAGGTCGGTGGGGGTGGCAGTTGGAGGATGTCCAGTGGGTGTCTTTTTGTGCTGCTTTGCGGGGGGTTTCTGATAATATGGAGGTGGGATGTTAGTAGGTAATTGTAAGTGGAATCGGATAGGAAGTTTTGGATATGGGTAATGGCGGAGTTGTGGATGTAGGTGTCTATGTGTGGGATATTGTGGAGAGTTCTGAAGTGGTTGTATCTGGTATAGAGGCTGGGTTTGGAGATTAATCTGTTTATTTGTTTTCTATTTTTAGGATGCGGGTGTGGTTGACTTGGCCTGTGCAGGACCTGGTGGGGTGTGCATGATAGCTCGGATATAGGTGTAGTAGGTGGCTAGTTTTTTCTTTATAGGTAAGGTTGGGTGAGTTAGGATAGGGTATAGGGCATTTATTATTCTGTGGGCTTTTACAGACATTTGTTTAATATGGTAGGTCCAGAGGAGGCGGCGGGAGAAATGAATGCCAAGGTATTTGATGTGGCGTTGCCAGGGGAGAGGTTGTTGGTTTATGTGGAGGGGAGGATGAGATGGTAGGTTATGTTTGAGAATATTATTGCTTGGTTTTGGTGGGGTTGATAGAAATGTTGTTTTGAGTAGCCCAGGAGTGGAGGAAATTAAGGGGAGATTGCCTTCCTTGCTTCCTACAAATCCCTAGAAAAATCCCTTACTCAACTACAGTCATCAGCATATAAGAATGCTTTGACACCGTGGGTGGGGGGATATCATTGGTATACAAGGAAAAGAGAGTGGGGAATAGCACAGCGCCCTGAGGGACGCCGGCTTGGACTGGGTAGCAGGGGGAGTTTTTATTAACATATTTGACGAAAAATTGGCGTTCTAGGAGGTAGCTTTGTAGGAGAAAGAAGAGATGGGTAAGGGCGTAGTTTCATTAGAAGGATGCTGTGGGATACGGTGTCATAGGCTTGGGAAAGGTCGGTGAAAACGCAGGGAATCTGTTTTTTCTCCTGGAAGGGTGTAGCAATGGAAATGGCCACATGTAGGGTTTGGAGGGCTGCTGAGCGGCCCTCCCTGAAACCGAATTGAACAGGGCGAATGATGGGATTGAGGATGGGGTACAGTCGGAGAAGGATTATCTTTTCAAAAATTTTGCTAAGGATCGGGAGAAGGCTAATGCGGTGGTAGTTGGGAAGGCTAAAGGGATGTTGGGTTTAAGCCAGGTTACTTGGAGGGATATGACCGCGACGGAGTGGTCTTTAAGGAATTGATTCAGGTTTCTTGGCTAAGCCGCGCGCCCATGTGAATACGGTAAGGAAGCGAGGAGGAGGAGGCATTTAATTATTTCTACTAATTTTACTGTTGCACAGATGAGTTTGGATAGGGTATCTCCTGGGCCTTTAAAAATGTTGATGATTTGGGGGAGTGCGGAGAGGTTCTTCTTAAGTTTGGATTGGATTAGTGTGAGGTCTTTCAGATCTGAGGATATTGAAGAGGAGGATGGTTGGTTGTTTGGTGGGGTTTGGGAGTCGGTTGCGAGCTTGGGTGATGTAAGGGCAGTCTGGGTGGAAAGCTGGGTGGTTGTGTTTACAATTGTTGCATTTAGGCATGAAGGAGTCTGAGGTGCAGGTCTGGCATTGTTCTGTGGGGTGGTTCAAGGAGCAAAGGGCACAGATTGTTGGTCTCCTGCAGTATGTCCTGGTGTGATAGAGTCGCTGACAGTTTTTGCACTGGGGGATGCGGTCTGTATCTTTGTAGTCCTCTGTCTTTACGCTGTAGTGTCCAATGTACTTGATTGAGTCCTTTGTTTGATGTCACGTTTTGGTATTTCTACTGTGAAAATCCCCAGTGGTCGTAGTCCGTTGCTGCCCCTTTGTTGCATTTCTGTAATGTGGAAGTAGGTGATGTTCAGTTCCTTGAGATTGTCTCTTATGGTCTCTATTGGGAATTTTGGTGGTAGTCCTTTGATGACTATTTTCTCTCTAATCTCCTCTGTGGCCCTGTTGAAATGGTAGGAGATGTGTCTGAAAAAGTTCTGTCCTTCGTCCGTAGTCCTTAGTGTGTCCAGTCTGTCACCAATGTTTCTGTGGGCTGTCACTGTCTTTGGTGTGATCAGTAGTTCTGTTCTAGTACATTTAGCAGTCAGTTGGTTGTTACAGATTTTCAACAAGTCTTTAGTAAGTTCGTCTGTGCTAAAGATAGTCCAGGTCTATTTTATTCTGTCCGATTTTGGGTCTTGACAGGGCTGCCGGTAGGGTGGGGTTTTGGGCCGGGGGGGGTTGGGGGGGTGTGGGGATTCCTTGATTTTGGGGTGGGGGTTGGGGTTTGAATGTTTTTTTGTACAGTTGGAAGTCATTTTGGGAGCTAGAAGTAGGTGAGTTGAGGTCACGTACGGGGGAGGTCGACAGTGCCTTCCTCTTCCGTGGATCTCGAAAGTCAGTAAATGCGTCCGACTGACCTTGGGTTGCGCCATCCGCGATGTTCTCGGAGGCCGTTGTCGTGTCGTCCATTTTTCGGTGCCGTCCATTTTTGGGGGCGGCCGGAGCCGCGCCTCCAGCTGTTCGCTTCTCTCTGCTAGTCGCTTTAGTGCCGCTTGGAATAGGTGCCTTGGTAGTTTTGAGAAATCACAAAGACTCCCCTTTCTTCTTCTGGTCACGTGCCCGTGTCCACCTCCACGGTCGCCAGATGACCGTTGTGGTGTCGCTTTGGGCCTCACCCTGGATTGGTTGGTAGCACTCAGCTGCACAAATAGTTCGTGTGGTGATCACAGCTCACTCGGGTAGTCACAGCTCACTCGGGTAGTTCTGGTCTAAACACTTCTGCTCTAGAGGAGACCAGAACTCCAGCCGAGCCGAGAGCAGAGTGTGTGATTACAACGTGCCTATCTCACACTGCTCTTCACGTCGTTTTGTCTTACTCGGGTATGGTTTCAGCAAAGATTCATGCACCCGTTCCCCAGACATGACAGGGATTAGGAAAGCAATTTAATCGAAAAATTATTTTAGAGAAATGAGAAGGGAGAAATGAAAGCGAAGGAAGGAATGATAGATGAAAAAAGAAAACAGATGATAAAAGAAAGAAAAAAATGTATGTGGTTTGTATTAGTCAGTCAATAGGAAGTCTAAACTGGATGGCTCTTGTCATGTCAGTGTAGATCTGCCAGGTTTTGTCAAGTAGTCGGAGTCGGTCTGTACCCTCTGCGTTAAGTGGGAGGAGGGGGAAGCTATAAAATATCAAGGGGATGTTTTTTGGTGCGGGACCTGGGAGAATTGGAGAGAATTTGAGTATGGAACGTCAGATGGTAGTTATGTCGGGTCAGCAAGATATTTTGATATGGCTTTTTTGGCGAATTCATAGAGGGACGTGGCGATATGGGGAATAGAAAAACATGAGCGTAAGTCATTAAAGCGTGTGTGGGGGGGAGGCCGAAATATTAGTCGAAGAATTTTATTCTCGTCTAGTAAGTTGTAAGTAATTGTCGTTTGAGGTACAAGACCATGTGGTGTGAGCATATGAGATGATGGGGCTGATGTAGATGGAGTAAATGAGGAGTTTATCTTTAATGGGAAGTGAGTGGTGAGTGAATAGGGGATTAAGTGCACTGATAAGTCGGTATGTCTTTTGTGTCGTTTTTCGTATGTGAGTCGTCCAAAGTAATCGTCTACTGAAGAAAACACCTAAGTATTTCACTTCAGTGGTCCAGGGTACTGCCTGTCCGTCAATTGTAAGTGAAGGAGGGAACGTCAGAGTCCGATGGTTTGAAAATACAATACTTTGACATTTTGCCGGATTAATTTTGATGTTGTTTTCTTTGGCCCAGGAGTGGAGGGAATTAATGGCATTTTGGAGTTGTTGTAGGGAACGATTTAAATCTCGAGACGAAGCTAAAAAGGCAAAGTCATCAGCGTACAGAAGGGCTTTGACACAGTTTGTAGGAGGAATATCATTGACATAAAGAGAGACGAGAATGGGAGATAGCACGGCGCCCTGAGGGACGCCGGCATGAATAGGATAATTTGAAGATGTTTAACAAAGACGTGACGATCCGAAAAGTAGTTCTGCAGAAGGGAGAAACGGGGTGTAGGGATGTATGGGTGGAGTTTCATAAGGAGGATGCTATGGCAAACGGTGTCATAAGCGCAAGAGAGATCTGTAAAAATACAGGGAATTTCTTTTTTTACTATGGAGGGGAGTTGGCAATTTCGAGTGCTAAACTTAGAGTTTGGAGGGCTGTAGAGCGGCTCTCGGAATCCAAATTGTACGGGACGAATGATGAGGTTAAAAAGGGGTTTTTCAAGTACTTTTCCGAATATGGGGAGCAAGCTAATGAGGCGGTAGTTGGTGGGCTGCTGATGATCTCTGCCGGGCTTTGGAAGCATTGTTACGCGGGCGGTCTTCCAGGATGTGGGGAAATAGCAAAGAGAGAAACAGGAGTTTAGAATTTTGACAAGTAGGTTTAAAGCATTTTTCGAAAGATGATGTAGGTGAGAAGGGATTATTCGGTCAGGACCAGGTGATTTTTGAGCCGAAATGGTTTTGATAATTTGGAGTACCTCATGATCACTGGTGGTGTACGGCTGTTCATTCAGAGGTTTGTTAGGTGATTTTAGATAATTTAGAATGACCGAATCGGGGATGGGGATGTTGCAACTCGCAATTAAAATAATTTTTTCTTAACTTAAATTTAATTTGCCAAAAGTGATGATGGTGATCAAAAATTCCAGTGAAGCCGGATACATAAAAAGATACTTAAACCTAACTTACATCTAAATTACACTGTAGAGCGGTCATTCGCCCATCACTCGCCTCAGCGACAGTCCAGGGCGGGTGCGGGTTCGTTGTACCGGTGCTGGCGGGTGACGAGCGGCGGCTCGGCCTGACGCCCGTCCAGGTAGAACCCGGGCGTTGAGATGGCCGGCGGCGCAGGGGATGGCGCCGTCGCTGGTGGTCGGAAAGCTCACGACCGGCGCGATGGCCGGCGCCTGAATGGACGCCGGGGGGGTGGTGGCGGCGGCGGTGGCGGCAGCGGCGATAGCAACCCGCGCGGTGTCCGGCAACTCGGGAACGGCGGCTTGCGTCCTTGGGTCGTCGCCCGTTCGGGCCTGAGCGGAGGATGGGTTGAACTTCCGCGATGCTCGACGCGTGGCCCGAGTTCGCGGTAGAAGGCGGCGCGGTGGCTTTACTGTTTATAGGTCTGATCTAAACATCTAATAAAGTATGCTCCAGAATTTCGGAGCCCGAAAGGAGTACGACACCAAACGTAACTCAATCCGTCGTGTAGAAATCCAGTGTAATTTTGGTCATATGGATGAATGGCGATTTGCCAAGAAGCAAAATCAATAGCTGAAAAATACTTAACACCATGAAATTTCCCTAACGATACATCAATCGGCACGACTGAATCGTGATCCGAGAGACTGACCTCATGTAACCTCCTAGCATCAAGACAAATACGAACACCGCCATCTTTCTTCTTAACTATCACCTTTTTATTATGCCTTCTGCAATCATGTCTGATACCGTTTTATCTACTTCCGCTCTTAAAGCAAATGGAACGGGACAATTTCTACACTTAAATGGCGAGTGATCCGTTAGTTGAATGCGGAAGAGAAAATAGTTAATTGGTACGGTTGGCCGTTGAAAAATTTCTAAATTACTGAGCAGCAAGTCCCGCAATTCACCGCTCTCGGCTGCCGTCAGACCCTCATTGCTGTCAATAATCTGGGGAATACGCTCTTGTATTTCGTCTCTATTCAAACTGTTGATCCTGAACTCTTCAGTAATCAAAACTTAATTTTCGCCGGTAAACGGCATTAAGTATAACGGGTCAAACCTTATCACATTCTCTTTGAAATAGATACATACCCGATTCTCACTAAAAAAAATCGACGCCTAAAATAAGCTCGTAAGCTAAATTCTTGATAACGAGACAAGTAGCATCAAACTGAAAAGATCCGTGGGTGATAGTGACTTAAATTTGTTTCGTAATGGAGTGGCTCTTCCTACTGTCAGCTCCTACAACGTGCGTTTTAAGAAGAGGGAATTCTGGCAAATTTGAATGCTCACTTTTTAATTTAAAAAAAAATTTGTTCGACACAGCGGAAACCTCACTGCCAGAGTCAACTAATATTTTGACTCGCCGTCCTTCACATTCAGCCTCAATAATCGGACACTTCCTGGCTCTCACATCATTAATACCGCAATCTCCTTCCTCCTCAGTAACTTCATCTACAACAATAGTGGATAAAATTGGCATCTCTTGAATTCCCGCATTACGTCCTGAAATCCGATTCCTCTCTACTTCGGACGAATCTAGTTTTCGCGCGTCGGCCTTCGATCCTACCTCCGCACAGTGTGTAATTTTGGCCATCTACGGGCCGAAAGTATAAAAGCAAAAATTAAAGCCCTGAATTGAATTAAATCATGTTATAATCTACTAAATTAACCAAAAAGTTAAAATTTTACAAATTTTATACAATGCGAGTCATTGTAGCAATATTTTAAATATTTTAAGTAAGTTAAAATAAAATAGAATTGTACATTAATTTTGCTGAACAAACATTAAAGAAATATGCTTTATTTACAGAACTGAGACACAATATTGCAATTTTACCCTTAAGAACAATGAAAGAACACATTAAACTCTATGAACAAAAATATAACAAAACAAAATACATTTGCTGAAATACGAACTCTAAACAAGAAAATTATTTATTTATTCAGAATCACTGAAGGCATCAGAAGAATCTGCTTCATCATCTGCGTCTGCTGTTAATGGATCCATTTCTAGCAAATCAAACACTTTTGCGTTGATATTTTTCTTTTGGGTTTTGAAGGAACTCGTAAACTAGCTATAAATGGATCAGACGTAATGAGCAATCTGTTCAGCAGGTCTGTATTGGTGTCAATTCTGAGGTCTTCCTAGTGAAGAATTCTCTGTACTGCCTATTATGTTTATTTCTGGCCTCTTGGCTTCTTCTGAATATTGTCCAATAGGCAGTATACATGTACCAATAATGTCTCTCCGTGAAACAAAATTTTGTGTAAGGTTACAGGCATTGGATACCAGCTGTAGTTTTCAGATAGAGATTGTAAATATATTTAGTGAATTTTTCAAATTTATCTACATTAATTCTTTGACCAGAATTTATACATTCCAGGATAATTCCTAAACCCTTAATTAATTCCAGATTAACTCCAGTTATTTCTGCAGCCTTCTCAGGGTTTCTAAAAATCTGCGCAGAATTCCCATCGTTTGTATTTCCACTTTGCTGTTTAGGCATATCCACTAAAATGCCTAACTCACTTCTGAATTTCTCCTGAATATATTTCTTCTTCTCAGAAATCTTTTTTATTTTCAAATCCCCTTGCCTGCCAGGTCTTAATTTCTAACCTGTACGAGATGTGCAGAATACATTCGAACAGCCTGATCCATGAATGAAGGGGTGATATGCCAAAAGCAAGGAATTCTTTTTTCACTTCTTTTTTTAATAGGACATTTAAATTATTCATTTCAGTGGGTTTTGCCCACATAAATAACATGTCTGGGTAGAGGAACAACACGATACGGCATTACAAACTTTACCGTCGACCATGCAAAATACCAAAGTAGTAGTTACAGAAATTTCTACATTGTCAAGAACAAATATTGTGGGACTAAGGTTATTAATTTGATAATTAATTTTGTTCACTTCTGTAGTAATTAAACTTGCTGACTCTTTTGCAAATACAAATTTCAATGGCCTGCAATACTTCGTGGAAGATGGAACCGGTTTTCCAAATAATGTCTTTTGAATTGGTCGAAACGCAGTGCATTTCCAAAGGAACAACAGAAATACTAAAAACTTTCATCACTGAAATGTTGCTGATAAAACTTCTGCTTATATTGATTTTGTTCCATACCATCGCAACCCCATTTCATGATTATGTCAAAATTGCATTTTTTTGTCAAACGCAATTTCTTGCAGACCTCTTCGGTTTGACATAATCGATGGATTGTGTGGTTAATTAGTGACTGCACAGGTATTTCTGCTGAGATTTCTGTAATCACAGCACCTTGTGGATAAATAGCATTTTACATTGTTTCACTTTATAATATGGTGGATAAAATTTACAATTAAATATTTCTGCTTGCTGACGCAGTATTTTGTACTGGCGACTAGACATAGAGACATCTACCATTAACGCCAGCGCTTGTTCTGGTGTAAGCTCTGATTTCTGGAGTAAGGATCTTCGAGCCTTCTTAATAACAGTTCCCTGTTTGGTGAGGCAGAGGATAATTCTTTGACTATTGCTGCTGAATCTCTTTTTCCTTCTTTCATTAATTGAATGCCTGTGGCAATACTCAGTTCTTCGCTGGTGGAATTCAGGAGGTGTTTAACTTTGCGCCTCTTAGTTCTAGGAGCACAATCAATAAAACTCTTTTCTGGCCGACCGATTGCAGTAAGAGAAGTTACTGACACTGATGCATTGTTGGAAACATTTTCAAATACTATTTCCCATCGAGCCAAGAAGCGTTGTAACGAAGAAAACGTTCTTTTTGCCTCCCTATTTTTTCCCATCTAATACTAAGTGTTTGACAAAATTTTTTTACTTTAACTTTTACACACTGTAAATCACTATCAGAATATGATGCAGTTTTCATTTCATGCAAAATATGTGCAAATAAAGCATCTATCTTGGAGTCTTTAGGTTTTGTCACCCATATTTCGAAGAGCTGCCTCCGGGAAAACGAATGCGACATTCTGTAAAGAATGAAATAATTAATAGATTCGCAAACATTCGCAAATTTTTTTCATTGATAGACTTCACAAAACTACATGCTTTAATACCAATTTGGTCCCAAAGTAGTACTCGGTAGTACTCTAAACTAAAACCCTTGATAAACTTTTCGAAATATTTTTCTGTTGCATAAAAGTACATACCTTTCAAGACGCTTTTTCAAGCTCTTCGAAGCTGGATTTTAAACAAAAACGCCACCAGTGAAAAGAAAAACTATTTAGATTGCACTGTTTAAGAACTTGAGACTTTGAACATCATCAGAGACGCGCAAAGGACAAGCGAACACACAGCACTGATATGAATGAATGACAGCGGCGTCGTCGCGGGCAAGTTGAAACATGTTTAGACAATCATTTCCGTACCTCCGCGAATTTCTAGTGATACCAATACCGATACCATGTGGTCTGAACATCCTTCTACTGATATATAGTTACACAAGTTACACGTTTTGGAAAAATAGAAAGGTTGACTTTCGGCCCCGTAGATGGCCAAAATTACACACTGTGCTCCGGCCGGTCCGGCGCCATTTCTACGATCGCCCTGCCGTTGATCGCCCCCGCGATGGTCCCTGTCACCCGCGCGATCATTTCGCGCTTCGTTGCTATGCGGCCATCTTTGATTCTCTTGTGGCGGCGACCTATCCTTTTCGGCCTCATTTCCCCCCGAAATCCTTGCGTGATCAAATTTCCCGAGTAATTCTTGGAACTCGTGAACGTTTTCTAACCTCGCGCTATTTAGAGTTTTGGATTCTCTCCGGAAACTGTGACGTGATTATCCAAATCAGTCGGTTATCGGAGATGGACGGGTCAAATAAACGAAGCACGGCTATTTTCCCGACAGCGTAATCCAAATAGCTTATCTTTGGGTACCACCGCTTCTCCATGAGGCGGCGCTCAAAAGTGAACTTCGTCTCTTCGCCCCAAAACCGTTTCAAGAACTTCTCTCGAAACTCCTCGTAAGTTTCCGGGAACCGGGACAAAGAAAAGCTCCACTGCAACGCGGCTCCGAACAAAAATTGCTGCGCAAATTTTGCCTTAGGTCTCGCTGGTACTGCCTCCGAAAGTGCAAAATAATCCTCGAGTCGCCTAAAAAACTCGCACGGATGTTCGCCTTTCGCTCCCCCGAATCCGAGGTTCTGTGGCGGCGGGAAAGGAACTCTTCTGTCCTGGCCGTTCGCGTGTACCACCGCGGGCGACTGAACTTCCTCGCGGAGCTCCGAACGTACCTCCTCGCTCTGTTTTTCCAGCGAACTCTCGTTGGCCGATTGCAATTCGAGTAAGGCCCCATCCAGCCTCGCGATTTCAGCGTTTACTTTTCCATCTAACCTGGCAATTTTTTTTTGCAGTTGGCAGCGCCTTTCTGCTCAACCCCGCGCACGGCATTACTTATTCCATCACAAAGTTCAGTGACTTTACCCGCGGTTTCTTTTATTGCCGAGTTTACTTGCGCGTGCAGGTTGCGAATTTTGCACTCCTGCTCGGCGAGCTTCGCCCCTACGCGCTCCTCGCAGTCGGAAAACCTGGCATTGTTGCTCTCTATGCTTTTGTCTAACCGGGCGGTCAAGGTCTCGATCCTCGCGGATATTGCTTTCGATTCCTGCGCACATTTTGCCATGTGTTCGTTGAGTAACGGTATCTGCGCTCTATGCGTTGCTCTATGAAATAGCGTCTTCAATGGAATTTGTTCTACGTCAGAATTTCGCCGAAATCGCCGGCGCTGGTCGGCGGCGGTCGGAAATTCCATTGACGTCACGGGCGTCCCCCCCTTCACAGAGCTGATTAACGAAGGAGAGCCTACTCGCCCGCATTGGCGACGCGCAGGTAACGGGAAACGTCCATTTTCCTGCTGCCTTTGCGACAAGCGATTTCACCACGCGTTTTAACATGCGTTTGAAAATATAATTTAAATCCATAATTCGTCGATGCCATACGTGGGCGACTGTCCCATTACAATATCATTTATTTGTTTCTTTGCATCTTGAACAATTAAATTTAAAATGTGTGCATAACAGCTAAACTGATCTAAGTTTAGGATTTCAGTAATTGCACCCTTCATGTTAGAAGCATTGTCTGTTACAATGACAACTTTTTCCATTAAATTAAAATTCTGAAGTATGATCCTTATTTCTTCAGCTAGATTGCTGCTGGTGTGAGATCCACTGATGCACACACAATCCAAGAGACTCGAACATAACTCAAAATCAGCAGAAATAAAATGAGCAGTTACAGCCAAGTAACTCTCATTATTTCTTGAATTCTTGAAGTCCAACAGTCTGTAGTTATGCAAGCACTTTCCTCCAAACACAATTTTTCCTTGACATTGTTTAGGCACTGTTCAAATATTGCAGGAAGATATGCTTTTGTAATAGCTTTTCTGCTAGGCAATTGATATGATGGATTTAATGCATGTACAAATTCCACAAAACCCGAGTCATTTACTATTGAGAAAGGTTGGAAATCAACAATGAAGAGGTTCATTAAATGCCTGTCAATTTTCTTTCTCTGTGTTTACTGATTTTTCTGGGGAGGTAACGTGTAATCTCTGATTGGGTGTGTGAGACCGAATGAGAAAATGAATTGGAAGTTGAAGGTTGATGAATCTGAAGAAATGAAGGTGTTTCACAAGATACTGAAGTTGAAGATGACAGGGTAGTTGCTGTTTCTGCTGAAGATATTATGGTTTGAATCCCAGGTTGCCGAATATGAGCACCAACATTTATTGTAGGATGTTGCTTTTGAAGATGTGATTTCATATTCGTATCAGTATTTGCATACGAAATTTTGTTTTTGCAAACATTGCAAGAAGCAATTTTCTTATCCATAGGAGTGAAGTAGTTCCACTCAATACTTCGTTTGAGCCGTTTGTTTACAGAACTCATTTCGGATTTCACGTTCACACTAAAAACCTCATTTTGAAATGGAATAATATATTTTTTTTAATTACTATACTTCGCTAATACTAATACAACAACTACTACTACACTTTACTAAAGTAAATAAACACTAAATTAAAAATCACAAGCTATTTGAACAACTAAGTGACTGATAATTGACAGAGCAACGATTATTTGAGAGTTGGCGGCAACGCTTAACACTTATGAACACAACGCGTAGGCTGCAGTGAAGCTGTTATCGTACAAAACAGTTGCCGCGAAAGCCTATAGTTCGGTTGGTGCCCAACAGGTCGCAGGACAATGAATTTGAAGCGATTACAGCAAATAACAGGGTAAATGAAATAATTGTTATTTCGCGTAACAGTTTCGAACCGTTAACTGCTAAGAAATAACAGCTTAGCAGTTAATGGCACATCCTAGTGTGAAGTTCGTAGGTTTTCAAGTTTACGTCCATTGCTATTGTCAGTCTTGCAGCCCCATTGATGAGATTTTGAGTTCAGGTCACCCGTGAGGATAAAAGGGTGAGGGAGATTTAGAAGAATGGAGAAATCAGTGTCAGGGATGGGTGATTTTGGTTTATTATAGGCAGATATTAAAGGAGGTGTTGGGGTACCTATTATAACAGCAGAGCACTCAAGGGACGTGGTGTTTGGCATTTGGAATTGGACATAAGGGATGTCTTTTCTGATTAGGATGGCCGTGCCTCCGTTAGCTGTGAGGCGATCATTGCGGTATGTGATGTAATTTGGGATGGAGAAAGATAGGTTGGGTTTCCGGAAGGTTTCTTGGAGGCACAGCACCCCGACAGAGTGGACTTTTAGGAATTTCTCTAGTCCTTCTTCCCCTCTAATTTTCTTTTATATAGCTCCTGATGGGGGTGGGCGAGAAGGTTTCTTCTAAGACTCTGGCGAAAATTTCAGCTTTTCTTGCCGGGTCGTAGGTTAGTATTCGGTTGTCAGTGTCTCGGAGTCCTGTCACTGGTTCTTGTGGTTTGCGTAGCGTCTTTTGGATTTTCCAGAGGTCTGTTCGGTCTTTGATGTCGGCTGATTTGATGTTGTTCTCCCATTGTTCTGCTCTGTGTGCGCATAGGAGACGAGACGTTTCTGCGATGGCTGAAACGCGGCCTTGTCGTCGGCGTCCCTTGTCGCGTAGTATTTCCTCTGCGCCCGTCTCCTGGCTTGGATTTAAGACGGGAGGGTATCTTTTCGTGTGGTTTCGGATTTTACCGTGAAGCAGTTGTAGGCCGAGCGAAGTTGGTGGTTGAATTTTTCGATTGCCTGTTCAATTTCGATAGGTGAGGCGGGGGCGCGGTCATAAGGGTGAGTTTTGGCTATTCTATTGCTAATCTTTCCAGTTTGTGGTGGATATGGATTTTGAGAGTGAGTAGGGATAGGCGCCGAGATAAATTGCGGAGATGATGGGAAGGTGGTCGGAGCGTACTTCCGAAAGCGGGTTAGGTACTGTCGGATTGAGCGAGGAAGAGTGAATGAAGATATCAAGTATGTCGTGGGAGCATCATTTAAAAGATGGGTAGGACCGGAAGGAGGCAGAATGTTGACAGAAGTGGAGTCGAGAAGGAATTGATGGAGAAGGTCGCCCGCCTGCGAGTTGCGTCTGCAGCCCCATTCGATGCGTTTCGCGTTTAGGTCGCCTGCTAGCAGGAAGGTTTCGCCTAGGGAGACGAGCGCAGTTAGGTCTTCCGTGATAAATTGCCGACAAGGGCTGCGGTACACTGAGATGAAGGTGACGGGACCCGTTGCGGTGCCCACTTCCACCACTGTGGCCTCCATCGTTTGTAGGTTTGGAGTGTTAATTCGCGTGTGCGGGAGCGCACGCCGGATTGCAATTGCGGTCCCGCCACCTCTGCGGTCGGTCGTCGCGGTAGATATGGTGACCTCGGAGCGAGAAGGAACGGCTTATTGTGAAGAAGGTTTCTTGTATGAGAAGAATGGCGACGGAGTAGTCTTCGCAGAATTTTTCTATTTCGGCTTTTCTAGCGGACGCGGTACCTTCTGCGTTCCAAGTCGCGATGTTGTAGAGACGATTTTGTGGGGGAGTCATTTAGAAAAGGGAAGCGACGGCTTGCACAGCAGTGAAAACCTTGCTAAGCATGTCTCCTTCCCCTTTCAGAATGTTTAGAGCGGTTTTTATGCCTGTAATTACTTTGGAGGGGAGTAGTACACGAACTACTAGGCATTGGGTAGGAAAACCTTCATCGAGTTTTTGATCTCCTAATTCTAGGCATTTTATTTTAGATGAATGAAATTTTAGACACTAATTTGCCATATTATAATATATACACATCTAAAAGGACATAATATTCTAAACAATATAAAAAAGTTACGGAACATAATGTTTTCTATTTTTTATAAAATGAAAATTAAGTGTTTATTGTAGATACATCTATCTTCTTAAATACTTCATCCATTTGCTTCAAATTTTCAGCACACCTATAACAGACACATGCCTATTTCAAACTCTAAAGGATTTTTTGTTGTAATTATAGTTGTAATTTTATGCACATCTGAATATATTATATAAAAAAAATCAAATTTTTACAACATGAAAATGATCAGAATTTCTTCATTTTTTCATGAAATTTAATAATTCTAGAGTTTTATGTTTACTATACACAGGAATATAACAGTGCAAAATTTCAACTTCATAAGATAAGTACTTTGGATTTTATATGTACCTAAAGTAATAAAATATTGACTTTCGGTAATGATAATTTAATGATATTGATCACTTTTACCTGAAGTTAGAATTCGCCAGGTCCATAATTCACATCATTTTCTGACTCCACAGCTTCTTTCCTTTTTCTCTTGTTCCTCTTTTCTATTCTTGCTGCTTTAGTTATTTCCTCCATGGCCTTTTCAGCTTTAATGACGCGTTCTGCATCAATGAGCTTCACTGCATTGCATGTGTTGACACCAGGTTCTATTCCCATTCTCTTCAACACAACTTACTTCTAAACCATCATTGAAGCAAATAACTGCATCAAATACACCTATTGATAAGGTATTTCCACCAACAAATACAGTTTTGGGAAGTCTTTCCCAAACGCAATTGTTAAAACTTTCATTTGAGTTCTGAGTTCCTCCATGCAAACATTTTGATATAATTTTATCATCAGCTAAATCTCTATAAATATGTTTAATAACCTCCATTACTGCCATAGGAAGACTATGTTTGTGTTGATACTGCTTTCCACCAGCTAATTGTTTCTGGAAACCACACCAGAAATCAATTCCTTTGGGGCATAAATTGTGGATAGGATTTTCATCAGTGGACATTTTATGAAAATATGTAGCCCACACTGCTTGCTTCATAGTTTTTAAATCAATACTACTTCTGATTGCACTGCCATAATATATCTGTGACTTGTGAATGTCCCCATCAGTCAGCCTGCCTCTTCCCTTCAACCCCTTTTCCATCATTCAATTTTTTTCCAGACAATTCTTGCTTCAGTTTCCTAAGTCTAGTACCAAGTCTTTTTTGAATGTGACCTACACACTCCAATTTTTCTACAGAAAGTTCTTCTCCATAAGGCATTTTCATTTTTACAGCCATATACCCCTTACTATCACCATCTCCAAGATATTTGGCATTCCGTAAACCACGTGTCATCTCAGAGCGCATAAACATAGACTCTACTCCCTGCACTTCCATTCCTCCACTAGAACCCTCAAAGTTTTTTGCACATTTATGGTCACTCCCCATTCACACAGCCATGGCAATGTTTTGTCAACACTTCTACATCTAATACTTTTCCAGTATCAACAGATGTTGCAGTAACTACTCCATTGAGGGACTTGTGCCCTCTTTTCTGCCAGCTTCCATCAAACGCTGCAACAATATCCTTACTTCCATCATTTTCAACCACACATTCCTCAGCTGCTTTCAACATTGATTCTTCACCAACATCCTTCAGTGAAATTAATAAAATTTCATTATATCTTTCAAATCTAGCTGGAGGAGGGGGAAGGTTCATAATAGCAGAAAATGTTCTGGCTGCCTTCTGCCCTTTACTGATGCACCACATAGCATAAACTACCCTTAGATTTAAATCATACACCTTATTAGTGACAGCTAAAGACATGCAAGAGTTTTCTTCCTCACATTTTGAACATTTTAGCACTAACTTACTAACAATACCTCTCTTGCATGCACTGTCTTGAGCAAGAAAAACACAATGTCTTGTTGCAATATTTACACATTACATTTTTTGTGATCAAGTCAGATAGTATATTTACATCAAAAATAATGTTCACACTTGAATTATCACTCAATAATTGTGCATCATTATCCTCATTCACATTAAAATTGAGTTTCCTTCTTGATGAACTAGGAGGAGTTGACTTCACAGTACAGGTAGAATTAGTGGGAGTTTCAACACTGCTCGCATTTTTAGCCGTATATCTGTTGCCTCGGTGATATTGCCGACGATTAACCCTCCGTTGCTACTGCGCATAAGAACAACTTCGTGGCTACTCTGGGTCTGCCGGACCCAGAATTGTTTCCTATGACTTTATTGGCCAGGAATTGATGGAAATGGATAGGATTTTAATAAAGAGCGTAGGAGGAAATATGGAAAAAGAAATGTTTAATTGTACTTTAGTACATAATTGTTTTGTTTAACTCAATATTCCCCTTAGGGTTCGAATCACATATATCTTACTTTGTGTTTATAAAGTTCACAGATATACTATATTATAGGGTAAATAAAAATGCCCGTGAAATCTTGTAATACAGTAGCGTAAATAGTAAGAAAAGTAATAAACTGATTTGTTAGCCCGAACAATATTTACAAAGAAAATTGGCGTGCTTTCTCAAACAAAAATTTGTGACACTTGGCACATGAAAACTGTGACTTATTGTCCTTGCACAAATAGCACCTTCCTTTTTGAGGACGTCCATCCTCTCCAACATCCTGTTTCTCAGGTTCTTCCTCACCCAACATTCCTCGGACTCGTTTTCTCATTGTTGGCGGGACACTGTTTACTTCGGTTCTTTTCACTAAATGATTTCTGATCAGCTCTTCCCCAGATTCTTCAGAAAATCTCGCCTTCTAATAGACGACTTATTATTTGAGTTGTAAATAATAAGACTGTTGAGCAACATTCATAATACAAAAGAACAAAGCAAGTGGCCAACGTCTTGTAGTTCTTGCTACGTCATATGTTGCGCTCATTTGATCAACCAAATCAACTCCGCCTTTCGTAGCATTGTAGAGAGTGATCATTTCAGGCTTCCTAGCTTCTCCAGTATTCTCGTCAATTTTAGTGTCATGGTGCATGGTACTCATTAGTATCACACACTTGTTCGTCTTCGGGACATAGCTTACAATTGTGCAGTTCTCTTGCAGGCCGAAAATACTCGAATAGCATTGTCTGCTTTTAGCAATGGTTAACTCGGGAGGAATTTCCCTTTTGTTTTTTCTTATAGTTCCTAACATGGTAAGTTAAAAATCTTTTACTAAAGAAATTGCTAAAGTATAAGTGGTAAACCAGTTATCCATTATATTTCTTGAAGATCCATGTATAGGCGAGGAAAGTCTAACAACCACATCGTGAGCCTTGTTGCTCACTTTATAAGGGCCATCTGGTTGTTCTCCTACGTAAACTTCTAAATTGCTGCTGTATGCTGTTCTTGCATCAGTTAGATTGAAAATTTTAATGCCATACTTGGTAGGTTTTTTAGGCATGTACATCCGGAAGGAACAGCGACCTCTAAATGCTACAAGCATTTCGTCCACTGCAACGTACTCTCCCAAGCAGTAGTGGGATTTACAGTTGCTATTGAATAGTTCAAATACGCGCCGGATAGGTGCAAGTTTATCAAATCTTTTTCTTTCTTCACGTGTCGCCTTTTCATCGAATCTTAGTGATTGTAGTAGAAAGCGGAATCTCTGCACTGTCATAGTCACCTGAAATATTTCTAATCCTGTACCATCCTTATTTCAAACTTCCTCTACATTTACTCTTCCTGCCTTGAAAACACCCCCTAAATACAATAATCCAAGTAATGCTTTAATTTCATCGACATTTGTCTCCTGGACGAATGATTGGCGTAATGAATATCTGAAACTTGCATCTTTAATATATAGGTTGATGCATCTAGTAATTTCGTTCAAAATATCATCAGAAAGGAAAAGACTAAAAACACCATCAAACGACCTTTTTTGTTTTGCTGTATCTTTTACTCCTGGAATATGTGAAATGATGTTTTGTGTTCTGGTTCTTACGCGACGATTTGGCGTTTCTTTCTTCCATATTGTTGTCTTATCCTTTCCTAGATATACTGTGCTTTCTACTTCGGCACTAGATTCTACCATGCATTCTTCATTGTCACTTTCCTCACTATCTGTGTCATGTTCACTCAATATTTCGAAATCAAGGTCCGCATCACTGTCATCGTCCGATTCGGCAAGATCAGAATTTACCTCACTGCTTACTTCATCCAGCATTCCAAGAATGCGAAAACGTTCGCTTTCATCCATTATGACTGAAATATAAATAGTGAGGTTATAATACTCCATTTTGATAGCAATATACTTTCATTGAACGTAAAAAGAATACGCACGCAGCGTTGCTACCTGGGTCTGCCGAACCCGTATTTCACTCACCCGCTTGCTACTCTGGGTCCACGAAACCCGTAACAATCAAAATTACGGCTGGGATGGAGTAACACAAAATTAATACAAATTACTGCGTCAAAACACTGTTAGGACTGAGACAGGAAGCTACAAGACATATGACGATCGTTTTTAGGTTCTTAGGTTCGGGAACTCTTTTCTGTTTTTAGGTTCGGGAACTCTTTTTCTGTTTTTTGCGGTGCTCCGCGGGACGCGTTTGCGCTGAATTTCTTTTGTTTCTCCTGTGGGTTCGCATTGAGGAAAACGGGGCAGCCTTTAAAGTTGTCGGGGTGCTCCGCTTCACAGTTCGCGCATTTCGGTTTGCTTACTGCTTTGTCAGTTCTACAGTGTGATGTAGCGTGATTACCTGCACATCCCATGCAGTGAGCAGGGCAGTGGCACCCGTTTTTTGTGTCCCCCCACAGTAGGCATTAGGTGCACTGCGGGATTCTGTCGTTTTCGCGCGGTTCTTCTATATACACACGGTACTGAAGAAGGTATTTTATGTTACGCATCGCGGTGATTTGACTGAAGTTTATTTCTATTTGATAAATGGCAAGTGGCAGGAAGTTTTGTGGCCCGATTTTCCTCTTTAGTTCGCCGATATGGTGAACCTTTATGTTCTTACTTTCTATTTGGCTAGGTCTGGGTTGATAATTTGATACATTGCTTTGTACGTTGGGCATTAGCGACCGTTGCGGGGGTGGAACGACTCGAGGTTGAAAATATGGTGGAAAGCTTGTAATAGCATATGGATTGCTGACTTGTCCTCTAAAAGCATTAGGGAGGGGCGTAACATTATCAGATTTCGTTACTGGTGGATGACTTTGTTTTGGTGTTCCCCGTAATTGGTCCATATATTGCTCATACATTCTATCGTTGTCGTACGAACGACAAGTTCTAAGGGCGTGGCCTAGGTCTGTAATTTGTGCATATCGCAAGTATGTGCGGTATGGTTCTAGGATACCTGCTCTATACGTATTCAAACTAAATTCCTCCATTTCCTTTAATTTTAAATCTAGAACCTGGTCCTTATAATTTATCTTACATAACGATTTATACCTAAGAACAAGAGAGTTTAAACGATCATAGTAGTCATTATAATTCTCGTTAAGTTTCTGGAAACAATTGGAAATTTCTTTTAACAATATTCTCTCGTCTTTAACATCTCCGTACTTCCTGACGAGTTTCTCCTTGAATTTATCGTAATTAGTGTTCGCTTCTATATCTAATACTGCGCGAGCTTCTCCTTTCAATTTTGATTTCAGAACATTAAATAAAAATTCATTGATTAGATCTGCGTTAGGGGTGCCGCTGGCTCTTTTGAAATTCTGTATAAATGAGTCGCACCTTGCAATGAAATAATCGAGGCTACAGGAGGGAGTGCCATCAAATTCCGGTAGCAACTGAATGTGGGCATATTCGAATTTAGAAAGTAATTCGACCTCAACCATATTGAATTTGTATATTAAATCTAGAATTGACAGTAAAGGCAAATTTCAGAGAAAAATCATGAATTAAATTAATATTAGATGAAATAATTTTAATAATAATTAATATTAAATAAATTTTCGAGAAATATTATGAATTAAATTAATATTAAGTGAAATAATGAAATAAACCAGTTAATCTGAACTTGGGTTTACATAGGATTTCTAAAAGGCAGAAAATCTTTGACGACTACACCTTTTTTTTCACTAAATCACTGATTTCACAAAATACTTTGTCGGGTTTCACTCACACGTTAGAAAAGATGAACAGAAGTTTCAGCATCCTCCGGCTTGTAGTGAAGTAAGTCGCGTGTCTCGTTCCTGGTGAGTAGATCACAGCGCAGCAGGGTGGTATAGGCAGCAGGCTCGTCGGCAGACGGGCGAAAGGCTCCTTAATTGGTGAAGAAGTTGTCGCGCTCGCTTGCTTCCACAGCTCCAAATTTATCTGGCGAGGATAAATGCTTGCCTACCCGGACACAGGCCCCCAGTAATGTAAAGTTGACTGGCAGGATCTTCAAGGTAACGAAGACACTTAGACTTCGACAGAAAAATGAATTTATTTACAACTTTTAATACACTTACTAGCTAGACTTACAACTAGATATATGATACGTTTTACAGGGCTGCCTCTGCATTTATGTTGCCCGCAGGGCGCTTATCGTGACGAAGGAGGGGGGGAATGAGTCCAGAGTGCAGCGGTGACGCTGCAAGATGTTATTTGGAATTTTGGGTGTAGGGGTGGACTTTAGATTTCTCTGACTCAGAGGCAATGTGAGTCAGTGTCTTGATTTCCTTGTTCGTCATTGCGAACCTTACCCTTGTTTTTCGGGGGTCCGCAACGCCGCTGTGAAATATTGGTTTAAAATTGATAAGCTGTGGGCATGGCCGCTGCTGTTGCAATAGCGGGCGGATATGACTTGCTTACTGCTTTGTCAGCTCTACAGTGTGATGTAGCGTGATTACCTGCACATCCCATGCAGTGAGCAGGGCGGTGGCACCCGTTTTTTGTGTGCCCCCACAGTAGGCATGAGGTGCACAGCGGGATTCTGTCATTTTCGCGCGGTTCTTCTATACACACGCGGTACTGAAGAAGGTATTTTTGTTACGCATCGCGGTGATTTGACTGAAGTTTATTTCTATTTGATAAATGGCAAGTGGCGGAAGTTTGTGACCCGATTTTCCTCTTTAGTTCGCCTATATGGTCAACCTTTATGTTGTTGCTTTCTATTTCAGCTTTGATTTCATCGCAGTTAATATTGCGGTCGAGGCCCCTAATCATCAGTCGGTGTCGACGTTCTGCTGTGGCGCGATGGAAATGGTACGCGCAGAGGGCGTCCGAGTCTGATTTTGCCTTTTGTAGAAACTCCTGTATTTTTTGGTGATCGTTCACCGTGCTAGGGCGAATGATCAGTTCCGTGCTTGTAATTTGGGCGCGCAGCGGCTTCTCCACTTGATCTCTCAAGTGCTGGAGGAGTGCTGTTGGGTTTTGAATTGCGCTTTTATCGAGGAAGAACGCGCCTATGCTGCCCTGGTGCGCTCTCCGCACATTGGCAGTGGGCTTTGGTGCGCTGTTTTCTGCATTTTTTGGCGTCTCATTTGGCTCTCAGTTTCCATCTCATCGGGGAGTTTCGCGATTTCGTTGAGATCGGAAGGAGTTGCATTTGGTACGGTTCCGCTCGCAAGGCTGTTGAACCTGTTGGTGATTGGCACCGCGGGCGGTTCCGGGATTTCCCGTCTTAAAAAACTTGCTTGGAGTAATAAATCCGTCCTCATCTACGGCATTTTTGTTCTTTACGGGCGCTGCATTGCCACCGTTTTCTACGATTATGATGTTCGGCGTAAGTGCGTGTGGGGCATTTCGGCTCTCGCCTACGTTGTTTTCGTCTGTCATTGTGACTGTATTGTCATGGTCTTTCTCAGGGAGCGCCATGGCGCCGGGGATAGTTGGGTCGCCAGAGGACCCTACATTTATTTTGTCAACAGAGGGGCAGATGGAGAAAAGCCTATTAGAAACAGCAGCTGCACGCTTCCGCTGTCCGGCCTTACCTTCGAAGATCGGGGAAGATGATTGTGCGTCGGCGGGTACCGAGATGCCGTCCTTCAGGGGAATGGAGAAGATTTTCCTCTTCGGGAATGGCTTTAGCTTGCCATGGAGCACAGTGGGCCGGCGGGCGGCCGCCGCCGCCGTGGTGCGGTGGGGCTGGAGTTTCGTCCTCAGCGTGGCGGTGTTAAACGCGCATTACAGGCAATAGTGACTGTGACTGGCGACGCAAGGAGAAACATTTGCTCTTTTTGTTGTTTGCTCTTTCGAATGTTTTCTCCAAGCGACGACCAGCTGCACTGGTTGCCGTAATGGGGTTCCACGAGCGAGCGTGGAGGCGCGGGGGCGGGCGAAGGCCGTACGCTAGCGCGGCGGGCGCTGCGGCGCGGCGGAACTGCGCAAAACGCGGAGGGAGCGGGCGGTGCTGCGACCTCGCAACGCGTTCTAAGTGCGGGGGTGGAGGGAGCGGGAGATCGTCTGATTAGCTGGCGGTCTGGACCAACCCGGGCCTCGCGAAGTATCCCGCCATCCTAGCGAAGTATTGTCGAAGTCTTAGACTTTTGAATCTGTCTGCGTACGTTATACCTAGTCTGGCCATAAATACTGTTACAACTCAAATAATCTGTAAATCGAGTTGAGGTAGAAGGAGAAAACCAGTTTTGAGGTTAAACGACCATATATTTTCACACATATTTACAAAATATTATTCAAAATGGCCACCTCCTGCTTTGACACATGATTTTAATCGATCTGGCCATGCATCAATTGATTCACACTACATGAAGAGGAAATTTGGCAGCGTTCTTCAAAGACTTTTCAAACTTTCCAAATTGGCATGTCTCTTCTTGCAGACCATTTCTTCTAACACTGACCACAATTTGTAGTCCAGTGGGTTGAGGTCTGGACTTCCAGAGGGCCAATCTTTTGCTGCAATGAAGTCAGGCACATTGGACTCCAGCCAATTCTGAGTGGTTTTAGCCTTGTGGCCTGGAGCTGAGTCCTGCTGGAAGCTCCAACTCTGGCCGCTGAACATTGACGTATTTAGGGGCTTCACAAACGGCTCCAGCACTGTCTCTTGGTACACTTTTGCAGACGTCTTGACACCTTTTCACAAAAATGGATGTCGTGACCCCTCATAGGACACCCCACCAAACCATCACACAAGCTGGATGATGAGTCCTCTGGATCTTCGGAGCCACTTGGCGAGCTGTCTTCGCATCAGGGGCGTACACGCGATCATTTTGCCTATTAAATTGTTCCTCGATCGTGAAAATTTTTTCGTCGGTAAACAAAATCTTGCGGTGACCATTTTGTGCGTATCGCTTAAGAAGTGCTCTGCTTTTAACGACCCTCTGCTTCTTCAATTGGGCGGTGAGGAACTGTCCTGTGCTGCGGCGAAGAGCCTTCAGTCCCAGGTCACTCCTTAGCACTCTGGACATGGTTCTCGTGGCAACATTCATTTCTCTGGCCATCACCTTCTGTTTTCGAACTGGTTTCGCCGAATTCTTTGCCTCACTGCGTTGATGAGCTTGGGAGTCCTGGCAGACCTTGGGCGACCCGGCCGAGGACGGTCGGACACGCTCTTGGTATCGTTGTACCGTTTTATTGTGCGATACACAAACATCCTGCTGATTTTCAGCTTTTCAATGTGTTGAATATCTCAGATGGCTCTTTCCCCACCCTGTGCAATGCTATTACTGCAACACGGTTTTCGTAATCACCCCACTCCATGGCAACTGCTTCCAGGAGACAAGAATGGCACTTTGTAGGTTAACCAGCACTGTTTACAGGGTAGGTTCCCCTACTTGCCGCCAGTCTGTGTCATGAGCAAGATGGCTGACTACGGCGCGAAATTTGTAACAGTATTTATGGCCAGACTGGTATATTAATAAAAATAATTTAAAACAAATTAACCTAAAAATTCGTTAGTACTCTATAAAATCGTCTCTACAGTTTTCTATAACCCTTTTAGACCCACATTTCATTTGTGAAAAAATGTATAAATCACATTTTAATTGCTTATTTACAGTTAAATTAAGACATTTTGATTGAAACTTCAATAAATTTTTCTTAGAATTTGTGTTTTGGAGTGTTCCCATATGGGAACAGGGACTGAAAGGTGGGTGAAGAATACAAATTTTTTTGAAAGTCCACATAAATTTAATGATTTAACTTAGTTTTGAAGATAGATAATTTTATTTTTGATGAAATAATACAAAACAGTCAGCATGCAGAGATATATTACATTTGATACACTTCATTCGAGAATTTTTCTTGCATTGTCCACAACGAGACTGTCTCTCCTTTGGAAATGAAATGACCTTCGTTGTCATATCGTGTTTGGTTTGTTACTCTCTTTCTACACTTCGTACCAAACGAGGTGATTTTCCTGGAGTCAGACGCTGTGAGTATTTTTGAAGGTAGGTGAGAGCAATTGTTCGTGTGAACTCAAGCTGATCCATTTGTACTTTCGAGCCCTTCGTGCACAATCTATAAAGATGCCATGCATTTTGTACAGACGCATTCAATGGAAAAGCGAACAACTGCCAGTACCATTTTTTGCCTCTTATATTTACTCTCATTTTGAGACATTTTGATCTAAACGATCAACACCTCCCATGTTTATATTATAATAAATTACCCCAGCGGCTGGTCAATCATTATATGCCTTTTGTGCTTAGCACTGTATCTTCTAGCTTTCCCAACAGGTGCAGCACCCCACTGTGTTGAAGCAACAGTTACAACATTGTTATCATTGTACCTTACAAGAGTTGCTTTTGATGATGTATCTGTGACAAGGCAGTAAAATTCTTTCTCTTTTAGGACGTCTTTTGGATCCATTAGTGGCGCATTTTCAGTTCTGTTTGCGCGTATTGTACCTGTACCGTTCCATCCTCGCTCTTTCAGTTTCTCCAACAAATTTATGGAGGTAAAAAAGTTATCAAAGTACAAGTTATACTTATTTTCGGGAAGATTTTCTGTGAGTGATAAACCACAGATCCTCCTACTCCAACGTCGGGGTATGTGTTACCAGTAGCTGCTCCCTGATACAAATTTGCCTGGATAAGGTAACCTAATCGGGTACACAAACACCATGCTTTATAACCGAAACGGATCGGCTTCCCGTGGATGTGCTGTTTTGCCCCATGACGACCGAAGTACGGAATCATTGACTCGTCTACACACAAATTTATGTCACCTGGAAAGTACTGCAACCATTTCTTGTTCAACATCTCCCAAAGAGGCGTTATCTTTGCAAAGCGATTCGATCTATCTAAATTTTGATTATCACACACATGTAGATATTTCATAATTTTCATGAATCTATTTCTAGAAATTGCATCAGATATAGCTTTGTTATAACTGTCTGGCCTCTGTTCCCAGTACATTCTCATTCTGTGTACTTGAGAATAACCACTAACAAGTAAAACTCCCAAAATACCTTGATTTCATCTTGTTGAAGATTGAGATTGTTTTCACCTTTCTGACGGCATACAAGTTGGAATAATCACAAATCATTTGAATTATATCATTACTGTAAAATAACTCAAAAAGCTTTACAGGATCCTCGTCAAAATTCAAAATCCAATCAGGAATTTCCCATTCTGTGAGAGTAGTTTCTCTTTATCTTCATTTATCCAATTTCTTAATTTTCTTTTTTTTTTCTCTTTTTTTTCAGATTTTCTGAGTCACTTACTTTCAAATTTGAAACTGTGTTTGAAACAACTCTTTCACCACCTCACCTGATATAATTTTCTTTACATTTCCTTCCGCATGAGATAAAAGTTGTTTTCCGGACAAACGATCCAGTTCAGTTTCATCTTCTTCTCCACTATCTTCTTCAGAAATATCGCCTTCGGTGGTACAATTACTATATCACCTTCCAGAACATCGTTTTCATCCGCCAGAAGATCTGCAATCTCGTTTACAGTCAACCTAAGAAAGAAAGTTTATACCCTGTCATTCAGTCCCGCTGTTCCCATACGGAACATTATAATTGCATGTTTATAATTCTGCAATGTGAACACTTACAACAATCATAATTTAAAGGATTGTAAAATGATCTCTCGAGATACTAATAGCTACAGAATAATTTATACACACGATGAAATACGTACATAAAATACATACTTTTCGTTGAAGCCATTGCAACGTGCATACGCTACTGCTTTCTCACAAACAATTGCATCCAGAATGAACGAACCGAGAAATATAATCGCTCGGAGATAAAAACAGATACGATGCTATCGTTCCGCAACGCAACAATAGGAAACTGTTGTTTTTCCTGGTATTTAGAGCATTGAAAACTACTGTTCCGTATGGAACAGCGGGTCTAAATGGGATAATTTGTGCTACCGTTACAAACTTTTAGACCGATAATTGCATTATTGAATATTTAAAATGTTCACTAGTAAATAGCTGTTTTATTTAATTATTTCAAACCTCTTGTACGGAAGTGGAATATCCTTTGTTCAGTTAACTTTCGGTTTCATTAAAAACCACTCTAATATTTTTTTTTTATATTTACATTATCATTTTATTGTGATCAGGAATATTTTCAAGCAAAATAAATTATTTAAAACTACAAGAGAAAGTATGTTCTTTACACACCGTCCCTCACGTGACAACTATGTCCCACATGTGACAAAGGAAAAAAAATTTCCACATGTTAATACAGATTTTTTACATTGTTTTTATATTGAACGCAGAGATACAATGTTAAAAAAATTCAGAAAAAATATTTCGAGTTTTAGAATGCACCACATTCACAGAGTTTGCAAGCCAAAGTGAAGTGTCTTCGTAGCATGTCTATTTGCATATCCCGCACGTAACAGATCATAAATTGGCTTTATTTTCATCTTTTAAATAAACTACTTTTCATGGTACCAAAAAATCATCATCATTACATTCCTATATATTCAATTCAGATCAAAATATTTAGCTTATAAGACGAAGCAATTCACACAAAAAATTAGTGTGAATGTCCCATACGTGACGGTGGAATGGCCGTTTAATTGCTAGAGTTTCTCTCTGAACTCAGGCGGAATTTTCGTACCTTCGAGCATTTCCTGGAGATTCAAGTCGCTCGCTTCGAGGTGAACGGCATATCTGTCAATCTCATCCTCTACCTGTTCGCAGCCTTGGATTGGTGTTGTCACATAGCTGATGTATTCAGTCCGCTGATGGTACTGCTTCAGCATATTCACGTGATACACCCGTCCGTCCTTTTTCCCAGGCAATAATACCACGTAGTTTGTGTCAGAGACTTTTTCCTTGATCTCGCCAGGCCCTACCCACTGTACCTCCAGTTTTCGGGTACGATTTGTCGCTAAGACCAGCACCTTGTCGCCAGCACAAAACGTGCGATTTACGGCTCTACGGTCGTACCAGACCTTCCTACGTTCTTGCTCGTTCAGAAGTTTGGTGTGAGCTAGTTCACGCGATTTCCTAAGCCTATTCACGAGACGGAATACGTACTCTACCACTGAACTGGGCTCCTTTTCCTCACTTCCGGCAATGTGCTCGTATAACAATGTGATGGGAGTACGCAAATTATTCCCATACACTAACTCTGCTGGAGTAAAACCTAAACTTTCATGTACAGTAGTGCGCAAAGCAAATAATATTGCTGGTAATTGAAGCTCCCATTCCGTACCCGCTTCTAGGCACAGAACCTTCAATAATCGGTTCATTGTTCGGTGCATTCTTTCCGCCGCATTAGATTGTGGGCGATAAGGAGAACTAATCAAACGGATTCCGAACTTCTGCGCGAATTCCGCGGTCAGAACGCTCGTGAAACATGTGCCCTGATCTGTCTGAAGTTCCTTCGGGAAACCTATTCGGCTAAATAGCTCTAAGAGCGCGTTGATTACAGTCGCCGATCGTAAATCCGTTATGGGAATCGCCTCTGGATATCTAGATGCCATGCACATCGCAGTAAGAATGAATTTCTTACCCGACTCGCTTTCCTGAAACGGTCCGCATGCATCGATATTTATTCGTGAAAATATTTCCCCTACAGGTGGTACCATCACTAACGGCGCTTTCTTTCGACCCCGTCTCTGCCGCCCTCATCTCCGGCTCGGCAGTGCCCGTTACTGCTGCCTTCGACCGAGTTACAACTGCGCTCACAATCTGCGGCTCAATGAAACCTCCTCGAATTTCCTCGAGTAATTGTGCCGTACGATTGCTAAGCAGATAATAACCGAAATCACAGTCGCGATTCACTACTGCAGCTCTGATTGTTACCTTCCCGAAATTCCCTTGCAGTCGGATCTGTGCTACTGGTAGATTCCTAGGTTTCGAATCTAAGGGTTGAAACACCCATACACTTTCCCCTGTTAAATCAGAATCTTCTATAAACCGTTCATTTACAACATCGATCGATGCTCCAGAATCACGCAAAATAATCCCTGGTTTTTCGTTTATGAGTGCGTGAGATGTAAATGGTTGGAACAGCTCCGCCGCTGTCTCCTCCGCCATGTGGCCAACCTTTTCGCCTTTCTCCACCCCGCGCTTACTCGGGCAGTCACGTGCGAGATGCTGGGGTGACCCGCAGCTAAAGCATTTCCTAACGCTGGGTTTTTCAAACTTCCCTGACTTCACGGCTTTTGTGCAAGGGTTTCTCGGCACCCGGTACCTGCTTCGGTTTTCCGTGCTGGCTTGAACTTCAGGCCCTCCGTCCTTTCTCTGGAACGGTTTCGAGAAACGTTTCCATCCCGACCTATTGTTCTCGTAATTATCTAATTTCTTCGCGAATTCAAGTGGAATTGCGAAATTTTCCCACTCGTCAATAAAATGTTCCTTCATTTCAGCCGGAACTCGCCGTTTCATTTAATCCGTCACGATTAAGTTGAGCAATCCCTCGAAAGTTGAGATGCTAAGTCCCGCAACCCATTCCTTACAATAATTATGTAATTCGCGGGCATACACATTCCACGTGGTGTTCGTGGACTTCTTGTGCCTCACGAATAACTGCCGAAACTTTTCTGCGTTAAATTTAAACATTTCTAACAATTTAGATTTAATGTCGGCATATTCGATCATAGTTTTTCCGTCTTCTAACGTAAGCCATGAATTGATTTGATGAGGAAGTAGCCCCATAAGATTGGCAACCCAATCTTCCTCCGGCACTCCTACCAACTCCGCTTGGCTCTCGAACACGCTTAAGTATGTAGTGATGTCAACGCTATTGCCTTTGAATCGGTCCATAACGTGATTCAACCGTACATGTGTTTCGTTTTCGCCTCGTTCCCTGAACTTACGCTTCCTATCGGCGTCTGTTCGCTATCCGGAGTTTCTCAACTCGTTTGCTCTCGCTGTCGCTCTAATTTTAACTTTTCACCCTCTCTTTCGCGCTCGAATTCAAGCTTTTCACGCTCTCGTTCTTTTGTAGTCTGACACAAAGCCTTAACGAATTCTTCCTCGTATTGACTGCTGTTTAATATAATGTTACGCAACTTAACTATGCGGTCATTGTCGTTTGCCGTTTCCCCTAGCTCTCTAGCAACGTGCATTAGGCACTCCTTACTAAACTTGGATACTTATTTCCCCTACCACTTCGCGGGGGTGGAGGGCGGGGGCGCGGGCGGTCTGAGGAGCGGCAGAGGGGCTGGCGGGCGGCGGGGCGGGCGTGCGCGGCGCGCTCTGGGGCGCGGGAGCTTCCCGTGGCGTCAGCACCTGGTATCTATTTGATACCGAGAGCGCGTTCTGATGAAGCCACGCCTGCGTCGGGAGAGGTTTCGGAGCGCTGAAGGCCCTTCCGACAATTTCCCAGCCCTCGGCGCGTTCTTGCTCCGTGAGCGTGAGACGGGGGGGGGGCGGGGCTGGTCTCGCGCGAGCTAGTGGACTCGTCCGACTGGCATGTGGGTTGAGGCGTGCAGGGGCGGGAGGAAGGTTCGGCAGCGGCAGCGGCGCGCGGAATAGACTCACCTATCTCGCCGCTTTGTGTGTGGCCGGCTCGTGCGCTGCGTTGCGGCGGCTTCCTCCGCTGCGGCTCTCCGCAGCCCGCTGATCTCCTCCTGGAGGGCCGGATCGGTGTGGCGTGCTATCACGCAGGTGTGCCCCAAACTGTTGTCCAGGTATTGGCAGGCGCGGCACCGGTTTCGTCGCAGAAGAGAGAGCGATCTGTTTGATTTTTGTTGCGCGCGGGCGCGCGTCTGGACCGGGCTGGCGGCAGGATGTTCTGAATGCTGTTCGTCCGCATTCATTGCTGGCGGACAAGCATGGTCTGAATCGGTAAAATTAATTTCGTGCAACCTTTACACAGTGTTTTTAGAACGAACACTAGGCGCAGGCAATCTTTTTAGCACTTAAGCGCGCACACACGCGTAGCGCGCGGCTCGGGTCAGCGCTACGCACTCCGGCGCGGAGGGAGCTCAGACCTCACGCGTAGACGCACCGGAGCGTTTTGTGCGGGGGCGGAAGGTTCGTTTGGACGGAGCGTTTTGTGCGGGAGGTGCGGGCTTCGACGCCCACGCACCGAATCTGAGCCGAGTGAGGCGAGATCGGCACCTGGTGTGCCTCGGCAGACAATCTGCCCCGAAGTATCGAGCATACTTCACAGTGCTCGAGACTCGAACGACATGTGCCTACAGCACTTCCGCGCCAGACTTGGCCGGACACGTTTTGCGGTGTTTTGCCGCGAGGAAACCAGAAACGTTACCCAACCCAGGGCTTCTGCGACAGCCCTTTTATATGCTCGGGTCACATGACTTCCTGCGTTATCTTTCCCTCACGCACTCGTCTTGAGGCGTCTGCTTTTTCCGTTGCAATTTGCACACGGCACCTACAAGCCCTCTCCCCTTTTGGACTTTCCCTGAAGGGTTGGCCTTTATTCGGAAGCCTATTTTTGGCTCCCTCATTCCCATACCTTGCAACTTGTCTCTCTGAAGCAGGGAGTCAAGTCTATGACGCTACACTTCCAATTCCGCGTCTTCGAACTTTTTCGGTTGATCTGGGCGTTCTCTGTCAACTGTATCGAAAACACCATTTTAAAACGTCGAAACCAATACTCACACTTTTTATCCACGCAGAATGTTTGCCATAAGTTTCCAATAGCACTCGATGACTTTCAGCAGCACTTTTCTTCGAATTAAACAGAAAAAGTAACACTTCCCGCAATTGGTGTTTTGTTGGCTCGTACTTCGACATTTTCGGACTTGCAAACAAGTGTGTTGTTTACACATCAGCCCAAAGTCACATACTAAACAGTAAAGCCTATTCATAGAGCTTACACGAGAATATAGTTAGAGAAGAGTCTGATGCGATATAGCACAAGTTACGCCATCTATTGTAAATCCCTCAAAACTAATTCACACACCCTGTACATTTCCTCCCACACCATCTACAACTCCTTTACCGTGAGAGGTGGCGAAGTATTTCCACGCGAAAGTTGTACCGTGCTTCTCAGACAGGATGTTCAGAAGTTGCACCATGTACTTGTTCTTAAATTCTGACCCTGAGCCATCACTCCAAATTACGTCTTCCTTTGGTTTCATATCATTTTGCTCTCTATCAGTATTGTGATGAACCCGACCTGCCACATACGGCAACCCACGCATGTGAGCAATGCGCGTAGCACACGGTCTGGATACCACGCAAACGGGGGGGGGGGACACCGTCACACCTAGGTGTGTCAGTAATCGGATGACAGGTGTGCGCGTTAAATTTATAAATAAAGGGCGCCAAACTGGCACTTACCTGACACCTGGCACCGGCATACCTCAGGGGTGAGCACTCTGTGAATGAGGGCATGCACTGGGTCCACTACTACGTATACTAAGTTATAATAACTACAAAGTCATGTTCCTTTTTAAGTGTTAATCGCCTGAATGGCGAGAACACGTTTATTGCTTGTTAAAATACATTTTGATCTGAAGGTTTCTTAAATTAAATTCTAATATTACTTTTACAATAGAGGACTTTTTTTTGAATGTCTGTAAAATGAATACAAAAATAATGGTCGTTGATTCTACCTCTTTCGATGATTGCACACCTGTGGTCGCCCTCAAATCAAACGCTGTCGCGAACCGCGTTGCAGCAAGGCGCAGCCAGCCAGAAGCAGCAGTTCATTCGGCGCCACCGTTCCTTCCCGTTCCAGTACTTCGCAGATCCGACGCTCGTAGTCATGAAATGATTGAAATGAGCCCCGATCGGTGGGTATCGGAGGGGGCCGTCAAACGCCACCCCTATCCGTATCAGATCAGCCTCGATAACTCGGCTGTACTATCGATCCTTACGTATCTACGCCGGTCCGTTGAAACGGAATAAATTCCAGTTTGTGATTTCAAACGGGGCGGCCTGCACTCCGTTGGTCGGCCAACACTAATCGCTGGCGCCAACTACCTCTCCTCAACATATCAGCCTGTTTGCTATGCCGTTCTCTCTCGCCTTCTATCTGTCCTCCGATAAAAACCCTACTCTCTCGAGCTTCCTGCTTCGCATCCCCACTCTCTTTTCTAACTTCGCATATCGCTCCTTCACGTGATCAGAATTTCAAATGCTATTGGTCGAAATCTCAATTTCTGGAATATTCGACGCGAGTCGGAAGCCGATAGGGCATTTCCTAACTAACGTCATTTTCTGAGCGCCTGATTGGTGGTCTTTGTTGTGCGTGTGTTTTGGCCAGTACACCAGACCTTTCTGCTGTTTCCGCGATGATTGTATGTGTCCTATGGGATTACGTAAACAGTAGCCGGGATCTCTGTAATTCAACTGTTCCGGTGCCTCGTGTGCACAATGGCGGGCAGCCGCCCGCTCTTTGCCTGAGGGGTTGTCCCGGGAGACGATCCTACCCTAGTCGTAAATCTGGGAATAGATCGAGAGGCGCGTGTTCGCGCGTCTTACGTTGAGCCGTGTCGAATCAGGGGCTGTCCTAATTGGCGTGACAGAGGGGAAAGTTTGGGTCCGGCGACATGCAATGGCCTCATTGCAGTATGGAAGATACTTTCGTAAAGACGCCGGAAACATAATAAAATTCCGTTCTTTTAAAAAGGCCTTTAAAAAATTTCCCTTTTTTTGAAGGCACCACTCTGAATTCTCTTCAAATTTACGTGATGCATGAACAAGGGTAAATCAGAAATAATAGTTTCAAACAAATCTCCAACCTGACCCGAGATCACAGAGATTTGCCATTTGTCATTGGGGTTTGCCCATACTTTCCCGGAAATTTCTTCTCAGTATTTGTTGGAACCAACATACGTTTTCCATTACTCAAGAGTCACACAAGTTCTGCCATCAAGTAGAGTTCACACTAGTACTGCATAAGATATTGTTTGAATAGTTGTATTTCAGAGCTTTCAATTTCAGTATAAAGTTTTCATGGATCCTACACTTACATTGATCCGATGGTGTATCATTCATAAGAACATTTTTTGGCCGTAGGCTACAAAATTTGGAAAATACAATCTCATAGTTCGGATTTTCCAGTTTAAAAATTGCAAATGCTTCTCTCAAAAATATAGTCAGGTAGTGGTTCTGCAATTTCAATTTATTTCCATTTTCCCACACTGTAACACATTTTCATTCCCGGGCAAGTGTACACCATGTCAGGCTGGAAGAAGAAATCTCTTACCTCATCGTAGTTCTGAACCGGAGCCTTATACATTGCATTTGTTAGGGATACCTAACCGTTTTGCCAATCCATTTACTACAGCCTTTTGCTTCCGTGGTGATTTAGGAAGCAATCTCACTGTTCTCCATAATGCTTTTCCTAGTGGCTGTGGACGCTTGTATGAGGCAGGAGTGATGGCAGTCTCTGATGATTCTGGTGTGGAAGAGGGATCTGACTGTACCGATGTTTCAGCACTTCTTAGCTCCCTGGAGTCTTTTCCTGTCTCTTTCATATCGCTTTAACTCTTCTAACTGTTTCTTACTCATACTTTGTCGCTTTTTTCTCTTTAGTTCTTTGACCCGATTGTTTTCTTTCTTCTGAAAGTCTGAATCTTCTTGCTGTAGACGCTCTCTCATTTTCTTCATTCTAGTAGCACTTGTACTTTTCGTAGCCGACATTATCACAACTAAGTGAGAGAGGAAAAAAGAAGTGTTACAAACATCTGTATTTCCCAACAATGCAGTTCATTGAAATAAAACTGATGTAACAAACAAATGAAAGCTCTAAGAGAAAGCATTTAAGTGAAAATAATCAAATAATTTGTAGTGATGTAGAGAAGCTTTTCGTATTGTAAGAGTCAAAATGGACTCAATTACCATCTTTTAGGTTATATTCAAACATACTGCATTGTTACTAAACAAAATAGACTAACCATTAAATATCATAGGCACAGTACTGCATATCAGGTAGAGCGATGCAAAATCTGTCACTCAGTGGACCTAAAATAAACTTGTTCCACACAGACTATTTGGGATGGTGCAGATCTAATCAAGTATGTATTGATCAAAAACCTTTATGCTAATTTATACAATCCCCCAGGAAATTAGAAGAAATGAATATATTAGCTTTTTTCAAAACTTAACCTATTTCTGTCACGTGTGGGACAATGAAATTGGTATTTATGTACTTCATTTGTGTGGTATTCCGAATAAAATGAAAAGCAATAACACTGTTGAATTACACAAAAGAACTTACTTTTCACAATTATACAGCAGCAATATGTCACGAACACTTCCTTTTTCCAAACCAATAACGAAATACACTGTTTTCTAACTGTGTCGACACTATCGTTTGGAGCTAATCGTTTCCTAGCAGTGCTGACACACTAAAACTAATAATCTGCCAACATTACCACTAAATGTGGTTACTGTGAATATCAAACAAAGCATTTATTGTAGTTTTGTCATTTAAAAAATTCAGTTTTAAGAGAAATGTCTTCTTTTCTATGGAATGGCCCTAAAAAGCAATTAAAGAAAAGTGCAGGATGGCTGACACGCATTGAACTTTTATTTCGATGAGTATTAATGACTCCTCATTCATTCACATATGCAGCTTGCATGATGCAAACTTGTTTTGCTTGAAACATGAAAATTCCGGGTATGTACTACCCTATGGTTAGTGTGCAGTGGAGTTTCTGACTTGTCTGCATTGTACATATTATTCAGTTTTGCTGGATTTTCATAAAATATTTCATTAAAGTGTACTTAGAGATACTCGAGAAGCGGAAAGGTGTTCAGAAACATAAAGGGGAATATATTAGATACTAAAACGAAACATGTGATGAAATGTTGACTTTGTTATAATTAAAATTTAAACAAGCCAATAAACAGTATTGTAACATTTGGCAGAAAGATAGCGCTAACAGAGAAAAACCCGAAAGATGGAACATCTTCATTGTTTTAGTTTTCTTCGTCGCTTGAACTTTCTTCGCTAGAATCTGTACCGGTATCAGGCAAGGCAAATGAGTCACTTGACTGCAAATCACTGAGGTCGGAAATCTCTAATAATTTATCGTGAGCTAATCAAGAGATAATTATAATCAGTTTGGTTTGCACGATTGTTAAACTGGAAGCAAAGCAATATAACTTTTCATGAAATCGAGACAGCCAATTAAATAATTGACCATTCTATCAAGTTCTTGTAATTGAAACTAATAATGATAATAAAAAATCTGGAAAATTATCAGGAAAATCGATTACGCTTAGTTCGAAAACAATACATTGATGCAGCTTAATTACCGGAAGAATATAGAATCGTTTCTAACGAAGATTTTTATTTTGCGAAAGAAAAACTAAACATAAACGATGTGTGAGGGTTAATGATAAGGATATTTCTGATTGTAATGGCGTGAGCCATGGAAAGTCAGGCTATGATTATGATATTAAGAACCAATTATATTTCTTGCTTGGTACTTACAGTAAGTTGTAGGAGATTATTTATCTGGAGTTCCATAGATTTTCTTCATACCATAAATCATAATGCTAAAATTTCAGTTATTAACAGATACAAATTGTTTTGGTTTATACTTTTGTAAACATGTGAATTTGTTATAATAAATCATTGTAAATGTTGAAACGTGTTTTATTGTAATTATCTTGTATTATGTACTACATTTGATATGAAATCATACTAGTTTTATAATGTGAGTGGAAATAATCAAGCACAACAATCACAATTATATTTATTACCACATACCCAAAGTTAACTTTCGGGAAACACTTTCCCAATCTTCAGTGGATCTGTAACATGGAGAAAGAAAAAATCAGAAAATAACATGAAATATAGGAGCAAATAAAAATATAGCAAAACTACGATATAAAAATGACAAATATAAAATTAATAATTATTGCCAAAGCAATGTGTATCACACTAAAACATTACAGAAGATATATAACAGAAGAATGAAATGAGCTGGGAACGGCTAGGAGGCCATCTGGAGAACTGGAGAGTCGAAGGGGCTAGTCAAAAAAAAATTTAAAGTGGGACCGCTTTTATTAAGGAACGACGGGAGAGAAAAATTAGAATTTTAGAAAAGATTTAAATTATTTTGTCTTAGTTGACTAAGTGAAAGATTTTAAAGTAATAATTAGGAACAAAGGTATGATTAAATTTAGTACCTTTAGATACTTCCACCTGTGCGAATCATTTGATCGGAAATGACCAACCCAGCGAAGTGAATCTCAGCCCTAATGGCTTTCCGTCTGGCGTATTTTGGATTGGACACCCGGTCATCACGCCACATCCACGAACGAGCCAATGATATGAAATGGCTTCCATGAAATGGCCAAAGATATTGGATAGTATTACCTAGATGTACGTGTAGCATAGCGTTACAAATTTAAGGCTGCCATATTGTAGGCAACTAGGTCCCTGGCAGGTGCTGACAGGCGTGTTGTATGTCTGTAGGTGAGGAAAGTTGGTATTTCCCTTAAATTATTTTAATCAAGTAAAACGTTAATAAAGTATAGACATTCACTACTTATGTAAAGTTTTATAGCACATAATAGTTGTTAAAACTAGTCATTGCCAAATATTGCACACTGTTCAGTTTGGGTGATCACAAATAGACTTTTGACTAATGCTTTTATAATTTTTTAACGTTAAATAACTGCTATTTTCAAATTTTATAATAATATTTAATATTGATATTTAAACGTCAACAAAACCGAAATAATTTTATGCATTACAATTATTGTAAAATTAATTTTATTCATTTACATTAATGAATTTGTTTTTATATGAACAAAGAATATTACATGTTTATAGTTCAAATAAAATAAATAATATCAGGAAGTCATTTTGTAAACAAATTCACCAAAATTATTGCAACTTTTTATAAATTGTTTCTTTGCGCTTTTGTAATCAATTTTTGCATTTAATTGTAATGATGGCAGGCCAAACAAAAGAGACTTACAGAGAAAATGTTGAAAAACAAGATAGTTTTGATTTAAATCGTGGCTATCCGAGTGGGAGCGTATCAAATTTCTTTAAATTATTTTCAATATTTTCGGAGTAGATTGATGAAGATATATCTGGAAAACACGAAAAGTCGGTGAAAATTGTTTCCAAATTCGGCCGTTACAGACAACGTCAAAGAAACTGCCAAGTGAAACGGACAAAATTGAAGGTAAGTAGTGAAAATGGATCGCCACGAAGTGCTATATTATCCTGTTTTAAAGGTAAGTAAATCAAATACACAATTAAAGAAATTTTAGAAACATTTAATTAATAAATAAACGTTACGCTTAAACCAACTTTGCATTATTTTAAAAATAACTTATCAAAGGTCGTAGAACACTAAATTTACAGTTAAACAAAGACTCAAAATTCATATTCGTTGATGTTTAATATGTATTTTTCAGGCATGTGTTTATCCGCCAGCCATTAGGTGAATTGTACTACATTCACTGGTAACGTCCAGAATACATGAAAAAAATATCAGAACCAAATAAAATCCAGTGATCGCATCAACCTCTCAGGGTTATTAGCAATTCATTGAAAATGTTATCAAAATTCCCAAATCAAAACACCCCTAACAATAATTTTATTAACCCAGCAGAGTGGACTTCGGCTGTAACGGCTTTGTTGTGACGGATTTTGGATTGGACACTTGGCCACCACGCCACATCCACGAACGAACGTAACTTGAAATAGATTGGCAAGGCGAGTGCCAAACCGGCGGGAGGAACAGGCAACGTAAACTTCTGATATACCTTTTAGGCTGGCGCTGTATTAATTTAAAAAGTTCCTGCTTAACAGACTTCAAACTTGAACCATTGCTCCTTGAGGGTATCATTTGCTTCAGAGTCTGAAGTTCAAACAGCAAGGGAATATTTCTATACTGCGATCCAGTACTTCTGATTGCGACACATTTCATTGCAATTTTTTATTAATTACTCCACAGGATGCCCAGTGATGTACATTACTTTTTAATATTATCAGATTCCTAAAAATTGTATTATGAATTGAATAAAAGGAAAAGAGAACTTTCAATCTCTTAATAAAACACATGCCCACAAAAAAAATTTCCATAAGAGTCTGGACTACTGTAAACTTATTTTTATAAAAAAATCAGGCCACTAAAGGCTAAATTTTTTACCTTCTTCAATAACAGAACTTAATTTCAAAGTACTTTCGAGGGTAATTCATGATGGGTCAATCGATTGAACTTGCTACATAAAGCCAAAAATCATGAAATTTGTTTGAATGGGACTCTCAATTTTCTTTCTAAACAAAAACCTATAATTTTTTAAATATAAAGATAAGAGCTAAGGATTCAAGAACTCAAGAAAACTTATACAAATTGCATTTCTCTCTCATAGTACGTCACGTATTGTTTTAACATTAAAAGATGCAAATGGTGTTGCTATGACGAAATATACTTGAAGTTTTAAAAATACTTTTCAACTCCATATCAGAAATTTGAAAGGAAAAGAAGGTAGCAATGAGAATGAATGCATAAGAAACACAGCTTTGAGTAATTATTTTATTAATTTTTCTATTTTTTTGTTGCATAAAAATATATAATTTAATGTGGTAAACACAGAGTAAATGGATATTAATGTCTATAATATTTATTAAATAAAATAATTTTATAGATGCCTGAGCCAAAGACAGTTCTACATAATTTATGTACAAAGTTCATCCTCAGTATGAAACAAGAGTGCAGTAAGACAGTTTCACAAATGCTATGCATCTTACTGTATCTAACATCTACTACAGAACACTTTTGTGCTTTCTCTCAGGACTTATCTATGGTATTGCACCTCTATGTACATCTTTCCACAAATTATATATGTATCAGAGTATAAAAGATATTGAGAAATTGTGTAGAAAAAATTTAGGAGTGGCAGACTTGAGCAATAGCAGAAATTGACTTATTGTATTAAGCTCAGACTGGAAGGATATAGTAGAACTGAAGCTGTGCACACACTGCTAGAGTAAGATACTGTTTTACATCTACTAAGATCTATTCAATGCTTTTCACAAAATTTCCAGCCTGTAAAGATTTGTCATAATACTGACCAAACAAACCATCTACTGTACTAGCTAAAAATATTTCCAGTCTTTCTTTACACTTTGAAATAACATAACAAATGAAAATAACAATAGATAATGTTTGCAGTTTAATAACACCACAAATGGTATTGACTAGCATGTTACTTGCTTGAATGTTTCAAAGTGTAATGTTAGAAGAAGACCGGACTCTTTAGATGCATGTTAAACATTTTTTGACATCAATAGACACTTGTGAAGTGATGTGGTATTACACATGTTGAACATAGGTACAATATGTTAGCAACATCAAAAACACATTTGTTCCATATACTTATACATATATTGGTTTGCATTACATGAATTTTACATGTACTGTGGACACAGGTCAATAGCACATTTGGTCACAGTTTACAAATTTTTAATGCTGTAGTTGACTTGTACGTTTCAATAAAATGGAGTTGGAATATTTATATGTTCTCACATGTTCAAACAACATATGTATAAATTTATACATTTAACATTTTATTTGGATTATACACTCACAAATATGACACTTTAAAATCAGATATACACTCTATTAAATATATTTTGAGTCAAATTTGACTCAGGATCAAGTAATAATCCTCTCTTTTCATTTCTAAATGTTGTATGATTCATCTTTTTGCTTTAAAGTGAAAAACTCAACCTATAGTTTTCTGAAATGAAAAAATAATGCAGATATTATTGATTAAGTAGGAAGCACATGCTCAAGATTCTAAAATGTTATTAAATTATTTTATCAAACAGGAAATAGGTTGGTTTATGCATCTATTCTTTTCAAGAGGATCTTTTTCTTGCACACAAACTGAAGCTTAAGGACAATGCACAGAGAAACAAACAATGTGGAAGGCAGAAGATTAATTTCAAACATAACATATAACAATTGCTTCAAAAAATTATAATTTCTGGAATAAAACTGATTGATTTTCAAAAAAAATATTTAAAATTGTGATTTTTAAACAACATTCTAAAATCAATATTTTTTTCGTATCTGTATTCAGTTTTAGATGTTGACCAAGCTGTTGTTTGGTATGTAACAGTATACACACAATATATTACTGTTTTTAACATGGTATAATTTTTATATGGTCCTAGAAATCTATTGACTGGTAGTTCTGATTTTGAATTTGCTACTAAAATTTGCAACTTTATGGAATGTGTTGAAATTGGACAATAAATCTTGCCTAACATGTTTTAACAAAATTTTCAGTCTCTCTGTATTTCAAGTCTTTAACATCGCTTTAAGAGAATTTTTTGTTCATGAATGCATGAATGCCATAAATCTCATAATCAAGCTTCATGCATGACATACCAAATATATACTGATCAATTGCAGTGTCTCTGAGGCAGAAAGCTGTCTTATTATTCAGATCAGCCCTAATGATTTCATCAATACTTTCATATTGAAAATCTGCTTTTTAAAAGACAAAAGTGGTTGTTTTCTGTCATTATTAAAATATGTTATTACAAGTATGCTTTAAAGAGTTTAATAATCTAAGATCAATATGAAATAACATCAGAAATTCTTTGAGGATCCAGTGACAGTCAGCCAAGAATAGTTTTGCTTTCTTTCTTTCTTTCTTTTAAAAAAATAAAATATCCAATTTCTGTAATTTCATGTTATATATCCACTATTTACCCAGGCTTTAGAAGTTCTATGTTCTCTTTATGTACAAATTGGATACAGAAATAATTTTTTTTTGCTGGAGACTAAATAGGTGTAGTAATCTGTAAACTACAAATATTTTGCAGAATGATTGTCCTGGCACAAATATTTTTGTTGAAACTCGTCACAGAATACACAGGATATCATAAAATGTAAGAGAACAGCAATAACTGTAAGGAACATATTTCTCAAGAGTTGCAGTGTAGTCTACAAACTTTCAAGGATCCATGTGCAAGTGTCAAGTGATTTACGAAGAATTCTTCATGAGCTCAGAGGCATTTGCAAATCTGCAAAAAGAGAAAAAAGCTTGCAATAGTTTTTGTCTTTAAGATCTTTTAGCAAGAAATGTTTATTTTCAAATGTATCTCAAGTCCATCCTTCAAGGGTTCAAGAATCTCCTAGCAAATTTTACAGAATGCTAAAACCATTTAGAAGGGTTCATTAGTAAGACTAATATTCCAACAATGATATACCATTGTTGGAATAAGAGAAGTGTTAATTACTAGGGACTATCCTATGGACATTACCCCTAAACTAGAAAACTTACCACAAACTTCTCATATCACTATTTGTGCACTTATTATTAGGCACTTATGCGTTGTTTTTGTTTTTTGACAAAATCTTGGGCCATCTTATCTCCAGTTCTAGATTCTAGAGTTTGAAGTATAGGATGATCTATAACATTTGGAGAGAAACAAAATCAAGAAAATGGGAATATATAAAAGCAATTTAAATGATTATTGTTGAATATACTTCTCTCACTTTTATTTTTTTGATGCATGAGATTCAATTCCACAGTTTTCAATCCATGGAAATTGTCAATACTAGTGTTGTTTTCATCTACTCCAGGAATATTTCCCAGGGCCAGAAATGCTTCTCCAGCAAAATCATTGAAGGTCAAAACATCATGGTCCATAACAGTGAAGAGAATCATAGCTCCTTCCACTCTACATTGTTCTAAGGTTACTGAGCTGAAAAATGTACAAATTTTTGGGCACAACTTTCATCACCATAACATTTTGAAGTAATATAAACTTGTTCATTTTTGGTGTAGATACCATCCATAAATTCATTCAAATTTAATGACACCTACCAATGAGTTAATGTTCTCAATAAAATTATATAGTTAACTCATTAATATAACAGGGAAGTTCTAAAAGCAGGTATTGAATACTAAAAGTCAATTAAGATTATCAATGTAATTTAATTTTCAAATTTGTTGATTGCCTACTTTAAAAGTATGTTACAATTGGTAAACACATAAAAATGGTCTACAAAAATCCTCATAAAATTACAGCGGTCTTAGATATTACTAACTTCAGGAACTTCTAAGAGTTCAAAGATGATTATTTTTGTTAATCATTAGAGGGCTGATTTTAAAGAAATGTCATGTTTTTTCTTTTGACTTTAGAACAATGCCTTTTAGAATAGACATTAATTTTATGAAGTGGCCCCAAAAATGTCCCATTTCCGTAAGACTTTTTTTTTTTTCTTTCTTTCTTTTCTTTTTCAGTTTTCATCTGACTATGGTTTTGACTAATAAGTCATTTGTTACCTTTTGCTGTAAATTTTAAAGCATTTTTTGCTGATTTAATTGATTTTATTATCATTTTAATGGTACTTGCTTCAAATATTGTAATATTTAAGAGATGCAACAAATGTTCTCCAAAGATTTTCTGAGTAGTGTATTTGATTTCATCGCTCAGAAATTGTATTGTCAGCCATTGTGAGTGTGTAATCAAAGGTTCCTGAGACGTCTGTATATGATCAGTATCATTGCTGGTTTGGCAGATATCAGAATAACTAAAGATAGAAATTTCCTGGTAATGAACAGTCTAAAGTTTGCAACCTGAGTTCACTTGAAAGAAGGAATAACATCAATAACATATTTGACAGCTCGAGTAGTTCATCAGCACTGGTTTTCATCAAATTTTTTATGTCATTTTTCTTTGCTTTTACAGTATTTTAAAAACATTTTAATAGCATTTTACTGATATTTTTTGTCAGTGTTTTAGGTCATCAGAATTCACCCCCTAATGATCATACAGAGGGAAACAGTATTTAACAAAGTTACACATGTGAAATTTTCTTGAAATGGGCAGGCAATTAATTTTGCATGGAAGTTTTGGGCTGCATCAAGCGCAAATGAGGTGCCAGGTATACAGTAAAATAGATTTCATGTACTTGTCAATCATCGATGTACGATTAGTTACCTCCCTAACAGGGGCAAATGTCACATAAGAATTACAATTTTGTAACTTCGTATGGTGGACAATTTCACGTAATGATCACTGGCAAAATTGAACATCTTTGACAACTCTACACACCTCAGAAGTTTGTAACATTTATTAATAATATAATCACATTGAAAATTTGGTATGTAGCATCTCTGTAATTATTTATTATCTACCTTTAGTATATTTTATTGTAATGTAAACACATTTTTGCGACAACTCCTGTTTTATCTTGATTAATGTTGATTTATTATTATTGTACACTTACAATTACTACATTTAAATTGGCTTAATTTTGATTCCACTACTAATTATATAGTTTCGTTTGACATGACAGGTGACACAAACAACACCAGTCTTGTGTCTATTCATTGCAAAATAAATAAATAAATAATACTCTGATATTTACAAAATTAAATATACATTCTTAATATATATCTACATTTATATGTAAGTCTGTAAACTAGGATATATAAACTAAACTTTGTATGTCTGTCTGTAAGAAACTAATGATTTATGTATCTCTTGTTAAAAAAGTTTACTATACAATTAAAAAAAACTTCACTTCTCCCCCCAAAAAAAGTTTTTGTAGGTGCTCATAATTATTGGTACTCACAATTCAAAACATTCATCAAACATTGGATGCAAAGTTTTCTTTTGGACATTCGTTTGTTGTTCAGCACAATGAGCAAACACTTTTCGAGGGAGCAATTCTATAATGACAAAAGGATCACTGAAACCTGAAAAATAAAACATGGAAACCTCCTAACACTATAATAACAAATGACATAAATAATGTATAATTAAAAATTTTAAGTAAGTGAGGTATCTTGAGTGTACTAACCATTGGGGTCAAGTGGTATCACGTCTCTTGCATTTAGCACCTCCACACACAAAGAATCATGATTGAAATAGGCTCTGACAGAGAGTACTCCATATTCTATACTTTCTGTGGTCAGTTGATCTTGCAATCTTTGAAGGTAGTAGAGATGAACGAGCCCCTCTGTTTCAGTCTTATGATATTGCAATCTCTGTTCTACTCGCCAGTAAGTTGCTTTAAACAATCATATTTCATTTTACAAATATTTGTGAGAGCATAAATACATAATATATTTTATCATGACAATTTTGTGGTGTTCCATTAAAGAAAGTAGTTTTTCGAAAGATGTCCACTGAATTATTATTTTTTATTCTGGTATTTACAGGTATTTAATTGATTGACAAATGGAATTTTTGTAATAAAGCTGACACAACTGCAAACTGTAGCAAAAAATACAGTGTGTTGTTAGTCATGCCCTTAATCAGTCTTAAATAAATACTTGGTTGTGAGTACTTTACAAAATAATAATTTGCGTTCTAATATATTGGTTAATTGTAGAAGCTTTTTTTACTTTATACTTACTATTCATTACAGAATTTTTAAGTGAAATTACAGCATTTAGCTATTAATTAATTTTTAGTTTCTATCTAATGTTTAAAATGTTTTTTTATTTACAAATACCAGCACACATAACATTTGCTTTCTTCACAATGATGTGTGAAGATTCCAAAAACTTTGCACAAAATCTTTTCTTTTCTCATTTTAATTTTTCTTTCTATTTTTATACTCCTATTTACTACCTACTTTGTGTTAACCCATTCCCATAGTCTCATATTTAGTTTTTTCATTGGCAATTTTGGTTTCTTATAGTTACATTTGGGAACATGGAATGATCAGTGAGACAAAACTATTATCAATGAAATCTCTGTGAGTCAATGCGGGAAATTTGCTTCTTATTCTGTTGTCTTTGATTCATTTGATTTACAGCATATGTGACTGGTTTTGCCCATCAGATAACTAAATATAATTTTTTAGTATTTCTTCAGTATGTAAGTAATTTGTATCGCTTCAGGAGTTAGGAGAGGACTGTTTGTTAATTTTACAGTTAATTGCTTAAAACGAAATGTTTATATTGAAGAATGGTTCTGTCAGGTGTCTTCACTCTGTTTATGAAAATAACTTGGATATTGTGTGTGCGTGTGCATACGTGTATGCACACGTGTGTGCGCATGTGTGTACGCATGTGTGTACACGCGTGCGCGCGCGTGTGTAGTAAGGTTAAGACAACGAAACGGAAGGAAAGTTCGCGCTCGGTCCGTGGTTCGTGGCCCGTTTGAATGCCGATACTGCTCCGGCAGACAAGGTAGGAAGAGAGAGAGACGAATGACGAAGATGAAAGTAAAAGGCAAATGACTAACACTAATGACAAAAGACAAAGACGGAGGATCAGTAAGAAATGAAAGACAATGAAGACGAAGAATGAAGAATACGATCACCTCTATTAAGCGAACACTCATTAAGTGAACTTACAAGTGCGTATATAAGTGCCTGGTGGGCGCTGCTAGCTTTATTCCAAGAACGTATCAAAAGTAACGACACGTCGCCTACCCCTGTGTTTAATACGATGCATTGACGCCAGACGAAATTGTGAAGAGTAACTGTAGAATCATAGTTCGAGAAATTGACTGATATTAATAATTAAGTAACATTTAACAATTCAAGTTTAAATTTAACTTTTAACAACCATATTTTTATTTAGCGTCTAACACTTAATAACCATCTATACATTCAGAAGAAAATGCATTTCAAGAAGCAAACGATCAGTATAGCATACCGACAGAGACGAAGACCAGCGAACTTCTTTTGGAGAGAGTAATGTAACTAATTAAATTTGGGATAAATGACAATTATAGGAACAATGCATCGCATAAACCGTCGTTTATCCAACTTTAATTTCAAATTCTTCTCTGCTGCCGACAAGGTCAATCATACCATATACCCGCAGTGAGGTATTAAGACAAGAGCTGTGCAATGAAGTGAACAATGTTCCATGGGGAAAACCCTACAGAACTGTAATGGGCACAACGAGCAACACGCATGTGCCAGACTGCGCAACCACTCTTCATAGAATATTCACCACTCTCTTCCCAGGAGTTGCCTCTCGAGCTCGAGGCGAGACCTTGTGAGGACTATTACGAGATACCCTCTGTTACAGAGGAAGAGCTCAAACTCGCTTGTGAAAGGGTGAAGAACAAGGCTCCAGGTCCATCTCAAACATTGCCCTCAAAGGAGCAATTCGAACTTGCCCTAGTTTGAAGACTTATACGAAGCGTGCCTACGAGAGGGCGTGTTTCCAGATAAATTGAAGATGTAGCGACTGGTTGTACTTCCTAAGGGGAAAGCTCCAATAGAACAAGCATCATCCATCCTATATAGAAAGGAAAAGTACTGGAGAGATTGATTTGCAGTCGTGTAGAGTAAACGATGGGGAGCCCAGGAGGGCTTGCGGAAAACCAATACGAATTTAGAAAGGCGACATCGACAGTAGATGCCGCTCAACATGTAGTTAACATAACCCGGAAGGCAATACAAGGCAAAAGATGGAGAAGGGGTAGGAAAAAATACTGCGCTATTGTCACCCTAGATGTTAAGAACGCCTTCAATTCGGCAAAATGAAACTGCATTCTATTAGATTTGCGGCATATGAGAGTGACACAGTATCTGATCAAGACCATCGGCAGCTACTTTACGGGAAGAACGTTATTGTACCGCTCCGAGAATGGTCAACGGACCCACCCACAGAGTTACCGGAGGCGTTCCACAAACCTCCGTATTAGGTCCCCTAATGTGGAATATAATGTACGATGGCGTTCTCAGAATACAGATGCCAGAAGGTACCGAGATCATCGGTTTTGTGGACGACGTAGCGCTCACTATTGTGACCAAACGTGTAGAGGAGGTGGTTGAAATCGCCAATGAAGCCATATCATTAGTCCGCCAATGGTTAACCTCTGTCGGCTTGTATTCAGTGGACCACAAAACTGAGGCAATTCTTGTCACAAGTAGAAAGGTCCAAGTAGAATGGTGAATCCATCACCATTTTAGTGGGAGACAAAAACATCCATTCGGGTCCATATCTGAAGTACTTAGGAATCATGATTGCTAAATCTTAGCCTCGCGTCAATCACCTACAGTAAATCAGCAATAAGGCGGCAAAAGCGAAAATGGCCTCGACGAGACTAATGCCGAAAGTTGGAGGGGCGGAGCAGGAGCCGGGACGACTGCTGTCAAATGTCACCACTTCGATCCTACTATATGTTTTTCCAATATGGGCAGCAGCAATAAATAAGGCGTTGAGCAGGCAGAAGATAGTCTCGTTGTACAGGAGAAGTGCACTGAGGGTGGCTTTTGCTTACCGCACGGTTTCGTATGTGTTTCGCAGTGTGTGTAGTGGCAGGCATGCCTTCAATCGAGCTCCTAGTGGCAGAATGACGCAGGCTCTACCAACGCCGCGAACAGAACAAAGGAAAGGAAGACTCCATAGGCTGCGCAGAAGAGAGTCGCGACTCTATGATTAAGTGGCAGAGACTGTGGGACAGCTCGCAAACAGGGAGATGAACGTATCGACTCATCCCAAATATAGAAGTAAGGGAAGGACGAAGCTATGGTGAGGTGCACTTCCATCTCGCGCTGTTTCCGAGGGTATCTCTTCCGCTTTCACTGGTCTGAAGACCCGGCGTACTCTCACTGCTCAACAGTAGCGGAGGATGCAGAGCACGTTTCCTTTGTCTGGCTCGGTTCGAAGAAGAGAGGACACATCTCTATCGGCAACTCGGGTAGCAACTGCAGCCCGAGAACATCGTAAGGGGAATGCTGGCTTCTAGGGAGAAGTGGGAAGCAGTGGCGTCCTTCGCAGCCCAAATAATAAAGAAGCTAAGGCTCGTGGAGCGGGTGAGAATGGCGTACTGTAATGATGCCAATTGATTGATTTTTTCGTGTTTTCGGGGCGCGTCAACTGCTTTGTTTTAGTCCCGTTAGTGTAGTGTATGTTTTTTCTTGGGAGATGGTGGTGATCTTCCCCCGCTGGATAGGGAGATCTGGCGCCGACCTACCGTCGGCTAGTGGGGTTTCGCCTCAACCAGGACTCTCCCACCAGCGTGGCAGCGCCCCAGCCAGGATACGCTCGAAGCTCCCGACCGGTCTCCTGGAATATGTGGTAGTGTAGTGCATGTTAGTGTAAGTGTGTGTAAGGGGAGGGATAGGACAAGGAAGAGGAAGGAAAGTTCGGCGCGGTCCTTGGCCTTTTGGTAGGGTACTGCTTCGTCATTCGCCTGGTGTTGATCGGAGAAACCACGGAAAACTACCGATCAGAGCAGCCGGCCGTTAGAATTCGCCTCCAGACAGCGACTGAATTCGACCCAGCTGACAAGCGTCGAAATAGTGTCGAAAATTCTGCCGCCGTGGGAGTGAACCTAGGACCTCCCGGTCAGGAGCGCTGCAGTGACATCAGTTGATGCACTGAGCTACCGCTCCCGGTATAATATATAACGATGCCAAAGGGCTAAGGGCGCATGCTCGATTCACCCCCGCGAAGTAATGCCTATTGGTAGTTCCGTGGAGGTGAAGAAGCCTAAGGAGGTGGATTTCATGAGGAAAAGTGTCACACCACCATGTAGTACGGACCACATGGTGTCTTTTGAAGATGTACACCTACCCTCGTAATAAAAATATTAAGACAAATACGCGGGTAGGCGAGGAATTAATACGGAATATGAAGTTAAAACTAATTTAATAATCAAGATGAATTAATACGGAATATGAAGTTAAAACTAATTTAATAATCAAGATCATAATGACAAATATATTGTTGCTGTATAAGCCTCAATTTATTTATTTTTTATTGTTGTGAATATTTTAATTTCTACTTACCTGATTTTAGTTGATCCAGTGGAAGACCTTTTTGATCGGCATGGAAAAAGTCCACCAGAATTTCTAGAGCCTCATACAGCCGTTCATAAAAAACTGCAACTTTATCCTAATATTGGAAAAATAAAATTAAAAAGGCAATTATTTTCCGTAAGTAAATAATACAATAAATGGGCAAAAAAATGTAAAAAAGAATATATTTTACAAAAATTTGAATACAAATAATCCTTTAAATTCACTTTCTAAAATATTCCTGAAATATTTGAAAATCAACCTGTTTTTGGGTTGTTCTAAAAATTGAATGTGGAGTGAAGGAAAATAAGTATGTATCAAATATCGTAGATAGGAACATGTTGATAATACTTCTCACAGGTCCCTATATTTTTATTCTCACACTTCACCGTAAAGTTGCGGCTAACGTAATGCAGCACTAGTTTAAGAAATTTATGAGGAACTTAAAAAAAAGGTAATATAAGTGTCTCGAGAAGACTATTCTCTAGGTAAAATAATTTGGATAGATGTTTGTATAATATCTTTGAAATAAAACTCGCCGAAGCAAAGCAGAATGCGACGATATTCTTAACAATGTTTCGTAGTTCAGAATCCAAACGTTTTCGAAGCCTAGGAAGGCGATGATATACTTTAGCGACATCTGGAATTATGGAAACCTGTGTTTGATAATTGTGTTTTCGGCAAAATATACATGCCTCATTGTTGACCATTTAAACTTATGAGTTCTCATGACTAGTAAGATTAACGCCTTCCAAACAGTCAATTTGCAATATGTCTTCGTAGATAATGTTACTTCAGGAAGATTGCAACTTATTGCCACGAGGAAACAATGAAAACGTGCTTCATTAAGATCATTTTCTGAATAGACTGCAGAAGAAAATTGGACGCAGTTTTAAAAACAAAGCTTTTGTTCAGAAAGTGGATTAACTTTAATGCCAACTTACAAGGCCAAAATAATTTCTAGACATTTTCATGATGTAAATGTTTTGGGTGGTCCTCGTTAGCTCTCAAAATCCATACGTAAACTTCGAAGCATTAAATTTTATTTTTTATAGTAATTAATTAATTTTAAATCTTAAAAGTCTATGAAGAACAGACCATTTAAGATGGAGTTAACGTCATTTTTATTTCTCTATCTGCTTTTGCATCTCTAACCCTGATTGATTTATATATTGATGTATATTGATTCCATTAGTCTATAGTTAATGAATTTAGTCTACTCTGGAATCACATCATCATAATCTATAAAGACCTACGCATAATGTTTGACACCGATTTAAAAGAGCCCAAGTCCGCGTATAGCGCCAGCTGAGAGGTTCTTTTAAAGCTAGGGGAGGGGATCAATCTATAAATTTCCGATGTAATAACATGACTAGTAAATGCCTCACCCGTACGGCTAGCCGGGGGCCATGGAGGCTTCCCGAACGTTTGATAGTGATTGAGAAGCCCCTTTGACTGCCTAGAGATGTGGGTGAGATTTGTCGTTTGAATTCTTGGGGAGCGGTTTTATTTATTGGAAGAAATTTCTCCTTGGCGAGATTTCTGAAATAAAAAATGAAATAATTGCAACATTTCTTACCCCAGCATTCCCATCCATTTGCTGCCCCAGTTCAAGGAGGCATACGTCCCACACATCGTTCAACACGCGTTCGAAATTGCGGGGGAGCAAAGCGGCGTTGAGGGCGACCAGGTGGCTGTCCAAGTACTCCAGCAGCGGGGAGATGGCCTCGGACGTCGGGAGGGAGTCCGGGGACCACGCCAGGTGGAACATGGCCTTCTTCAGGGCAGGACGCATCTATCATTCAAACCAGGTCGTGAGAAATAGAATATTATTCAACTAGTTTATCATGTTAGGCTTAATTGCATAGGTACATGTTTTGAAAACGAGCGACGTTAGGAGCGCCTTTTCAAATTTGTACGAACGAATTGAAGCAATATTGAATAGAGCGATTTTCCTAAGGATGAGCCAAAGTGACAGCTAGTGCTGGCAACATAACTGGAGGTTTTGTGGTCGTCGTGTCCTTGAGTCCATTAGAATCCCTTCCCGCATTCGTTCGTTTGCAGTTGGCTAACTTGTAAGTGGCTTCGACTCTTCCTTTTGTGATGTCCTCGTCCGACAAAAATATAGTGCGCCACGAGAAATAACTGAAATTAGGAAGTGCAGTGTTATGTGCTCTTCTGTAAAAATTCCTTTTCTATTAACATTACATTGAATTTGCTTTTTGTGTGATAAATATTATGTTAATTTTAAAACCGAGACTTGAATGCGAGATGCATACCGATGCACGTGGCCTTTGTGCTGTTGTGTGGCGAGTTGTGATTGAGAGCTTTCTATTTACATTCGCGGCAGTTTTCTTTTACTGATGTGAGAACATGTTAAGAGATTTTCCACATACGTAATTAAATTTAAATATTTCCCCAACTCGCTTACGTGCATATATTTAAGCGAAACTCTTAGGCTTCTGCATAGGGATGTTTTCACAGGAGCCATTAGCACTTTATGAAGGGGTGTGGCTGAACAGCTGTCGCGGCGGAGGGATACTTCCCTGAAATACATGTGATGTTCCCTTGTTTTCACGAATTGTCACTTCGGCTCATCCTTAGGAAAATCGTTCTATAAAGGAGTTCCGTATGCTATACTCTGAACAACACCAATATGAATTTATAATGTCATTTAAGTTAATTTTGAAAACCAAATTTATACGTAAAGTTTTGAAGTTGGTACTATTGACGTCGGTATTATGAAGTCACCATTATTTCACATTTATGCGAAAAACGGTAATCGGCTGTGGTTTTTCAGCAGCCACCTCAAGGTTCGCTCGCTGCTTTTCTTTGTGTGTGTGAGCGCGTGGTTAATGACACTGATTCCTGCCATAAATAATACGTGATGATTTATGCAAAACAATGCCATTTTATGAACGGTTTCTTGCAAGGGAACTGGTCGTTTATAATGCTGATAAGATTTGTTTTCAACCAGTTTAAACAAATGCGTAAAATAAATAATTTAAATATTTTGTTGATAGATGCACCAAGATAATTATATTTCGCCTGTTAGTAAGAGCTGATTGCTTCCTAATATATTCCGCCAGAGGCGCAAAATATTTTTTTAAATCTAATATATTATACTGTACACTAAAAATAATAATATTAAATACCATGGTTTTTATAAAATTTATCTTGTTAATTTTTCACAAGGATTGGACATGAAGAAAGCCTGGCCAACGCCGGGTATTTTGCTCTATAAAATGAACTCGTGTGATACTTTACTTTGGCAGCAACTCGGCTGATGATCTGCAGTACTCGTGCTTCCAACTGAGTAGTGGCTCCATCTAATATGCCATAGAGAGCATTTCTCCATTGCTGTCTATTTCCGTCACCAGTTGCCATTTCTACAGCCTCTAGTATGTTGTCAACATGCAATTCTGTTCCCAAAGCTGCTAAAGAACGTCTGACATATTCTAAATCATTAACTGTCACACACATCTGTAACACAATGAAAGAGTTGTTACTACGTTTTCACCACATTAAACCTAGGAAAATAAAAGATTAAAGAGTTTACATTAAATAAAATTCAGGAATTCTAAAAGAAAATAAGTTATAATATTCTTTACCGAAGCAGAAAATAATTTACAAAAATGAGTGTTAAAATTTATGTTTACCAAAAGTAAAACAAATACGACTTTCTCTCTAAAATTAAGAGAAGCGCGTTTTTTAGGCAATCATTTGTACGTAACTATAAAGGTTTAAAAGAATGGTGCATATCATGTGGTCGGAGGTGGCGTAGTTTTCTTTCAATTTATATGTTCATTGGAAATTATTAATACAGATTTTCGAAAATGTAATTCAAAAGCATCGACGATAACTTATCAAAAACATCAACGATAGATGTTGCGAGAAATAGAGCTCCTTAGAAATTAAAATAATGCTCGGCTTATCTACTCCATCATTTTAAAGTATTTTTTGTTAATTTTTAGCATTGCACAAACAAATTCACATCATTGAGGTATAATATATTTTTGTTAAATAATAACAGGAAGCATATAGTAGAGATTTATGTATATTTTTATTAATTCAAATACAATGACCTTACAAGAATCATGCAATAAAAATAAAGGGTCCACATACTTCATCGTTGACCTTAAAGGGAGTTGGATCTTCATAGTAACCAGTATCTTGTAACTTCTGATGGATGAGGTCTGAGTAATACACGGCGGCACTGCATATGCACTGACAACAAAGTAAGCTGGTAAGTAATTGAAGTCAAAACATCACAAAAGTGTGCACATTTCTTCGGTACACAAGAAAAGTAAGCCAGGCAAAATAATGTAATTTTGCAGAACTATGGTTTTATTCGGTACGGAGCCATTTATTTTGCGTCCAGAAATAATGTTTTACTCTATGTATGTTCCGTCGGTCTTGTGAACTATCTTAACGATATTTTTACTAGTAATAATAAACTATTATCTAAACGTAATTCTCCTCAAAACAAATCATGACGATTTGGGAAATGTACTTTCCTTGTTCACCGACGAAACGATTTATTTTCGTTGAGGAACACAAAAAAATGTAGTATATGTAATCAGCTCACGTTTTTGTGAGCTCTAGAATATCTACCCCAACAAACGTCAAAGATGACAAATTTATCAAATGAAAAATAACTAGTGAAAGCGAACATTCTATTTTCGGGTAGGGTCAGATCAGTGTGGAACAGTCTAATGTAAAGATGAAAGACTCGAGGTATTCACAATATTAATCGTAATTGCGGAAAACTATAAAATCAAACATGGAACTATTAGAATAAACAATAATTACGTTTATCTCCGGAATCTAAATTATTTAATACCTAGATATTATATTACCTTTTTAAACGAGATAATATTTACCAAGACAACTCTACATAAAATTGTAGATTTACGACCCTTTCTTCCGTTAAGATCTGTTAAGTAGATTCGAAAAGAGGAAAATATTATTATTATTATTATTATTATTATTATTATTATTATTATTAATAATATTATTTGTTAACATTCCATGTTAGCAAAGGCCTCCTGCTAGGCAAGGTAGCTTGCATAAAAAAAAAGCTTCTCAAGCTTTGAGAAGAGTGTTTCTTAATTACTAACATTAGGCACTTGATTTTTAACACCATTTAATATTTAAAATTCAGCACTTGTGATTGTATTTTCCCCCCTTGATGAAAATTACACAAACATACAACTTTCGGAACGAGCCACATTACACACTGCGCAGAATTTATCTCAGTGATTGCATTGCTGTTACTTACATCGATGATTTTAACGACAAAATTATAAGATCCCACAAGGTCTGGCCATGCTAGTTGTCTCCAAAACTCTTTAATCTGTAATAAAAAACAGTTTATTATTAAAATCTTTCGAAACTTTGAATGGATCTAATGATTTGTAATTGAGCTTAACCATCAAAGAGCTCATTTATACAACGAATTCACTTCAAAACTAGTGCTAAACACACATACTTTCTCGTTTTTCCTGTAACGGATATGTGATATTGTAAATTGCATTCTAATAGTTATTCATCGATCTTGAGAAACACGTTCTTAGCAATAGAAGCTCGAGAATTTTAAATTTGCAGTTTTCGAAGATAAACAACTTTAAGAAGTTCACAGGTTTTAATGAAAATCGGACTTATACCATTTTCATAAGCACATATTACTCTACCGGAGGAAAGTATTAAAAATATTTTCTTGGCAATACCTGAAATCGAAACCCCCCTCCTCGCCTTCAGATGAAACGTTTGCGTGCTATTCCCAAGTTTGCCGAGGTGCTGCATCTCTGTGAGATACAGAGTTACTATGCACACACGCCATGCCGCGCTGCACACACCACACACACACACACACACACACACACACACATACACATACACACACATACACACACATACACATACACACACATACACACACACATACACACAAATATGTTGTGACATTTTTCAGAGCGTGCTGCTACCAAATGACTAGCGAGACCGCCTTATATGGCTTCTGTTCTTCTCCATCAACCCCGTACCACCTACCCGCTTCCTATTATATATACATATATATCGATCAGTGAAGCCTTCGAAGATTCAATTTAAAATACTCGAAAACCACCATTTTGAAAAATTATTATGAAAATAAATTTTAATACAAAAAAAATAACTTTTCCAATTTTCATAAATACTTGTGCTATTTCATTCAAGTAGTACAAATTGTTTTGTTTTACTAGTTGATCATTTCATATTTCTCATGCACAAAAACTATATTTGTCTGAGAAACCTAAACTTAGGGGGCAACGATACCAAGAAGTAAGGAAAGCCTTTCACCAATATATTTATTGTTCAAGACTCAAAACTGAATTGATGCTATATTTAATTATATTCAGACCCGAGGATCGTGGTATAAATCCCGCGATTAATTGGACTTCACTGTTACCCTTGCTGAGCCCAATTCAGATCATTGTCGTCCAGGCCTGACGGATAATGTGGGTATGGTGGATAGTTATACCTACACAGAACATTCCTCATAGGTACCTTTTCAGAATTTGAGGTGAGAGAAATATTCCATAAACGTCAAATTACAGTAATTAACGAAGTTTCTCGGTATTGCGTCGATTCAAAACGTATAAGCGATCAACTATGATGGAAGATAGACTCAACAGTATTGCGGTTTTTCATGTTTATGACCGGCAAAAGTAATTCACAAAAACTGTTAAATGAGCTTATATTAAAAAATGCAAAGTACAGAACTGTGTTTCTTGGCAAATGAACTCTGCTGAAGTAACATAAAATAAATGTGATGACAATTTAATGATAAACATGACAATTTGAAAAAAATCAATTTTGTATTTTCCCCTTCATATACATTTTCGGCGGGAAGTGGAGGAGGACTCCCATCTGGGCCAATTATCCACTCGGACTTAATTCCAATCGGCGGCCCTGTTGCCGCATATTATTTATATATATATATATATATATATATATATATATATATATATATATATTATTTATATATATTATTTTGCAGTGCATTACAATAATTTTTTGCAATTTCGTGTCAAAATTATTTTCTGTTTTTGAGGTACGGCAAAGTCACAATATTTTAAACATTTTCTATATTTACGGTCTTTACCGCGATGAAATCGATGGCACGCAATTCAAAATTTATTGCTTATTTATCCTTGAAAATAGATTTTATTACATGGGAGTTTTTGTTGTTTTTTCTCCTTTCAAAATTCAAAATTTATTGCTTGTTTATCCTGAAAATAGATTTTATTGCATGGGAGTTTTGTTTTTCTCCTTTCAAAATTCAAAATTTAAGTAGTATATGACTAAGTGTAGGGATCACAGAATTTTGAAAATGTGCACACATTCACTTTTCCCATGGCAGTCATACGCAGTTTTAACTGTTTTTGACGTAAAATAAATAAATAAATAAATAAATAAACGTCCTGTTTTGGTGATCTTGTTAAACATTATTATTTACTCAGAATGCATAACTGTTTTTTATATTGACAGAGACTACAATAATATTGCGTTTTAGGGGCAGGAATTACTGTAAGAGAACGTCGGAGTTTCCGTGATGTGATTATACGTTGACTGTTTTGGATTATTTTGTAAATATCTGATAAGCATTAAAAGAAGAAACTCTCACTTAGGGTCAAGACAGATTCTAATAATAAAAGTCTTAAACGGAGAAATAGTAACTTCTTACTTTTTCGCACTTCGTCACAACAGAAAGTATTGTAATTGTGTACCGGAAAACAGCGAATTTTCGAGAAAAAACCTTGCCTTGTTGATAAAACGTATTCCTGTATATAGTAAATTACTCCTTCAGACATGTTGTGAAGTCTGAATCCTCGTTTGGTGGGTGATACAAGAAAATCGATTGACGGAAAAGCGTCTGCCTGTGATGAACGCTAGCACCTAAATCGTTCAGCCGATTTTCTCCAACTTTGACATTCCTCGATCGATAAATGAACTTCAGGTCCTCTGATTTTGAAACGGATACTTTGACTTTGGGGAGTACTTTAGATAAAGTCTCAACATTTTTAGCATAGTCTAAAAAATGGGTCCAATTTTTTTTATTAAACTTTGTCCTCAAAAACCGTAGAGACACTTAAGAAAATGGTGCAGATCTCATTTTAGTTGAAGTCTCTGATGTTCCGTTACATAAGTTCATAAGCGTTTCGGCGTCTTCCCACATTTACAATATTGAAGACAGAGATTTTTTACTAATTAAATAGGTTCATTAAGGGCAGATATTGAAAAAAAATTATTTTTTTTAAAAAAAAGGATAGTTTTGCGTAATTTGTGCTTAAAGTTATGCAATTTATAAAAAAGAAACCTTTTCTCAAAAATCGCTCCATTTAAGTTAGTAAGAAACGCTTAAAAGAATGGCGCAAGTCTCATTTCCGGTGAATTCTCGAAATTTGCAAATGTAGAAATAATGCGAGAAAGTAGGTGCTGTAGCCACTAGTTACCTGAACAAAGATTGGTGAAAAAACACGTTGGGATCCATCGTTGACCCCCAACACCACGACAGATCTTGAAACAAAATCACGTTCAATTTTTAGATTTTAAGGTAGTTTTTGTGTAATTTTGCGCCAAATACAGTACAAACCCGGTGTTTCGAACTAATTGGGGTGTGGTTGTCTAAATATACTCTCAAATTATAAATGTATATAATAGCAGAAACAAGATACATCTAATCTCCTTTTACTTGTATGATCGGGTGCATGGTGAATTCAATTCACTCAATGCTGTCTTTCAGAAAATGCGGATGAAAACTGAACTTACAGAACATTTTCAAACGTCATGAAAACAACACAGTAGATACGAGCGGGTGTTAATAGAAAGCTACAAGTTTGGTGGGATATATCATTGAATTTTTGACGAATGAGGAGGCAAAAAATCGAGTCGGTGGACGGAATTCACAAGCACGCCTGGGTGCCGTTAGCAATGGAACTACTTTGAATATAATCAATTTGGTTCTTGGAATAAGGCACAATAAAGGATAGTGCACAAAGCCGTTATTTTCAGAAAAGTATTTCCTGTAATATTAGTAAAAGAAGAAGAAACCAATTGTGTAGAAAATCTACATAAAAACGTAAATAAATTTAAATTCAAAGTCACTTTTTTTCTGTTTCATTTAGATAGGTACTGATTTAAAATAACTTATACATTAATAGAGAACACAATATGTATTCTTCTCTAGTACATTCTAACTTATTTTCAGCGTATCTCTCACCTGAAAAAAACACGATGTTGCATCGACAGCTGACGTACTGTGTTTTACTATGAAATCACCAGTGCACGTCTTGTTCAATTCAAGAGCTTTACGAATACGATGCATTGCCTGAAAACATGTGTTGAATGAGAAGAGAAAAAGTTATGAAAGAGCCATTGTTCATAACAGACAGAGGGTAGCTACGTCTCGGGAGCACCCGCGAAGGGGGTTCAAATGGGGCCCCCGTTGGCATTGTCATTTTTATTGGGGGGTATCCTCATTCCAGACCCTTGACCATTGTAGAAATCACGACCGTTAATAAGTAGTAGGATATGGATCACGGGATCAGTCAATTAATGAAACACATTAGTTTGCTAACGTTTCGAAATATTTAATTCCTTCATCAGGGCTTACTAATACACAAACTGGTCAAACTTCATGTTCGCCTAGAACCCAACTCCAATATAGAGTTGCTGAAGCACCACACGTCCACTGCAAGTCCGACCAGGGCCACGGCCCGAAAGAAAGTCAAGTAAGTTAGTAAGCCCTGATGAAGGAATTCAATATTCCGAAACGTTGGCAAACTAATGTGTTTCATTAATTGACCGATCCCGTGTTCCATATCCTACTATTCCAGACCCTTGGCTTCGGGAGCCCCGATCCCGCTCATCGGTTGCACCAAACTAGCTACGCCACTGATAACAGACTGTTATGACAATAAATGAGTTATACGGATTGTGTTCATTAACATCTTAATCATCGCTCAGTGGCCATTTTTTTTCAATGCAGCTTCAAATTTTTTTAATGTATCACTGTCGGTATTGTACCTTTGGCCAACTGAAAAATTTAATGTCATCCTAAAAAAATTAATCGTGGCATTCTGTCTTGAAACTGAGAAAAAATTGGAAATACATTCCAACTATAACCAAAAATATAAGAGATACTTTAACACTTTTAGAAAATTACTTGTCCTAGATGGGAAAAAATAAGTTTGAAAAAAAAAATAAAAACAAAAAAACTGATAGGCACTCATAAAGGACCGGGATAAAGAGAAAATACAAACCTAAAAGGGAGAGGAATATCTATTTAATAAGTTCATTACTGGAAAAGTGTTTAATGTAGATGCACACTGCCCAGAAATATTTTAACTCCGAATTAAATATAAAAATAACTATATATTCAAAACCAGTTTAAATAGTATATAATGCATCATAAAAATGTAATATCAAAATTCTTTTCTATATGAAAGCCATTATGGAAATAATATCTATCAGATGTTTGTACTGTGTTAGTTCTTATGTATAAATGATAATGGAATTTAAATAGTAATATTCATTTGCGTGAAGATGAGCAAACCTTATATTTGGCTACATCCAACCACTTGTCCACAGCTGGCTCAAACCATTCATAATAGGTATTAATAGCTAATGATTTTTGATCTTGGGGTGGCAAATTTTCTCTGAAACTAGAAAAATAAAGTTCTTTAAGTTAGAGATACTACAAAAACCATCAACATGCTTCTAAAAGTGCAGAATTACAATAAAGGGAAAATAAATGAAGTTAGGAATACATGTTTTAATTTCAAATCTTATTTAAGTGAGTCATTAAAATATCGTTTTAATAACATTTTTCACAAATCTTTTTATCAAACGTGCTTTGTTTATATTTATAACAATGGTGTATTCTAATCTACGGAAATCTTGCACTTACTTCACTAACTCTTGCATTGCAAGATAGAGTTCAAATATGGATGTAGCAAGCTCTGCACCTGAAGGCATAATCAGCTCATCTGTGGGGACTCCAAGCTCTGTATTTTGCATTTGAATGCACAAAGCTGCAACCTGATGGCTCAGGTCATTGTGAACCTAAGGGCGTATCCACACATATTAATTTCTAGCACATCATCACAACATGGACTGATATTAGCATGAAGCAGCTTGCTTGAATGGCAGAACTAAGAGCTAGGAGACACATGCAAATGAGAAATGTTATCAACAATAATACTCACAATACAACTTACATTCTTTACAAAGAAAATGAAAACATCAAAATCCCACATAATACAAATTTCATCAGCAAATGAGATGTGACACATGAAAAGCTTTTTGATGACCATCCTGTAACACATCTAAACATTTGAAATATAACACTAGAAGAAAAAAATATTTAGAATAGGACAGTATGATTTGCGAATTTCAAACCGATAAAAAAGTTTTGTTTAACTGAATGGGTTCTTGTATTTAAATACTGATCATTTATTTCATTTTTTCGATATTAAGTAAAATATTTGTGATAATAGAGGTGGACAAATTATTAGCAAAAAATGATTTCTACAGGAAAACGAGTCTTAAGAAAAATATATCTTCTATTAAGAACTTTTGTAAAATTTCTATTAAGGAATAATATCAATGCACATCAATGGATGTAAAACATAATTTCAATAGTAACCACAGTAGATTCATGGTAAAGATGAACATTATATTTACGAAGAGTGCATTTTCGCAATGATTTCTATACAGCAAGCAAGAAGAAAATTTGATTCTTCAAGCATTTTTTCCCTTGCTTCTCAGAACATATCCATTTGCAATGTAATTTACCAACCCATAATTCCCAACCACAATAAATGCTGCGTTTTTATTTAAGAGTATTTAAGTGGCGCCTGGTTGCACCTAGGAGATAGTCAGTCACTAGTGTAGTATCTGCGAAAGTATAAAAGTGGGTGAAGACTTGAGAGGTGCTTCTATGAAATCAAGCAAGAGTTCGTGTCACTTCAACTTAACAATAAAATCCAGATCGAAAACAGGGCTATGGTACTGTAATGTTTTGAGAACACAAAGTAAAATGTAAAAGAAATGCGATTTTGCTAATAATTTTCCAATTTCATAATCAATGGACGTAAAAATTACATTATTTGGCATTTTAAAAAGAAACTTGTACAATTTGAAGTAAAACAACGTGTAAAAACTGATTGATTCATTTTATATAATAAATAAAGGAGTTGCACTGCTAAAATATTCGTCACATGGCAATAAATATGTGGTAAAGAATATGGTCATGTTAAGCAGATAATGCAGAGATATTTATAGCATTCAAAAGTAGTTTTTTCTATTGAATAGAAATCTAAAAATACCAGCATACGCAAGGACGGCTGCAGAAATTTTTTAAGGGGTTGAGACTTTTAAAGCCCCATCTGAACTAAAGGAAACTGTTACGTGTTTTGAATAAATTTATAAATAAAAATATCTACATCATTTAAATGTTTCTTTCAATTTGTATTTTTAAAATTTTTAAACAACTTGAAAATAATTCAAAGTATATTTTTTTAAATGTTTACTGTGTTACTACAATCACAGTAGAACCCCCTTTTTTACACATTCCCAGGACAAAGAAAAAATGGTGTAAATTACAGGAAAGTGTGAATGAAAGGAAATTATGTTGTTTATATAATAAAAAACAAAACATATATAATCAACTTTTATTAATCACCAACCTTTAATAAGTATATGTTCGCCTTTTGGAGCTTTAGACTTCAAAATATACATAATTCTAGTACTTCCCAAAACCTTTTTAGGAATTGAAAGTCTCTCTCAACCGCCTACCATATACAAAAAACTAACATGGCGTAAGTCGTGATTTATGAAAGCACAATACCCAAGATCAACGTGAAATTTTATTATGTTCAAAGAATTAGCAACAAAGTAACAACGCTTGTAAGGAAAAGGGATATAGTTTTTAAAAGCTGCTCAATAATATCAAAAAAGTAGAACATTCGCTGGTATAATGGCGGCATTAGAAGTGAAATGGTCGTTTGTCTAATCGCTTTTCAGCAGTGATACGTAGGCAAATCTCTTCTAATGTATTTAGGCCGCTCGCGTATTTATATTGTTATCAGTGGCAAGGCGCGGTATTTTTTGCGAAGTCATCACCAAGATTTGCCAAATATCCAGACCTACCTTCCTGAAGCGACTGGAGGATGGAGTATTCGAAATATTTTTCGTAGGCTGCTCTGTCGTTTAAGCACAACACTATTTTTTGTGGTATTACCTCTCCACATTCTTTTCAATAAATCTTCTGAACACCTTACGCCTGTATTGAGTGAATATCTAGTGAAGCTTTAGAGCAAGCATCGCTTGCCCTACTTTTCGAGTAACATATTGTGAATATTGTTAAGTGATTCCAGTCTGCTAAGTTTTCAAGAAGCGAAGCCTTTTGCTTCCAGCAGGACTTCGCCGCGTTGAACTTACATATCTCTCTACCACATAGTAGAAAAGCGCCCCGGGCGCGCCGCAAATAATGATGACTCTGCTTTAATCGTCCATAGGGTTGTAAATCTATGACGTCAGTCGTGAAAGCGAAGAATTGGGTTCATTAAAAGAACACGCTGAAGCCTGTTCTTTTAAAGGCAAATAATGGCTGCAACGACTGGAGCCTTCGGTCACCACACCGCTCCGAGTAATTCTTATGCAAGCCAGTAGAGCATAGCACAAATCAGTGCCTGCGGCGATGTCCTGCTGCCTAGTGAAACCTTTCTGATTTCAGCAATTAACGTTTCGTTTCGACGGTTTCAGTGCAGGGGTTAGATTTTTTGTTAATAAGACGTTCGCAAGCTGGATCGTACTAGCTCTCAGTGGTGTGAATCCCGGTTCGATTCCCGGTCGGGCAAAACTAGAGCTGCAGCTTTCTACGAGGAATACAATCTTCTAGTTTCTACAGCTGTGTGACGAAATAAAAGCTCAGCAGATCAAGTATGCTATATACGGTGAAGGGGATACGTCACCTTGCCACATGATTCCCTTATCTTCAAGCGCAGAAAATAAAAACAGAGCCCAGGCCTGGGACCACCGCTAGGGCAAAAGTCGGAGTAATCCGTCGGTAAGATGTCAAATACACACTCACACATACGAGTACATGCGTTAAAGAATTAGTGACAAGAAATCCCATCTTAGGGGTTGTCATTCGGAGCCCAGGGCATCGGAGGCTCCGGTGACGCACACCAGATGCCTCGGTGTAGCTACACTATCTAGAATCATAACACAATAAATGGCACTAAATGCCGTAAAGATAACAGTTGATTACAGCAATATTCTCGTAAATATCTCGATTTTCAATAATGAAATTCCATTTTTCAGCAGTGGAGTTGCTAACCTTTTTTGTTGTGCAATGGTTTCAACTTGATGAGTGTTTTTTAAGAAGTGGGCGTAACGTTTCTCGATGTAACCCTGGCAGTATGTGCGAATCCCGCTTGGGCATTACTGCTGTGCACCAACATGTCGCCCTCTGAAGCGGGACAGGTGGCCACTGTGCACTATGTGGGTCGGGAGGTGTGGCCCCAGTGACGGATCAAGGGGCGGAACATGCCTCCCTAAAAGCTTAGTTTTCGTGTGTTACCTTCTTTTATTTGGCAAAATTGATTTAAGTGGATGATCTTGACTGTCCGGGTGACACCGCGTCGAAAGCTGTGTTGGCAACACAGCCTTCGACGCGACGTCACCCGTACAGCCAAGATCATCCACATGACTCCGGCCGCGGAAGCCTACGACTTCAAAAATTGATTTAAATATTTATTTATGTTAGAATTGTGTAATTATTTAAAAAAATAACATTATGTAGTTTCTTTTATACACTACAAAAATAATTTAAATTAATAAAAAGTTTTGTTTATTATTTAACAAAAATCCATGATACTTCCCCCTCCCCAAATTTGTCGACTTGTCCTTCGAGGACATCACGTGTCAGTATGCAAACCTCCCTCCCACGCTTATCTGTGACCAGGTAGGGTGAGCCAACGAGTATAAAATCGGCCGACTTGATACCCGCCAGTTTTTTTGCTCTTGAAAACCTCTCGCTTTGCGTAAAATTCACGCCCTGACGGGGGCGTATTCGTGCTAGTGGGGCACGGAATCAAGCGGAAGAGGCATCTGCACCGTGTGCCTGCACTGAAGGACGCGCATCTCGCCCGAGAAACATGTAGATTAAAGAGTCCAGTAAACATGTGGATTATACTGTCTCAGAGGTCTTGTTGGGTCGTATATCGTTCGGTGAATAAAATGTTACCAAGTGGAACACATTGAAGTCGTAGGCTTCCGCGGCCAGAGTCATGTAGATGATCTTGGCTGTCCAGGTGACGCCGCGTCGAAGGCTGTGTTGCCGACGTTTCGACCATCTTATCGTGGTCTTCCTCAGCACAACAGCCCTGAGGAAGACCACGATAAGATGGTCGAAACGTCGGCAACAGGCACAACAGCCCTGAAGAAGACCACGATAAGATGGTCGAAACGTCGGCAACACAGCCTTCGACGCGGCGTCACCTGGACAGACAAGATCATCTACAAGTGGAACACATTGTTTATTTACTGAACATTACTCCTATATTGCTGCCCCAGGCATCTTTGTTTTCTGTGCGCTCCCCTGTGCCCTGCCCTCTCCAGTCTTCGTTGGTCTGTTCGGATGGCGAATGGGCTTGATATGAGACCCGTGTAAGTTGCACTGTGATAACGCCATTCCTTTCCTTTCCCTTCCCTTGTGCCTGCCTTCCCGCCGGTATTTTCGGGGTGCGCTCGGTACGAGCCTCCGGGGTCAGCTACCAACAAGAAGCAGGAAGAACACCCTGAGTATAACACCCCGTCACTGGCGCCCTTGGATAGAGTCAAACAGAAGTTTCTTTTCTAATTAACGAAGAAATTGTAGCCTACCACTAATAAAAAAAATGCTTCCACTCCTCAAATGGTATCTGAAAAGGTATCGATAAACTTCTTATCTCTGTTATGCACTGTGTTGCCATACCCTAAGTAAAATCGTTGTGCCTGTTTGACAGAATCCAACATGCGAGTATTGGCAAATGGAAAGGTGTTTTTTCAAACTTGATAAAAATGAAATTTTTCTGCAGTATGAGAGAGTTTAATATTTCAAATATTGTGTTTCCGCGTTTCTCTTCGTTACAGTGCAAAAACGTATATATTAGAAGATGTACAAAACTAAATAATGCGGGCATTGGACGTAGTCCAACGCGCGAGTACTCCTGCTATGAATGACTGCGCGAGGGACGGAAATATAATGAAAGCTTCAATATAGTTTGTAATTACTTATTTATGTTTCAATTATAATGTAAGCACATTCATAAAAATGTATTAATGTTATTAATTACGAAAAAACGTCATAATGAATGCATTGGGTTGAGTCCAACACTCGAGTACTCGTGTTATGAATGATCGCGCGAGTGACGGAATGATAAGGACCAGCGGAGTACATATAGTTGATTGAAAGAGTATTTTGGTAAGTATCACGGAAACTCAAAATACAAGTATGCATTCACAACGATTTTCTATCGTGCAAGAAAATAATACTCGCAATACCCACTGGAGAAATGTTACGCCCAGTTCTTAAAAAAACACTCATCAATTTGCACATAAAAGAAGATTAGAAACTCCGCTGCTCAAATATGGAATTTGATTATTGAAAATAGACATATTTACGAGAATATTTCTGTAATCAATTGTTATCTTTAAGGCATTTAGTGCAAGCCATTGTATTGATTATAGACGGTGTACAGTATAGAGAAAACGTAAGAGGGTTGAAGAAGCACATAATTGTAAAAGGAGTCGATGAAAGAAGAAGTTTAGGTATCCCTGGTCTAGGCAGATTGATTGTGTAGTTGAGTGTCAGTGATTATGGGCGAGTCAACTACTGAAGTCATTAGACCCGTAAGTGAAGTGCATGTTTTTTCATCGGGAGGAGACGGTGATCTTCCCCCGCTGGATGGTGAGATCCAGCACCGATCTACCGTCGCCTATCGGGGTTTTCATCAACCAGGTATCTCCCATCAGTGAGGCACTGCCCCAGCCGGGACAAGGTCTAAGCCCCCGACCAGTATTCCGCATCTGGGGTAGTGTAGTGCGTTAGTGTAAGTGTGTAAGTAAGGTGTGAAGATAGGACAAAGAAGAGGAAGGAAAGATCGCGCGCGTTCCGTGGTCCATTTATTAGGGTACTACTTCGACAATCGCCTGATGTTAACCGAAGAAACCACGGAAAAACTACCGATAGTGCGGCCTCAACGAGCAACCCGCCGCTAGAATTCTCCTCGGGTGAACTCGACTTATTTAGCTGGTGTCGAAAATCCTGTCCCTCTCGGGACTCGAAACCTTGGACTTCCCAGTCAGAGGCTCTGCAGTGACATCAGTTGATACCCTGAGCCACCCAAGCCGGGAGCATCTAGAAAGTCGAGAGGATAAAGATGTCACAGAAGACATATACCTACATTTATGTCTAAATTAGAGGCGATAACACCAAGTCTAAGACATTCAGGACAACATGGAATAATTCTAACTTTAATGAATCACAAACGTTCGAGTATTTTTAGCTCTACATGAGAACAAACGTACAAGATCCTGAGAAAAACATATTTACCGATTTTACGTCCGTGCAGTCGGGTAAAAGAGTTAACGGCGGGTAATTTGAATTCCAAATGTGTAAATGTGGGGATAGTTCTACATTATGAAAATATGGATTTGAAGAGATTGAAAAAATCGACTTAAAGACAGGAGGAAACGTAAATTCCGGGATTATAAAAGGAGGTTTTACTGAAATTTTGACTTTAAAAATTTCAAAAATACTTTAATTGTATATATTATTAAATGGATATACAAAATATATAACAGTTTGAAAGATATTTATAATGATTTGAAAATGGTTTTTAGTTCTATACCATTTCAAAACGGGTTCACGTCCCCGATGGCCCTCCTCTGAAGCCGCCCATGAGCATACACAATGTTTTAGACCCAATCTGAAATGTATGTAGACAGGTAATCATGAGTTCCTACATGTCATTTCTTTCTTTGGCCCAACAAAATCACTAGCTTGCCACAGGAATTCAATTGTGAGCTTCATTGTCATTAGTGTAGGCCCTATTTGTAACTGGAAAGCTCATTTAAGCAGCATGCAACACATTGCAAATAAATTAAATACTCAAAGAATGTACTTATGATGAATGTACATGCCTGAAACTTGTAATTAAAAATGCAATTTAAAGTCTGAAAACTGTGAAACAGACATTGCATTGTCCTTGAAGCTTGCTATGTTCAGCTGCATGGCAGAATCAAAGGCCAATAATTTGGCAATGAATAAGAAGTGCATGCACAGACGTGTTTTACATAAGAAAGCAAAAATATCTGCTCTCTCCCATTCAAAAACGCATTTTCACTGCAAATCAATGCATTAGAGTTATATTAAAGATGAAACTATGTATTCTGTGTTTAATCTTCTAAATCACTCATTCAGCAAAGTGCAATTGTGCGGTATGCATCAAGACAAGCTGAAATAATAAGCAAGGCATTTACAAAATCAATGTTTGAAATTGTTAAGGTTTTTTAAACAGTGGTTATTCATTGAGGCAATTTGTAAATAAAAAATGTTCAAGGTGTGGTGGAAATAGAGTGTGTCACATGAATTTCTAGTGAAATATTTGCAAGGACATTTCTCTTTCTCATAAAAATTAAATTTCAACTTGAAAGGAAAATATCATTCCCGTTCAGATATGTCAGAAACAAATAGATACTTTTCTTGTCTAGTAATTAAGGTATGAAATTAAATTAATTAGTTTTACTTAATAGAACGTGAATTATGAAAATGAAACGTTCTCAATTTTTAAACTTTATTTTAGAACTCATGAACTCTCACAGAAAACCACTGGTTATCCTATGTATATAAATAAGTTGGTGTGGAATGCTCTATCTAAGCTAAGTGATACAAGCAGTTGTAGCGTGCCTGCCTGCAAGTGGGCATCGAGCAATTTGGTACCTCCAGAACTTCCAGCTCTTTGCCCACATCCTCCGCCAGCTGAGAACATACAAGAGTATATTTATCGGTCAAAATCTTATCTGCTTTGCATTCTCACTGCCTTTCTGAGGAGAAATATTGCGATTAGGAAACACAAACAATAATTAAGTTAAAAGACATTGGCATGATTGAATTACACAAAAAACAAATTACATTTTTTCAAATTTCCACTTAAAGTCTCTGGCTAAAGTTGTCAAAAACGTATTACCATGCAACATATCTTTTGCAATACATTTAAACACAAATGTAAATATAAACACTAAACACACTTTATAATAGATGAAGCTTTAGAAAATACCAAAGGAAAATTTGATAGATAAAACAGTTTCACTAATTGAAAAAGATTGACGATATATTTCTTTAAAGAATTCTTTTGGAAATAAACAAAATTAGCAAAGGAAGTTCATTTTATATAGCAAAAGTTATAATTTCCAGTACATTCTTGAGTCAATATTTTCTGCTGCAAACAAGAACCAGTAACTTCCAAGAAATTTCAGTAAACTTTTATTTTGATGTATTTTATTTTATTTTTTTGTCAAAGAACAGTTAAAACTGTAAGCAACACATAGAAGAGTGTAATCCTTTACTACAAATGCCATTGTGTCAGTCAGTCAGTCAATCAGCCAGCCAGCAATAAGGCCAGTCAGTCAGTCTGCTAATTTAATGGAGTAATGTTAGAATGGTAATGTTTGAACATGTAAGTGAAATGAGAAATTTGGACTTTCTATTGAATTTCACTTGTACTATATTTTATTTCATTTGTAAGTTTACTACTGACTGTCTTGTACTACAATATTACAACTGTCCAAGATTCCACTTTAGATTTCCATTTTGAAAAGGAGGAAATCACTCTTTTTCTCTGAACAACCGTTGTCATACCTATTGTGAAAGAATACCTTTTATGAAAAAATAAATACTACTAACAACAGCAAAACTTGAGTACATTTGTGTACTGTACTGTACTATCGTATATTATTTTGAGAGCGTTGTAGATACAAAACATCGATCATTTGTAAACAGAATTCTGGTCATAAATGACCGTGTTGAAGGAAAATCCGTAGATCCCTCCTTACAGCAGAAATTCCCCCCTTCCCATCGTAAAACTTATCATAATTTCATAACATGCTCCCGACAAATAAGACCTGGGGAATTTTAGCATAGAATATGTCCTCAAAAAAGACTAAAAGTAGACCTATGTATTTAAATTTTTTCCATTCCAATCCATGTCACATAACATATAACATAACCTGTTTGATTTTAACAAAGATTTCAGTTATATTCAATATTTGGCGCATTTTGGAATACTCTTGGACACAATTTCATTCGTGGAATAGTCCAATTAAATACCTCTCGTACTTTGAAAATTCTGAGATAAATCCCATCCTCGCTTCGCGAGTGTTCTTGGGGATTTATCGACAATTTCCAAATACCTATGATGTTGTTTTTTGTGGAATTTTTTGTTTGTTTTTGAGGAAATTCTAAGAACTTTATTTTCGATGAGTGAAATGAGGGTTATCATTATGTTGCTTATACTCCTTCAATGGTTGAGGTAACATAACAGTGGCACACATGAAGAGTAGATTTTCATTGTTACAGATTGCTATTACTTCAAGTTTGCCAGAACCAACTTAACCAATAGCTTCACTCGAGACCTAAGCTTAGGGCTTGTAATTTTGCAAAGAGAATGAGTACATTTGAAGAAAAAACACGATAATTTTAAATGATAAAGTTTTAGCAATTAAAATTGACAATTAAAATAAAACGTATTGAAAATGTGATTCAGTTTCAAGGGAATGCTCAGTCACGTTTTTCGTCATGGCTTTTCCCCATATGCTGTACTATAAAATATTGATCTTCAACTAGTACTTATCTCAAATTTGCCAATTCGATTATATATTCATCTTGGATATCCATTGAAATCATAATAATTTATTTAGGACGAATTTATTAATATAAGAATGATTAAAAAATAGTGTGAACAAAATAAATATAGCGAAACCTGCCTTAAGCGGTCACCAATAGTTCCAACAAAAATTGGCCTTTTTGGAGATGGCCGCTGAATGAACCTTAAGAAGTTACTAGAAGCGTAAATCAAATTGAATTGTGCTAATTGCTAAGGAAGAAGTACGTTTAATTTAACACTTTTAGTTACCATAAACGAAAAAAACAATTTAAACGGGATATTTAATTTAATTTTTTCTCTTCTCGGCTATTTGTCACTTACTCTCTTTTAGCCGAGAAATTCACATTCCCACCCCATCTAATCAAACAAGCAAAGTAGACTTAAATATCAAATTCTCATCCTGTAGAAACTTTACAAGATGGCCGCCTGATAAAGCTCTTCAGATCGGATTCGCGTCCGCGGTGTGTTCCTCAAGCACTTAACGGACTTTCACAGGAGGAAGGACGAGTTAACAAACGATAGGAACGATGTGAAATAAGCGAAGTGAATGCGTTATTGTTTCATTAAAAGATATTGCAATTTTGCGTTGTTACATGAAATAGAAATGAATCATATTTGTGATAAGCAATTGTGGATGTCACTGTTCGAAGTAACTTGACGACGCGTCCCTGTCAGGAAGATATTAAATCAACCGTAATCTCTTCTGTTTCCTGTTACAATACAACACAACATTGTTCGAGGTGGGCGCTTTATTAAGCACAACAAGCAAACTAAGTCAATCCTAAAAAAACTGCACCTGGTCGTTGACCGCTTAGTCAGGTAGTCGTTGAAAAGACGGAATATTTACACGAGTAATAAGAAAAAGCCAATCGGTTCCACAAAAAATGACTGTTGGTGACCGCTTAATCAAGGAGGTCGTTTGAACAGGTTTCATTGTATTAAAAATGGGGAATGGTAGAGAATAGGGCCTAGGGTACGAGTAAACTTAAAATGGGTCAGTTTATCACTCTCGTTTTTGCCTAAGGAATTATGTGCCTCAATTCAATGATTTTTCCATTTTAAAACCAGAATTAAATTTAGCACATACCATTTTCTCCAGCTGCTTGTAAACAGTACTGAATAAGGAAACCATTTGGAAAATTTTTATAATATTTACCTCTCAAATAAAATGTTGTAATAATCCAATCCTTTTTGAAGATCTACTAAGAGCAAAGTAATTAAATGAATTAAAGAATGAATTATTTGTTCCTGGTTCCTTGACACTGGTTGATGGTAACTGTGAATTTCTTCATACCTAAAAAAAAGAATAAATGCCAATTATTTTTTTGTAGTACAACAAAAAACAGGGTTGTAAGGGATGACACCAGCAGTTGTCCTGTTGTACAGTCAATCTTTTCAAAATATTTCTTGGTAAAAACAAACAAACAAACAAAAAAACTAACATGTAATGAACAACCAATTTGCACGTTTTGGGATTTTAATTCTTGTCTAAGACAACTTTTACGCTGATAACGTAAGGTACAATTGTGCTCCAGCGAAAATAAGAGATTAAAAAGATATTTCCAGCGAAAGAAACAGTAATTTATGAAACCAGATGAAAGGGCCGGTATTTTCAATTTAATTAATTTAATTTAATCGTGGCGGACTCTGCTAATCAAAACCTTATTAGAAACACGCTACCCCACCCAACTCCCAGTACCCCTACTCTTCCTCAAGCTTCCATTGCCGCGCATGCACCAGCTACGGACGGACCTCCCGATAGTCCACCCATTCCAAAAACATTTACCTTTCGCTTAATCGGGCACTTAAAACTATTCGTTTTCATTGGTCAATCGTTAATTTCAATTGGTCCTCAAAAATTGCGTTGATGGTATGCAAAAAATAAACGAGTCAATTTATTGCAAGTTTATAACTTTCTGCGACCTTTCCCAAGGTTGGTTTTTCTGCGGAGGGCGCCGCCTTACAGCCCTTGAGGAGCAGCCGCCATTGGCGTGGCGTGACATCTAGGTGTGGTAATCGCTAGATTTGCCTGGTTTCCAGGTCTATCTTTCTGAAGCTATGGAGGAGGGGTGTCCTAATATCGTAGGGTGTTCTTTCAAATGCTCAGAACTAGCTCATTTTTCTGATGTTTCTTTTTTCATTTTTTTAAAATAAATCTCCCGGACTCCCCTTAAAGCAATATTGAAAGAATTGATTTAGAAATCTTGGTATGATGGCAAAACTGAAATTCAATCGATCCACACACACACACATTCTGACCGCCGCCATTCTGACCGGTGTACATTCTGACCGCCAAAAAACAAGATCTACACACAGATTCATATATTCAATTTCCCAAAAAGTGTATTAGATTGTAACTGCTGACACATATTATTAGCACATATGATACAAATTAAGTGTTTTTGTCTCTATAAAACCTTTTAAATATATTTATAATTAGAAAGTTTAAAAATATCCATTTATGATGAGAGTAGGTTTAAACGTAGGAATTCTGGGCTTAGTAATTCATTTTAATGATTTTTGAAATATCAAATACATACAATGAAAAAATAAAATCATTAAATGCAAATACATTAAATGAAAAAATGGAGGCAATACTAATTTTAAATGTTTGAGACATTAGCATTTTATAAAGATAGTATATATTAATAGGCTTAAAGATGAAAATTAAATATTCATGTTCAGCAGCCTATTGGTTGAGCACATGCAATGCAACGACTGTCTATCTTACAACGACTGATAAAGAATTCAACTGCAAAAAATGTTTTTTGGGTTTTTGCTTTTGAATGCAATTTAAAATCCTCATTTATTTTATTTTATTTCCTCTAGAGCTGTATCTCCACTTCATTGAAAAAGGCTTTTTAATTACCATTCCAAGGTTCCTTTTTTCAATGCTGAAATTATTTCTCCACGGATTTCTTTATTGAAAGGACAGCACTTCCAAAAGGCCTTCATTCCTGACATAAGTCCAAGGCACCTGCAAAGCATAAAATGAAGTACTTCTTAATTTCTACCTAATTTAGGGCCTCATTGAAGAAAAGCACTAATTTTTTTTCAAGACCGTGAAAAGAAGTTTTTAAAGACATCCGCATTTTAAAAAATGGATTAATTTGAAAATTTCAGATATTGAAATTAGAAAGAGGGCATTCGTTTTTGAGTAGTAATTAGGTTTAAAGAAAATGTGAACTTTTATATTTTTCAAAATATTTTCCTTGCAAGTGAAACAGTCTCTTTCATTAGTCATTAAAAATCACCTAAGATAAAAGATAAACTAACTTTTTAGTGTTAAAATTATGCTAGGTTAGAATCCTGAAGTTCACTTCAGGTATGTCAGTGCAATGTTTTGAAATAAAAACTGATTCTCCGTTTCTTATATAAAAATCTCAATTTTAAAAACAAAACATCTAAATAAAATTACCAAAAAAGAATCTTCAAAAGATGCGTAGATATAATTGAAAAAACTAGTTATATAGTAAAGAATGCCCTTCAGCTATTTATGCGAAACACTTTATACACTTTTTTCAGAAAACATTCATTACCATTTAAAATACATAAAATGTGTGTACAAAAACCAAAAATAGATGTTGTTCTAAGAGGGTTATAATAACTTGTAATTGAAATGCGCAAATGGAGAGGAGACATTTTGCACCTTGACAAAAGAGGTAGATGATCACAAAATAACTTTTGTCGCAGACGTCTTTTGCACTATATCCATAATTCATTAGAAAAAGAAGATTATGTTTTTTATCAGTAAATAATTATGAATATTGACATACCTGAGAAGATATTCTAGTCTGTCCATTGTTATTTTGTAATGTGGTACAAAATACTGTCGGTGTTTTCGCAGAAGTTGTAATGCGTAATCTATAAAAATATTAAAGGATTCTGCCAGACATTCCTCCTAAAAGAAAGCAGATGAAAATATATAAAGTTATTTTCTTTATATTTGTATTTATTTTTGTAGTTATTTATTCTTTATTACATAGGTGCATTAAAATATCTTAAATTATTCATTGAATTTTATATGTTTGAGGAGCCAAATCACGATAACACTCGTGATCAAATATATTATTTTTCGACTCAATTTTATATTAGAAAAATCCCAGGAGTGGTACAAAGTTAAATTAACTATTTTCAATGACCTTTCCACACAAAGTTCACCACTTTCAAGAATTCACATCTTAGATTAAACTTCAAAAACAAATTTGGGCCGAATCAACTGATTTTGAAACTAATTTTAATGACCTTAGCGGTTAGTTACAGAATTATGGGATTGAACTTGGCTTATTATGAAACTAAGGAATTTGTCTAAGGAGGCTTTTAAACTCAATTGAAACTCAGACTTGTTTAATATTTTATATGCAAAACTTAGAAATATTTTCTGATGAAACAAATGTATACTGCTTAATTGGACAGCTCCCTTAATGGACTTTAAAATCAACTTTTTGACTATGTATATACTATGAATACAGCTGGTTTTACATTTAGAGTTGTGCACTTCAACGTTTCTGAAAATAAGAAGTTGGACTAGTCAGTTTTGAAACTGGAGAAGTACTAATTTGTTAATGTTAATGGACAATCATATTTACCTTATATGTTGCAACTAAATGTAGGTAAAATTATACTATGTTGCTCAAATATTTTCAATTTGGACATAGTGTCACTCATAAAATTTCGTGTTTTAAATTTGTCACAGTCCGATGACTATAATCGTTCTTTGTGCTCGTATTTTACTTTCTCACGTACTATATACGTAGTTTAGGGAAAATTAAGTAATACCACAGCGAAAATGGGTGATTTTCTGGCAGAAAACTCGTATTGTTGATTCCTTATACCAAAACAGAGGATAATTCTTGTTCCTGTATCTAGAATAATAATCCTTTAACACGTTGTTCAGTCAGAATCCACGTTTTGTGGGCTATTGATGCCAGAAAAAATTGTTTATGGCAAAACGTTTCTCCGTCTCTATCTGTCGGAAAAACAAGCCTAGCCGTTAAAACGTAATAATTTTACCAAAAATGATTTTTCCCCAGTCTATCTGACTGTTGACGCGAACTCCTGAATTAGACAGCAACGTTTTAATTTTGGGGGTACTTTAAATGAAACCTCAAGGACATTTTCAAATTTTTCTCATATATTATTTTCTCATATATTTTCTCATATATTATTAAACTTTGTCCTTGGAAAGCGTAAAGAACTCTCACAAAGCGCTCAGGTCAATATGTCTAAGAATATTACAGAAGAGTATAACAGTATAGTAAAAAATAGTAAAATAGTAGTAATAACATAGGAAAATTTTCACTGACAAATTAGAAGCCATTCTTGTGAAAATGTTGGAGCGTTTCTGAAAATGCGCATTTTGAGATTTTCCAAGAGAAGTTTTTAATATTTGAGAAACTTCATAAGAAATAGTTTGAAGCACTTACAAATACAATAATATATACAAACGTCCGTATAAAACGGTTTCCCCTCCTCTAGGTATCCACGCCAGCGGGACACTAACCCAGCCAGAAGCTCTTAAGCACTTGAAATATGTGGTCGTTTAGTGCAAGTGTGCGAGTGTATGTAAGTGGTGGCGAGGGGGCAAGACCGAGGAAAACAAAATCGCGCGCGGACCGTGGCCCTTGTGTTGGGATACTGCGGCCAGTGGCCACAGAGGGAACGACCGCTGCAGAGACTTAACGCAGCCGGTGAAAACTGCAAGAAAAAAAAGGAAAGAAAATCGCCTCTTGTGTTGCGTCCTCGTCGCGCGCCGCTCTCGGTGGTCCAGACGGTCGAGCTCCTGCAGCAGGCGCAGCAGCACGGCGAAGGCGCGGGCGGCGCGGGCCGGCGCGCGTACGCCACCCCCGCGCCACGCCCCCACTCCCACGTCGCCCCCTGCCACGGAGCCAACCCTCAATACACCGCATGCGCATCGCTCGAGCGAACAGGCTGAGCAGCGCGGGAGGAGAGAGACATAGGAACGGGGTTGGATTGATTGATTGATTGATTTTTTCGTGTTTCCGGGCGTGTCAACAGCGTCGGCCATTAGTCCCGTTAGTGTAGTGCATGTTTTTCTAGGGAGAGGGCGGTGATTTTCACCTCACTGGATGGCGAGATCCGGCACCGACCTACCGTCGGCTAGTGAGATTACCCCCCTAACCAGGACTCTCCGACCAGCGGGACACCGCCCCAGTCGGGGCAAGCTCTAAGCTCCCGACCGGTCTCCCGGGATATGCGGTCGTGTAGTGCATTTCAGTGTAAGTGAGTGTGTAAGGGGAGGGGATTGGACAAGGAAGGGGAAGGACAGATCGCGCGCGGTCCGTGGCCCGTTTGGTAGGGTACTGCTCCGGCATTCGCCTGGTGGTGATCGGAGAAACCACGGAAAACTACCGATCAGAGCAGCCGGCCGCTAGAATTCTTCTCCAGACAGCGACGGAATTCAACCTAGTTGAAAAGCTAGTGTCGAAAATCCTGCCGCCGTCAGGACTCGAACTATACCTCCCGGTCAGAGGCGCTGCAGTGGCATCAGTTGATGCACTGAGCTACCGCTCCCGGGGGGAGCAAGATGCGAAGGGTGGGGGAAGGGGTGGAGTGATGGGAGAGTGTGGCCGGGAGCGAAAGAATGACGAGAAGTGGACAGGGTGGCGGGCAAGGGAGTGGAGTGCAGGGGGAAAGCGTAGAGAACGTGGCGGGGAGGGAGAGTTTACCAGGAAGGCGGAAAGCTAACCGGGGAGCGGAGGGCGGGGCGGCGAGCTGAGGGTGTGGCGAGTGGAGAGCTTAGCGAGAAGTGCAGAGCATGGAGGAGAGCGGAGAACATGTCGGGCGGCGTGGCGGAAAGCGTAGCGGGGCGTGGAGCGAAGAGCGTGGCTGGGAGTGGAGAGCGTGGCGAGAAGAAGAGTACGCGGTGGAGAGTGTCGGAGTGGAGAGCATGGGGGAGAGTGGAGAGCGTGGCCGGTAGTGGAGAGCATGGCGAGGAGTGGAGGCCGTGGGGGGAGTGGAGAGCGAGGCAGGAAGTGGAGAGCGAGGCGGGGAGCGGAGAGCGAGGCGGGGAGCGGGTAACGTCGGGTGCACGGAGAACATTAAACCACCGTGCTGGCGGGAATGTAACGAAAGGAGAGGAGCAAGCGCGAGCGGGCGTACCCCGAAGCGCGCCAGCTCGTGCTCGATGAAAACGGCGTGCAGCTGCTCCTGCTGGCGCAGCTCGCCGCCGCTGTCCTCCTCGGAGTTGCCGCGGTCCTCGCGCGTCGACAGCCACAGCTTGAGGCGCAGGCGGCCCTGGATGTTGGAGCGCTGCGTGCGCGCCTCCAGCTTGTACCAGCGCTCCAGCCCCGTGGACGGGATGTCCTGCAGTGGGATGTTGACGCAGCCCAGGAAGTCGTCCTGGCTGCCCGAGCGCGCGCTCTGCGCGATCTGCTTGAAGAAGCGGCCCAGCCCCTTCACGCCGCGCACCTCGTTCAGCTTGCTCACCGCGTCGAACACCGACGACTCGTCGTCGTGGTCCCTGCGTCAGAGCCCCCGCGGCCCCACAACGTGAGGATGCTGTGCGCTGTACGGGAGACGCTTTGACCTTCTTTCCGTTTTTCCAGAAATTTCGTGTTTATGTATGGGTGTCCAGTAGTTTCTCTGTGTTGTATGTGGTCTCCGAGTTCATTTAATTCTGTGGTTCTGGAGTTTCTCTGATGTTGTTGTGTCAGCAGTTTCGTCAGTGTATGTTGGAGTCCAGAGTCTCTTTGATGTTGTCTGTGGTGTTCAGCAGTTTCGTCTGTGTCTGTATGGAGTCTCCGATGTTGCATTTTTGAATGTCTGTAGTATCCTGGAGTTTTGCCTCTGGATGTCTGTTGTGTCTAGCAGTTTCGTCAGTGTATGTATGGAGTGTCCAGGAGTTGCTTCTTTGAATGCCTGTGCTGTCCAGGAGTTGCGTCTTTGTATGCCTGTGGTGTCCAGGGTTTCGTCTCTGTGTGTCGTGGTGTCCAGCAGTTTCGTCATGTCTGTGAGTCCAAGAGCTTCGCCTCTGGATGTCTGTGGTGTATCTAGCAGTTTCGTCTGTGTATGTATAGAGTTTCAGAAGTTGCATCTTTGAATGTCTGTAGTATCCTGGAATTTCGCCTCTGGATGTCTGTTGTATCTAGTAGTTTCGTCTGTGTATATATGGAGTGTCCAGGAGTTGCGTCTTTGAATGCCTGTGCTGTCCAGGAGTTGCGTCTTTGTATGCCTGTGGTGTCCAGGAGTTTCGTCTCTGTGTGTCGGTGTCTAGGAGTTTCTTTTGTGTGTATAGCGTCTTAGTGGCTATACTGGTCGGAATAGCGTTTTTTTCTATCTTTGGTATTCCCGAGATGTGTATGTATATGTCTTATGTATGCGTACCCCTGCGTGCCACCAATAGTTAAATAGCGGGCTCTTCATTTGAAATTTGTGATGAGCAAACAATTTCCCCGCATGTCTCCATTATTGCTCATTAGACACCACATCATCTGACATTACGCGCGTACCATACAGAGAATTAAAAACGATAACCGAGATTGGCTGCAAAACTCGGACACTGAATGGTGTTCCTTGCATTTTCAATCCACATGCTTAGAAATTACGAATTTAGTTAACGCTTTTAAATTCCGACTCTTTGGAATTCATTGATACTGCTCACGATAGCGCTGAATGCGCGAACTTTCCACAGACTTTTCTTACAAACTGCGAGAACGGTCGAGAATTTACAGAAATTCTAAACTCCCTTCAGAAGTATTCAATAAGCTTTTGTAAATGGAAATATTATTGGCACAAAACTCAAAGTCATCGCATTTCAGGAACTTTTTACATGTTGAAATATCCACTACCAAAATACCGTTCAAAGAGGACATTATTAATTGCAAAAACGTGAAAAGGTACACGGTTTTTATACTTTAGATTACTCACCAAATATCCAAGTGCAATATGTCCGTTGTGACATCGTCGATATCACTGAAAGAAAGAAAACATATGCAGTTGAATAGATTTCCTCCCTTTGATCATATAATCTCATGGATCTCTTAAAAAGAAATCTCATCGTACGAAAAGAAGAGAGGAGGAAAAAGAGAAACAGAAAGGGAAGCCTTACATCCAAGTCCTTTTTCTGGTCTGCTCTTGTATTATGTGATCAGGCTGCGATTCAATCATTTGGTGAGGCTCATTTAGATTATAATTTTAACACGAGATACAATTCACACTCTTCTAAATGTGCAGAGACGACAATATGCTATTCTAATCAACATCTAATAAGGTTATCTAGTATGTTAGACCTGGTTTGGATAAATAATTGTTTTAATTTTACACAAAATGTATAATAAAATGGAACTCAGTAACTGTAGTGACAAGCTATAGTTCCAGTAAATTTGCATAATTTCACGATAAGAATAGTATTTAGATGAATATTCTGCTTTCATAATTAAAATAATATATTCATAATAAATAAGAATGGATACGGAAAGATAGAAACGTTCCAAAAATTGGTATTAACCGAGGAAGCTGGATATCCCCCTCCCAAAAATATAATTTTCCAAAAATATTAAATGTTCCTCAAAAATGGAATGTCTTGAAACATTGGAAGGAAACTTAGAATGATAGAAACGTTTCGGTAAATCGGTTCAGACTCAAAACAACAGGACCGGGAGCGGTAGCTCAGTGCATCAACTGATGTCACTGCAGCGCCTCTGACCGGGAGGTCCTAGGTTCGAGACGGCGGCAGAATTTTCGACACTAGCTTTTCAGCTAGGTCGAATTCAGTCGCTGTCTGGAGAAGAATTCTAGCGGCCGGTTGCTCTGATCGGTAGTTTTCCGTGGTTTCTCCGATCACAACCAGGCGAATACCGAAGCAGTACCCTGTCAAACGGGCCACGGACCGCGCGCGATCTGTCCTTCCCATTCCTGTCCTCTCCTCTCCTCTTACACACACACTTACACTAACATGCACTACACTACCACATATCCCGGAGACCGGTGAGGGCTTAGAGCTAGCCCGCTGTAGAGTCCTGTTGGGAAACCCACTAGCCGACGGTAGGTCGGCGCCGGATCTCACCATCATGCGGGGGAAGATCACCGCCGTCTCCCGAAAAAACATGCGCTACACTAATGGGACTAATGACCGACGCTGTTGACGCGCCCGGAAACACGAAAAAATCAATCAATCAATCAAAACAACAGGACAGTACCGAAAAGATTGAGATGATTCCAGAAAGACTGAAAGGATCTTGGACAAACCGTAACTATCTCGAAAGAATAGGGTCGATCTCAAAAAAAAAAAAAACGCTACCATTTCGGAAAAACAAGAATAGTCAAAAAAGCAAAAAGGATCGATTTTAAAAAAAGGGAGAGCCCTAGTAAAACGGAAAAGTCGTGAAAAAGAGTCATAAAAATCGAGTCATTAAAACTGGGAGAGTCCTAACAAAATCGAGAGAGTGATAAAAATTGGGAGAATCCTGACAAATCTGAGAAAGTGATAAAAACTGGGAGAGTCATAAAAACCGAGAGTGTCATGAAAATTGGGAGAGTCCTGACAAAATCGAGAAAGTGATAAAATTGGGAGAATCCAGACAAATCCGAGAGAGTCATGAAAGCTGTGAGAGGTGCCAGAAGCGGGGCATGCAACCCTTGGTACTCACAATCTGAACTTCTCGTTCCAGCGCGGGTTGAGCGTCTGCGGCTTGACGCTGGTGGCGCGGATGAACTTGGCCGGCACCTGCACCGACAGGCTGTCGCGGTGCGCGTCGCGGTCGCGCCGCTCGCGCCCGTAGCCGTGCTCCTTGCGCTTGAAGCTGAGCCGGAAGCTGCCGACACGCGCGCCCAAGCTGCACTCCGGGCGGTTAGCCGGCACGGCACCTCTGCCTCCCCGCCCCGCCCCGCCCCCTTTCCCCATTCTCACACCGACCAGAAGGTGGCCTTCACTCACAACAATGCTAACACACATGGGTTGGATAAAAAGGAATGAGAATAATTAGTTAGTTTATACCTTATTTTACGTGGCGAGACTCAAGCCATCTGGTCCGCTCTGCTGTTTGACCACGCAAATTTTGCTACGCTCCTTTCACCATCTAGCGGAGGTATTATCTGAGACGACGAAACAGGTGATTTGAATTTTACTGAGAGCTAACTTCTTTTAGGCTTGAGGATATTTTACGTGTACTACATGGAACAGCCGGCTTTACTTTCTCTCCAAAGGAAGGAGCAAGAAGGAGATTTTGGCCCTTAGAAATCCAAGCCTTCGGTTGGGTTTGATCCCGCTAACGTCGGTACAACAGCCCGGTACGCTAACCGTTGTACCGCCGGATCCACTTATATATAAAATATTGCTGTAACTGAAGCCGGTGAGTCGGCGTGCTGTAATCTGTCGTGACAAAAGGATTAGACGAGTGTGTACAGCGATCGGGAACAGTACTCTGTCAATAAAACAATGTAGGCTTTCACGGCCGGAGTTGTAGTCAAAGATTTCTTCCGGGCTGAAGGGCCGTGGTCCATTGGAAAACATATTTCCAGACGTTTTGTCCGCAACTACGGCAGACATCCTCAGTGGCGATGTGGTCTCGGACGAAGAATCCTCCTTCAAGGTTCCGTCAGTCACCGGAGTCAGTCACCGGGGAACCTTCAAGGAGGATTCTTCGTCCGAGACCACATCGCCACTGAGAATGTCTGCCGTAGTTCGACAAAGTCTCGAAATATGTTTCCATGACACGCCTTCAGCTGAAAATGCAGTACTCTGTCAGTCTATTGTCGAGTGTAAATTGTTGAGCTTCATAGCAATAGTGCATGCGCCCTAACTTCATGTTTTGAAAGGTAGACTAGAATTCGTGCCACAAAATTGCAGTGGCACGAGGTCAGAGGAAGCAAGAATATTGGGCTGCGTGAAGCATGTGGTGACGCAGAGTTGCCACAGTCGCACGTTGGGTTAAAGCGTTCAGATTAATTCAAAGCAAAAACAGTGTAGTGTAGTGTAGTGTAGTGCAGTGCAGCTAAGTGTAGTGAACACGATCAAATGAATAAGTTAAGTTCAATTAAATTTAGAATCACCGACATACAATTATTGGATATCATGACAGAGTTGAAATATTTGTTATACTACTTAATATTAGTGATAGTAGGATTATTGCATGTTCGGCTTGTACTGTACTAATTTATTATTATTATTATTATTATTATTGTTATTATTATTGTTATTCATATTAATATTGTTATTATTATTGTAATTATTGTTATTTAACTGCCACCGGGTCATACCCAATTGCAGTTCAAATACGTATTAGACAGAGATGGTGTGAAAGAAAACCCCCGAACAGGACGACCCCACGTGGTGACCTCTTGCGCCGCTGGCAATGGGAGATTCTGGAACATACACCTTACTCAAACGATATGAGTCCCTGTGATTATGATCTCTTCAGCAAAGGAAAGAACCACTGCGAAGAACCCGGAACAATACCAGAGAAAAAATTATTCACGCTATAGGGCGGTGAATATGGGACATTAGCAGATGTATACGCACAGATGGTGTACGACGCCTTCCTAACATTTGCCAAAATGTCATTAAAAACGGAGGCGATTATGAAGGTGTGTAAACACTTTTGTCAATAAATTCATTTCAGAGAAAAAATTCTCATTACTTTTTATCCAGTGCTTGTTGTTGGAATGAATGTGATTGTTGGAAAAAGAGAAATGTTAGATCGAACTGATTCATGATGTAAGTGAATTATGTGAGTGGCTACGTAATAAACCTTCCCACAGCAAACCGAAAATCTCTTTGAGACGTTTTGTACTAACTGTGTATGGAGACTTCAGTAATCTGTTAGCAGTGAACAAGTATTTTTCTCAGTGCAGACAATCCCACAGTCATTAGTGCAAATATACAGGTGGCATATTGCAGATGGCTTTTGCTGGTTCTGATGAGGAGTTCTACAATTTGAGAGAAAGCATACAAACTTTATAAATATTATCACTCTTTATGAATTGGGACCTGTTTCCAAAAGATTTAACGATTGCTACTGAATTCCTGCTATTTCGTAATACTAATTTCTTCGTGGCAGGTCCTGTCAACACAATGCCATCTGACTGGATGGCATGTGGATTTGATTCAATATTGGCCCTATCCTGTGTGTTTCTGGGAACTTACACGTCTGAGCATTTATTTGATGCGTCCGTGTTTTCATGTTTTCCAGTAAGTTATGGTAAAGAATATTATTTAAGAACTACAAACCTCTCATATCCACATCTACCTCACTACACGTACACGCAAAAGCATTAAAAGCAAAGGCACTACATTAAAAAATTGTTTGCTTCGAAAAAGGATGCCAGTGCGTAAATGCAATTTTTTAATCACATCACAATTAGAAGAAGTGTTCTTTGTTATACATAATGTAACATTATTTAGTTTAGATCAAGTACATAAAAGTCGGCAGAAAATTCAACATGCAATGTATCGTCATCACGTGCACAAAGCAAGCGACTTGAGGCATAATACTAAATTGTATCATAAAAGACGTTTTTTTCTATAGAAAGTTGTTTACCCGTTTTTTCAAATTGAAAGCTATTAACTTACGAGATATCAGTGAAAACGCTCGTAGTTCTAAAGAATGTACATATTAAATATAATTTTGAGGGCCTGGCTACTTTTTTGAAGCACACATTATTACATGAAGTAAATTTAATTTTAAACAAATATTTCTCTTTGTGCGTCAGAAAAGTAATGAGGTTTCTTTCAGTACGCACGAAATATCAACACAGCAGCCTAGGTTTCCGCTGGGAGTGGGATGGGGGTGAAAGAGATATACAGAAAACTAATCCGACTTGCGATTGTCATCATTCCTTAATTTTCTGTTGATGCGTCTCGTATCTTTTTTACGTGTTGTTTTGCAGTGTAAAAAATAAATAAAGAAAAATTAAAATTGAGAGGGTTGTGCAAAAAAAAAGAAATCTTTCAAGAAGATTAAATAGGTGCTTGAAAATTTAACAAAGTAGAAGAATTGATGTGGTTAAAAAGATTTCTGTACGTCCGGTCTAAGAATCTCTCCTCATTCGCAGCGAAAAATGTAAGAAAAATATAATATTTTTAATAAAATATCAATACTAGACTATCAATTGATCTTATGATAGAGCTCCAATTTATAATTTCAATTTTGACATTTTATGCTGAATTTGATTCTTTATATACTAAAAAGGGACGAAGCTTTTCTCCTTGGTTATTATTAAAAATGTCGATTCTTAAACTGTTACAGTGTTACTTTTCCCCGCCCACCAAGTAACGTTTTTATTCTTTCAAAATGCACATTACTAGACATATATTTATTGCAGTATTGCAGGCTGAATTTGGGAAGTTGTAACAGACTAGCTGCTATAATTTTTCCTTAAATCACTTCTATTATGATAGGAAAATAAAACGAAGCAACATTACTTAAACGTTTTATTATAAACTATAAATATGAAATGCATGAAACTGTACACGAAGCATCTTTTATAAATCACAATATACTCGTAGATTACGTATGCTGGACATGTTTCTGCATGAATGTTATGAGGTAAACACTATGACGTAATGTCTATATTTTATTATTAATTGGTTTTTCAATGAAGTCCCGTAACTTAAATACAGAAACTACAGCAATCACTAGAAAATTTTGAAGGTTTTTAAAGAAAAAGTAGTAAAACGAAAAATAAGCGGATCAACGGAATTTTAATTTTATATGTACGAGTATGTTACTGAAAATACGCACTATTAGCGAAAAATGAAAAATTTCATACTGAAGAGTAGTACGAAGTAGTAATTCACCTAGACCTGGGGATATTAATTGTGTGTATGTTACAAAAAGAAGTGTAGAGGAGTCTACACTATGAACCATTCTCACTAACAAGGTCAACTCATGTCTGCCACGTCATTTCGAAATCCGTCTTATTTTTTCAGTGATAGTTGGCTCCTCATATGGTTTTTCTGCAACATTTTAACTGCTGAAAAAAAAACACGTAATTATTCTAAAAATTACTAAAACGGAGTTTATTTCGAGTGGCATGTACTTCATTGAGGAACTGAGCTCCCTCAAGAAGTATACTCCAAACGTCCTTCGCCTTTGCGCCCAAAGTATGTTTGTTCTATCTGACCGCAAAGTTGGTCTTTAAAAATGGAATTTTTTAAGCGCCAGGACTAAGTGGATAATAGTTCTATATTTCATTTATTTGTAGTACCTTCCAGTTTGTTTTTTCACCTAAAACTTTGCATTTGAACGTGATTCATAAACATCACTGAAAAATATCAAGGCAAATTTCGACATAACAACCTTATAAGAAACAAATGCAATTCCTTGCAAACTAGGTACAAATTAACGAAATGGTTGGAGATGACAAAGTGAATAAATTGGACGAAGTGGGCGGAGTAGGTGAAGTGGAAAAAGAGAATGAAACAGGCGAAGAGTATAAAGTGGGTGAAGTAAGCGAAAAAGTCGAAGTGGACGAAATGAGCGAAGAAGTGTGTGAAGTGGACGAAGTGGACGAAGTGGGTGAAGTGGACGAAGTGGGTGAAGTGGACGAAGTGGGTGAAGTGGACGAAGTGGTTGAAGTGGACGAAGTGGTTGAAGTGGACGAAGTGAGCTGAGTGGACGAAGTGGATGAAGTGAGTAAAGTGGACGTGTGCGAAGTGTGCAAAAGGATCGAGGTGGACGAGTAGACGCAGAGGCTGAAGAGGGCGCGTGGAGGCGGGGGCGCGCGACGTACCTGTGGTGCTTGCGCAGCTTCTCGTGCGGGGGCGCGTCGTGGCGCTCGGCCGCCGTCTCGACGCCGCTGTCGGAGAGCGCCCGCGCGGCGGCGGGCGACGGCCGGGGCGACGGGGGCGGCGTGTCGCAGCCGCCGCCGCAGCCGCCGCCCGCCGCCGCCCGCGCCGCCCGCGCCGCCGCCGCCAACGCCGCCGCCGCCCCCGCCGCCGCCGCCCCTGCCGCCAGGACGTAGGGCGAGGGCGAGGGCGGCGGGCCCGCCCGCGCTGCCCGGCTGGATGCCCAGCATGCAGTAGGGGTCGCTGAAGCCTGCAACGCCCACCCACGCGCGCACTCCTGGGCCCACTCCCAGCCCCGCCCCCGCAGACAGACACGCACACGCACGCTTACACACACAGAGTGAGAAAGACAGAGAGCACGGTCAACATTAGTAGAAAAGAGAAGGATCCAGTTGGAAAGTAAATGGAGAAAAAGAGGCTACATTACTCTGAATTTTAGCTCCAAGGTTTTTCAACGTGATTTTTCGAATCTTGATTGGTTGCACTTAATTTTCACACTCTCCGGCATTTTCTGACTTCAAAAGAGAGGTGACTTTACAAATGATTTGTAACATATTAACACGATTATAACTTCGATAAATCATTATTATACTCAAAAATTTTCTAATAACCAATTGCTGTAAGATGTATCCCAGGAAGTTTCTGAAAAACCTATTTGAAATAACATTATTTTAAAACTAATTTAGTAACGTTCTTGATCACAATTAATTGAAGAATAAAAACGCTGAAAGTAATTAACTTCATTACTTTCGCAAAGAAGACATAGTACTTTTAGCAATGGTTTGGAGATATTGGTATTAAAATAAAACAAAGATATCTACTCGTAAGTAAAATAAAAAAACAACACGAGTAAAATCGTACCAGAATTGCAGTACAGAATATTTTGTAATTTTATATTTAAATTAATGAAGATAATTAGAAGTTATTTTTAATAAGTTCGTTAAGAAAACGAAGGTATCAGAAAATTGGTAATTTATACGTTATTTGTTCTAAGGTTAGGCGATAAACAAAATTGAGTGTTATCACGTATCTCAAGAGTGACTTGTTATAAACTTTAAAAGAGAACGATTGAGTAAAATCTTGATATTTGCAAATACCAAACCGAGCACCTTAATTATATGAATTATCCTTCTTATTATCTTTATTATTATCTTTAAGTTCTTCCATTATATCAAAACTTGTTTCTTCATCCATTGCGCGTGTTCAATCTAGCCACATATCGAAGCTCCTGTGGAGAGAAGGAATTGGCACAGGGAAGCTGACATTTTCGTTTTTATTCATCGATAAACTAAACATCGATTCGTAAATAGTCATATTAAAAAAAAATAATGTTCTTCCCCACAAATAGGATCTTTTGAGAGCAGAAGCTCTAAAGCTCTCATGTGAGGCGCCTGAACACATGAGGCGCCGTACACTTACTGATTCGAACCTAGGACCTTCCGGTCAGAGGCGCTGCAGTGGCATCAGTTGATGCACTGAGCTACCCGGTTTGTTTTTAATAAGATCTCCGATAAATTCCATGCTTGACTCACGGCTTCGGGTAAATATTGAAGAGAGGAGAAGAGAACAGAAAAGAACAGATAACATAGAAAAGAGCACACAGAATGACAGCGCAGCCTCTGTCTGCTGGAAGCTCTCGTTTAAGTTAAGCGAGGAATTAAAAAAAGAACAATATAAATTGCAATAAACAATAAGTAGAGATGTAAGATAATTGTACTGAAATAAAAAATAAGTTAGTTGCAATGATTATAAGGAAATACAATAAATTCAAACATACTAACGACAAATGTAAATCAAATAAAAAGGAGAAATAAATAAAAATATAAAATTAAAGCAAAAGGAATGAATTTACCAATTATCACAAGCAATATTTACTAATGATTGAAAATTAGAAAAAGAAATATTATTTCAAGTTATTGGCTTATCCTTCATTTTTAATTTTCAGTACCAGAAATCAAATTGCTTTATAAGAGAATATTGCTTGTGCCCTTGATTATTCCTTTTTCTTTAAATTTTAATTCATATATTCAAATCTCCATTTTTTATTTCATTTAGTTTTGTCTCTGGTCCTTTTTAATGGGCTATTGCCTCTTTTCAGTTCATCTACTTTTTACTTCAATACCATTTTCTTACTTCTCTACAAGTGGAGAACGTGGCGAGTTCATTCTAGAATTCGACCCGAGCAAGTTGATTACTCTGCTCCATCGTTGCTGAATTCTACTTTAGGAGTTAGTTTCGTCGGCATGGCAACGGAGGAGCAGTGCCTGAGTCCGCCTCCCCCCTCCCCCTCCCCATCCCCCTCCCCGACCGGCTCACTGCGGCCAAAGACCTTTGCGGGCCGATCACTCCTCCGTGCCGCCACTCTGCGAACAAATACCACCCTCACAACATGCCGGTTCTGATCGAATAATACATATTTATGCACTTCTAGCTAAATTTGAACCAATAGATTGACAATGGAAGTTCAAGAGGATAACATCAATGTTTCAAGAGATCAAATGCAATTTTTTTTTTCGTTTTCTGTACTGGGCATAAAATTAATTATTTTAGTTTCTGTTTTATCACGGGGTTTAGAATATTTTATATAGTGTACATGTGAAAATCTAAAAATTTTTGATTTCAGATGATAATGATGAGTAATGTCGATATGTAAATTGTGGAACGATGAAACAAATATATAATAAAATGTAACACATATTTCAGTATTTAAAACATCTTAAAAACATACAAAACATGAAATACGAATAAAATGACACGTAAAATGAAACAGATAATGCACTTTAAAGCAGTATAGTACACAGAAAATGACACTCAGTTAAGCTTGAGGCTGCGAGAAGCAGGAATCATGGGCTTAAAGTGAATTGTACGTCAATCGTTTTACATAGGAATACAGGAGGTGAATCCAATTCAACATGCTTCATTCGAAATACGCTATAATAAAGGGGGGCAAAGTTGAAACCTGCGAATACTGAAAAGGAAGAAGAGGGCAGCGAGGAGATGTCTCCCGTGACACCCCCGCTCAACCACCTACGCAGGCAACGGGCAGAGGCAGGCGGCGGCCGCTCCTTGCATCTCAACAGCCGAAGGCTAGAAACAGGAGACAAGCGCTCAAGCCAAATTCCGCCTTTGGCAACACACGTACGGTGTGGTGTAGTAGTTCACTTTTTGACAATCGCTAGGCTGAATACTTACTACATTGTACAGCTTATTTATTGGTAAAACAACCGTTCTTTATGGTGTAAATGAGAAATTCACAGTGCATCACTACAATAGGGTAAATGTAGAAAATTGACTAATATCTTCTGTTTCTAGCCTATATATTTCAATTTTTAATATTGAAAGGTACATTTTTCCTTCCTACAAAGGCGGATCGTGTAGGAATCATGGTAGTTTAGAGAAAATCTGTTTAGAAAAAAATACAATATTACTTCCAAGTGGATGCATAGTCAAAAAACATTTTTCCGTTTATAAGTAAATTACTAAAATTGTCGAAATTATGTGTAAATAAAGCGCTTTACGTACTACAGATAAATTGCTATTAATACATATTTTTGCAATACAATACCATTTTAAGAATTACATGACTTTATACAGTATTAAAATTATTGTCCAATGTTGCAAGAGTCACCGAGAGGCTTGATGAAAGCATATGGCATTTCAAACATTTTTAGTGATAATTGTAACCACACACGTAATGGATGACTTGCATTTGTACTGCGTAAGTTCAGTAACAACAAAACACGTGCTTATAGATATTTTAAAAATAATACTTTTGGACAACTAAAATGTCCTTATATTTGAGACACTAATGACTCAAAACTATGCCTAACCTCTTACCTACAGTGCCTCGCAGACGCGGAACGACTTAGTTGAAGTGAAAATATATCAAAGAGATGGTTATATCGCTATTGCGTTGTTGTATGTCTCTACCGGTTGTTTGATTTTTTATATAGGAGCATTTTGGCTGAAATCTCTATATACACCAATAAGATGTTTATATGCACTTAAATTTCATTAGTATGAATTATATTTAAAACAATAGGAGGAATCAATACTTATGCCCGGAGAAAATAAGTATCTTGCACTTCCATCCATATTTTAAGAGACTGTCATTGTTCTGCATTAGTTTCGGTTGATTAGAAGATAATAAAAAAATTAATTTTTAAATTTAATTTTTTTTTTTAAAATTTTCCATAATAATAATAATAATAATAATAACTTTCTAAGTAATTTTCATTAAATTTAATATTTATAACAATGATTAGATACGGTGTGTATTGCGTAAACATATTGATTACGATCGTGATTTTTGTTTGAGAAAAGTCTTGCTACGAATTCATAAAAAAATTGAGTTATAATGAATGCCTAAAAGCCTTTGTCCCTTTAATTATATACAAGTATAAGAGAACTTAATCAAACGTTATGGTATCGTTGAGTGGTCAGTGACACGTAAAGATGAACAGCTAAATAATAATATTGCTCCATAACTCCTCAGTAAACTTCAAAACATGTATCGTGAGCTCATAAGTCATTTAAAATATTACCTTCTGAGCATGTACTTTTAATCTTTCCTGACTGATAAAAGACTCAAACGCAACTGGTCACACTTACGTGACACCGAAAATAGATATGGTATTCATTTGTTCTTTTCTGCCAATTGCAAACGCAACCGTGGGGCAGCCTCTCCTGCCTCTGCTGCTACGGGGCGACAGCGACAGGGCCATAAGTCAAGCTACGGTCGAGCGAGGAGACACACGCCGCACACGCACAGGGCGACAGGACAACACCAGGGGCGGGGAGCAGGCCGAGCCCAGCCTCCGGCGCACGCCCAGGGATGCGACTTGGGTGCGGGCGCGAGGAACACATTGCTGTGTCCTCAAACGACAAATATTTATTCGTGCAATTTCGGTCACTATAACGGATATTTTATGGAATAATAGATTCGACGAAAATAGATTCATAAAGTTTTGCATGGAATTTTTATTTTATAACGATCAGGTTAACGATTCTCATTGTCGTTTCTTCCAGCGAACGGAACGGTCATTTCCAAAGTTAGAATACTTTGGATTTGTCACTTCTCACAAAGATAAAATAAGCGTGTTTTCATAACATATTTAATTTTTTAATCTTGATCAAAATTAAATTATGAATTTGTCTATATTTTGAGCTTATCGCGTATTAGAAATTTATTTAATTGTTGCTCATGAAAATGACATGTACAGCTGTTTTAAAATAGCCTTTAAAACTCCAATATGTATAATGAATCCTATTATCAAGTAGAGATTACAAACAAGTTAACAGCAACGAAACATTTTGCCAGACAATGTAGGTTACAACGTAATGAGTCATTTTCGCGCTGCATGGATTTAACCAATTGATTTGCTGCCCGTAAACAAACGATTTCCACTTTTAATAATTACTGAAATGTAAACAAATTATCATTTAACTCAAATCGGACATACAAATCGCAAAAACATACTCATATAGGGAAAGTCACGGGATGCATATGTTTATTATATTTTCTCTCGTACTTCGACTATTTGGATCTCACAAACGATCGTTTAACGAATAAAAGATAAATGGGGCGTTTCTTCCGATAAAAAAAAAAAGCTTCGCGCTGCAGCGGCCGGAGGGCGCAAGAGGCTGGGGGGCCTGCGAGACAGAGACAAAGTAGACAAAGAGAGAGAGAGAGAGAGACAATGAATGAATAATGGAGTGGGCGATCACCGAGAGTGCCCGCCAACACGCCCATGGGCGACGCGAGCAGCGGCGGGCCCGCGCCCGCGCCCACGCCCACGCCCGCGCCCGCGCCCGCGCCGGCCCCGCCCCTTTCGCCCGGCGGCGGCGGCGGCAGCGGCGGCGGCGGCGCCTCGTCCGACCCACCGCCCCGGGGGTCGAGCGCGAGGGCGGGGGCGGGGCCGGGGCCGGGGGCGGCGCCCGGGGAGGCGGGGGCGGTGGGGGCGGTGGGGGCGGCGGGGGCGGCGGGCGAGCGCGGCGACGCGGCGGTGCTCTCGGACGCCGGCACCACGCCTAGCAGGCAGTAGGGGTCGCTGAAGCCTGCGGAACGCACCATGCTCAGCGCACCGTCGCCAGCGCGCCACGCGGCCAAACAAGGCACACAACCCAGCAGCTCGGAAACGGCGGCGGGGAGCCCTAGCGCTTCTACGTATGGCAACGGAATGTCAAACAAAACAATATGTAAATGTTTACAAGCATATACTGAGTGAGTCCCTACGTACTTCGGGGACGTAACATTTTTTGCAGATTAAGCAATAACTAATTTTTCACCCCGCAATTAATATGTGTATGGATAAACAATGAAATGACGAAATCCTCCTCTTGCATTGGGAATTGTCAATAACAGCTCGTTTTATTCTCCAACTTTTGCTGAAGAGCACTTTCCTATCAACTACACCCCCTCCCGCTCTCCCTCTCTTCCCCTCAACCTCAACACCCTCTTTCCTTCCTCCTCTCAATGTGGCTGCAGTGCAACACAGACAAGAAGAGTATAGATGTTTATTATAGTTGTTTTCGTTAAATCTTCATAAATAGATCGTAAACTTTAGTACCTGTTAAAAGGCTTTTGAAACTAATTTCAGAAAGACATGCCTTCTACTTCAACGACGTAAAATGCAGCAGGCAAAATGTACTATGAAACTTTTGGCTATCAAAATGATAACTGTGTTCATTTTTGTGTACTATAGCCACTCAAACATTATGCGAAGTTCAAATGTGAATTCGCATAATAGATACTCTTTCAAGAAATAAAACATCCAGAAGTTGGACAAAATGTGGAAACATCTGAATTTACCAACGATATTACACAACTTGGCTTTAAGTGAAATAAATTATTGTAAATCACAGTTGGCAACGTAACAGGATAGAATTTTCCCCGGTAACAGATATTCCAGGTTCTTCACAGATACTGAAAGCGGACATCAAACTCGAAACTCACCAACTTTTTGTACAATAATATTGCAAGTTGAGGCAATTGTTAAGGAGATGTACCTGAAAAAAATCCTCTTAAACATTCTCTTTAACTTGAACGGATGAAGGTGATAGATGGCGTCTCCTGCGAAAAACCTCTAGAATGGACATGATTACTCTTTGAATCATTTGAAGGGGATACGACTTACAACTTGCAATATCGCAAGTGTTACTTACTGAAAATAAATATTTCACTTATGCTCCAACTGATCGGTTATAATGAATCATCGATGGTGTCGGGCAGTCATGACCCTCGCTTCGGGGACTGTTCTCTACACTTAAACTCTTTTCTGTTGTTGGAATCAAGGTGATGGACGACACATCAACATGCAGATTAAACTCAGGCATTGCATTTTTCTTTACATTGACTCTAAACTGTTTACCACGCTTGTGTACATCTGACAATGCTTTTTCAGGTAATCGAAATATCATGTTTGTCTCTACATTTTAATTAAATTTCTCATAAAAATTTAAGTTACATTATTACTGGCGCAATGGCATAGGATATAACAACTTCCTTCCACCCAAAAAAAGGACCCTTGAAGACCTTCATGGGAAATGATCACATATATATATATATATATATATATATATATATATATATATATATATATAGTAACTAATAACGGTTGCTTGTACAATACTATAATCAAATCAAAGAGACACAATCTTCTTTCTGCAAAAAAAGTGACCGCTTTATCAATGTCTAAAACGTGCCGTTTCTACTTTGTGTCCAAATTCTGTGAATTCAAGTGAGAAATGATACGGTATAATCACTTGAAAACATTACAAGCTAAGAACGCAGGGAAAGACGAGAAAACTTCAGAGTTCCAGAAGGTCGACATTATCCAGAAGATAGTATAGTTCAAATGTTAATGCTGTAACCGGTCGTCCTCTCGTCCCAATCTCAGTTGGACGAGAAGGAAGAACGTGGCACATGTGGGAAACGGACTGCTGTAGCCCATATGCACTGTAAGCAACGTTATATGAATAAAAAGAGATATGAGGTTTTAATTATTTTCTCAATTTTGAAAAAGTTAATATTGTATAAAAATAACTTTAACATGTACTACAATTAAATACTTCTCTCTTGGATTTATTTTTCACTTTTCTGGAACGTCTGTCAGAATCTTTGAGATATAAACACAACACAACACAACAAAAATGACTTGTTGGTGCAGCGTGCTCGAAATGTGAAATTTTTGATAGTACAACTGTATTTGTATTACAAAGACATTGATAGAGAGTAAAATGTTAACGTAATGAATTTTAATGTAACATTATTTAACATTAATTATAGTAAACGTGCTCAATGAATAAAATAGAGATATCGCTCAGCAACGGTTTCCCTTTCACTTAAGTCGATCTACAACTCACGACAAAGGGTCATGCAGATAATGACACAACACTTGAGAAATACGTGACCAAATGGAATCATAAACTAAAGTTCCAAAATTTAACACATTATAATAAGTGACTGAAATATTTGTTACAATGAAACTGAATATTCGATAAGACTCAGTCGAAAGGATGGAAACATACATTTCCAAAATACACATTCAATGGATATTTATGTTTAGAAAAATGTATTCAAACTTTCGAAAAGAGTTTTGCTTAACTATGACAACGTATAAGTAATTTCGATCGTTGAAAAAACACGAGTTTCGGGATAAGAAATGTACGAAAACGTTTTTAAAACCTCGGAGAAAAATTGTAGTTACCAATTATCTCTAAAATTCGGATTTTTATTAAAGAATAAATGATTGTATTTTCTCAGGGGAACAAATTCATTAATTTTAAAAGGTCTCACTGTTATTTAATTCAGTAGCAATTAGTCTTTCACAATTTGTAGTGTCTTAGAGGTATAATTTTGTGCAACATAATTTTGGTTCAACATCGGATTAGGTTGGACTTGTTCTAACAATTATTCTTTAAATTAATTCTTTTTTTTTTTTGAGGAATATGAGCTTTTCGCTGTTATAATATATGCCTAAAATGAAATATTAAAAAAACTATTAGAACATTAATAATAAGTAACAATCTGGGATAAGTAAATGTAAAAATTCCCATCCACTCTCCAGCGAGTCTTATAGTCCTGGTTTGTGTCAGTTATAAATTTGTCGCCACAGAACTGCTTCTACATTGTCACAATTTGTAGGACAATGGGACGGTATCAGATTTACAACCGACGCAAGCCAGACTTGCTATAACCGCCGAAGGATGGGGTGGCGAGAGTAAAAAAAAGACAAAGAATAGTCTTCAGGGAAACTGCACATTTAACCCTCCAGCAAGCGCAACATTAGCACTTACACGAACAGGTGCATGTAACTCTCAGTGCTGCACATTTAAAATATATTGTAACATTTTTAGAGTTTTAAAAATACATGAAATTGTATAAAAAGTGGTGTAATAAACTAAGATACTTAATTGAATGTATTTTAATTTGAAATAATTGAAATATATGAGTGGAAGAGTTTAACGAAAGAGTGGAAGCTTAAAAAGAAATCGTGGGATTGAAATGCGATCTGCGATCATGGAAGTGAAATGAAAAGGTTATGAAGTAAGTTTCATATTTTTCCATGATATTTTTACAAACAATTGTGGTAAGATTATCATTGTTAGAATACCTTATCTGTGTTTTTGCAAATACGTTTGAAAGAGCAGTGATAAATAAAAAACATAAAAAATATGTAAACCGAATGTAATAAAATAATTAAAGAAATAAAGGTATGGTGACAGGTTTTACTAGACACACATGTAATACAGAAAACCAATGTTTCTTTGTTTGATTGTTTGTATTTTATGCGTAGTCGTACTGTTCATCAGATTGCGGTGTATATTTGTTAACTTATTGTAAACTGCTTTGGTCATTAGTCCCGTAAGTTTAGTGCATGTTTCCCCGGGATATGCGCGGTGATCTTTCCCGCTGGATGGCGAGATCCGGCGCCGACCTCCGTCGGCTACTGGGGTTTCCTAACCAGGACTCTCCGACCAGCGGGCCCGCCCAGCCGGGACAAGCTCTAAGCTCCCGACCGGCCTCCGGGACATGTGGAAGTGTAGTGCATGCTAGTGTAAGTGTGTCTGTAAGAGGATAGGATAGCACAAGGAAGGGGAAGGACAGATCGCGCGCGGTCCGTGGCCGGTTTGTTCGGGTTCTGCTCCGGCATTCGCCTGGTGTTGATCGGAGAAACCACGGGAAACTACCGATCAGAGGGCTGGCCGCTAGAGTTCTCCTCCAGACAGCGACTGAATTGGACCTAGCTGAAAGCTGAGTGTCGAAAATCCTGCCGCCGAGGAGTGGGAACCTAGGACGTCCCGCTCAGAGGCGCTGCAGTGACATCAGTTGATGCACTGAGCTACCGCTCTCAGTGCAATTTGCAAGCCAATACCACCAACTGTGAATACGATATCACGTCTTGAAGTACACCAAATGTAAATCAACCTTTTCAGTAGCATGAAACCTGTCCGTGCAACACTCAGTGTTGCTGCGCGTCTCCTGGAGGGTTCATGCAATCAAATGGAACGTGAATGCCAATTTTCTTACAACTCGCCAAGGGGGATAGTCGCAAATCGCGGTAAGAAGGCAACCTTCGTTTCAGTGCCTGTTGTAGCCAACCGTCTGAGGGCGGGAGCAGTTGCGCGCTCCGCTCGCATTCGCTGCGCGACGCACGGGCTGCGCCTCGCATGCAACATTCCGCATGCAACCGGCAACCGACGTCCCAGTGGCGGCGAGATCACGCGATTTCCTGGAGTGGAACATCGCTAACAGCTCAACAGGTTCTCGAGTACTTCATGTTTTTATACACGAACATGGATTTCACTGAGAAAGAGAAGAGAGAGAGAGAGAGAGAGAGAGAGGGATTTAGAGAGAGGATGTGAGAAAGAAATAATGAGTTAGAGTGAAAAAGAGAATAAGTGTGTGTAAGCGCGCGCGTGTGTGTGTGTGTGTGTGTGTGTGTGTGTGTGAGAGAGAGAGACAGAAAGAAGAGAAAGTGAGTGAGAGAGAAAGTGAGAGAATGAAAATGAGAGAAAGTGAGCGAGCGACCGAACATTACGCATTAACTGAAAGCTTCGAGGAAAAAAAAAAGACATGAGATTAATATCCGCCACTGGCACATCGTTACGGAAAACATCCATCTACTACACATATACTTCCTACAATGCAATTTAAATCTCATAGAACAATTATTGCACGTTACACATGCTTCCGTGTCTTTTTGCATTTATTCTCATTTAATTTTTCAGTTAGATGACTATACAAATTAAATAATCGAAATTTGAACTACATTGCAAATCGAATATACTAAATAAAAAGATGCACAAAAATGTAAAAAAAAAATTTTTTTTTTTTAAAAAAACTTTTAAAGTATGAAACTCTTGTTTACTTATAGAAGGTAAAGTAATTACTTTGAATGTGTTCGGTACATATTTTATTAATATTTTTTAAAATTTTTAAAATTTAAAGTTTTAAAAAAAATATTAAACATTATTATTTTACAGTTTAAATTAAATGTATAAATTAATTAAAATAATGTAGGTTTTTGCATGTAGAATTTTTGGCATGATTTTTTTGTTAATATTTACTTAATTTTTTTATAAGATCATTTTTTTCTACCAGTTTCTGAAAGATGCATAATTTCACGTTTTGAGCGTCCCTTTTACCGACAAGATCAATTTTCAGTAAGCATCCATCTGTATTTCTTATTTTTGAGTAACAGTTTTTAGCCACTGTTTTTTTTTTTTTTGTATTTCTTTGCCTGTGTGTATCTGTCGGTCGGTGAGTCCAATTACATACACAATGATTACATACAGAATACATGTTATAAACTTCTAGGACACGTAGAGGGGTCGAAAATTATTCCTTTTTGACAGTGAACAAATAGTGGGAAATTGCATAAAATGGATTTATGGGCATTTACATATGTGAAATTAGCCCCTGATTTTTTCATGCAAGCTCTTGCACATCGATGTACGTCAGGTCATGTTCTGACATAGACTAGGAGATTTCGTGTATCTGTTGAATATCTGTGCGCACTAGATTGCCTTAAACCAGGTGTAAATATCACATGTATAATTACATTTAGTTCCATTTCCAGCAATTCTCACTACATGTTCGTAGGTAAAAAGTGGTTACTTTCAACCCTCTATAGGCCTGATGAATTTTTAACATTTATTCTGAGACACCTGTAGTGCTTCACTGTGTATTGCTTGCAGACCTCTACTGGCCTAATGCTATCTTTCTGAATTTACCTCTGTGTCTGTTTTTGGAAATGTTGGAAAGTGTTTGTTATTTAGAGATAGTATCACTGGTTTGAGGTAGTCCAATCATCAGGCCATCTTCTATTCTCTGTTTAGTTTCAAGGCCCGTTGAGCACATGAAGATCTTGGGGCAATAATGCTAAGCCACATTTATGATGAAATTGAGATATTAGTGTTTTTCGGTTTAGATTAAGTATCAGTTTCCGTATTATTCGACATAATGCGGATAATTCATCTTGTGAATATTCATGTATTGTAAAAAATAAATTTCATGGCTTTATCTTATTTATGGAAATGTTTAAACATTTACTTTCCTTCTTCTCAAAACTTTGCATAGTGGCATACCATGTTATTTCTCCGAGGTTTCCATATCATCCACAATGTAGTAATGTAGGCTGACTCATTTTCCGCATTGGTTATTGTACATATTAGGGATATTAAAAAGTTGTTCAAAATTATGTCATCAACCAATGTTTAAAAATCTTTAAAATAATAATTATTTATATATTTGCTCAAAATACTCAATGAAGGTGAAAACAATTGTTTGATTTTCTATTATATTTTATTTATGTATCTACACCAACGTACGTTTTTTTAAATAACAATCAACGTACTTCTTCCAAATCTAACAAAATTATCACAAACTTCATAAAAGTATTTAAGATTTCAGCTTGTAAAATGTAAATATTTCTTTATAAAATAATTACCTACCAGCAACGTGTGGGTTTCAAATGGCATTTGATATTTTAATTTATCTACTTAGTTTTATGTGGTTTCAAATAAAAACAAAGATATTATAAAAACCCACTTGTAAATGCGCCTCCAACAATAAATTCATTTCTTTGTATTTTGTCTGCGATAGAAGTATCTTACAATTCTCCTTATATCAATGTATTGTTTAAATTAACGAATTATAACACAGTATATTGGCTTGTCTCATCTTGAAAAATTCAGGGGATAAATTCTTCAATTAATATGAGCCAGTGCGCATGGAATTAAATCAGCTTGCAGAAACATGAATTCTATTAAATATAGAACTGCTGATGCATTCGAACATGTGATTATTGTAATAAATAAATGATCAAAAGAATCCTAGGCGAGTTTCCAGTTTGAGAAACTATAAAAGACGTCTATAAACAGTTCTAATTCACCATTGTAAAACGTTTGCTATTGATGCTAATAAACTAGGATTTCAAAATTATTTTAAGAAAAACATTTTGAACGGTGTACAAGTCCCCATTTCCAACATCAGCCGCTCTCATGGGTAGTTTAATCTCATATCTGTAGACTGGTAGCTAATTGTTTTCCTACAAACGTGTGAAGGGTTTCAAGTACTTTTCAGGGGAAACATCTCGTTAAGTATGTGAGAAATTTAATTGGCATACAGTAATAAAATAATTCAATTGTCGGAAACAATTGTGCAAGAATGTAAACTGCGTGTTCTTTCGAGAACCTCCAATCAAAAAAGTAAATATTTCGTTATTAGTGAAAGGACGTTTTATTACTAATCATCTTTCAGAGTCTATAAAAACAGAAAGAGCGCAAACGTTGTGACCATAAATACTTGTACTGTGGTGTTGAGTGTCCCACGGAGCTCCTCTACGGCAAGCACTACGCTACGCACTACCACAGACGTCGAGAGGCAAGGAGCGCGAGAGACCTTGCTTACCGTTGGCATCCTTCGCCTCCAGCCCCTCCGCCTCCATCACCACCACGTTCAGCACCACGATGGGCGGCTGCGAACACGCCAGCGCGCCAACACACGTTACAAGAAACACTAAAAAAAATATATATATATTTCTTCTCGTTTCACATTTCTGTCTCTCGAGGAGTTTGATAATAGTACATATACCTATAACATTTTGGATATGGCCATCCATAGCAAGGAGTATTCATTCCTACTCGTGAACATGATCTATTTTTGAAGGGTGTTCAGGCTTTAAGGTTTTGTCTGAGGTGTCATGTTGGAAGTTAGGGTAGCGCTAGGAAGGTGTAGAAGTGCAAGTTACGGTGGTCTGAGTCTATCCTTAGGGAACCTTGATTTGATACGGGGCCATGAAGCACGACGACCCAGATTAAATATTGTGGAACAGGGTGAAGAGTAAAGATTTTTAAAGAAATGGTCGGCTATTTTACTTATGTGTTCGTTTAATGGCAATATATTGAGCTCGCGATGAATTTGGGAGTTTGGAATAAACCATGGTGCCTTGAGGGTCTTTCTTAGGAACTTATTTTGGAATGCAACTAACTTTTGGAGGTTACTGGGTGCTACGCCACCCCATACTGGACATGCGTAGGTTAGAGTGGGTTGAATGATTGATTTGTATAGTAATATTCGGCTTTCGATACTAGTGGCAGATCGAGAGTTAGTTAAGGGGAACATTTTTGATGTTTTGGCCAAGGCTTTATTAGCGGTTGCGTGGATGTGGGGTTTCCACGTTAGTATTTTGTCAAATAATACTCGTAAGTACTTCACCGGTGAAGAGGTCCACGGAATGAGATTTCCCTTGATGCTAAGTTCGGGGGGATTTTTCGGTCGGCGTAAAATAAATATTTTTGCTTGGCAGAAGAAACACTGTGGACTGTAGTCTACTTGACGAATTCACAACTTGTTTTATTTCTCCCCCCAAAAAATTCAAGGTTGCTTGTCAGTGATTCTGGGCACGTCAACGACTGAGGTCATTAGTCCCGTACGTGTAGTGCATGTTTTTTCATCGGAAGGGGGCGGTGGTCTTTCCCTGCTGGATGGCGAGATTCGGCGTTTACCTACCGTCGGCTGGCCAGGTTTTCCTCAACCAGGCATCTCCCACCAGAGGGATCAGCTCTAAGCTCCCGACCGGTCTCCCGGCATGTGTAGTAGTGTTTAGGGCATGTTAGTATAAGGGGTGAGGATAGGACAAGGAAGGACAGGGCCTGAATTCAACCTAGCTGACAAGCTAGTATCGAAAATCCTGCCTCTGTCGGGTCTCGAACCTAGGACATTCCGGTCAGAGGTACCTCTCCCGGTCCCACAATCTCAAACTTTTAATGCTGCAATAATATGATGGGAAAATCTATAGTTGTCTGAGTTTTATCATTTTACCTTCACAACTGGTACACCTGTTTTTCAGGTGACTTTAACCCTTGAGCGCGTGTGCTTTGGAACGGAGTTTAACGGAAAATTTAGGAGCTAATAACGAGGAGAATTCCAATAGCAGAGTGTCAGTCATCGAATGGTATTGAAATGATTTCTGTCAACATGACGACTGCAATATGACGACGGCGCTTTTATGTCGCCGCCTACGCTGTCCGTTGCACTCCGTGCTAAGCGCTGCCGCTTCAGCAAGTCCTGAAACACACAGCGATCCTGAAACACACGCGTGGCACTTCTGTGGAAAGCAGAAGATTGGGAGCTCGGTGTCAAATTCTCACGATGACATTGTTGTGACACTAGTTTTACGTACATAAAACACCAACAGAAATGTTTGATTGATTTTTTCGTGTTTCCGGGCGCGTAAACAGCTTTGGTCATTAGTGCCGTAAGTTTAGTGCATGTTTCCCCCGGAAGATGGTGGTGATCTTCCCCCGCTGGATGGCGAGATCCGGCGCCGACCTACCGTCGGCTAGTGGGGTTTCCACCTAACTAGGTCTCTCCCACTAACGGGGCACCGCCCCAACCGGGACAAGCTCTAAACTCCCGACCGGTCTCCCGAAATATGTGGTAGTGTAGTGCTTGTTAGTGTAAGTGTGTGTGTAAGGTGAGAGGATAGGACAAGTAATAGGAAGGACAGATCGCGAGCGGTCCGTGGCCCGTTTGGTAGGGTACTGCTCCGGCATTCGCCTGGTGTTGATCGGAAAAAACATGGAAAACTACCGATCAGAGCAGCCGGCCGCTAGAATTCTCCTCCAGACAGCGACTGAATTCGGCCTAGCTGAAAAGCTAGTGCCAAAAATCCTGCCGCCGTCAGGACTCGCGGCGGGGTAAAGAATACAATATTACAACTAAACACAACGAAAACGTGTTTTTTAGAAGTTTTTCAGAATATTTTAAAGGGAACCGACAAAGTATTGCGCAATTAGTCTCGCAATCGAGCAATTAGTCTCGTGAAGTGGAATCGATTGAGCTATTGACCACCTTTTTAGGAGTCGTACGTCATCCAAAAAGGCATTTAAAAATTTAGAAAAATTAATTTAAAATAAATCTTATGGATGGATCCACAAAAACCGATCCATTTACCACCAGGAGACGAAGACGCGTCAAGTGACACTTACTTTTTCTCGACTTGTGGTACGGAAGTGGTCTCACTGCGATTCAAACGGATACAGGGAACTGATTATTTAAATAGACTTTTATTCTGTAGACCTAGACTGTAACGGGAACATTCAGGAAACAGGAACGCGGAAACATTCAGGTAATTGGTTGTGAAGATTATTCTTTGAAGTGAAGTGCCTCACTGCGTGAAGAACCTGTCAGGACTAGAAATGCATTGTTTGGCATATTGTAGAATGTGCTTAAATTTTGGACACTCCTTTATTGCATAAAATAACATAAAATATAAAATAGCGTAACTAGCTGGACCCCTGTGATTGTTATTCTAAAAATGTAAAAATAAAAAAATATTTTGAAAAAAACCCACCAAAACTAGCATTTTAAAAATTATTGTAGAAGTGAAATTAGTGTCACATTAGAACTCTACTTAGAACGTTTCGTGTGGCTTAAGTGACATGAAAATTCGGGCTTAACACCTTGGGACGCACCGCATTAGAGTTTTGCATGATAGTAACATGATTGGGTAACGTGTAAGGGTTGATCACGTGCTGTTCTCCACATGGTATTGAAATGTTTCTGCAACAGCAATATGACGACGGCGCTTTTATGTCGCCGCCTATGCTGTCCGTTGTCCACGTGCTGTTCTTCATCATAATATTCGAAATTCTAAAAATCTAAAACCTGATTTAAGCATTATTTAAACACCGATAGTAGACGTAAAAGGGGATTTCTATCGATAATATTTTATAAATCATGCAAAACCGTCATTTTTCCTTAGTCATATCTACAGTGTATTGTGTATACTCGTATGTATTACACATTAAATGATCTCACATTACGCCGATTCATGATTAGATTGATGGAAATCTGGTCAAAGAAAAGCATAAGGTGAGAGCGCGAGCCTCCATTTGTAGTCCTCAAATGAAAATCAGCAAATTTCCTTGCATTGGGGAATTATCGGAAACAGTGTAAAATGTTCGTATTTACATTTAATAAATGGAAAAGCCTATCAAAGGAAATGAAAGCCCAGAGATTGAAATTAAATTTAAATATTCCATGAAATGCGATCAAAGGGGAAAAGTTGACTTAGTCAATGAGCCTATCGGCGCGGGCTTGCAAATACACTCGGCGCATATTGAAAAGCAAAGAGGAGCAGAACAGCGATGCGGCGCGGCGCGGCGCGGCCGGCGGGCCGTTTCAAGGGTTGCGCTGAAGTCCTGCCCTCAACCCACCCCACACCTCACCACGCCCTGCTCGTTTTCCTTCTCCATTCCCTCTCCCCCCCTTTCCCCTCTTTTCCCCTTCCTTCCTCCCTTTTCGCCACTCTCGTGACCCCATTCTAACCACACTCACGTCTCCTTTCCATCCCTCTCCCATCTGTGATGATCCATACTGATGCGCCAGAACAATAATTAATTTTGTTTTTAACAATCCCGGAAATAAATTTACGATAAACAAGTGAAGGTATTAGGGGAAAAGTGACATTTATTCGTATTACGCCGGATCTCGAGAACTTGGTAAAACAACAGACAGACATAGAAAAAATAATAAAGAGTGGTTTGTAAGTAATAAACATTTACGGAAATATTAAGTTTTGGAAGAAATCGGAAGAAATACTATTTTCGGAAAACAGCTGAACACAAGGTGGAAATGCACGATGTAAGTATTAGCTGTGAAATAAAAAAGATTAAAACATTAATAAAATGCCGACAAGACAATAGAAAAAACATTGAAATTAAATATAGAGAGGAGTTAAATCAAATACCGTCGAAGTAAACAAGAAATAAAATAATATTTATTATAACTGACGAACGGAAAACGACGGCAGATGTGTTTTAGACTTGGTGGGAGCGTCAGAGCAAGACGCCAGAGAGAGGCTAGACTTGGTACAGATCACATATTTAACAGAGGCGGGAGGCTTTATGAGTATTTGTCGGTCGTTCAGGTTGTAAATTATATGGTGTCGAAAGCAAAAGTGTTCATTCCATAAGTGTGGGAAGGAAAATAATTCTGGAATGGATGGCCGATGCTGAAGGACAGTAATTTTCTGGAAATTGACTGAGCATGCGCGGTGGACTTGGAGGTAGCCGAGGATATAACCTCCAGGGAAGTGAACAATTTAACTTATTCAAAGCGTAATATGAAAACGCCAAGAATGTCACTTTATCGAAATAAATATAATTTTAAGATAAAAAGTAAGTAACCATAAGAGAATGCGCGAAAGTGTGAATGAGTTTTTTTTATCTATGTATTTCTGTATGAATGAGTTTTCATGTAGTTTTTTGTTCAAATGTGTATAAACATTTGGGACTTTGTTACTATAATTGTTTTGTATACGCGATAGCAATCTAAGTGGACATACAGATTGCCAGAAAATATAATGATTTAGATTCAAAATAAAATAGAATTGCCCGAACTGTCGCAGTGGCAATGTGAATTTGGATATCTTGTGTTTTTTATTTCAGTTGTAAGTTGGAGATGGCATTAGCTAACAATATCAAGTCACAGATCTTCCAAAACTGATGATAGCTTTCCGTTACCCGTATGGAGTGACTGCGGGGACTCGCACAAAATATAATTTATAAATAGTAAATACACGACAATTTGTGTTAAAAGTGGGTGAAAGGTCCAGAATAGGTGGGAGAAGTATTCCGAACGATGTGAGTGGCAGTTCAAGTTCATTTACTGCGCGTGTTATTGAATTCATTCAAAGAGGCCATACTGAGATATACAAAATTTCTCTACATTAATATCTGCCAAAGATCTTAGCGTCCGGCTTGCTGGGTCAATGGGTCACGATATATTATAATCCTTATTACCTTTATAATGGATTATAGGATCCGCTGACTATACAGCGCAGCTGGGAATCTGAAATAGAATGATTCTATTCCTAGTTCATTTCTGTTTGGATTGACTAAATGAAAGATCACTTTCTTTTCTAAAGAACAAAATTTAACAAAGTTTATTGTTACCTTTTTAGCAAACAATTTAGTGAATTTATGTTATGCCTTTGATCAAGATATCTTTGAATTTACAATTTTATACCGCGGTTAACTTATCTATTCTTCGTTGATGTCCCTCGTAGACTTCTCAGTCGAAATATCATGCGAGCTTGCCGTAGTCAAAGTCCCAAGAAATCTATTACTCGATTACCCTCCCGACAAAGTTCCAATTTATACATCAATATTACTTTTCCCCCAAATTCCTTTCAATATTACTTCCACATGAAATATCTGCAATATCCTTTACTGTCCTTAAAATTTCACGATCTGATAACCCGATTCTGACTATCTGTATTATACTCGTTCCCTCTCACGAACCTACGATCAGTTCAGAAACGCGATGCCGGTCAGAATGAAATTTCCTGCATGATTCACCCTCGAAGACTTCGTATTAAACTACCTTCCTCTTTTTCATAACATTTGACCGTCCTTCTCTCACCCAGCCAATCCATACGTTCGTTATATTTTGGTGTAGCTGACCTTTCGATCGTCTAAACTTCTTCGCCCAATCCCAAATTTTCTACTTTCGGCATCCAGACACCTCTTAATGCATTTACAAAAAACAAAAACTACATTGTTTATTCACGGTCGTTGCTAAGTCCTTGCTCTCGTGATATTTGCTAATGCATGTTCCACCATATAGTCTACAAATAAATGTTAGTTTATTTTCATGTGACATATCGGTATGTCACAATACCTTTACAATTTTACTTAAATAATTCATGATTTTCACATGTTGTACAGTTGATGTTATCTGGAAAAGCCATAGTTTATTGTATTGTGTTAAAAGTAATTACTTTCTGTAATATGTAAAGGGGTCGGATTTAAGTATATTATATAATTGTGTCACTGTAATTTTTCATTGAATATATGCTCATTCGTATTTTATCTGATTCATTGTGTCAAGGGTTCAGACCTTTCTCATACCCAAAAGATGAGAATTTCTTTCTTCCTGAGAATATTAAGCTCGCTTCACGAGCATTCATACTATCACGCTCTCCCCACACGTGTGGATGGTAGTAGGAGGGTGTGTTAGAATATATAGATTATATAGAATATAACGCATCGCGTTTCTGATCACTTATACGTTTGAACTGCGCGGTCGCCAAGGCCGTGGCCCAGCGAATCGTTCGGAACGAAGAATCATCTATATTAAGGAAGGAGACGTCAGCGCCAGGCAGTCGGTCAGGTAAGAGTGGAGAAGGGACGCCATGTTCGGCGGTGGCAGAGGAGAGTGAGGAGACGGCAGGAAGGAAATCGGAAAGCATGGATGGTAACTGGAGCGAGTGAAAACATCAGTAGGACTGTCACTAAGTAATACGCTCGTTGTGGTGTAAAGGAAAAGCAACAAATTATGTGAAAACGAGAGACAGTGCAGAGAGTCATACCTGGTGACACATGGTCGTATGAAATCAAAGCTAATGAGGTGAACCTTGTGCGACGCAGGTGCGAAACAATATCAGAACTATATCAACAAACCCAAGATCCGTGGAGTGATGAACTATTATATCGGGGACAATATCCAACAGGCGTGTGGCGAGCGGACAATTGACGAGGCGAATGGTAACCTAGCAACATAGTGAACTACCAATTAATGCACGGGACGGGAACAACCGGAGTGAGAATAAATGGTGCGTTGTCAACGCCAAACAATCCAGCAGGCTGAAGAGAGAAATCAACTTCGCATTCAGCGAGGCGAGTGTCACCCTGAAGGAAAGTTCTGCAGCCACTTGTGTGAAGGTCACAACGGCTGGTTCCCTCAACCGGAGACCGCGGCAGCGTGAGACGTTGGTAACAAGCTTCGTCATATCGTAAGACTGCTTCCGAGTGAACGTAATTTACCGGTACAGTTAGGTTCAGGCAATGATAAGAGAAGGTGTTAGAACGTGAGAGGGGGAACAGGCTTTATCTTAAACGAAAGAGGGAGGGACAAGCCCCGGAGTGAACAATTATTGCAAGAAGGGGGGGAGTTATGACTGTAGAAAAGAAAGACCATGTCATTCACCATTTTAAAGAATTGATTAAGTTAAGCTATTTTGTTCGTATAGGAGGTAACCTAAGTAGAAAAGGGAGCTCCCGAAACAACGTCAAAAATGCTTAAGTAGTTACAGGCTGTAATCGTGTATGAGAATTTTTACTTATATTAGCTGTAATTTTCGTATTTCAATTTTCGATAATGACTAATAAATGTTCATTTTCGTTGTTTGAATTTTTTTTCATTAAAATAAATCGTAAAAAATTGTGAATAACTTCCAGAGCTGATCAAAATCTAACATGATCAACAGACAGCCAAATATTTTATTTAATGAAAGTGATGTTTAAATTTTAAGCTGAAATTTTACGTGCTAAGCGTCAGATGTAATACAAACTAATTGTGTTACCGTCATAAATTAAATGTTTAAAAACCATTTCCATATTTTTTTAAATTTCTCCCTCTCGCTGAAGCTGAGGGGGGGGGAGGGGGTCGTCGGATGGGGGGGGGTGCAGGGGCGGGGCGCACCTTCTCCTCGCTGGCGACGGCGAGCAGGCGCCGGTGCACGTCGTTGGGGATGCCGAACGCCTCCTTGGCGTAGCTGAACAGCTCCTCCTTGTAGTGCGCGTACTGGCCCGTGGACGCGCCCACCTTGTTGGCAATGGTGTACAGCACTTCCACGTACAACTGCTCCAGCTGCAACAGACACAGCTCGCTTCAGCACAACGGTTCACACTCGCTCTATTAAACGTTTGTATAAACGTTAACATAAACAATCTATTTATTTATTTAGTCAAAAACTGTATGTGACGTATGGGGGAGAAAATCATCTGCGCACGCTTTCTTGAGTTTTAGAATCCCTTCCCAACAATTTAACTATTAGAAAGATAATAATAATAATAATAATAATAATAATAAATTAAAAAAGCGAGAGATTAACATTTCACAAACTAGATATTTTCGTTGCCAAATTATAGAAAACTTATTTTTAATGGTAAAATCTTCCTTGTAGTTGATAGTATGAGCTACACGTAGTAAAATAGGTTTATATATTGGTGTAGAGTATTAGTTAAAATTGTAAACATTAGCACCTCCCCTATTTTTTGATTGATATTTGATCCTGAATTTCGATAATTACCTAACGTTGTAAAAAGCATAATTTGTATTTCACACTGGAACCTCCACACTTATTTTTAATTTCCATTCACTTATTATTTTCTATTTTGTAAATGGGTTTAGATCCCAGCTAGCGATCCGCAGTCCAACTTGGAGAGGAGAAACAACATATTCTAACTTTAATTTATAGAACTGTTACCCCCCTGATGTCCGTAGGTTCCCAAATAGCGATGTTAAGGTGGAGGGCGGAGGATAGGGTCAGTGCCCAGGTGCCTCCAACTTTCAAGCCACTTGCAAGTCGCTTGTATTAGAGAGTTTAAATAAATAAAATACGTTTCATTCTTTATTTAAACGTTTGCCACCGATGACGTTTACGCAATCATCCCTAGGTACAAGGGACCTCGCTTCTTTGACGGATTTCAGAAGCAACGAACAAAATCCGGAAACTGGATTTTAAATTTAAAATGTATGATTTCCCAAGTTTTACTGTACATTTTCAGTAGAGAGGTATTTTACACCTACCTATTGAATGGTGAGAATCGACATCAATGGACCGATGTTCTATCCCATATTAGTGCATAGAATAGAGGGACGAATTTTTTTTTTTTTACATTTAGTAAGTTGAAAGCAGAGTAATTAATTAAAATAACATTTTTTGTGCCTTCAGTAAATGAACACTAACTTAAATTAAAATAAATAAATTATACAATTTTATTTGTGTTTGCCCACTCTCATTTCTTTTTACTAAAAATCTACAAATTGTTTCATAGCCCCACGATGTGGCACAAGACTTCATTCGTTCTAGCAGTAGTTTGTTTGTCTACTATTTGTATCACCAACTTTCGTTCATTTTGGCAAACTAAAATTTTGTCGATGGTACGGGTTCCAAAAGGCCTCGCGGGTTGCTCATTGATGAGCATGCTCGCTTTCCATGTCACGTTTCCGGGTTCGATTACCGACATGCTAATCGGTGCTGGACCTCATGTTTTAGCTGGGGAAAAACATAACCACCTCCTGGAATACAAAATTCACTACACTTACGGGGCTAATAAGCAGAATAGTTAAAGCACCCAGAAACATACAATAATGAATAAATCAATCATTTTTAAATGTTGTAAATAATAATAATAATTGTAATAATAATCTAGATAAAAAAGTAGATAAATATTCTTTTGCGTTTAAGCGTTATTGCGTTTGGTGTGAAAGCCATTGCCGCTTCACTTAAGTGAGGTATCCTGAATTTCGACTACACTTTTTCATGAAATTATTGAAAACTTCCTAGAATTTGCAAAATTGGAAGAAATTGAATTTTGGTAGATAAGGGAATGAGCTGGTTGTGATAGTAAACTCCTCTCTTTTATATAATCAAAGCTTTTATTATTGTTTTAGATCTCTTCTTTAGACCTTCAAAAATTTGCTGAACGACAACTATTCCTTAATTTACTCTGCAATGCTTTTACGATGATATTCGTAAGAACATTATGGTAGCTTCAGAACCTTTCGAACAGATATAATGGGTCACTTGACATTTTTTTCGTCTACAATTCGATGCAACGCGTCTTCAAGCCTCTTAAGGGGCGTTGAGCGCTTTGCGCTGGGGAGTAATCCTTCAGTAACGTTTGTGCGCTGGAGAGTAATCCTCCATTAACTTTTTATTTGTCATCTCACGTCACGTCGCAGTCAGTTGTCAAGAGGACCGCCAGGTAGCATCACCGCGTACGCGCCTCCTGCTACGCGCTCCTGCGTCACTACCCTGCGGTCAGAATTTGCAAGGAATAAGGATAGGGGTAGGGGTAGGGTTTAGGACACTTCACAGGGGTTGGACTAGCTCTAGTGAAGTAGCCAAACTGGTTTTGTTGAAACACATTTCACATAAGATTCGACGGTAATCGAACCCGGACCTCAGTGGTGAAAGTCTAGCGACTTCGCCATGAGCCACGAGCGACGTGCTCCGAGCTTTTCTTTTTGTGCCCGATCTTTAGACTCTATTTGCAAACAAAAACTTCACGAGTGTTTTTTGACGGTTGTAAAAAGCAGATTCAACATTCCAAACGTCTCCGATGACGCCCACATCCTGAGACTAGGTTTGTAATATAATATTTAAATTGAGGGAACCGAAATTTAGGCCGTCCCCGCCGCAAACACGAAAACCAACTCTCCGCATGTAGTGACTGTAACCAGAGAATACTTTCAGGCTCCTTTCACCATTTCCTTTCAACGTGGCGCTTCGTTCCTTTTATATAAAGCTGTCCATTTACGCTGCCGAGTTACGAAATGCGAAGGTGCTTCGTCTCTGTTACACTGTAGTCGGAACCGTTCCTTATCTTCACGTTCACAAGTTTTTCCACTATAATTTGAAATATAAAAAGTATAGTCATTTATGATTCATGTTACTCTTAATTACATAGACAAAGGCAATGAAAACTCACTATAGTGCGGTGCATTGTTCACAAATAGTATATAGAAAAAAGGCGTGAAATATGAAGGAAAGGAATATATTTATTTACTGATTTATTTAGTTGGGTCAACATGTTTTCTTCTACGTAATGACAATGTTCACAATTTCTATCTCTTCACATTAGAATGTCGTTTCTGCTCGAATTTATTCATTTTTGGGGTTTATGAATGAGTCAAGGGTACGCTTCTTCAACCGTCATGCAAATGCTCAAAACTATGGTACCTAAACATTTTAAATTTAAATTTCAGGAGAGTTAGGGATTAAAACATGGTGATGTCTTTGCATCAGTCGTTCATTTCCCCTTTGATCGTGTATCAAATTTTAAAATATCCTGTGAATAAATTACTGTGGTCTGGCCGTGTCATTTCATATACTGAAAATGTTTACTGAACTAAAGGATATAACAATATTGCTGAAGGAGCTTTTATATCATTTTACATTTTCGATCATATTAGGGGTAATTTATTTATCATGCCATGACTCCAATGCATCAATCTCTCTGGATGTGTTAGTCCTCCAAAAGTCCCATGCATTGTATGAACGTTCGCATATCACAGTTCCTGAAACAACCCGAGGTAGCGACACAGGTGACAACTTCACCCCTCACTGCCCTACACGATTTTCAAATAGGTTTCAGGAATACTAAGGGCATTATTTGCATCCATAAATGTATTCCGAAGAGTAAATAATATAATATTAAAACGTTTTTACAACACATCAAAAATGTTGAGATAATTTTAAGTTTCATAGTATATGAAACAAATTAAAGAAATAGCGGAAAGTATTGATATTACCTGCAGTATAAAATTTGTGACGGCATTGATGACTTGTTGCATATCTTGCAACAAGTGAATGTAACAAAAATCAAGAATGTTCTGATAAATAATTTTCACATTTTACAAGTACCCTTTGTTAAAAATGTTTGCTCCTGAATTTCTGTAAATGACCTTATTACAGTAGCCCATGTTCTATTATAACAATATATTTAAGAATGTAAAGGGGATCCCGATAAAAAATATCTTGCCATTGGGCAAGATACTACCATTTAAATCAGGTATATCCAATATTTTTCGTTTATCAACCCGTTTTAAAAGAAATGTTGTTCCCATCGACTCCCCGACGTTATTCTTCACAACTTACACATAACCGTAAAACAAATAACTGCCCATAAATGTTTTAAAAACAACAATTTCGTGCCCAATATTTCATATCTAGATTTACAATAATAGAAGACTTTCGCATCAGAGTAGCTGAATTTTTAGTCTTCATTGTCATGCAATGGTCACAAAATGTTAAGCGTTTCTGTCTATGATATTTCTTCAGTGAGTATTTCTGGGAGGTTTTTCTTTCGCGATATAATATCGTCAATACAAAGTTATAATTTCTTGGGTTTTCTGAACATCCTAAGCTGTGGCATTGCCAGATTCTCGGTGACAATATCGAAATAGGGCTCCAATCTGCAATAAACGTGAAAAAATGTTTTAAATCTAATTGGTACGAATAGAGGGAGAGAGTTTAGAAAATAAGCACGGGGTGCAGTTTATTTTATTCTTTCCCGATATCCGTCCGCGGAATCCTTTTTAAAGGCTCCTTACTTCCGAGGATCGGCGCGGTACTCCAGTTACAACAGCCTAGCTACGCCCCTGATCTTAAGGATGAACAATGGACGTGAAATATGTCGAGGGCATTTAATAAATTATTATTGTTTTTTTCCTCATGTCAGAAAACAATTAATTACCAAGTTCACATTTTATCGCCTGAAATCAATGAGATTTTGATTATACCTATCAATCGCCGATTCGTATTACTCTGTAGACCTCGAATCGACCTCTTGGTTATCATTGACCTCCTTCAAAATTTCGACCCCCAGGGAGTCGACACCGACCCTGTTCGGAACTCCTGATTTGAATCAATTGAGAAAGTCTGATGTATATCAGAGATTTACTATTTTTTGCAATTAGTTGTTGAGATGCCTGAGAACAATATATTATTTAGTGATTTTCAATTTTGGAAAAAAATACACTACTTCAAACTTTTTCACACAGTCAATGTTCATTTTCTGTCGCAGATCCATAGGTAAATCAGCCAATTTTATCCAAATCCGTTTACGACGAGCAGCTTATTGTAAAAGAATAAATGCAAAGAAAGATTTCCTAAGTGAAGAAAATCATTCTTTAGAACATTAATGAATGTTTCAGCGGATCTAACGTTTAATGAAAAGAAGTTGTAGAATCACGTGTGTGAGGAGCACGTAAAGCAGAATTGCGAAAGGACGCCATTCCCAAGCTCCACGTACTCGGAAGGCTGTAGCGAGGGCAGGCTATGCGAGGCGACGTCCTCTGGCAGCCGTTAAGCAGCTCGTTACACGCCGTTCGCTTCTCATCCGTGGCAGTTAGCTCGCAAGTTTAGAGGACATTATGTGCTGCAATATTCACGCTACGATCAGTGGCGCGCCAACACGCGCACGAGGTAGCGTAAGGACGTTGCAGATCGTTCGACGCGTGCGGTATCGACTTGTGAAAAAGGAGATTATTGGCGCGTGATAAATAAATAGTTCATTCCCTTTGTGTTAACGTATCAAGCACGTTATTTCTTGGCACTCTGGTGTTTTAAAAGGCTACCACGTAATACTGATAGAGAGAAAACTAATACTGCTTTCAACTTATTTATATGAGCAACATTTATATTTTAGGAAAATAAATATGCATTAGACGACATAAGAAATATAAAAATATCTGAAGAAACATGAAACATTGTAGGCAATCACGACATACGTCAGAATAATTATTTTCGGAACTGATGATTTCTGCCTAGAGGAAGATGTCATTTTACTCGTTTGGACCACACCTGTAGTGAATATCGGTGGACAGAAGCACTGTTAGATAAAGTGTCTGATATCACATTTTATGTAAGACCTCGATCCTTCATCCCCGGAGATCGACAATTATTTTTGAGAAATCTTTGTATATGAAGTTGGAATACCATTTCCTTAATTGAAATCGAGGAGCGGAACAGCTCGAAACAGGCTGATTCAAAATTGCCTTTGTACCAGCTCGGTGGAATTTCTGTAATCTATAAAGATGCTATTTCTACGAATAAAAAATGTGGAAATCCCTGTCAACGATCAGAGGTTCTGACAATTCGAAGAGTCCAAGGTTATGAAACAGGCTCTTGCAGGATCAAATGTAACGGCCTACTGAACATGCTAAATTTCGTTGTTGCACGACAATCGTCCTTTTGCGGCTCTCACACGCAACCAATCTTTATAAATGAGTTATCTAAAGAGAGATTATTTCACGGATACGTGACGAATTTCACTTTGACGTTATCAATAGTAAGTATTTGTTTAAAAATGCACATAAATATTCATGTCAAAAGCAACCCGCAGCACTCGGCAGCATTTTTGAATCTATATCGTTAAATAACTCGTAAATGAAGCATTCTAGGGTCTTGAAAACTAAAGGTTTGAGGCCAAAGACTTCAAAGAAATGTTCATCACACCTTAATCTACAGGTGAGATCGTTTTGAACATTCAATTACATTTTGCTGGTTCGGCGCTTCTCTCTATTAGCACACCTACTCAAAGACGTGCAGAATCTGAAACGGAATATGAAATTAAACTAATTTCTTGATATTCTACGCAATTAAATTACACAGGTGTACCTCTCTGGTCGGTAATAATGTTAAATAAGAATAGTTTGTATTGACAAGGGTGTATTGAATTGTTATGAATCACGAGGTGACGTATAGAACAAGAAAAGGAGGATAAAAGGGTTTTGAAGTAAAATATATATTACAGGCTTAATATGGAAGTGGAAAAATAGGGAAGAGGATGGGTACATACGAGAGTTCTCGCATGGGTACGCTAGTGTGTATACTCAAAGAGAAAGATGTGCATGTAGGCCCCTCGGGTGACTCATGGAGAGCGTGCTAGCTCTCTGTGGTGCAATCCCCGGTTCGATGCTTGGTCGAGGAAAATAAAACTGTATGCTTTTAATACAATCGTCTCCGTTTTTATAGCTGTGTGACGAAACAAATGCTCAGGCAGGCCAAGTAAGATAGATACGGTGATGGAAATACGTCATGATCGGTACATGTCTCCCTTATCCCTGGATAATAAATAAAAACAGGGCTAAGGCCTAGGAAGACTGCTAGCTGGCAAAAGTCATATTAATCCGACCCTAAAATGCTAAATGCATACATGTGATACTGTAAGTGCCACTGTACGGTACGATATTGCGAACGCAATTTTGAAACGGTAAGTGTCGTGCGGATTGCGCTAAACGCGTCCCTTTCGAGTCATCACTCTGGCGCAGAGACTTTCCCCTTCTCAGCGTCCGTCGGGGTGGCTATTTCTGGCCGAGTGAATGGAAGTTTTGTCACCATTGAAAGCGCCATTTTTTCTTCTCTGGTGAAAATACGCTTACGATTTCATAAGAAAAGAATATCACACACGAGCTATCGTATTGCAATTGGCATTCACAATTGGAAATGATTCTCAATCTCTTATTGTAAGTATTGATGCTTAAAGTAAAAAAATAGTGTTGTGGTTGATACTGATACCAAATATCGTATCGATCAAAGTACAATCCTACCACATCTCGGAAACCATTTTCAAGGTTATAACACATCGTGCTGGGACGGTACCCTGCAGGGGAAATCTCCGAGGAGAATATCAAGAGGGGAAACTCCGAGGGAAACTCAGAAAGGAAACCCTTGAGGGAAACTAATGAGGGGACATTCAGAGGGCTAAATCCAAAGGGGAAACACGGAGGGAAAAACTCAAACCGACGTATAAGTCATCGCCGGATCTCATATTCAAGCTGGGCTTGGTTTGGCTTGTTTTGTCGTGTTTCCGGGCGCGTCAACTGCTTTGGTCAATAGTTCCGTTAGTGTAGTGCATGTTTTTCTCGGGAGATGGCGGTGGTCTTCCCCCCTGGATGGCGAGATCCGGCGCCGATCTACCGTTGGCTAGTGGGGTTTCCCCTAACCAGGACTCTCCACCAGCGGGCACCGCCCCAGCCGGGACAAGCTCTAAGCTCCCGACCGGTCTCCCGGAATATGTGGTAGTGTAGTGCATGTTAGTGTAAGTGTGTGTGTAAGGGGAGAGGATAGGACAAGGTAGAGGAAGGACAGATCGCGCGCGGTCCGTGGCCCGTTTGTTAAAAGGGTACTGTTCCGACATTCGCCTGGTGTTGATCGGAGAAACCACGGAAAACTACCGATCAGAGCAGCCGGCCGGTAGAATTCTCCTCCAGACAGCGACTGAATTGGACCTATCTGAAAAGTTAGTGTCGAAAATCCTGCCACCGCCGTGGGAGTGGGAACCTAGGCCCTCCCGGTCAGAGGCGCTGCAGTGACATCAGTTGATGCACTGAGCTACCGCTCCCGGTCAAGCTGGGGAAAACTGTGCATCATGTCGGAACATAACATCCACTACGCTTACGGGGCAAACGAGCTTAGTTGTAGACGCATCCGGGAACATAGTGTGTGGCGAGGGCTCACCTCCTTCTTGGGGATGTGGTAGTCGGCGTGGCCGGGGGAGGGCCCGTGGCCATGGCCGTGGGCGTGAGAATGGGCGTGCGCGTGCGAGTGCGAGTGGGCGTGGCCGTGGCCGGAAGCGGGTCGCTCGGCCGGCGGAAGCGCGTCCGCGCGCTGCTCCGCCTCCTGCAGCGCCAGCAGCTTCCGGTTCTCCTGCTTCCAGGCCAACGCCGTGAAGCTCTCGAAGAAGGAGCCATCCGTCTCCTGCACCCTGCGCACACACAGACACACACGCGTTAGCCACGGGAATGAGTCGTCGTCAACACAGGCACATCACGGCTGGAAAAGACGAAGTTGCATCATGGTACGTATACGTATGACAATAGGATATTCTTTGTTACTTGGAGTAACCTCGTCTGAAATGACGGGACGAAATTTCATAAAAACACAATATTTACAAAATGAAGGGCTGGCGTTTTTTCTTTCATTTAATATTTCCTTTATTGTAAATTTTTCTCAATTTTGTTTAAAAAACATTCTCATTATAAACTTTTTTTATTTTAGGAGGGCTACGAGATGTTGTCCCTGGGCAAAGTAGGGTTCTTTTAAAAACATACCTATTTGTCGAAAGATTGACCCTGTCGTACAAAATCAAGAGAAGCGCCAATCAAAATAAAGTTAGGAAAGTCTATCAGTGTGGTTAGTTTTCGCAAATCCCCCAATTCCCAAAGTCACTTATATCGCATGTCTCCTGACCCTAAACTCAATTTAAATGGTTGGATAACTACCGAAATATTCTACCAGATTACTTTGTAATAGCATGAATGTCTGTGGATTGTGGGTCAGGTCGGTTGTTTTTTAATTTTTATTTTCTTCTGGAGATGTCCTACTCGAGAAATCGTTTCCGGTAGTGTATCAGTAAATCATACGTCAGAATATGCAAACATGTCAAGTTTTCTACATTGTTCCAGCTGGTCAAACTTTACGATACAATCGAAGGGCTGCGGCAAGTTCTCTTGTAGATGATGCCCAAGACCAACATGAAACATGATCATGAGGGATGAATGATTTGTTAAATAGGATTTTGTAAATATGATATGAGTGGTGTTGGAGAAAGATGAGTGTTGAATTAGAGGAAACGGGAGTCTCCCGAGAAAAACTGCCGCAAACCTCACAATTCCACTTTGAATTGAACCACGGGGCCCGCGGTGAAAAGCGAGCGGTCTGACGGTTAGTAGAGATTGCTTTAGCGGCTCCTTTGGCATACGGTATCTTATATGTAAGTTCACGGGTTCAAATCCAATTGAAGGTGTGGATTTTTAAGTGAGAAAATTCTTTCGTTGGAAGAGGAAGTGAAGTCAGTTGTCCAAGGTTGTAAATTTTCTACATGTAAAATATCCTGAAGCCTAGAAAAAATCTCTAATCTTAATTCAAATAGCATTGCGCCACCCGAATGATATCGTATTTCTCTTGAAGATTGCGAAAGGAGAGTAGAAAAATTTGCACCGTCAGACCTGATGGCCTGATCCTCGCCACGTAAAATAAGACCTCATTGATTATTTGATTGCCGAAGGGTAATAGGGTTACCTGCATCCATCCGCGTGTCAGTCCTCTTTGTCAGCATTCGGCGCAAATCAGGCGTCATTCGACGTGTTACCTGCTGGAAAACTGAACATGTTTTCGGATCCTTCTAGAACATTCTCAGAGGATTCTAACAAAAACGGTATTGGAGGCTTCTAAAGCACCTACAGATGTCATCAATAACTCATTAAATTACTATCAACAAGGTTAACCAATTGGCATTTACGTTACAAGGTTAACCGATTGGATTTTTTAGCCGTATTTGTTTAGAATATTGTGAAGAATTCTAGAAAAAGTATTTGTGAAGTTTTCATGCAGCACAGTGGTAACATGATGCAATTTAGTACACTGCTTTTTTTAAAAAATTTGTTGCGTCTTTCCTTATGACGCAACTCGTCTCCTAACTTTTCTTGCGCGTTAAGCACTTAATGTGGAGTAATCCTCCGTAAATTTATATACGTGTGTGAAGTAATCCTTCGTTACTTATACATAGTCATAGTCCGTGCGATGTCAAGAGGACCTCTGGGAAGCATTTACGCGTACGCGCTCCTGCGTCATTACCCAGCGGCCAGAACCGGGAAGGAATAGGGATAGGGGTGGGGTATAGGACACTTCACAGGGGTTGGACAAGCCATTGTGAAGCAGTCAATCTCGTTTTGTTGAAACAAATTTCACATGAGCTTCTACGGGAATCGAACCTCCTTGGTGAAAGGTAAGCGACTTCGCTCTGCGGCATGATATGACTTAATGCCTTCTCAACATAACGTGCATTGAGTGAAGTCGTAGGCTTCCGCGGTCAGAGTCATAAAAATGATCTTGGCTCTCCGGGTGACGCCGCGTCAAAGGCTGTGTTTCCGACCTTTCGACCATCTTTTCGTGGTCTTTCTCAGGGCTGGTCTGCCCTGACTCTCAGACCTGCCCTGAGGAAGACCACAAAAAGATAGTCGAAACGTCAGAAACACAGTCTTTGACGCGGCGTCACCCGGACAGCCAAGATCGTTTACATAACATACATTAATTAACATGACTTGATTAATTGACGATATTTAAACCTGAATTGTGAAATAAAACGACGTTTTTTAAAACATCCTTTTTTATGGAACGTTCTATGCCAGAGGACATAAAAATTAGACAACTGTAATATGTTTAATTTTTTATTATAAACTAACTCAGCACGAATAAACATTTGTATCATGAAAGTACCCGTCGGAGGGTCGTAGATTAATAAACAGTGACAATATCTTATGTCTGAAGGCGTAAGAAAAAATTATTAAACGAGTTGGCACATTAGGTTTTTAAATAACACAGACATCGTTGAAAGTTTTCACAATGCTAGCATTTGGCATTTCAATTCTTGTTGTAATACACTTAATAAAATCTACCTCATTACACGATCCTACGAAATTGAAAATTTTGAAAAATGCAAGAGAAGTTCTTCTGATTTTTGTTATTTGTGCTAATTTGGAAAATGACCTCCCTTTTTTACCATCGCCTCCAGAGGGCTTGTATTCGGTATAAGAGCCTTAAAAATTCAGAATTTTCCGAGTCTGAAGACTCCGAAGAAATGACTGTCAGTTCTATTGAAGACAAAGTCACTTGCACATTAGGTTTATGAGGAACGGGGTGTACGGCCCAATAGTATGTTATCAGGATAAAAGATTAGCTTTTTGCTGTTATACCCACGGACATGGCGGGAACAAAAGTAGCAATCATCAAAGTGGTTTTTCGACTTCCTCCATGTAATAGGAATTCCAAATCGTAAAGCAATCTTCTTTCTTTGTGCCAGAAGTGTAGATCATTGAGACTCTGAATTTTATGAGAAGCCTATAATTTGTCTTGGTCTGCGAATTTCATACGGAAGATAAAGTTGTCTTACACAGTCTAAAATGTTTCTCATGAGATTTTTAATAATAAAACTATATTTGCCGAATAGGTAACAAAGACCATCTGGCAATTTTTCACGTCTCGAACTCAAAGCCATGTTTCTCGAAAGAATAGAGGAAAACTACAGTTAGAATTGTTTCTAAGATACAGTTTGCACTTGTTTCTATATCAGCTCACACATGACACTTCACATAAAAAAATTACCCTCGCCGAAGGTGACTGCCGATTCGGATCTGAAGCAAGAATTCGCGCGACGCTAATGGTAGAGATTTCGGCGGGGAGGGAGGGGCGGCGACAGACAGATATCACAAAAGGTTTTTCTATTCATTTACGACGGTAGAATGATGATTAGGCGGGGAGGGAAGAAATTCAACGCTGACTAAATTGTAAATGATCACAAAAATCCAAGGAAAAAATTTTTTTTCAAGAAAACTGGACGCGATAGAAAACTTTCATTACTTTTCTTTTCGAAATCAGCAACAAAAAATACATAAAGTTCATCTCTCAATTCCCTTGTATTTTTTCATCGAGGACTGCGTTTTCCTTCGCTAAAGAAATTGTGACTTATTAAAAGCACATCGTCGTCATTACCGTCATCACTCCGTCATTATCACCATCATTATTTTATAGGTCAGATTTCAATGGCTTTGTGTTTTTTTTTCTTCACAGTATTTGTCACATGAATACGAAGTGTAGCTCGAAAAAATGTGATAAACGTTTACGAATGATTTGTATTTATCGATCCATTCAGTGCATCGATATCCCGCTGCCTCCGCTCGCTGCGCCTAACTCGAGCGTCTCGTATAAACTAGGTAGTGGAGCGGTGTTCGCAGTGACCCTTGCGGCTTGTACGCGCCTCGATGGGCCGACGGGGGGAGGAGCCGGGCTTCGTGGCCCGCCCGCTCCGCCCCTCCCCCTCGCGCCGAATATCGAGCGCGAGCGCGAGCGGGCGGCGGGCGCGCCAGCCAGCGACCGCGCAATGAGGAGGGCGGGGCTGCGGTCGGGCGCTGCACCGGCCACCGGGCGCAGCGGGCCTGCGGCTCGGGCTGCGCCGGCCCACGCCCCGCCAGGCGCGCGCCCCCAGAGGGCGGGCGTTGCCACGCGGCGCGGGCGGCTGCGCTGGCAGGAGGAGCACCGATTGGAAGGGCCGTGGAAAGAGAGAGAGAGAGAGGAACGAGGGAGGAAGACAGGAAGGAAGAGACACGTGAAGATAGAACGCAGAATAATGGAACAGGGAAGGAGACAGAACGAGGGAAAAGGGAAGGAAAGAGAGGACGTAAAGCTATGGAGAGGGAGGGGAAACGGAAGGTAACAGAGGAGGGCGAGGGAGAGAAAGGGAGGGGTCAGAGAGGTTGGGAGAGAGAGAGAGAGGGGGAGGAAGGAGATGGAGAGACGAAATTGTGACGATGGGGAAAGAAGGGAAGGAAGGATGGGAAGGGGGGGGAAAGAGAAAGGAAAAAAGAAAGAGAATAAAAGCGGAGAAGTGTGATGGAGAGTGAAAAAGACTGAAGAAAAGGAAACCTGACTTTGCATTGTCAAAATACCATCTTCATAAATTAGAACTTTAACTTTGTTGTAAACGGAAAAATGATTTCAATCACAATGCGAATTAAATTCAAAACAATTTTCGAATTACTCAAAAATCGAAAAATAGTATGAACTTAATCATAGGCTCAAGGTATTTTCTTTTACGCACTTCTTAACAGTAATTTAGGAGAATTTAGCAACACTGATGAAGTAGCACTGGGTACAGGATGCAACAGGCGACTGCGCAGGGCCATTGCAGAGGGCGGCGGGCGACCGACGAGTTTGAGGAGGGAAGGTTGCGAAGCGAGGCACGCGGCAGCTCATGACGAGCAGTTGTTGCTTGGGTGTTGATGGACGATTGAATAGCACCTCTCATGCCGATAGAACGTGTGGAATGGAGAAAGAGGAAAGTGAAAGAAGAAATGGGAGATATAATAAAAAGGAGAGAAGAAAGATGGGAGTAGAAAGGCGAAAAGAAGGGAATGAGACTAAGGTGGAGAGATAGAAAAAAAGAGAAGGGCAGGGAAATGTGCTAAAGCAATGACACCTGATTTCGAATGATCGTAGGGTGACCTTCAAAATTTGAATGTAATTAATTTTTTTTCACTAATGTAAATGTTTATCGTGGAGATGAAACTTCCTCCACATTATTGACTATAAAATTAATCAGTCATGCTTGTATTTTTATGGATGAATTTATAATTTATGACTATTCATAATTATAATTATTCTAAAGAAGAGTATCATTATCATTATTTCATCACAGAAATAAAGTGAAGTTTTACCTCTCTTCAGTAAACGCCGAGCTACTCAAATTACTTAATCATTTCCAATTCAATTGTCTCCACGCAACACACTTTCGAAGGCCAATGAGCTCGTCGCATGTGTCACGCAGTCGAACGGTGGTTTTTGCCTTACTGCGGCCGGGGAAGGGTGAAGGGCGGGGAGGGAAAGCTGTTGACGTTTCGTTGGCAGCCGACCGAAAGGACAGCTACATGAGAGCTTCCAAGGATACACAGAGCCCCCTGCAAAAGCGTTGGATTCCAGGAAGAGGAGTGCTTTTGCGTCGCACTGCTAAAACACGTTTGCACGGTCCAGTTTTCATCCATTTGCCGGGCAGAAGCCGTATGAAAACTGAACGAGATCTAACGACCAACCAACTCTGGGGCAGAAACTTCATGAAATAAAAAGCGCCACTTTACGCGGTCTATACTCCGGTCTCAACGCGCCGGAAGCGGCCAGCGTTAAAGCAACGTCTTTACGGCCCGAGCATGCCAGTGATTTGTTTCATTGTATAGAATGCACGGAATCCGAAATGCACGTAACCCGTAGACAGAACGTAGATTATCGTTTAGAGTGTAGATCGTGTAGGCCTAACCCGCGTGTTGTTCTGAACATGAATTTCCTGTCTGGGCAGTTTTAATTTCTTGCACAAATGGGCGTCGCAATATCTTGAAGACTCTCCAACTCTCCACCCATATTTCGTGACAAAACATGAACCAAACTTACGGGAATATTGAATATAGGTGTTCAATTGTCCGTAAGCATGAAATAATCAGTCAACTAAATGGCCTAACTACATCTACTCATACTCTCCGCAACATATAATTATGTATGTAGTCATTTTATGTAAATGCAATCTCGAAGGGTGTTCTGAAATTTTAACAACCGCTGCCAAATTAATGTTTTAACTCACTGACCACATACTTTGAACCTATTTATGTTCATCGATATGACAGGGAGAATATTAATTGGTTATTGAAGTCGTATGTTATGACAAGAAAGCACTGCTGCAGGAAACTATTGGAAGTGGCATGTGAAGGCCCGGCTTCTAAGAAAAATAACTTTTAAAATGCGCGTTTCTCCGTTCTTTGCATTCAGAAAAGTGACTTCTGGAAGCATTACTGTATGAGTTGCCTCGCCCCTTTTGGACGGTACAAAATATTGCCTCACATTAATTTCTTTGATGGGCTTCTATTCAATGGGAGTTTGGCCAATATTTCCATGCTAAAATGAATGGAAATGTTTCAAAGAGAGAGGTAGTTGAAAACGGAAATGTTTCAAAGAGTTAATAACATTAAAAAATACATTTATGAAACAATGTGCTAGAAACCTGTAATAGTCGTACATGCGATGAGCTGTGGTGTATAACTAGAGTTTTTATTTTTGTCTTTTTATGACAGCAACAAGTCATCATAGCTGCCTCCTGGAAGTCAAGATTGATTGATTTGCAATGAAAGCATGACAAAAAGTGTATTGCGGTTGAAGGAAATAGTTACTACTACGACTTGAGTGAGTTCTCTTGTGGCTGACCCGCAAACGGAGCAAGCTCTCGATGGAATTTTTCGGCACTGGTATGGAATAATTGATTGATTGATTAATTCCGTGGAAGCCGACTGCTAAGGTCATTAGTCTCTTTACGGTAGTGAATGTTTTGTCACAATAAATGGCGGTTTTCCTCCCCTCTGGATGTGAGATCTGCCGTCGATCACGTCAGTTTGGATGGGTTTTCGTTTCCAGATATCTCCCCCCACTGGGACATCAGCCCGACCGGGACACGCTATAACCTACCAATTGGTCTTCCGACGTGTGTGGTTGTGTACTGCATGTAAGTGTGTGTAAGTGGGAGAATATGAAAAGGAAGAGGAAGGAAAGATCGCGCGCAGTCCGTGGCCGGTTCGTTAGGGTATTGCTCCGTCATTCATCTGATATTGATCGGAGAAACTACAGAAAATTACCGATCAGAATAGTAAGCCGCTAGAATTCTCCCCCAAGGCAGCGGCTGCATTCGACCTAGCTATGAAGCTACTGTTGAAAATTCGTTTCGGCCGGGACTCGGCAATGAGTGTATCTCTGCCGGTAGATATTGTAAAGTATCTTTTTTCTTCTCATGCTCTACGGTTTTGATTGATTGATTTTTTCGTGTTTCCGGGCGCGTCAACTGCTTTGATCATTAGTACCGTTAGTGTATTGCATGTTTTTTCTCGGGAGATGGTTATCTTCTCCCGCTGGATGGCGAGATCCGGCGCCGACCTACCGTCGACTAGAGGGGTTCCCCCTAACCACGACTCTCCCACCAGCGGGGCACCGCCCCAGCCGGGACTAGCTCTAAGCTCCCGACCGGTCTCCCGGAATATGTGGTAGTGTGGTGCATGTTAGTATACGTTTGTGTGTGTAAGGGGAGAGGATAAGACAAGGAAGAAGAAGGAAAGATCGCGCGCGGCCCGTTTGTTAGAGTACTACTCCGGCATTCGCCTGGTGTTGATCGGAGAAACCACGGAAAACTACCGATCAGAGCAGCCGGCCGCTAGAATTCTCCTCCAAACAGCGACTAAATGCTCCACTGTGGAGTTATCCACTAATCTACTAAATTAATTTGATTTAATGGTGCAAATTTAAAATTTTGTCTCTTTTGATATTTTTACTATTGTGAAGTCTGTTACTACAAACATCTATTACTATGAAGGAAATTACTTCCGCTGCTATTGCTAATTTTGTTATTTTATGTTGCCCAATATGTTCACAAATTCTCTCAATGTTAACACTAATTTATTAAATTTACTTCTGATTTAATCATGGGTTCGGCATACAACATATTTCTCCTTACCTGTTGCATGTGGAAGTGTAATTCAATACAGAATAACGATTTCTGGAAGTTCTGTAGATTGAAACCAATTATTCGATTAATGGAAACTAATATAATTTATCAGCCTTTTTCAACAATGCAATTTTAACATTTATTCTAATATGTATTACAAATTCTATTGATATCATGATAATTACTTTTCCATGTAGAACATTAAAATACCGTACTGGTTGAAAATATTTCGTAAGCTTACTACAATATCTTGACAGATGGCTCCTCACCGATTTGGTCTTAATAGGATTTGATATTTCCCATAAAATCAATACGCGGTCGCGACTTTCCCTATCTGTGTTTCGTATGAAACACCTACTCGCGACTGACTATATTCAGCTACTCATTGAAAAATCCTTCCATTTACGGAGCTACCCTAATGTATATCCCCTAGAAACACTACATTAATTCCAACTATTACATTAATAAAATTGCCAATTACAATTTAATATTACAATTTAAACAATACCAAGTTCTCAAACCTCAAACTAATCATAAATTCCCGCCTCACTATCATTTAAATAATACCCAGTCTAAGCTGAAAATCCGCTCTCACTTCACCAACCGCTTATGTGTGTTCGCTTCAATATTTTTTCAGAAAATTATTACATGCATCCTTTCAAAAGATCACGGCTCTCCATGCCCTCTCTACACCTTTTGCATTTAATATATTGGGGGTCGTGTCCATCTGCACAGCGGTATGACACCAAGCATGGAATATTACACTTTGTTGATCGGTTGTTCTAACAACGCGTATTCTTTGACTTCGAGTTTGCATGCAATGTCATTATTCCTAAGGTTGGATGCCGATTTTATCATTCAAATTAAACCCGGATTTCTTGGCCTATCACAGTATATAATGGAGTGTTAACGAAAGTGAATATGAAATTATCTTCAAAATATTGTAGAAGCATACACGAAGGAAATGTTGACAAAGTTCTTTCATTGCGCGCTGAAAAATCCGGACAAGAGAGGTCCGCGAGCGAAGTCAGGTCCAACGCGAAGAACAGCCAGTGAGAGCGCAGAAAAAGAAAGAGCAAGAACGAACGTTCCGGAAGAGACAATGGAAAATGACAAAGCGCGCAGATAAAATAAAATTACTAGGAGAAATTTCATTACATTAACTCGAGGAACAGAGAAGTATGATTTAGTTATCGAAAAATTCGTACAGAAACGAGTGAAAATGCAAGAGCTACGAACGCTTTGAATAGTTTCGTTGAGTTGATGGAATGAATGAGGATGGAGAGCGATGGAGGACAATGCAGGGTTTCCTCCTTTCGGGACTCCGGCTCCGGCATGTCACCCGTCCCTGCAGGGTTTAAGCCGACCATTGCCCCACCCTGCCCTATGTCCCCTCCCACGCTACCCCGCCAGCGTCCAGCCTTCGCGTCACCCCGCTTGCACCCGCTCGCAAACCCCCCTTAGAGCCCCGCTTCGGCTCCGCCACAGCCCCGACACAACCCCGCTTCATTCATGCCTGCTCATCTAAGCTTCCGTCACCCCTCATCCATGCGTCATCCTCGCCGCATCCTTGCCACATCCCCGACAAGGAGGTCCTTGGGTTCGTGTTCCGACGTGGGCAGGATTTTCGACACTAGCTACATAGCTGTCGCTGTCTGGAGGAGAAATGTATTCGGTAGTTGTCCATGGTTTGTATGATCAACACCAGACGAATGCCGGAGCAGTACCTTAACAAACGGGTCATGGGCCGCGCGCGATATTTCCTTCCCTTTTCATGTCCTATCTTCACCTCTTACATACTATATACACTTACAGTTACGTGCACTACACTATCACACATGTCGGGAGACCGGTCGCCAACGTAGGCGGTGCCGAGCTGGTGGGAGATACTTGGTTGGGGATAAGCCCACTAGCCGATGCTAAGTCAGCGTCGAATCTCACCTCCAGCAGGAGAAGATTCACGGCGGAGAAAACATACACGCACTTACGGGACCAATATATAAGCAGTGGGCGCGCCCGGAATTATAAATAAATCAATCAAAAAAATCTAACCTTTCCCTCCCCACATCCTCGCCATACTCTCGCCACATCCCCATTCCAATACCAACTCACCTACACCCTCGAAACCGACCACTCCCCTTCCCACCGCATCTCTTCTCCATTCCGCCGCCGACCTCCCAACCCGTCCCCTCTTTCTTCCTCTGTCGCCCCCCCCCCCGCCTTCCGGCCCCCGCGGCGCGCGGCGCTCCGCTCCCGGAAACCCTTTCCTCGCGCGGCGCCCGCGCCCCGCGGCGCCACTCGACTCGGCGCCGGGGCGGAGGCGGAAGGAAGCCAGCGGGGGGCGGGGGCGGGGGCGGGGCCGGAGCGACGCGTGCACAGTCCCTCGGGCCATCCCTCCAGGCGGAAGAGCGGGCAACCAACCGATTGCAAAGGGAGGGAAATTACTTTAATACCCACTCCCTTAGCGGCGCAGAAAAAAACTCTGCTCATGAGTTGTTTCAGGTTTTAGACGAATGAAGAGATAGTGTATAATATTCTGTATTAGATACAAATAAAAACAAGTGGTTGCAGATTGGAAATAAACTGCAATTTACTAATTAGGAAACAAGTTCTCAATGATAGTTGATTACTATTTTCTAACATTAGATGAATCAAAATGTAGTTAAATTTTGGATTAAGTTAACATAAAAGAAATTCTTGAACGGTTTTAAGATATCTGGAGAAATTATGAAGCGTAACATTGGAGCATGTTTATACTAATGCTTTCATTGTTGATTAAAATGCGAAGATTATTATATTATTGACTTCAGTAAGTGGAACACTTTAGAAAATGTGAGAACAACAAATTTCCTTTTAAGCTGTCGTCTATATCAGTTTGAATAAAAATCAAACGTTCGGGAATAAGAACAACATAAAAGATGTGTGTATATTTACCGTTGCGTAAACAGTATTTGACATAAAATCGATTTTGTTTTCGTAATGCGGCGGGAAAAGAGTGTACAGGGGCACCATGCGGCAGCGCAGTGACATCAGGGGACACCCACGAGAAAGAGAAGCGAGGAAGTGCAGTGAGAGGAAAAGAGGTCGGAGTGAAGGAGGCGGAACGGAAGGGCAGGCAGGGTTGGCAGGGTGTCAGAAGGTCGGGTCTGGGAGCAGGAGGACAGGAGGGGAGGGGAGACAGGGGCAGGTGTCAAGTTAGGGTGAAAAACGGCAGGATGGTGTGGGTTTAGCTAGGAAGAAAGAGCGGGCGACTCAGCGAGGTAGAGTGAGACGAGGGTAGAATGGCCAGTTTCAGCTAGGTAGGCAGTGGGAACGGATGGGGCAGTGAGGTAGGGTGAGACGGGGGTAGGATGGTCTGGGTTTAGCTAGGTAGGCAGCGGGAGCGGCAGTGAGGTAGAGTTGCGCGAGGGTAGTAATGCCGGGGTTACTAGGGGCAGGGAGGTAGGCAGAGGCAGCAGGAGGGGCAATTAAATAGGGTGGAACGAGGGCAGGATGGACAGGGTTTAGGCTGAGGAGGGAGTGGGGCAGTGTGGTAGAGTTGAAACTCATTATAAAGTCTTCTGGTATGTGTTTAATAATTTTTAAGAGGCCGCTAAGAGGAAACGTCCAGGTATTGTAAAGAATGCCGTAATCATTTTCGGTATCCAGCAAGGTAATTTAGTACTGTAGCTTCCAGTCATCCAGCTATCAGTCATCATATCAGCTAGTATTAGTCATGCTGTGTGTTGGTGTGGTGAGGGTGATGTCGTGTCCCTCATTTCGTCTGAGGTGCCAGAGATGGAGGATGGTGCAGTGAATGGTGTTGAGTTGTTCACGATCTTGAAAGCACAAAAGTTTCCGAAACGTTGGCAAACAACTAGTAATTTTTTTTCTAAGCAAGCTCCGTTAACCTGCCTGCAAAAAATTATTATTATTATTATTATTATTATTATTATTATTATTATATTAAATAAATTTAATACTTATTAAGTACACATTAAGTACATGACATTGCCATGATCCGTGAATGTTTTAGTGTGCGCTTCAAGTCACGTGATTGCCCTATCTAATTCTGGTAGTGTAGCGTTTTCCGCCATAACTGCAACATACCATACACTGGGGTGACTAAATTAAATAGAGTGGTGATTCCTAAACCAGCTTCTAGAATGAGCCTCCATGAATAAAAATTATTCTAAGAAATTTTATGAATATCCCGCCTTTTTTCTCCCGCCTACTTTTTACCATAACCTGTGTTTCAAGTTTTCTAGAAAGCATTGCCGAACTTTGTGTACAGTACTTACTAGTCACATCTATTTTGAAGTTATTTTGCGTTCGTAATTACATGTATTGTGGCAACTGTGAGTGATAATTTATGTAATTAAAACTTTTTGTTTAGTAATTGTTGATTTACTAGTGAAATGTTTAACATTTGCGGGTTGACTTGAGGACAGTGATTTATATTCACTACTTGGCACACGTAGTTAACAGATGTCAGAAAAATACAAGAAAAAATGAAAAGCATGTAAGAGACAGTTCGGGAGAGAATCAACCAGTTCTTCCTCAAGCAATCCAGGACGAATAATGCCATCGTAACAAGTACCTTCAGCTCTTCAGATTTACATTTTAAACTAGAAATAATAAATCTCTGTAAGTATATTTGTAGTAAAATGTCATTTATTTATTTATACCTTCTTTATTTACAACAATTATTTCCAACGGCTTGAGATGGAAACATACGTTTCGAAAGGCTTAATATCAATGTAATCGACTTGTGTACCAAGCCACCCGACCTGAAGGGGTGACTTGGGTACGACTTTACCTTCATTTTCCCTGTTAAAATACTAAGTAAGAAAATAAATGTCCTTGTATTACGAAATAACCGAAAACCTATCGTTTCCAGTGGTAAAATCTATAAAAATATTAGTTTAATTAGCAGATAATACAAAAAATGCCCAAAATCTGTACTCAAGTCATCCCGGTTTACGGGACCTTTGAAGTTCGCATTTGCGCAAATGAGAACATGCGCAAAATTGAGTTCATAGCGTAAACGCAGTGGCTACACGCTCTGCGGAAACCTCCAATCTACTCACATGGGTCCACTCCGGCCCGGCGCGCTGCTCTAGAGGCACAAATGATGCAAATGCACAGACGCGAATTATCTCATACAACGCCGCAATGAAAGCTTGGACAGCAAATGTGATTGAGTATAGCAATAGCACGACAAACCATATTTCACACCACATACATATTTCCGGTTTGTGGTTTACCGTCGTTGTTCCACTTATATCCTCTTACATTAAGCATGGTATCCCAATTTTCACGAGTGCGTTGTGCAGAAAGCTCGGTCCTGCATCCATTGGAGGAGAGATTTCACACCTTCCTGAAAAAATGCTCACAAGAGAAGATGAGCAGACGTTTCTACGAGTAGTCCTTATCCTCCGAGTATCCATGATTTACCTGATTTGAATTCGAAGAAATCAGAAGAGAAACAATGGTTTTCGTAGACTCTTTCACTCCATGTACCAGTTCTGAGGTTCTGAAAATTGCCCTGGTATTTACGCTCAGTGCCATTTATTTCTTGTCGCTCCACGTACGTTCCCAATCTATCTGAAAGTATGTTTGTAGAACAGAAAACTTCCCCTGGAAACGTCTCCTAGACATACAAGGATATTTGCAATTCTGAATTGAAGTGGTTCTTGCTGGACAATTCATTTTTTATGACGAATGCTCTTTATGAACATGAATGATCTCAACAGACCTGCAGATGAACGCTTGAACAGGAAAAATGCACATTAATCCTATAGATTCTCTGTATAACCACTTCCAGGTTGCCTTCTCATTTTCCAACCACGCCTTGTCATTTTCCGGCTTTGTGCCATTTATTTCTGATCATCTTCACGTCTTGTTCCCAATCTGTCTGCGGGATGAGGGTAGAGCAGGGGATGAGGTATGCACGCGCGCTGCTCAGAGATACCAAACGCTACACAACTGGAGCGACCCTCTCTTCGTTGTAATGAATGCCCGTTTCCAAAAGCTTAAATTACATCACCAACATTCCATTGGCCATCATGTCAGAAAAGAAAGTGTGTGTGTCGTCTTCATTTCGTATACTTATTTCTAGATTGAACTCCGTCACTAACATCTATCGGAAACGTCATCACACACAAGGAGATACGAAAATGTCTGCTTCCACCCCAAATTTGAATTACGAAATTATATTCTGATATACAAGGGCTATGGAAGAGTAGCAGCAATATCTTAGGTTACATCTTTGGTGCATGGTCAAAAGTACCTGGATCAGTTTCTGGCATTTTGTTGTTTTTCACAGAATTTCACAGAAAAATGCAATTTTTTATTTGTATTAAAGAATTTTCTCCGGGGGCAACAGGGGCATTGGTCAGACGGAATCCTCTAATATTAAAAGAAAGTCCGTTTTTTTCTTGTCAATATTACATGAAGAAGGAAAAATTTTCTCCAAAAGGGACTCAAGCCCTTCTGACTACGCACAAAGATGCAATAGGGGCGAACTAATAAAAAACTCTCATTCTACTTACACATTCGTAAATCCAAACAATCCTCTGCAAATTTAAGTCTTTGTACTAATTCTTTTTGGTCTTAAGCATATTCTCAACCCCGTTACAAATTGGTGTTTGCCTAGTACAAGAAACTTCCGTCTCTAAACGCCCTATGGAGACAAGGGGGTTTATAGGCGAAATTGAAACACTTCCGACATCTTCAGGGAACGAATTCATTCATTTATTACGAGTGTCCGTGTCCCCGGGATGAATTACTCGTATATCATTAAAAACTCTATTAAAAGTTTGAATAGGAAAGCCGAGTAAGCGCAAACGTACCATAAAAATACGATTTCTCTTCACTAATTAATTTCTGGTGTGAGAACTACATGTCGTACGATTCTTCTTTGGGCTTGACAGTTGGACCTTGCCAAACGAAGGGTTGTCGTGCTTCATTGCTCTTTCCACGTGAGCGCAACCTGATGTTTCGTGGGTAACCTAAAGCAAATATGTCCTATGTTTTTCTGTCCAATACGTAGACTGTGTGGGTCACGGATGTGAAGTCACTCCCGCAGGACCTACTTGCCTGCCTGTGAAGCCCGGCGCTTCGGTGAGCACGAGCATCTTCCCAACTACTCTCATTTCCCCTCCTGATCCACAGACAGGAGTACAAACGCAAGCAGTAGGGTCGAGAGGCGGGGATTAGCGATTACATACGAAAATACATTGGCAAATTTGTTCTATCAAGCAAACGGGATTTCAATTGACTATATTTTTTACCACTCGTATTTATTACTATTTTATGTTTATTTTGTTTTTCATTGCTGCCTTGTGTAAACATTTTTGGAAAGCGACAGGAAGATGTTTAAATGACGAATTTGTTCCATGTTATTTTTTGTGTTGTGTTTTGTGTTTGTGTTTTGTGTTGAATCATTCAGTCATTTTTGTTGTTCGTAGCAGTACTGTGAAATAACTTAAAAAGAATCTGAATGTTAACTTTTCTCTCTTACGGACGGACAGCTCTTTTAAGACAAGGATCATTCTCTGTTCAATGTTCTAAAATCAACTGAGGATGATAATGGAATTATTAAATCAACACGATTACAAAATGAAAATACATTCGATTCAATTTGTTCAATATTATTCACAATTTACAATTCGAAATCTGACTCATGTATTTACCTTTTAATTAATCACTCTGTTGTACTAGTGGAGGAAATGGGGATTATTATAGCTAAATTTGGGACAATAACTGCCAACTGATTTCTCAAAAGCACTGTCATGGGTCAATAATCCAATGATGTACAGTGAAATACGTACTCACGAGCAATTCGTACTCGTACAACCATTACCTTTACATCGCGTGCCAGTTGCTCTGAATGCAAAACTCGCAAACTCTAGGGTCCAAGTTACTTTTCCCGCGAACTTGACATTCCAGGTCTGGGTACTTTTAATGGAGGGAGATGTTGATTTTGATGTCACGAAGGCAGGGAATAATGACTCAGCTGTTTCGACGCTCTGTCCTTTCATTCATTCATTCATTCCGACTTGTGGCGACAAGGGTAGATTACGTCAGTAGAAAAGCTGCCGCTATTGCATGTCACTAGGAAATGCCTGGTAAAACGCATTCATCCTATAAATTTCCGGGCATTATAGCACGTCTTCCCGATGAACGCAACGCACGTTCCCGATCTTTCCGGGCAGGTTGCGTGGTTCATAGTGCGGCGCAAAGGGCTTCCGTGCGCGGACGCGAGGGCGCCCGGGTCCCCAAACCGCCGACCGCCGCGCGCTGCCCTTCGATTTCCTATAACGAGCGGCCGCAGTGCGCGCGACCGCATGGCGCGTTGGCCCCGCGCGTCGCGGCGGTGAGTCGCGGCACGCGCCCTCCGCCAATCGCGTCGCCACACCCTGCCCCTCCCCTCCCGCCCCGCCCCCCCGTCTCGTCTCGTCCCCCCCCCCCCCCCCCCCCCCCCGCCGCGCCCGCCCCACCCCGCCCTTCCCCGTCCCGCCCCGCCCCGCCACGCCCGGCCCCGCCCCGCCCACCCCCCCCCCCCCCCACCGCCCGTCCTCACCCGGCCCTCCCTTTCCGTCCCGTCCCTCCCTGCCCCGCTTCGTCCCGCCCCTCCCCGCCCCGCCTGACTCTCCCCGCCCCGTCCATACCCGTCCCGTCCCGCCCCGCCCGTCACGTCTCGTCCCACCACAGCCCACTCCACCCGCCCCGTCCTCACCCGGCCTCCCTTCCCCACTTCGTCCCGCCCCCCCGCCCCGCCGCGCCCGCCTCACCCCGCCCCGCCCCGCCCCACCCCATCTCGCTCGTCCCACCACAGCCCATTCCACCCGCCCCGCCCTCACCCGGGCCTCCCCTTTCCGTCCCGTCCCTCCCTGCCCCGCTTCGTCACACCCTCCACGCCCCGTCCCCCGTCCCGTCCTGGCCTATTCTGCCCTGTTCGGTCTCATCTCCTCCCGTCCCGCCGCGCCCCGTCCCATCCTCCCCGCCCACCCCGCACCGTCCCGCGCCGCGCCGTTTTTGCCCCGGCACACACTGCCCCGTCCCGCCTCGCCCCACCACACCCCGCCCTGCGCGTCCGCGTCCCAGCCCGCCCCACCCCTCGCTCCACGCCCACTGCGAGGCTGCGGTGCAACCTATGGAAACACGGGAAGCGATGTTTGCTATGCCGAATTCGCATTCGGCATAACACCCCATTTCAGACCGAATGTTTCAAACACTGGTAGGGCGCCAGCGCAGTCACAGTGCGTCCGCGCGTTCTGGCGCCACTTCGAAGTCGGCACCGGCTGAAGCGGCTCAGGGCATCAATTGATGTGACTGCAGTGCCTCTGGCCGGGAATTCGTAGGACCCGAGTCCCGACAGTGGCAGGATATTCATCTGTTACATAGCTCGGACGAATTCAGCCGCTGGCTGGAGGAGAATTATAGCAGTCGGCTGCTCTGATTGGTAGTTTTCCGTCAACATGAAGCGAGTGCCCGAACTGTACCGTAACAAATGGGCCACTGACCGCACGCAATCATTCCTTCCTCTTCCTTGTCCTATTTTTATGCCTTACTTACATACACACTTACATGCACTACACTAACTCGTGTGTAGAGCTTTCAGTTTGTCCCAGCGGTGGGAGATATTCCATTGGGGCAAAGCCACCCGCCAAGTAACTCGGCGCCGGATTCGGCGCGGCACTCGGCTATTATTCAGTGGGGGAGATCACCGCCGTTGCGATAAAAACATGCAATACAATCATTAAAATTCATGGGGCTGTCTATTGAAACTATGAAGATGTCGGGTTTGTTCTAGTTGAAGAAAATACGCGATTGGATGGTATGATCCAACCACTGTCATTAAAAACTGGGACAGGCTGCGAAGATTCACTGTCAAGATCAAATAATTACATTACTTTGAACAATCAATAGTGGATAATTTCATTTTACTTCTTAAAAGTCGAATGAATCTATTAGTCATAAGTGTTGTGTTTCCTAAGACTTACATAATAGAAATTCGGTATATAATTTGGAGGCGTAACCAAGATTATTCAGAGGCTGAAGACTATTATCTTAGTGACCTATTGACTTGATATTTTCCTTAAAATGTCCTTTCTTGATTAATTTAAAATTAACTTTTGTTGGTTCATTTAGTTATTTATAACGTATGCAAGCAATGCATGTAATTATTTTCGTTGTAATTGAAAATTAGTCAAAACTATAATTGTGAATAATGTGTCATCGGCGTCCAGGGAAGAGGATGAATCCCCATGAGCTCACACGTCTTGTCGGTTCGCCACCGCTTGTGACACATGCTTCATTGCCCAAGTTTTCCACCGCAAAGCATTTTGCAATAAGTGTATTTGGTTACATTTTACAGGAATATTCATCACTGAATGTGGTTTATGGTCAGATCAATAGCACTCGCTCGTCACGAAGTAAAAAGCAAGGCATGTAGTTCGTTTAGAAATTACGTATACAATGGCAACGTTACGTAGTACGTCGTAATATCGGATAAGAGAAATTGGGGATGAATATTGTAATTAAATATTTGCATTTTTCAGTTCAAATCGTAAATATTTAATTTTTTCCTTGCTGTGTACCTAGCAAAACTATTGTCTCATCTCACATGATCAATGTCAGCTTAGTTTTACGGCTATTTAAATGTTCATTTGAAATTAGCAATATAGATGTTCAGAACATTGAAGATACCAGTAACCATGTGGAAGTTAAAATATGACGAAAATGGGAATATGAATGTCGAAGATTTATCTATATATCTACGTAAGATGTGAAAAAAACTGGCTTAAGTGGCTCAGCGCATCAATTATTGTGTCAAGTGCCCCTGACCGCGAACTACGGTTGGAATCCAGAGTGGCAGGATTTTTGGCAGCTTCGGAAATATATTTTAAAATTTTCCTCAATGCATTAAGACCATGAAATGTCTCGTTTCATTGTGACTGAAAATGTAGAGTTCCTTAAAAATGAGGTGATTGTGCATGTCGAGAGTTATAAAGTGTTCTAAGCTGAAAGAGAAGCCTTGTCTCTGCTACCATTACTTCCTCCTGTCTCTACTTCTCATGCCTGCTCTCTACCTTCAACTCCACGTTTTCCCCCCTATACATTCCCCTTCCTTCCCTTTTTCCCTCTACCTTCACCGCCAACCAGTCCGCCTCCGCCGTCGCTTCCTCTCCTTTCTCCGCATCAGCCACAACCGCGAGCAACAAGTTCAACGAGCGATGGCCCCTCAAGCGCTTTGTCCACATCCCACCCCCCTCCTCCCTCCCCCGCTCCCGTTCCCCGCGGTCGATGCCTGTCCCTCCCTCCCTCCTCCCTCCTGCCTCCTCCCTCCTCCCCCCCCCCTCCCCTCCCTCCTCCTCCTCCCTCCTCCCCCCCTCCTCCCTCCTCCCTCCCTCCTCCCTCCTCCTCCTCCTCCTCCCCTCCTCCCCTCCTCCCTCCTCCCTCCTCCCTCCCTCCTCCTCCCTCCCTCCCTCCTCCCCCCTCCCTCCTCCTCCTCCCTGCTCCCTCCTCCCTCCTCCCTCCTCCCTCCTCCCTCCTCCCTCCTCCCTCCTCCACAGCAATGAATCTCTGAGGCGGGGGAATACTCCTCCTCCACATCCTCCGCCTTCAGCGCAAAGTCGCGCATTAGGAGCGAATGGACTAGTCTGTTGCCTATCGACTTTCCGCCGCCAGTGTGCTTAATCGTCCCATAAATAACACGGGCGCGGCGAGTAGGACGAGGTGGAATGGGCGTGGCGCAGCTGGTGTGAGAAATGAATCTCTGAGGCGGGGGAATACTAAAGCGGACGAATAGCGAATGAGGCTTAGATGGCTAATTGAGTGTGGGCGACGGAATGCGAGACAGCGCGACGCAGCGACGGGCCGAGGCGGAATTTCGGGAGGAGGTGTCCCGTGTGTGAACGGCTCCCGTCGAGAGGAGACGGGGGAATGACGATACAAAGGGAGAAGGAAGGAATACGTGAAGAAACGAAGAAATGAAGCAAGGAGGAATAAAGGATCAGAAGAAAGAAGCAAGGAGGACCAATTTTACAGTCCTTTATTACATACGTAGAGAAAATGTACAGAAAAAAATTGGGGCGGTTTTTGAGAAAAAAAATTGTAAATTTCAAGCGCAAATTACACAAAATCTACTCTCTCTTTTTTAAAAAAAAATGTACATTTTTTAAAAAGCTAAGTTTGTACAATACACTTTGAGCCAAAAATCTCTATCTTCAATTTTGTAGTTTTAAAATATTTTTTGCAATTTTCAAAATTTCAGGGTTTTCAACGAAAATGAGACCTGCACCATTCTCTTAAACGTCCCTCCAACCTGCACCATTCTCTTAAACGTCCGCAAACTCCAACGTCCATTTTTTGAAAATTTTGAATATGTTCGAGAGGATTCTTTACATTACCCACAAAATTAAGATATCGATCTCAATAACCAGGGGCCGCGATATCAGCCAGCAATAAGAGTTTTGGAGTCGAAAATTCACCGTTTTCCGGCGCACGATTACAATACGTTTCACCGGCACTGGTAGCTCAGTGCATCAACTGATACCACTTCAGCGCCTCTGACCCGGAGGTCCTAGGTTCGAGTTCTGACGGCGGCAGGTTTTTTGACACTAGCTCTTCAGCTAGGTCGAATTCAGTCGCTGCCTGGAGGAGAATTCTAGCGGCCGGCTGCTCTGATCGGTAGTTTTCCATGGTTTCTCCGATCAAAACCAGGCGAATGCCGGATCAGTACCCTACAAAACGGGCCACGGACCGCGCGCGATCTGTCCTTCCTCTTCCTTGTCCTATCCTCTCCCCTTACACACTCACACTAACATGCACTACACTACCACATATTCCGGGAGACCGGTCGGGAGCTTAGAGCTTGTCCCGGCTGGGGCGGTGCCCCGCTGGTGGAGAGTCCTGGTTAGGGGAAACCCCACTAGCCGACGGTAAGTCGGTGCCGGATCTCGCCATCCAGAGGGGGAAGATCACCGCCATCTCCCGAGAAAAAACATGCACTACACTAACGGGACCAATGACCAAAGCAGTTGACACGCTCGGAAACACGAAAAAATTAAACCAAACCAAACCAAACAATACGTTTCCTTCTTACATTAGAAAATGCGAGAAAGTAAAAAGTGAGTAACGTCATACGCGCCCTGTCATACCGGAGGTCCCCTCCAGCGAGGCTGTCGCTGCCAGTGGAATGCGAGCGCGGTCTCTCGCGCGGTAAAGCATACCTCCCGGTCCTCTGATCACTGAGAGGCGGTCAGCGGCGCGCTAGCATTCCACTCTGTGCAGCGGGGTGCGAATTCCTGTCATTCCACTTGCAATTTGTGCTGGATAAATCAGATATGCGGCGGGTTTCTGCAGGAATCATGAAGAATACCATAAAATCTCAAAACCTCTCCTTTGTGGTCCGGAGATTGCGGGTTTGTTGATGTGACAGCGCGAATTCAGTGACGATAGACAGCAGTTAGTGAATTCCCTACCTTTTGAAACAGATGTGGAGGCCGACCGGCACGAACTTATGAAAAGATGAAATGAAAATTTCCTTCCTGAAAGTTGAAAACATGAGTTCTTTTCTTAGTTGCCAACTTTTATAATAAAGAGTCAAGAAAACCGAACGTTAATCTACGAACACAATACCAGTATATGTAGTATCACAGGGTGAGTGGTGAAGTCACTGAAATACGAGTAATGTAAAGGTACAGTAATTTATATCACTCGGGGTGAGATGCGTCTTATGCCGAATTTGCGTTAGGGAGAACGCGGCCATTTCAGACCTAATGTTTCAAACACTCATAGGGTGCCAGCACGGTCACACTTCGTGCGCGCGTCCTAGTCCACACGGCCACTTCGAAGACAGAACCGACTGAGGTGGCTCAGGGCATCAATTGATGCAACAGCGGTGCCTCTGGCCCGGAATTCGTAGGGCCTGAGTCCCGACGGTGGCAGGATATTGAACATATGTTACATAGTTAGGTCGAATTCAGCCGCTCCTGAAGAAGAATTATAGCGATCGGTTGCCTTGATTGGTAGTTTTCCTTGGTTTCTCCGATTAACATCACGCGAGTGGTACCCTAACAAATGGGCCACGAACCACCTGCGATCTTTTCTTCCTCTTCCTTGTCCTACCTTCTCCCCTTACTAACACGTAGTTGCACTACACTACACACATGTCGAGATCTTAGACCTTGTCCAAGGTGGGGCAGTGTCGTTGGTGGAAGATATCTAGTAGGAAAAATCCATTCGCAGTGTAACTGGACGCCGCATCTCACCATTATTCAGTGGGAAGATCACTGCCATTGCGATAAAACATGCACTACACTCATTAAACATCAGGGAAGTGTCAACTGCAACAGTGAAGATGTCGGGTTTGTTCTAGTTTAAGAAAATACGCAATACGGTGCTACGATGCAATCGCTGTCATTAAAAACTGGGACTAGCTTCAAAGATTAATTGTTAAGATCAGATAGATACATTTCTTTGAACAATGATACGAGTATGTTTTTTCTTCTTAAAAGTTTAATGAAATTATCAGTCATAAATGTCATGTCATAAATCTCACGTTTCCTAACTTTTAGATCATAGAAAGGGTATAGCCGAATAAGGTGGTGAAATGTGGCCCCAAACCAAAATTGATAATCGCGATACCCATATGAAAGAGAATACAAAATAACGTAGATTCACAAAAAATCAGCCCCCAAGGATGCTGTATTTCAGAGATACAACGAGAAACGTGTTTTACAAGTTTTATTTTTTCTCAGCATCAATTGCGAGTATCAGGCTGAAAAAATTCCAAAGACGGGAAACATAGTTCAATTAGAAGGTATTTTTACCAACGAATTTGAACGCCAAATTCATATAGAAAAATAAATAAATACATTTTTGAAATTCTCTTCGAAGGAGTACTGACTCCATTCCCCCCCTAAAACGGGTCTCATAACATTCTATAACATTTATTTTTTTCACATTTTTAAACAATGTGGACGGTAGTGAAAAAAATTAAAACCATTTTTTCAGCTTAAACATATGAAATTCGCACTAAAATGTGATGGAAATACTTGTTTCATCAATGTTTAAACTGTTTATATTAAAATTATTGAAAGGTATTTCTTACCAGGATGATTAGGAACTTTTTGTTGAGAAATGTTTGTTTTATGTTGTAAGTTTTTATATTATCGAAATAGAATTATCAAACCCCTTTTGTTTTTAGATTTTTCTGTTGTTTCTAATATAAATAAAATTATTTGGTTTTAGGTATATTAATATTTATGTTTATAATATTAATCATTGACAATAAGACAATCATAGACAATTAATCATTGTTACTTTCTTCAATAACTGGGATCTCGCAATTGTTGATAAAAAATTTACTCAAAATTTCTGTTTTTTAGTCAACATTTCTATTCAAAATTTCTCTTTAACAATTTTCGACAAGTAACTAACGTGTGTTCATGTGTATACTGTGTAACGTGTGTAATGTGCGTTCAAATGATCGCAGCCCTGTGCGAGCAGCATCCCAGGGTGCCACTTCCGTTCGAACGTTGACAATATTGTTTCCCTTCAGATATTCCCATGGTGGAAGAAGATGGGGGGGGGGCTCCTCCGGTGCACCTATTTTTGCTCGTTCTGCACAGCACCAGTTTCCGTCACGAACCATGTTACCACTTCGTTTGAAAAGCGAGACCAGATATCGGCCGCCATGTTTCATAGAGTGCAAGAAGTGTTGAGAAAAAAGTTTGGTGTGGTAGTAAAAAAGTGGCATAAACGGACAATTTTCAAGGGTGGCCGATCAAAAAAGACGATGAAAGGGTAATTGCAATAAAAGATGTAATATTTGAAAAAGTGCTTATTTGGTTCTGATTCAATGACTTGTATCTGTGATAATTTTGGCATTTGAAATTCACACTAATATTATGACGCACACTGGTGCCTGAAGCTCATTGGCTGAAGTCGGATGCGTAAGGGGCCTCCCATCTCTTTCCACCATGTATCCCCACCAAGGATATTCCGATTGAGTTTGACATATAATCGATGTAACACTTAATACTTAACTTCGAGGCGTAACCAAGATTATTCAGAGAGTGGGTGCTATTAGCATAGTTACCTATTGACTTGATGTTTTGTAATAAGATATTTTTTTATAAATTTGAAACTAACTTTTGTTGGTTAATTTAGTAATTTATAACGCATGTAAGCAATGTATTTAATTACTTTTTTTGGTTATTGATAATTAGTTAAAACCATAATAGTAAATATTGCATCATCGGCGTCCAGGGAAGTGGGATAAATCCCCATGAGCCCTCACCTCTGGTTGGTTCGCCACCGCTTATGTCACATATTCTATTACCCAAGTATCTCACCGCAAAGCATTTTATAATAAGTTATTTGGTTACATTTTACAGCAACATTCATCACTGAATGAGGTTTTCGGTCAGGTCGATAGCACTCGCATGTCACAAACAAAGTAAAAAATTGCATGTAGTTCATTTAGCAGATACATGAATTGGCAACCTTATGTACTACGTTGCCAATGTATGCGTAAATACTAAATGAAAATCTAGTACTAATATATTGAATTATTCATCACCCTCTCCATCAATTGACTTGGAAATAGGAATAGTTGAAACGATCAGACTTCATCACTTCTTAGACCATCAATCGACCATATATTAAGAAATATTCATTTACTTGGCTTATGTTCATGCACTTTTTAAAAATTTGTTTAGTCAAGCAAGTAATTGTTGTGATTGCAATGTGCAATAATTCTTGAAATACATATCAGTGAAGTGGCGATAATGATAAGTATTCCTCCCAAGTAGGAGTACATTACATTTTCCATCTAAGAGAGTTTGCTTAACCAAAGAGCAAATTGCAAATAGTAATACGATGAAATGTGACTCAGAAACATCTTAATCTACGTATGAAACTAATGGAATTTTTCGCCAATGAGATGGAAATATTTTTCCATAAAAATTAGTGGGCGCCTAAAAGTCATAAACGCAACTGTAATAAATACAATTTAGGTAGTACGTCGCAAAAATTGCATTAACTCTTTATTCCACGGAGGAACTGAACTTATTCCATTTTGAAAATATGTGAATGATATGAATATATCCATAATATTGTGAATAATTTTTCAAAGAAGTTTGCGCATCAACGTTCCACATTGAATCTCTGGAGTGCTTCGTGTCGTTATTACACGAATCAGAAGTAAACGACATACTTTTGCTCATACCATCATAAACTCGAATGCCATTTTGTTTTGGCGATGAAATCAATAGACTAAACAATTGAAACTGGACATATGTAGACAACTACCAGAGCAGACTCTAATACATAAACAAAAACAACAGTAATTTAAAAATCAAGAAATGTGTCAATATACTCAGTTCTGTAATAAACAACATATAAATTCTTAGATTAAATAACCATCATATCCTTCAAAAATTATAGGTCACAAATGGAATGCAAACACGATTGATTGATTGATTTTTAATGTTTCCGGGCGCGTCAACTGCTAAGGTCATTAGTCCCGTTAGTGTAGTGCATGCTTTTCTCGGGAGATGGCGGTGATCTTCCCCCGCTGGATGGCGAGATCTGGCGCCGACCTTCCGTCGGCTAGTGGGGTTTCCCCCTAACCAGGACTCTCCCACCAGCGGGCACCGCCCAACCGGACAAACTCTGAACTCCGACCGGTCTCCCGGAATATGTGGTAGTGTAGTGCATGTTAGTGTAAGTGAGTGTGTAAGGGGAGAGGATAGGACAAGGAAAAGGAAGGAAAGATCGCGCGCGGTCCGTGGCCCGTTTGTTAGGGTACTGCTCCGGCATTCGCCTAGTGTTGACCGGAGAAACTACGGAAAACTACCGATCAGAACAGCCGGCCGCTAGAATTCTCCTCCAGACAGCGACTGAATTCGACCTAGCTGAAATGCTAGTGTCGAAAATCCTGCCGCCGTTAGGACTCGAACCTAGGACCTCCCGGTCAGAGGCGCTGCAGTGAGATCAGTTGATGCACTGAGCTACCGCTCCCGGTGATTGCAAATATGTTTTTTTGCAGATTGATTATAATTAATGCACGTAACATAACTTCGAGTGCTTTTGAAAACACGCCACTTGTATACATACATGTGGAACCATAATTCACCAAGTTCCACCTATGAAGATTATAATGTTGGCGATGCGTATTACACGTATTAGCATGTAACCAAATCACTACGTCCAGGAAGCAAGCTAATCTGATTAAGTGGCCGGACGAGATCTAAACAGCGGTTAACATCCCTCACAAAGCTTTCGGACCTCTGCGATCAAGCCTCATCCCCAGCTCCATTGTCTTCCGTTTCACGTGAAGAACCTTATCTGTTTGGAGTCTAATCTGTGTCCATAATAATGACGTTGTCGGAATAAATGCTACAAATCTCTAGGGTATGCATAGAGATAGATGATGATGAATCTTTGCCAGTTAACCTGTGAAAAAATTCATGAAATGACTGTATACATGTGATTTTTGCACCTGAATTGTTTTGACAAATTATTATGCATATGTGGTCTGCAGGTTTGAGGCTGTGAATACGATTTCATGTTCTTGAACACCGGTGTTTGAGGAGGTCTCTCTTAGGGAAAATCGTTACATGTGTAGCATCGTTTGATAAAATTCGCATCCACATGCTTATTGGCAAACACGACACATATTCGACTCCTAGCGCTAATGAATAAGACGTTTTTAACATGTATTCTGAATTATTCTGATTAAAGAAAATCTTACAGAACATATATAATGTATTCATTAAAAATCTAAAAAATTTATTACAGTACGTTCCGAATGAAACCCGATTTACGAACGGGTTTAATCTCTTTGAATATCGAAATCTGGCAAAAAAAGAAGAAAAAGAATCCACACCCAAATCTTCCTGCCTTTGCACGGTTAGTTTTCACGAAACTATTCCCAAGAGTAGTACATATATACTATTTACTTCCTGAAAGAAGTAAGGCTTTTATTTCTTACCCCTAGAAGAAGTAAGCAATACACGTACATGTTAATTGAAGTGGCGACGAGGTGAATAAGATTTTAGGAGCAGCGTTTATCAACTTTTTTCATCTTAGAATCGTGTTACATCATAGGAGGCAAGATTTTCATTAACATTGGACAAGCTCTAAAAATAATAAAACTGAAAAATGGAGTGAAAAGGAGTTTTAATTAAGGCCTAAATTGTTATTTTAATTGAATTTTTAAAACTAATATTTTTTTTGAAATTGATTAATAAAATTGTATGTATTTAATTATTTTACGCACACATATCTTTAATTTTTAAACATATATTATGACGACGTGTTTAAAAAAATTATAGTACAGGTTCTATATTTATTTATATTTTATTATCATCTTGCACTATATTATGATTCTCTAAAAAGAAATATTCTAAAAAAATACGTTACATTTTACTGGGTTTTGGTTATTTTGTATATTTTGATTATTTTGTAATCATTAAAATATTTAGATGCAAACATACATCATTTTAGTAGATACATTAAAAAACTAGTAACAGCAAGGATGCGACAGGTAACAACAATACCGCCTGAGCTCGGGCAGCAGGTCAAAAGAAATTTGGAACAAAATCAATCAGAAACAATAAACGACGTTTCGCCATAAATGCACAATGCAGCTATACGCATTTTCTGAGACAAAGAGAATCACTTGCACCGACCACCGTGCCTTCCAATACATTGGGCGTTAATGGACTACATTGGGAGAATTTGGTTTGTGCTCGGACGTTCAGAAATCCTCCAAGGGAAAAGTCCCGAGCCCAGGAAACCACAATATCCATACACACTCTCACTAAAACTCCGCAAACGTTCGTCAAACAGAAGCTTGCAAAATGAGTCTTGGTGTACAGCGGTGCTCGTCTCTCTTCCTCCAATCTCCAATTTATTTATTTATTTATTTTACGTCAAAAAACAGTTAAAAACTGCGTATGACGTGCTATGGGGAAAAGTGAATTGTGTGCACATTTTCAAAATTCTGTGATCCCTACACTTAGTCATATACTACTTAAATTTTGAATTTTTGAAAGGAGAAAAAAAACTCCCATGCAATAAAATCTATTTTCAAGGATAAACAAGCAATAAATTTTGAATTTTGAAAGGAGAAAAAACAACAAAAACTCCCATGTAATAAAATCTATTTTCAAGGATATATAAGCAATAAATTTTGAATTTTGAAAGGAGAAAAAAACAAAAACTCCCATGTAATAAAATCTATTTTCAAAGATAAATAAGCAATAAATTTTGGCTCTTATTACTTCCTGCCGCGACAACATGGAAACGATAATTTGAATAATTGTATTTCCCACTGAATTCTAGAAGACGTGCACAGAAAATGAAGTTACATTTATGTCCAGAAGCAAAACAAGGGGCCATCTCAGCATTTGCTCAATGGATCAGGAAACTGGATGAAAACTTGATCGAGATGGGGGTCATTGACCCGGAAGCTGTAGTACAGTAGTTGTTACAGGTTGTTTATACTTATTTATACAGTCCAAATGGTAAATAATGCATTATGTATCATTGTTAAAATTAATGTTACTTTTCTTGTTATGCTCATGCTCACCGGCTGAGTTAGCTCAGGGCATTAGTTTACTTCGTTGCAGTGCCTCGGACCCGGCAGATTCTGGGGTTCGAGTTCCAACGCTGGCAGGGTTTTTGACTCTAGCTACATAGTTAGGTCGAATTCAACCTCTGTCTGGAAAATTATAGCTGGCGGCTGGTCTATACAGTTGTTTTCCTTTGTCTCAGCGATGCTACGAGAAGGTGTGTGTGTAAGGGGTGAATTACGCGAAAGTAATCTAATAAACGGGCCATGAAGTGAATGCGATTTTTCCTTCCTGTTCCTCGTCCTTTTCTACTCCATTACTTACTACATCACTTGTACTTAGATACATCACTCTACCGCACGAGTCGGGAGCTTAAAGCTTGTAACGGCTTGGGCGGTGACACGCTGGCGGGCGATACCTTGATGGGGAAAACCTCGCAATCCGACGTGTAGGTCAGCGAAGAATTGCATGATTTTCAGCACTAGCTTTTCAACTAGATCGACTTCAGTCACTGCCTGGAGGAGAATTCTAGCGGCCGACTGCTCTGATCGGTAGTTTTCCGTGGTTTCTCCGATCAACACCAGGCGAATGCCGGAGCAGTACCCTACCAAACGGGCCGCGCGCGATCTTTCCTTCCTCTTCCTTCCTTGTCCTATCCTCTCCCCCTTACACACACACACACACACACACTAACATGCACTACACTACCACATATTCCGGGAGACCGGTCGGGAGCTTAGAGCTTGTCCCGGCTGGGCGGTGCCCCGCTGGTGGGAGAGTCCTGGTTAGGGGGAAACCCCACTAGCCGACGTAGGTCGGTGCCGGATCTCGCCATCCAGCGAGGGGAAGATCACCGCCATCTTCCGAGAAACACATGCACTACACTAACGGGACTAATGACCAAAGCTGTTGACGCGCCCGGAAACACGAAAACACCAAACCAAAAGCAAACCAATGAATCAACCATATTTCTCTTACACTATTTGTCCTATTCCCTCCCCCTCCCTCCGGCTGAGACTTGAGCTCTCCAGCCACGGACACATGTCACCTATCTTGTCCCTCAGCCCGAAACACGATGTAGTGGTTGGGGAACTAATTATCGTTATATTTACCTAAAGCGTGCTGGACGAGCCCGTAGGCCCATCGTGCTTAGCAAGGATTCGCCGGAGGGAGCATTGACCACACCGGCTGCAGGATCGCTGTAGCTCTGGGGCCCTATGTTACGCTACCAGGTGACCCAACCGCACACTAGCCACCACAAGGAGGGCTCTCTGGGGCAGAGGCCGCCCAGCTGTACGGCGCAGTTGGATTTCCCAAGCTCCGACGCCCGGGCAGGCCGTGGAGGGTACGGTGAGGTTGAAAACACACGCGTGGATGCGTCCCTTCCCGTGGTATGAGTATTAAATTTCCCAAATATTCACACAGAATCTTGTATCTATCCGTTTAAAGTGTTACAATTTACTTTGCGCAATAAAAAAATAGAACCAGCTACAAATTGGATAGCAAGAGTTCTCATGAAACAATGACGTATTGTTTAATTATTTTTTAAACACTATAGATGAGAAACTAAATGTTATTATAAACAAAATGAGCAATTGCGTTGAATGTAGTAATTTAGATCCATTTATACAATGTGTAGTTTGTTATAAACAGAACCAGAGTGTTGATGGCAAAGGATGTCATAAAATAACCTAGAATATCACAATTGAAATAGCGTAAGGCCTAAAAATATATGAATTAATATATGAAACATTTTTATTCGGAAATTATTATATGAAACATTTATTTTCTGTTTTAAAACGATATGGAGGCGTTATTTTAATAGTGGTACAATTCATTTTTTTTAGATATCGAATTAACTCCATTTTCTGGTCCGCGCAAGTGTTTTACATTTATTCTGAAAGTGATGGAACTCCATGTTATTTCTGTGGACAACGTAACGCATCACAATAAAAGTAAATCACATGAGATAGTAATCTATTTATTTTAATAGTCGCACAACTTTAGTGGTACCGCTACGTGGTTCAGCTACAAGTCTCATGATAAGTGATTTTCGAGTTATTTATAGCGTCTGCAGTGTTATGATAATAAAGAGCTTAATCCAAATTTGGATATAGGAACAACAAAACTAATATAATTATATCGCACATTTTTTTATTTAACACAGAAATTGAACTTAATGCTCCATCTGTTAAAATACTCAAAAATATGCAACAAGAAGGGAGAAAATGAACAAAATAGTCTAACTAGCTAAAGAGTCGGAAAGGTGCGTACGTAATGTTCCATCATTCCATTAAGGTATTTTCACTCTCTGAGATCGTTGTTTAAGGTACGAAAATAACCAACCTAGAGCAATACTACGGATTCCATATGAAGGTAATTTTGAAAGTAAAATGTCATGATCAATGACGTCAAAAGCTTTCGACAGATATTAAAATAATCCAATAGGTGCCTCGTTTTGATCCAATGATGAGGTGACATCTTTAAGAAAAGAAAATATAGCTGTTTCCGTTGATTTTGATTTTCTAAATCCATGTTGGCAATCTGTGAGGAAAACTCAGTCAATTTGTGAGTAAAAGTGTTTCAAATGTCTAAAATGACGTTTTTCTAAAACTCCATTAATTCCTACGAAAAAGAGCTTCAAATTTTGCATTTACAGTAATGGTTAATCGCTGTTTTGTTAAAAACGGCTCCAAATTTCTCATTGAAAACTTTTATTTATGACGAGGTTTTACTCCTTTTTAATATTCTTGAGGTAATATTTCGGTTTTACTATTAGGACACCGAAATATTGAGAAAATTTTAAAAAATGTACTTGGGGCGACATTAGATGGCAGCTGGTCAGAGAATGGAACATTATCGTAAAGCCAGTCCACACCAAGTAAATTAGAGAAATTTCTTGCGAGAAAGTCTGAGCCATTCTGTAGCACCTCTAGTTTTGACATTTTCTCAAATTTTCGGTTTCCTTATACTGGAATTGAGATATTATTTTACGAATATTAAAGATAAGTAAATCCTCTCCCTAAATAGCTATTTTCATTGAAAAAATTGAAGCCGTTTTCAACAAAATGGCGATTATGCATCACTGTAAATGCAAAATTTGTAGCCTCTTTTCTCAGGAATCTATTTTTTGATTAACTTATTTTGAAATTATTTGGAGCATTTCCACTACAAATATAATAATGTATACATATCGATAGAAATGTGCATATTAACAGTGTGAGAGATATTAAAAAAATTCATGTGAGTAATTTTTGAAAAAAAAAAATACATCAAAATGAACTTTACGAACAGAAGTTAGTACTATCCATTAGAAATATTTGAAAAAAAAATTTGGAGCCATTTTTGAGAAAATGGAGTTTGTGTGGTTCAGGAAATGCGGAATTTTGAGCTCATTTTTATAATATTTAGGTTTTTTTAAAATAAAAATAACAAAAGAAATCCCTCTAAGTAAATATTTCCTACGTGAAATGTTGAGTGATATTATCGACATGAGTGTTTTTGTATTTATTAAAATTGTGCAAATCAGATATTTTGATAATATTAATATTATTTTTTTTAAAAAAAGGAATTTATTTGCATTATTATATTTGATTATTACAGTGATGGTTATATGAAAGAATTGAAAATATTATTTTAAAGGAGAAGAATATTTGTACCTTTTGTATCAGGATTTATTAAAAATCATTAATTTACTTTTTGTTCTCGAATTGGAAAGAGTTATTTATGATTTATATTGTTGTATAAATATATTGAATTAACAAATGGTGATGAAATGTTATTTGTTTTCTAAGATATTGCTCTATTGCACGAAAACTACTAAAGTTTTCAAAAATGTCTACATAGCTCTAATGAAGGAACTATTTATAGGCAATATATTTCATTTGAAGGAAAAATATGTTTTCAATTTTATAGTTGTAGGAAGACGCTGAACAAAATTCAAACTCAGTCTACTGGAGACAGCGTTCGAGGCAACACCTACTGCCGTGCTCTACCAGCTTAAGTGTGGACCCTGTTCTTTTGTCACATCACTTCAGTGTAAATATTACACTATTGTGTTATTTATAGTGTCTTCAGTGTATCTTAATACTGTGCAACGTTTTTCTGGCCGGTCTGCCCGCTGGCTCGACTTTTCTTCATGGATAATCCTTTATCAACCAACACGAAGATGAATTCAACGTCACCTAACCTACAAGTGCCACCTACAAAATCGTATGCTGGAGCTGCTAACACAGTGAGTTTTCCATCGAAAGATTAAGCCATATTACTGGATGCATGTAAAAACGTATCTGTTAAGGACTACATAGGGAAATTAACTGAAGTTGTTCCCCCCCCGTACCCCCGATATGAACGTAATAGCACGGGGGTGCTCTTACATTCATATCCAGAATCTCTAACAACAGAATATGTGTATTTTTAAACTGCAAGAATAGTGCTGAACTCATTACAAATAAACACCATTCTCTAAGCAACAAAATATAACTGTAAATGTAAACGTAAATGTAACAAACTTAAGCGCATTATAATATCAAATGTCTATCCTTTATTCCAAATGAAGAAAACATCAATGTTTTTAAGAAGCACAACATCAAAATTGTAACCAATGTATCTTTAATTAGTGCTGGTCTTTCATATCCTAGTTTGAGTTACATTATGAGTTTCAGAAGGCAAGTATTTATCCCACCTGAGGAAATTGATAAACTTCCTCAATCATCATTGATTGAGTATGAAGGCACACCCTTCTGAATTCTTTTCTCTGCTGAGAATATTTCCTGTTTCAATTGTAGAATGGAAGGCCATACTGCCAGTAATTGTCCCCAAAATTAATCCAAAGAGAATTCCCTTCTGGACACTCACAGCACAAATATATCAACTATCCCTTCTAATTATAAGGAAGTACAGCTAACTTTAACTGCAACACCCACTGCCCCCTCAAATAGTGACCCCATGAACTTTCCTCCCCATCTTAAAAGAAGCCTTCCCAATGAATCCTCTTCCCTATCTGAAGCATTCAATAAAGTTAAAGATGATAAATATCAAGACAATAGTGTGAAAAAATTAAAAAATAAATAGAAAAAGAATTCTTTAAAACACGAAGAACTGGCTAATATTCACTCGGCTAATATTAAGAATTTTCAATGTTGTTTTAGAAGTGGAATTACTGATCATGCCTCTGGTGGTGTTGCAATATATTTTAAAGCATTAATTTTGGTAGATAACCTTATGATAAAATCTGACTTGGAGGCAGTAGTAGTGAAGGTTGTAGCACCTATTTGTATTAATATATGTAACTTATATATCCCTAACAGCCATAAACTTGAATACTCGGAGCTCAGTGATATCCTAAAATAACTACCAAAACCCCTATTGATTCTGGGGGACTTAAATAGTCATCATTCATTATGAAGCTCATTTAAGACCGATAGAAGAGATATATTAATATAACCATTTGCAGAAGACTCAGATTTGATAATTAACAACACGGGAGAGCCACACACATCAATCCCTGTAGTAGCAAAGTCAGCGCCATTGATATAACAATTGTATCGGCCTCTCTTATTCCAAAATGTTCACGGAACGTTCTTGAATATCGTACGACAGTGACCATCATCCAATCATTATTGATATTCCCTTACCCGGCTCTAGTGACACGCCTTTCCCTCCCACTAGCAAGCTGAACTAACAAAGCTGACTGGATCATGTACCAAGAAATCATTAGCTCTACCTCATCTAGTTTTCATCTGGATGAAGATGGATCTGACATCAATTACAATTTTGAAAAAACATTGCAGCCAATTTTGAGAAAATGGCGTTGGAGCGTTTCTCAAAATTTGGAATTTTGTGCCCATTTTTACATAAAATTGTTGAATTTTCGAGAACATTAATTTGACATTACGTAAAGCACATATACTAATAATAGCACATATAATAATAATAATAATAATAATAATAATAATAATAATAATAATAATAATAACACAAGAGAATTATTTTTGTGTTGAGTATGTCAAATACTAAAGCGGTAAGGAAGTTGCAAAGGGGAGGTTCTATTGTAGGGGGACGCTTATTGTAGCAAAGGGGAGGCGCTTGTTGTAGTTTAGGCTAATTTCTTGTATCTTCTCTTGAATTGTTTGAATATTGAGGTCTCGATGGAGTGCTGCATTAGACATGTACCAAGGTGCTGATGAGATGACTTAAAACTTTTGACTGGAATCTTTGAAGAATTCATAAGTTTGTTCTGCTGGCTGTGCCCCAGATTTGGATTCCATATGTCCAACAGGAACTAGGAAGGTTTTATAAATTAGCAATTAATTTCCCGGGGACAGCTTGGATCTGTAGCCAATAAGCCAGTAGTTTCCTTGTTTGCAGTTGGAGCTGTTGTTTCTTGGCTTGTATATGCTTTTTCCAAGTGAGACGTCTTTCCAAGTGAAGACCTAGATATTTTACGCAATCGGTTTGCGATATTGTTTTTCTGTTGATTTCTACTGGTGCGCACGTTTCTTTCCTGAGAGTAAATGTAATGTGAGCTGACTTGTTCTCATTTACTTTTATTCTCCACTTCTTAAACCATTCTTCGAGTGTGATGAGATGGTCTTGCAGGTTATCCGATGCTCTTCTAGGATCAGGGTCTGAAGCTAATATGGCTGTATCATCAGCAAATGTCGCAATTATTGTGTTTTCTGTTTCAGGAATATCTGCTGTATATAACAGGTATAGCACTGGACCTAGTACGCTACCTTGTGGTACCCCAGATTGAATAGGATAAAGGTTTGAGAGTTCGTTTTGATATTTGATGTGGAACTGTCGATCCGTAAGATAAGATTTGAAAGTATCCAGGAAGTAATGTGGTAGGTAGAGTTTTAATTTGTACAGGAGACCCTTATGCCATACCTTATCGAAGGCGTGACATCAAGAAAGGCAGCAGAACAGTATTGCTTGTTTTGGAAGTTGTTCTCTATATATGATGTGATCCTGTTTATTTGTTCGATAGTGGAGTGCTGCTGGCAAAATCCAAACTGATGGTCAGGAACTAAGTTACGATGTGAGGTCGCAGTCTTACTTGGAGAAGTTTCTCAAATACCTTAGATAAAACTGGAAGTAGGCTTATAGAACGATATGATGACGCTTCGTGTGGGAATTTGCCTGGTTTTAGGAATAGCAGAATTTGGGCAACCTTCCATTGGGCGGGGTAATGTCCAGTGCGAATTATCCCATTGAAGAGTGATGTGATTAGTGCAATCCCTTTGCGTGGTAGTTCGTTTATCAACTATGCAGTGATGAGGTCATAGCTCGGTGCTTTTCTGCAAGGCAGGTCCTTCTGTATTACTTTACACAATTCTTTAGTTGTAATAAACTTTATGGGAAGGGCCAATTGTGCTGGTGAATCTAGATATTCTTCGATTTCCTCTTCATCTCTCATATTCGTAAGCGGGAAGCTCTGAAAAACGTTAGCGGAATGATGTGTGAATACTTGAATTTTTTCTGTAGCACTTCTGAACCATTTACTATTTTTGTATCGAATTGGGGGTTCAGGTTTGATAGGGTGCTTTAAGTATTTTGTGGCTTTAAATAGGGAGTAATCTGTAGCTTCTGTCGGGGAAAGGCTGGAGATGTAATTTTGAAACTTGTTATTTCTGAAGTTCTTTAGAAGCCTTCTGAGTTGTCTAGTGGCTCTATTATAGTTGGTTTTATGTCCTGCTGGTCTTGAAGCTTGTCATATTCTTCTTAACCTTCTTTTCTCAGTGATTTTGTTGATGAATTCCGCAGGCCACATCGTGCAATTTTTAATGGAAGTCCGTTGAGGTGTTGCTTCTGAGAAACAAATGCATTTCTTAATAGGACGCCACAGAGTCAATTGTTGGAGAATTTTTCAGCCGAGCATTTTCACAGAAGATTGTTTCGCCAGTTAAAAGGCGTAGTAATAATTCGCATTCAGGCTGCATTGAAAAAATTAGATTTTTGACTGTTGGTAGCGGGGGCTGCCTTACAGCTGTATATTCCGTGCAAAGAAGTGTTTGACGCGAAAGTTTTACTGAAATTGTATTTCGCACGAATCGCCACAGAAAGCAATTTTCTGTTCGCCTAAGCCAAGGTAACATTGACAATTTCTTCATATTCAATCATTTTTTTCTCTGAGATAAACTAATAGTTCTTAAATAATTGTCTTTCAGAATTTTTCCTTGTGGCAAGCAGGAAAGTTGTGACCATGCTTTGTAGGCAACCCGATTCGTTCGTTTGTGGCTCTTCCAAACAACAACAACAACAACAACAACAACAAACGATGAAGCTATTTTGCAGATGAGTTATTCTAGAAGTAGGAAGTGCACTCATTATTTGGGAGGCTGACTTTGCCTAACATCTAATGCGAGGTAAGCAATGATGAATCACCCTATTCACTAGTCTTCAAATTGAAGGAATCCAGAATCTTTGTCGATACTATTAATTAACCTCCAGCATGTAAATAAGTCAAATTAATCATAGTAATGAGAGTTCTCGTGAAAGCATGTTCTCGGGGGAGAATGGTTTGATGTTTTGGTTCATGAGGCGTGAGAAAATGTCTCAATCTTCCACCCACTCGAATGATGCCATCCTTGAAAGGATGAAGATTCAAGAGATTTGAATTTTTAGCAATATCTCTTTTATTGGACAATACGCCATATTCAGTCTGCATACAAGCTGCCGTGTATTCATGGCCTATACAGATTTTAAGGGAAGTTATGATCATTAATAACGACAGGATGAAAGGAGTCTGTTTATGGCGCCAGGAATTTGATAAGAATTAACACTTTATGGGAGATTCATGCTTTTTATCCCCTTAGTAAATTCAGACGTTCAGTCTTGCTGCTACTGGAAAGTAGCACGCATGGCCGAACTCTCTTGGGATGCTTATTCTGCGAAGTGTGTTTTTCAATGTAACTGAAATGGTTTCCAACGATAAATGGTGACGGATAAATAGTGAATCGAGAACCACTGGAAAACGATTTATTGAATCCGTAAAACTTCACAGAAAAATCCATTTTGTTCGCCACATAGTCCATGCTATTTCTCAGGTGTCCATAAAAGATGAAATAATATTTCCCAAACAAGTCGTAAAACCGATTTGTCTTTATAGTGTTTAATAATGGGTCTGTATCAAAGAGAAGATTATTAAATGTATACAAACGTTTGAAAATACAGTACTGTGAAGCATGATAGATGTTCCCAATTTCATTAGAAATAAGTGGGATCTTAGGATTCCTTATGACTCTAAATAAGTCCGACGAATCGCACCGAACTTGTTTTACAGAGCAAAAAAATACTGCAGTGTTGATAACTTTTCTTTCGATATTAGAATCTGGTAGTTAAGAGTTGAGTATCGGCATAGTAGTGAAAAATTGTCTTTTATGAAATGATGTGCATTAGATCTTAAGACGACGACGACGTCGGCGACGCTGTAAACTGTTTTAAAACTATTTTCATATTTCAAAATTTCTTTCATACTTCATTTCTTTCTTGACTAGATTTGTTCAAATATGTTCTTACAGTATCTGGCATTGGACTTACCAATGAATCTTAGTATCTGTTAATGTTATACTTCCGTTCAAATAACTCCCGACACCCAATGACCTTGTATATTACTTCCATGCGGGATATGAACTAGTAATATTGCAATTTCAAAATTACAATCATGGTAAACAATTCTTCCAGATACGAATAATGTGAATAGTTATAATTTAGCACAGCTATATTTTTACCTTTTTTCTAGTATGAACATAAATGATAACCTCAAAGCTCTTCTTCTGCGTTATGGTCTATTTCTATTATAAGATCATTCGCAATTAGTTTGGATAATTCAGACTCAAAATTTCTACAACTACAAAAGCTTCTGCAACTCCATGTAGCTTAAAACATATATCTATATCTATCTATCTATCTATCTATCTATCTATATATATATATATACTACACATATATATATACATATATATATATATATATATATATATATATATATATATATATATATGAGAGTGAGAGAGAGAGCGGGAGCAGAGCAGAGAGAGAGAGAGAGAGAGAGAGAGAGAGAGAGAGATTGTGTATGTAGTAAATTACTTCCTCTCTACACAACTTATTAACATTGTGTAGTCAGAGTCCATGGTTTGTGAGTCTTAGATATCGAAAAATCGATTGACGGCAAAACTCCTAGCTGTTCGTCAGTGGTCAACACTAGCGCCTAAACAATTTACACGATTTTCTACGAAATTGATATTCCCTGTTAGATCAAACGAGTCCGGGTTGTGAGTTTGAAACGAATATGGTATTTTGGGTTAATTTAAATTTTTAAAAAAAATTAATTTTTTGGTAATACTACGTGAAATAAGTCAATTTAAAAAGATTTTCTCGAAACCAGCTTCAGTTTTTCCCTTAATTGTTTTTGTTCGTTTGTAGCAGAGTATAAGATTGGTTAAAGAAACTGATCAGACATCCGCCTTGAGTTGATCGCATGAAATAACTGAAATAGCCAATTAGGGCGACTGGCTCTAAGGCTTTGCAACGTAATTTCTAGTAACTTCGTACGCTATCACATTTACATATTTTCATTAAAAATAAAATAAAATATAGTTTTTTTTTTACTTTCAATGTAGTACAATTCTCTGTTCATACGGTTGCAGATCGCTGCATGATAGTCATTATGATTCAGCTTCTTTAATAAAGTAAATGTGTTTGACCAAACCCACAGGAGTAAACAAACCAAGTATTGAGAGGTAATTAATCATAGTTTATCGTTACAGTAAATATTTCCTTCTTTGTAGAACGGAAGTGAATTAGGACCCGGGAATTAACCCTTACAAAATTACGAGAAAAGGCAGAAATTAAAACTTGGTTCAACTTTTAGTTTTCAGTAGTCATAGAAAAGGACTGTGAGAAAATAAGTTTAATGGGTACTAATGCACTCCTATAAACAATATAATTCTATAATAATTTACTCCTATAAATGTAAACTAGCTTCAACTTTTAATTTTCAGAAGTCGTAGAAAACGTACTGCGAGAAACTCAGTTTAATGGGTAGGCCTACTAATGCACTCTTATTAAGTTTGCAACTCTTGCTTACGTTCCTCATTCGTGTGGAAAATACTTCCCGCTAAGATGGCAGCGCGAAAACACTAAAAGCACATTTTTGGACCTTTCTTTGTATCTTCTGGCCGGCTCCGAAAACATTATTAGTTCCCCATCAGGAGTTCGAGACGCGTCGAATAAGACGTTATATGTCTGGATTGGTGCTCTGAAAGTGGTCTAGTCGTGAGTGACGGAACCGCACATCCGAAGATATGCACACGGGAGTTCCTCAAATACTGTGTAAGAATGAAGTATATTTTACACAAGTGAGGAACATCAGCAAGTGTTGCAAACTTTATAGGAGTTAATACGATCGTTTGCACGTTAATACGTTGGTTATTTGTAATTTGATTTCATTTATTCAGTCAAAAAAGAGTAAAAACTGTATGTGTCGTTTGGAGAGAAGATGCGCACACTTTCTTGAGTTTATGAATCGCTTCCCAACATATTAACCATAAATAGTTGAAAGACGAAATTTTGAAAATTTTAAATCTGTCAAAAAGACGTCGATATTCAGCGCAGCATTACAACACTATATTTGTACTTTCTCGTATACATATACGGAGTAATATACGTATTATAGAGAAAGTCATGTAATGCTCCGCGAAAAAACGGCCGATTATCGGCAAAAAGAATTAATTGCCGGGCCCTGACAACGAAAAAGTGGTTCCAGTTGCTAAATAAACAAAAAAATCCTGTAACACGTGGTGTAGTCAGAATCCCTGTGGGTCCTTGATGCCGAAAAACCAGTAAAAAGCAACACGTCTGTCCGTCCGTCTGTCCGTCTGTCCGTCTGTCCGTCTGTCCGTCTGTCCGTCTGTCCGTCTGTCCCTCAGTCCGTCTGTCCCTCAGTCCGTCTGTCCCTCAGTCCGTCTGTCCCTCAGTCCGTCCGTGAACACTACTAGCGCCTAAACCATGCTCACGATCTTGTCCCTATCGATCTGGCTCTCGGTGAAGCTTTGAAATTTTGAAAAACATTCTTTAAAATTTCGGGGTATTTTCCATGAAAACCCTCAGACATTTTAAAAATTTTCTGATGAAGAAAACTTTTCTTTAAATTTCTAGTAAGAATGGAGTAAAATACACTTATAAAGGTGGTATAGGTGGGATTTACACATTTAGCTCTGAATTTTTGAAAATTACAAAAAATTGAATTTTTACTCCGTACGTAGTAAAAATACAGTGTTATAATGCATATCACTCCTTTCTGTAGTGAAAGTCCAAAGAACAGCCCCCGTGCGACGGGGATTGGGGTTGCCCACTGAAGCACGAGCGCCAACCGCTGCGCCACGAGGGCGGAGCGGGCGCAAAGTGGATTTGCGGGTCGCCGTTCAAGGGCGGCGGGCGCCCGCGGCGCGGCTGAGAGCTTCGACGACCGCCGCCTTCGCCGTCGCGCCGGCTAATGTTTGCCAGTCGATACATACTGATGAAGCGCGGCGACGCGCGTAAAATCCGGAACAAGAGGTGGGACGCGCTGCGAGCGGCCAGGCGGGAGAACGAGCGCAGCCGACGGGGCGAGCCTGTTTTCGCGCAAACTCTGCGTCTTCTTCTTCTTCTTCTTCTTCTTCTTCTTCTTCGTTTTCTTCTTCTCCTTCTTCTTCTTCTTGTTCTTCTTCTCCTTCTTGTTCTTCTTGTTCTTCTTCTCCTTCTTTTCTTCTCCTTCTTCTTTCTTCTTGTTCTTCTTCTCCTTCTTCTTCTCCTTCGTCTCTTTTCTCCTTCTTCTTCTTCTTCTTCTCATCCTTCTTCTCCTTCTTCTCCTTCTTCTCCTTCTTTCTTCTTCTTCTTTCTTCTCCTTCTTCTTCTCCTCCTCCTTCTTCTTCCCCTTTCAGAAACTGTTGTCTTTACCATTTTCTTCCATTTTGTCCGTTTTCTGATAGGGACCGTCCGTAAATTACATAACGCAAATATGGAGTATTTTGAATACCCCCTTGTCCTCTGCAATCTACCTGTAACGCGAGATTGAATCCCCTCCTCTAAATAATTACGTAATGCCATATCATCTCAATTTTTATTACGTGAAATATGAATACAATTTTCAATGGATACGTGAGTGAACTAAAAAGCCTCACGATACATTTAACAGGAGAGTAATAGAAAGAATGAAAAGAATAATTTACGAGATATATAACTTAAATTCTGAGCAGAAACATTAAGTAAATGAATTTTTTTTGAATCTGAACAATGCAAGAAAAGTATCGCGAAAGCGAACGGGAATGTATAGAAGGTATGACAAATGAAGGCGTGCACGAACTATGAAAGAGAAACGAATACGGTTAGGAAATGAGCCGAAAACAAGAACAATAGATTATCAAGAGTGGAGTATTATAACGCTCACAACAGAAAGAGATGAAAAGTAGCCGTGATGGGGTAGAGACGCGTTTTGATGAACTTCGCGATATGTAATTATTTTTTTAACTTCGCTTTTTTTAAAAAATGTATTTAAATACGTAAAAGTAATCATTGTAGTGAAGGCAATAGTCTTTGGTAAATTTAAGTTAGAAATTAATTTTAAAACTTAGACTATTTTTTTTAGTGTGGATGCGCATGGAAGCTGGAGTACAACGCACCCAAAGAAGAAATGATATCTGGTGGACAAAGGAGATTCGCCGACCATGAGGGCTGGTAAAAATCATCAACACGGAAAGAAAATCCACAAATGAGACAATATACTAGTAACGCTCAAGGCCCAGAATTAATTAAAATTCTAACAGTAAAGTACATTTAAAAAGAGAGGGGTTGTAGTTTACGAACAGATAGTACAGTTGCTCAGATCTGCGCATGTGATGAGTGAACGTTATTAGATGTAAATTAGTGTGAATGCAATTATTTTTTAAAAGTTATATTCAGAAGGGTAATTAATGTTTTGTAGTACATGTGTTCCGTGTAGATTTTTGTCACAAATCTTGAAAGATAGAGCAGTGAAATAAATGGCTCACCAGAGTCGGAGCAACATAAAAGGCGCAACAACAGAAAATATGCTAAGGGTGAACTGCATGATAATTTAATGGCTTTTAAAAGCATACGATTTTATGCGGTGGTCCAAACTCAACTGCAAAATTAGCATTACGTGGCAAACAGCACTACATAGTTCATATAATTAATGTGTTGCTACCATTAGGGCAGTGAGGCTTAGGTGTGCAACTGGTCCATCCGCGTGTGTGCGGATAATCCGCTCAACGGCCACGGGCGGTCGCGAGTACCGAGCGGAGCGGCGAGAGTAGGGGGTGGGGCCCTTCGCATCTCCACCATCCTTCCCAAGCGGCATTTTTGCCCTTCCTAGCCCTTTCCCGCCTCTCCTCATTCGTTTCCCGCTTTCTCTCCTCCACTCTTCTTCCCCTCTATCTTTCCACCCTTTTTCCTTTCCCCTTTCCTTTTTCTTTCCGCCATTTTATTACCTTTCCGCCCTTTCCTTTCCTTCTCCGCTCTTTGCTTTCCTTTTCCGCGCTTTCTTTCCCTTGTACGTCCTTCCCTTCCCTTTTCCGACACATCCAATCCAATTGAACCCTTCCGTTTCCCTCACTCCTCTTTGCTTTCGCTTCCCTCCCCGCCCTCCCTCCGACCAAAGCCGCCCCGCCCACCCGCCCACCGCGCCCCGCCGCGCCCCGCTTTAATCGGGCGGCAGCCGCTAATGGAACGCCGGGCGCGCGCGGCGCCGAGGGGCCGCGCAGTCCAACACTTGCAATCGCACTCCGCATCGAACGCGCGCTTCGACACGCAGCCCAAGCGGCTCCACCGCCCGACAAGGCCCCGCGCCATAAAGATCACCGATAGCGGCCCCCAATCGCACGCAGTAACGAGGAAGGAGGGGAGTCAAGATCGCTGGCAATCACACCACGAGCGCAAACTACTTTTGCTTTTGTTTTTAACTCGCACCTCTAAATACGACTTCCAAGAAAATGTGTAAATAAAAAATTGTACGTCCACCAATAGTTAATAATTCAAATATACATAAATACCAAACGGATAATTTTAAAGAGAATGCTTGTTGAAGTTATTCCTAAAATAATATTTATAATATAAAATATAAATATGTTGGGTTTAAACGGTGAGTTCATATCATAATAGTGCATAATTTGCAAATTTTATAAATTGTTGAAAAAATAAAAAAATAAACTCGAGATTGTAAATCTTCAAAAAATAATCGGTATTAGATTCACGTTGAATCCACTACTTTTATAGCATTTTCATTTGTAATCGTAATAGAAAAAGGGCTTCCCAAATTTCTCATGTTTTAAAATTTAAATCTTTTTCAATTTCAGTCTCTCTGTGAATTCAAACGGATATTTTGATTGGTAAACTTCTTCGAAGTTTACCAATCAAAAGAGAGACGAGAAGAATCAGAGACTGATAGACGGCAGATAGGTGTTTTGCCGTCAATTTTTCATTATCAAGGACACACAAACCATGGATTCTGGCTACACTACGTACTTGAGGAAGTAATTTACTATATATATATATATATATATATATATATATATATATATATATATCAGAATTTATTACCTTTTTCGTAACCAGGGTTCGGCAATAAGAGTTTTTCTATCGAAAGTTTGCCGTTTTCCGGCGCACTATTACATTACTTTCTCTTCTTAGGAAGTAAGTGGAGAAGAAGAGTGACAAAAAAAAAAAAAGGTTTTTTTGGGGAAGGAAAAAGAAAGGAGAGGGGGGTAAAAAAGAAGAGAGAAAATACAGAGATAGAGGTAAAGAAAGAAAAAAGAGAGGGGAGGAAAAGAAGAGATTAGAGGAGTATCGAGTCAATACTGAATTTGTACGACGCAATAAACCAGTGTACTGCTGAGAACAGAAGCGTTCTGGTGAATGAAATCCTCCGATAGGAAGTCGCAAGCCATAAAAACGTGACTAATGGGATATTTTCGCCATTGCCACGTGGTTTATGGATTACATTTTGAGTCTGCTGCCTTGCTTTTGGAGTTGTATTTTCTGTTGCTTCATGTTTTCGCCTACGTGTGAACATATGCTGATATTTGATCATATTCAAAATCTATTAATTAAAGGAAGTTCTTTCATATCAATAAAAGATGGAATCATTTGTGAAATCTCGACTCGTAGCAGTATCGACTAACGCCTAAAGAATTTCATTTGCTTCTACAAAATATTAATTAACAGCGATATTTTTCATGTATTAAAGTATTTATAAATTGTGGTTGACCTGTCACAATTTTGCAAGAATATTTATTATATATAATATGAAAGAAAACTTTATATTTAAAAAATAATGTCTCTAAAGCTATGTGATGTATAAAACACATAATGAGATTCCACAACCAATAATAAATAATTATCTATGCAAGTACTGAGTGGACTTTTGCAGTAAAGGATAGACATTACATAGACATTCACAATACAAAGAAAATTATGGAGGTTGTAAAATAAACGAAGAGAAGAATTAATGAATTTTCAAGAAAAATGTCTAAAGTAAGACTAAAATAAACTGGAAAATGGGACGATGAAGCGCAAAGTAATATATTACAGTTATAACATTTCTTGGTCATAATATTTCTCAGCATTTTCAACAAGTGATCTATTTTTATGTACGTTTATTTTGGTTACCTCTTCTAATGTAAGAATATTACGATTGTTTACGATTTTTTTTCTCCCTTAAAAAGTCAAAATTTATTGCTTATTTATCCTTGAAAATAGATTTTATTACATGGGAGTTTTTGTTTTTTTCTCCCTTTGAAAATTCAAAATTTAAGTAGTATATGACTTTGTGTAGGGATCACAGATTTTTGAAAATGTGCACACAATTCACTTTTCCCCATAGCACGTCATACACAGTTTTTAACTGTTTTTTTTTTACGTAAATAAATAAATAAATAAATTGTATGTAAAAGCTCCTTCCTTTATGACTGTGGAAGCAAGGGAAAGAAGACCCGGTGCCCCTGCGCCAGTGGCGCAGTGCGGGACGATGCGTAGACACGTGACCGGCACTGCCCTCAGCGACCGCGGTCGAATGCTCCTAGCACGCGCTTCTGCTTTGCGTGTCACAGGAATTGTAAAGGTGAAGGTCGTTGCTTCCGGCGCTGACTGCAGTGTCAAATGCTCCGAACAATGAAGTTCATAATATCAGCCATCAGATGAATTAGCTCAGGTTAACAATTGTTTCCACTGCTGCGTATCTGACAGGGAGGTCCTAGGGTTCGGGTCCCAATTGCAGGTTTTCGACTCTAGCAATATAGCTAGATACAATCCAGCCTTCTGCTAGAGGCTGATCTGATCGGTTGTTTTCCGTGGTTTCTTCGAAGAATACCAGGAGAATGTCGAGACAGTACCCTAGCAAACGTGTTATGGACCGCACGCGATTTTTCCTTCCTCAGCCTTGCTCTAACCTCTCTCCCTCTCTTCTTACACAGACACAATCTTATATGCACTATACTACCACATATGTCTGGCGACTAGTCACGATTTTAGAGTTAACCTATGAAGGGGCGCTGCTCGCTGGCGGAGATAACTAGAGGAGAAACATCCCGTTCCCCCGTGGAGGGGTAACTCATCGACGACGTGTACTGCAAGTCGGCGCTGAATCTCACGTTCTATCAGGGGCGGAAAATCGCCGCGCCCTTAATATAAGATTCATTGGACGTACGGAACTAGTCACTGTAGAAGTTGACGTACTCGGAAAAATCAATTGACTTTTCCAGAGCCGTTGTGGCGTTCGCACTTTTTTAACTGTTCTTGGAATTTGTCACGCAGCAAAAATGCTTGGGTCAGCACGATTCGACAAGTACCGTCAGTTTCGTTTATTCAGAGAATGTCCATCTCTTTATAGAGGTGTGACTTTTTTGTAAATGATATAAGTTACAAAAATAAATTAAAGCTATTTCATGTTGTGTGGACAAATTTAATCATTGAGACTCTGAATTTAGTCAACCATCAATCGTAATATATTTCGTAAATATTTGCTTCAAAATATTTTGAAAACAAAATTGCCGTGTTTTCGGGACCAACCCGAAATTTTCACTAATCAATGATTTTTTAATACAGAATATGTGTATGAGAGCGTACAAAAAAGGAAGCGCTGGTGAGTTATTAATTCAGTTTCATTCAATTCCTAGATTCTCAAATTATTGTTCATTTCCAATCACTCTAAATATTCTAACCAAGAAATAAGGGAAAATAATAAAATCAGTTTTATTTAAATCTCCAGAAAGGCACACACCGACTTAAGTTTATTTTAATTACAATTGTATTCTGCAACAAAGGATGATGGCACTTTGTGCACTAACATATACAATTTCTCATACTTATTACTATTTTTATCATTGCTGTCTCTTCTGCTATGTCTTATGTACGTGCATCGAATTACTTTATGTAGCGGTTTCCTTACTTTCTTAATCACAAGCTTTTCATTTACTATCCGCATATTAAATTTTCTTCCCTACTTTTACTTATTTCCCAATAATCTAGTATAGCGTGTAAACGTTTTGGAATCCCCCAAACAATACGAACTCGAATTTTCGGTCGTAAATCGAGAGTTTAAGGTGTTTTGAACATTTCGAACTTCGCCAACATGTCAGCATTAAAGTCTACTAGTGCTTTTCTAATGACGATTAGTAGAAGCCGCAAGTTCAAACATTTATTTTACCTGAAATAGGTAAGCAAAATGGCATTTATTTTTACTAAAGCGGGCATTAGCAGAGTTCGCAAACAATGCTGTTATTTCACATGCAATCACAATGCTATTACTTCCATAGAAGGACAAAAATCTCTATGCCTTCGGCTTGCAGGTACACACACACACACACGCACACACACACACACACACACACACACACAGCAGACGCTAAAATAGGCAAAAAGGCAAAAAATATACTAAAACAACCCCAGAAGTACAGTTAAGTGATTCCTGCAGTTAAAAGTCATAAAACAGTAACAGTAGCAAATAGGCATTTTGCCGAACTTCCGGGCTCTAATGATTAGGGTTGGTGCAGATAGTTACAAGAGACACAATTTTGTACCCGATATTTGGGATGTTTTTATCGATGGTTGGAAGTAGGTCACGCAGAATTGGTTAGTTGGAATAAGAACTGTTTTCTCCAATTTAGTTATCATTATGGTATTTTAATTTTTGGAGAACATCGCAATGTTCATGATGGAGATTTTTCCTTCTGTTCTGAAAATTATATTTAAATAAGATCATGTTCTATTTTTTAAATATACTAGTAGTTTAAGCCTCATTTGTGCTTGAAATTGTTGGCAACTATATTATTTTTCAAAAAGCAGGTTCGATGTTTTTCTGGAATAGAACAAAGTAAAACTAGAGCAGGTTTCTTATTTGGTAAACTTTCTGTAGTTTCGAAAATTTCAAAAAGTTAACCCTGTAAGACAGTACAAGTTTTTTTCCTTAACGAAATTTGTTCTAAAAATATGCCTATAAACAAATCATACACAATTTTTATATGAGTTGTTTTTCATTTATTTTTGGTTGGATAAGAACGTCATAAAAATATTTTTTCTAAAAAAGCTCCGAATTCTTTTTTCCAAATATTCCGGAGTAGAGTAGAGGACGTTTAAAATATGAAAACTCTCGTTTTCAAATTGAACTCTGAATTTTCGAAAATTGCTAAAATTACAAATAAGGTAAGAAAATATGTTCTATTGAAGCACCACTAGTTAATTCAATGTCCTCCGATTTTCTTTCTTTTATTTAAAATTTGCTACATAGTTACATTTAATTTTCACATTTCATTACTGAACTTGTTCCCGGCAGTTTTGGCGTATCTTGTATAACTTAATAAGCAGAATTTTGCATACATTCCAGAGGGAATATTTATATATTCAACGGTAAAAATGACGAATGCAGGAAGAAGAGAATAGTATCTGTGTTACTTCAGGACGGACAGCCAAACAAAGCTACAGATGAAGTAATGGATCCACCGCAGCCCTCCACAAGTCACATTTTATTCCCCGCTTCTAGAAATTGTTTGGAAATCTTGGTAAGAAATGAGGCTGTGCATCCATACCAGGAATTTGTTCTGGACTTCCTGCACGCTTGCCTGCGGCGTCGAGAGACGGAAGGAGACGTAAAGAAGACGGGGCTGGGAGCAGCGGAGAGAGGGGCACGTCGCCCTGTTCATTCTCTGGGAAGAGACACATTAATTCGCGGGGAGGCGACCGCGTCCATAAATATTTGAAACACTTACCGCGGCTGATGCGCGTATGAATGTATGCATGAGGCGCCGGCCGATGTGTTTATGCGGGATCGCTGCCGTCGGCGAGATCCGCCCTTGCAATGCAAATGGAGCGTGGCGCCAAGCAGCGGCTGGTGGGGGTGTTGGGTGTTGCGAGAGAAGGGGCAGAGGATGAGCGGAACGGGTAGACAACGCTTATCCTCCTATGCTTAAACTCCTGGTGCCGAAATTTTGATTTTCGTATGTTTCCCGTTTAGATCTACCTCCGTCTCTTTTCTCCCTCCGTCTCTCTTCCTCCGTCTCTCTTCCTCCGTCTCTCTTCCTCCGTCTCTCTTCCTCCGTCTCTCTTCCTCCGTCTCTCTTCCTCCGTCTCTCTTCCTCCGTCTCTCTTCCTCCGTCTCTCTTCCTCCGTCTCTCTTCCTCCGTCTCTCTTCCTCCGTCTCTCTTCCTCCGTCTCTCTTCCTCCGTCTCTCTTCCTCCGTCTCTCTCCTCCTCTCTCTTCCTCCGTCTCTCTTCCTCCGTCTCTCTTCCTCCGTCTCTCTTCCTCCGTCTCTCTTCCTCCGTCTCTCTTCCTCCGTCTCTCTTCCTCCCTCTCTCTCCTCCGTCTCTGTTCCTCCGTCTCTGTTCCTCGTCTCTGTTCCTCCGTCTCTTTTCCTCCGTCTCTGTTCCTCCGTCTCTTTCCTCCGTCTCTGTTCCTCCGTCTCTGTTCCTCCGTCTCTGTTCCTCCGTCTCTGTTCCTCCGTCTCTGTTCCTCCGTCTGCCTGACTCTGTCTCTGCGTCTCTCTGCCCCTGCCTCTCTCTGTCCCTCTTATTCACATTTAGTTATAGATTCTGTACGTATCTTAGCAGATGAGGTAATATCGAGAAGTGACGGACTAGCAAAACTGTAATAAATGTTCATCCTATAGATTACGATGGGAGAAACGCTTCTTTGAGGCCTTTGGCATCAAAATTTTAGATTTCTGTAACCTAGAACGCTTATTTTAAGATTTATTTAACGATATAGATTAAAAACAAAAAAAACTGACAGGTGTTGCGGGTTGCATTTGCCCTGAATGTTTGGTTTGTTCTACAGCGCCATTTAGTGAAGTTATAACAAAATTAACAGCACAAACTTCTGGGTGAAGAAATAAGTAGATGTGCCTATTTTCATGGAGACCGGTCGCACGATGTCTGAGTTAACCGCTCTTGTATGTACCAACTTACATTTATACATGAAGAAGAAAAAAGAAGAAGAATATTTCTTTATATGAATGTTCATCAATATGGTCAATTCTCAAGATTCTCAAAAACTAATATCAGACGCATTATGACGGTTTATTACCGGTTGATTTAGACGACTATTTAAAATTATAATTCAACAGGGGGTGTTGCAACGACTCGCTTGCCTTAACTCTCCCAGGGAAATGCTGGAGACTTAAAAGTGCACTCTTGCATCAAATAGTAACAGATCAGAATTGTTCCAAATAATAATTTTGTAATAATTTGACCTAAGATCGGTACATAATATCCGACGTAAATTTTCCACCACAATTTCTCAGTCCTAAGCTTTATCTCGAAAGAAAAATGTACAGTTTACTCAAGGCCATCGAGTAGAAATGGAATCAAACAACAACTTTGGCAGTTTTCATATAATGTGATCATTCAAAGTTCAAAGTTGATGTAATGAAAATGGATGGGTCGACAGCAATTGTAAAGCATATATTCATACATACATCGTTAAGGAAAGAGAACCATGTAGTACCGTTCATGAGAAACCCATCGACACCAAACTCTGCAAGCATGGTTAAATAGAGAATTCTTCTAGTCTTGCATAAAACAGATTTAAGAAGAAAAATAGAAGCTCGCATATTACGGAATGAAGGGGAAACAGGTGCACAAGCAACCCACAACACATTACGCAGCAACACACTTATCTATCGTGCATAGCTCGGAAGCGATGCGTTCTAGGTCCTTAAAAACCGTGTTTTAGTGATCCCTAAGGGTCATGAGTTGTGTTTATTATGCCGTATTTTACAAAATGAAACTTTTTAGACGTTATAGTACGTTTTGCAGGGTATTCTTCTCTGTAGCATTATCAGAAACATTAGAAGCTAAGTTCCAGTATGTAGTTTTTTAATTTTTAAAATAATGATTTACAAAGCACGAAATGTTTGCAAATCTCTCTTTTTTAAGTAATATAACAGCCCATTTTAAAATCATGATTTCTAAAAATGTAAATCTTTATATGCAAATGATACTCGAATAATTTTAAATATTGTGATGTGAATCTTCTAATATTATGAACTTACTTTATTAACGCTATGAAAAAACGCCTTGAGAGTGCGTTTCTACCTTGAGATGGACCATTTCTTCCGGATTCCTAAGGGGACAATATCAAAAGAAGCCCTTTTAGGAGGGTAGAAACGAGTAAATATGGAACATCGTAACTTAATAAAGCAACAAAGAATTTATATCTCCGCAAAATGTGTAGATTAAATTTTTAATGTGGTTTTCTTCTTTGAAAAATGTGCCCTCTCCTTTGAAGATGCAAATGGAGTCAAGTACAATGAGAATATTTTATAAGGCTTGGGAACAACTTTCTTCGCGGTTTGCTGCTTGAGATGAAGGCAATAGAGGCTGCAATCAACACGCACAAGCTGTCTGAAACACCGCGTCTATTTTCAAAGTAGTGAACAGTGCACCAATAGTTTTGAAAGAAGCCGCAAAAAATTCATTCCTCTACCCAGAAACTATTCTTATTTTCAGCAAAATATTAAAGGACCTTTGAACTCTAATATATCACATAATACGTGTGCATGGTTATAAAATTCAGCAACACTGCCATTACATACCAAATATACAAATAAACAAATATATATTCAATTTGAATATGTCTGTTATGAAAGGTTTCATGCGTATTATTGATACAAAATGTAGATATCTTCCTCAGTTTCGCAGGCAATGTGCGTCGGAATATTTTCTCGTTTACACACTACGAGAAAAAACTCGATGCTCATTAGCTACAATACTTACTCATATTACATCAATCAAATTTAATAATTTTGGGAAAAAATCTAATTATATTGACATGTATGATCCATTTTTTTTCGTTTAATTAAAATTTATCTCACGTTGTATACTTATCTAAATGCGAAAAGGGACATGTCATACATTTTTTTTATTGTGAGACTGATATCTTCGTGAAATAATTTTCGGACTATTTAATAATATTATACCTAAGGAGAAGACGATTGGGAATACAATTAGTGTAATAACAAGATATCCATGCATTTTTATAATAAAAAAGGAAATTTTGTGTAACTTTACTTGAAAACAATTTTATCGGACTTTATAATTAAATCTCTTATCCAAAACATATACCTAAATAACAATAACAATAATAATAATAATGAATAAATTATATCCTCACATTAACATTAACTCAATAAACAATTTACCCGAGGAATTATTTTCAACAAAATCTTTGTGTACTATCCCATCTTCACCGTGCATGATTTGTGATGCATGTATGACTTTGTAACCCATTATCTTTCTATTCAATATCAGAATTATTTTGATAATGTATTTCTAACTGATCATACTACTTGACCTTAATACATAAATTATGTAGCATTTTGACTTTCATTTAGTTGAACGGCTTCAGAAATTTTGGCGTTGTACGGCCCTTCAGTTCTCACACACATTTAAATTTGAAAATAAATTTCCAACATATTTTTTCCCACTCTTCAATAATTTAATGGGGATGGGGAGATCCGGCACCGACCTACCGTCAGCTAGTGGCGTTTCCCCCTAACCAAGACTCTCCCACCAGCCGGGCACCGCCCCAGCCGGGACAAACTCTACGCTCCCGACCGGACTCCCGGAATATGTGGTAGTGTAGTGCATGTTAGGGTAAGTGAGTGTGTAAGGGGAGAAGATAGGACAAGGAAGGGGAAGGACAGATCGCACGCGGTCCGTGGCCCTTTGTGGTAGGGTAATGTTCCGGCATTCGCCTGGTGTTGCCTCCCCCCCCATTATTTACTTTTCTGTCCCTTTTGATTGTTACGTTTTCATCGTGCGTCTTTCGACTGTCCTTAAACATCTGATCAACTACGTAATTTAATACAAAATACCTATCATCGTGCTTCTGCTACGATGTAACGTCGTCTTTTGACACATACTGCTTTCAAAGCCTTATTTGTGTTGGTTAACTGTCCCAATATGATAAATTATATTTTTTATTAAAATACTCTTAGAATTAAATAAATGTTCTTCTTTTATTTTAATGATTAAATTTAAAGTATTGTTTATATTTTTGGATCAATTTAGGGCAAAGATTTGTTTTCTCATTGTTCATATTTTTCCACATTTAAATACCAAAAACATTCTCATGAGATTTGGTATATCCCAATAAAATGAGATAAAAATATTGTATAATTTTAATATCTTACTATCAGATATACATATATATATATATATATATATATATATATATATATATATATATATATATATATATATATATATACTGAACCACTGAAATTAACAATTTTGGAACAAAACAGCAAATATTCAAATTTAGGTATAGATTAGAAAAATGTAATGAAATGAAGTTCATTGCTTTAGTGAAGCATACCATAAGGAGTTTTACGAGTATCTTCAGTGCTCATGAGCGTTATGCGAATTATGAGTGTATAATTTGTTTTGATAGTAATCCATTAAAGGGACACGTCACCATGGAATAAAATAAGTTAATGAAACAATAAATGAATGAAAAGAAGGGAGAAATAAAGGAAAACACGAAAGGAAAAGAAAGAAAATAGCATCGTCCTGGAGCTCAAATATTTTTAATCTCTCCTGCGATGACGAAGAAACAGATACCCGTTGAATTAGGGGTTATGAACCCCTTTGCTGCACCTGGGGATCGTTGGAGGTCTGTTTATAACGCCAATCGCATCTGAGGAAACTTTCGCCCCTGAAGGGCCCGTTGATTGCCAGCGCTGCTCCGTTCAACACCCGCGCCTGATGCCGTCGCCCGTGCGGAGGAGGGGGAGGGGGGCAACTTTTAACGAGCGCTAATCCCACGAGCGGCGTTTCGCCCTTGGCCCTTGGACTCGACTCCGTCGCCTCATTAGGGCTGGCGGCCGCTAACGACCTCGCGACCCCCTTCCTCCCGCTCGCCCGACCGCCCTCACCGCGGCCGCCTGTTGCGGCCGTCCATTAAAAAATCAAGCACTAGCTCAGCGAAATGGAATTCTGATCGGCTGACGCGGGCAAGGCAAGGATTTTGCATGAGGTCGCGAAGAGCGATAAAAATGATCCATGATTCGGTTACCCCTCTTTCTTCAAGGGGAACTCATTGTTGGGCTTCGAAAAGACGTAGTATTATATATTAGATATATTATATATTATATGCAAACGTATTTATGACCTCGGCAAGCCAGTAACGGGTCCTTCTTCACACACAAACACACACACACCCATCTATTGTAATGTGCCTGAATTAACAATGTTCATCAAAATTATATCAAACATTTAAAGTGTACTTCCAAAGATGTAGCTATTCAGTAAGAAAGCAAGTTTTAGGTTTCTAGTCTAGTGAAAAGCGAGCTGAACGCGAGCCATTAGCGGGATGAGTGGTCCCAACCCTTTCAGTTGAGTAGCTCATTTAGTCGTTCATTTTTTAAGTAACATTTAATGCTGCCAAATGCAAAACCAAAATTTTGGGTTGTTCTCCGGGTTAATTTGAACAAACATGATGCTTATCAATGACATCAATTTTCTCAAACAAATAATGTTTCAACCAGAAATCAAATACAAGAATGGACATCGGTATTTTGCACTACTTTAAGTTAATTAATCAGAAAAGTAAAAATTAAAAAATAAATTCAAGTGACTTTTTAAAAAAAAAAACTCAGGATTAGAATATAATTAAGATTCTGTACTTTAAAAAAATAATTGTATGACAAATTGCACCTTTTTTGGATAATTTCACAATATCTCGTTAAATCTTTATGACAATGAAATACTTTGATACTAAGAGAGCGATGATAAATTGTGCATTCGATGTGCAAAGTACTAGTTATTTCTTGTACGAATCGCGCAGTAATTTTTAATTTTGATTTTCTCATAGTGGATTTGACATAAGCGATCCCCAAAACCCTGCATGCATAAAAGGAACATGGATACTTTTTTAAGAATTAAAGAAACATTGATATATTTGTAAGAAATGTAATTTATTCCGTCTTGTCCCATCACAATCTAGTGCAATGACTCTCGTGTTCATTGCCTCGTATTTATTTATTTGTTTATTTTACGTCAAAAAACAGTTGAAACTGTGTATGACGTGCTATGGGGAGAAGTGAATACTGTGCACATTTTCAAAATTCTGTAAGCCCTACACTAAGTCATATACTACATGAATTTTGAAAATTTAAAAAAAACAGCTCTCATGTAATCTCATGTATTTTCAAGGATAAATGTGCAATAAAGTTTGAGCTCTTATCCATGATGTCCTTCGTCAAGGAATAATACTTCCTACCACAAAAACATGGAAACGATAATTTCAATAACTATATTTCCCAATGAATTCTAGAAGACGTGCACAGATAATGAAGTTACATTTATGTCCAGAAGCAAAACAAGGGCCATCTCAGCATTTACTCAATGGATCAGGAAACTGGACGAAAAACCTGATCGAAATAGGGGTAATTGACCCAGAGGTTGCAGGACAATACATGCTACAGGTTGTTTATACACATTTATACAGTCAAAATGGTAAATAATGCATTATGTATCATAGTTAAAATTAATGTTACTTTTCTTGTGATGTTCAGTATAGTTTCTAATTGTATAGAAACAGTTGTGCAGCAGAGCCGGAGGTATTCGTACAATTCTTGCTCCTGAATTTGTCTAATAGTTCCAAAGTTCGATTCACACGGCACAATTTACATTCAATTTTTTTTTTCAAAATTGATTAATAAATACTCTGATTAAAAATTGGCTAAAAATGTTTGGTCTTTCACAAGTGGAGTTATATTCTTGGTTGCCCGGGAGACGTCGCAACCTAAACGCCGTTGCCAACGTTTCTCTCATATTTCAAATAAAGGCGTTATCAGTGCCATATTTCTCATTATTTGATTAATGAATTTTGATGGCTTAACTATGATCATCATCGAATTCATGATGATCATCTGAATCAAACTTTTGCGGCGGCGATGGTGTAGCGGTTAGCGTATCGGACTGCTATACCCAAGTTTGCGGGTTCAAACCCGATCGAAGCCGTGGATTCTTAAGGGCGAAAAAACCCTTTGATCGCCTTCCTTCGGAGGGGAAGTAAAGACGGTGACCCCTGTTAGTAGATTTACTGCAGGTAAAAGATCCACAAGCCTAAATGACGCCCTGAGCTAAATTCAAATCCAATAATACCTTCTTTCTCCCATGATTGGTGAAAGGAGCGTAGCGGAATTTGCGTGGTAAGGAGGAAGAGCAGGGCTCAGCTCAGAAACTCAGGCCTCATGGTAAATATCAACTAGATGGAATTAATATAAAATTTCAAAAAAAAGAAAGGGTCCGATAAATCTTTTAATATTACAAGTGACAATTCGGTAAATTTGCATGCAAGGATTAACTGATAAATGAAGACATTAGCTAAGTAAAAAAAATAAGAATAAAATAAAGAAAGCTCGTGCCAATAACGTCTTATATTCAAACATTTAATTTTTAAAAATAAATTATTTTCTTATATAGCAAGTAAGCAATTTACAAGACCCTATACAAACTATAACCTAGCAAGGTTAGTACTAAGTGTTGCAGGAGAGCGAGGTTACTCCCAATGGGGACCTCAATAATTCATAGTTTTGCATGCGAGAATGTATGGGAGAATATGACATTTAAAGGAAGAAAAGAAAGTAAAATGTAAGTTTGTGAAATCATGCATTTCTTTTTAGAGCTGTTTAAATTTATCCTTTGGGAATCTAGATGGTAAGGAAAGAAAAAAATGATCAATGACAGATATAATCATCAATCGTGTGAAGAACAAACTCTCTGTGGAGTTGCTTGTTTGACACGTACCACATTTGAAATGCTAAATAAGCATGAACAATAAACCAATGTTTCTGTTTTCATACTGCGAACGTCTTCAGGGATCAATTCATTTCGGTGGCTTGGTAGTTGGCAATGACGTTCCAAACCGTAGAAACTGGTCTAGATGATATGATAGGAGCGTTCAGAATATTTGGGATATGTTTTATATCTTGAAATACTAAGATCCCTTCCCTTCCCTGAGCGCGCGCTTGCTGGTGGAGCGCTGTGTGACCTTCTGTGGCGGTCTGTTACATTCAAAATATCCGTTAAGAACTGGTCGCAAAAGAATAAAAATTTCTCAAAAATCCTTATCTAACATATGACAATATTTCTATCATTGGATTCGTCTTTTACGATCTTTATGATAGACTGAAAAAATATGTATAGTTCCATTTGAAAAAACAAAAATACCTCAAATATCTCGTAAAATACAAGTGATAAAATTGAAATAAATACCGTATCAGTTATCCTATTTTCTCATGCACTTCCGTGAAAACTGCATTTCAATATCTTCAACCGTTCAAAAGTTACAGGAGGTGCCAAAGTGACGTGGCTCACCTGTATATATATTTAATTGACGTCATTGATCATGACATTTTACTTTCCAAATTACCTTCATATGGAATCCGTGGTATTGCTCTAGATTGGTTATGTTCGTACCTTCAACAGCGATCTTAGAGAGTTGACATACCTTACTGGAATGATGGAACATTACGTACGCACCTTTCCGACTCTTTGCCCGTTGCATGTGAGTTCCTCAGGATCGATTTTAGGCCCTATTCTGTTCCTACTTTACGTAAACGATATGCCCTCGACGATTCGAAACGGAAGAACGTTCTATTTGCGGATGATACAAACATCCTTTGCAATAAAGAAACAGTAAATAGTACAATATCAGATGTTTCAAATTGGTTCCGAAATAAATTAATAGTAAACGAAAAGGAAACGGTTTTAATGCAGTTTTCCATTTCAAATAAACAATTCTGTGCTTCATTGAAAATGAACAGTGTACCATTGACTGATGTTAAGGCATCAAAATTTTTAGGTCTCTCAATTCAGTCAAACCTTAAATGGAACGTCCATTTAAATGAATTGAACACAAAATTAAGTTCATTATGCTACGCGTTCAGAATTCTTGCAAATTTAGTCAGCCATCATACTGCTCGTTGTGTATACTTCGCGAATGTTCATTCCCGCCTGAGATATGGCATAATATTCTGGGAAATACATCTTATAGCTCCCAGACTTTTCGATTACAAAACGAATTGTACGAATAACCAAATCCCACCCACGTGATTCATGTAAGCCTCTCTTCATTAATCTAGAAATTCTACCATTACCGTGTCTTTTTATTTACGAATCAGCGGTTTTGTAAAAATTACATGCTCAAGGGCGGAATATATTTTCAGAAAATGCCGAAGTCTATTACTATAACACTCGACGTAGAAATCATATTCATCAGGTGACAGTATCAACAGCTCATTACAAAAATTCACATACAATACATATACATTATTTCACAACACTTTGCCAGATGACATTAAACGATTAAATTCAATAGAAAAGTTTAAATCCCAAGTGAAATCGTTCTTGCTGCAGAACTGTTTATAAACAATTAGAGACTATACTGAGCATCACAAGAAAAGTAACATTAATTTTAACAATGATACATAATGCATTATTTACCATTTGGACTGTATAAATGAGTATAAACCACCTGTAACAACTATTGTACTACAGCTTCCGGGTCAATGACCCCCATCTCGATCAGGTTTTTCGTCCAGTTTCCATGATCCATTGAGCAAATGCTGAGATGGCCCTTGTTTTGCTTCTGGACATAAATGTAACTTCATTTTCTGTGCACGTCTTCTAGAATTCAGTGGAAATACAATTATTCAAATTATCGTTTCCATGTTGTCGCGGCAGGAAGTAATAAGAGCCAAAATTTATTGCTTATTTATCCTTGAAAATAGATTTTATTACATGGAGTTTTTTCTCCCTTTCAAAATTCAAAATGTATTGTTTATTTATCCTTGAAAATATATTTTATTACATGGGAGTTTTTGTTTTTAGTTTTCTCCTTTCAAAATTCAAAATTTATTGCTTATTTATCCTTGAAAATATATTTTATTACATGGGAGTTTTTTCTCCTTTCAAAATTCAAAATTTTAGTAGTATATGACTTAGTGTAGGGATCACAGAATTTTGAACATGTGCACACAATTCACTTTTCCCATAGCACGTCATACGCAGTTTTTAACTGTTTTTGACGTAAAATACATAAATAAATAATTTATGGTTGTGACATTGTGTAACATTGGTGTTGTGTGTTTGACGGTGTTTATTGTGGATGCGTCAATAATGGTTAAGGCAGCAGGATACAACTGCTAGTAGAATAGGCATTAATCATTCAAAATGTACACTTTATGTGATTAAATACTCGCTAAAGCCGATCCGGTGGCCGATATAGCTAAGACAGTAGTGTCGCACCGGTCTCGGACCGAAGGGTCAGGGGTTCAAGCCCCGCCTCGGGCATAGTTGTATTTGTGTTCGACCCTTAATCCCTCATCATCACCATATTGTTTCATCTTCACAGTTCCCATAACGTTAACTCCAGTAGTGGTTGCTAATGACCTAAATGTTTATGCGACCTTAAATAACAAAAACAAACTCGCACAAGATCACGTTGTGATGAAGTTATAGATGGTTTAGTGTACATACGTTGTATGTCCACTCATGATCATTAGCGAGTTCAACATCGTTTTTGGAGTCTTCTCGTTCACATCTTCCCGTGGCATCTTCTCGTTCACATCTAGTACAAAGATTGTACTCCTATATAAGAGAGATTATACATTTCAACCAGAAATTAAACATTGTTCCATAAGTAACTGCACCTTTACAGACGTTCAAGCTTAGTTTACTCGAAACCAGGAATTCCGGACACACCTAATACATGTGGACTAAGCCATTGTTATATTAAGTTATTGCAGGGTGCCTCCACCAGCAACGTGTTAAACTGTGCGAATTGTACCCAGAAAAATGAAGCAGACTTCATTTTTTCATGCAAAAAAAATTAAAATAAAATAAATAAAAGCGTCGAGTGTGATCGATCATGTTCTGTGGAAAATTGGATGGAAACTGCTGTGTAAAGCGGGCTTTGTAACTCGTCTCCCCGCACCGCAACGCAGTTGGCGGCCTTCGCCACCCCTCTAGTGTTTCCTGCACTGCAACACATTCTGCGCCTCTTGTTGAGAACTCGACGCTCGACTCCACTGCGCGATCGTTTGCCGTGCCTAATGAGGCGCAATGGTAACGAGGTCACGGGTCGCGCGGCGCTTCTCGCTCAGGCCGCCAGGGGCGCGGCGAGCGCATGGGGATTGGAACCATCGGATCTGCGGCTTAATTATCGTAGATCGTATTATTCCTAATATTGCACAAACAGACTGATAATTGTGTAACCGTTGCCGAATGTACGTTTATATTTCTGGAAATACATTTGTAAACAGACGGCGGATTTGAAGACGGAGAATTTTAGTTTGAGCAGGCAGGAAAGGTGTCCTCTTTCCACGCATTGGAAAGTTCTTTTAATACATTTACAAACCGAACTATTAGAGACTGGAACAGTTTGCCTGCGACAATCTTAGAACCCTTTCCTCAAAGCTTGAGCAACTTTAAAAATAAATTAGTTTTCTAGTTAATTAATTAGGTTATTGTATCAATGTTAATTTTCCACTGTTAGATTAGTAAGTTTCATACAATGTAAGTTGTTTAATTGTTAGTATAAATATCAGTTGTAGTAGTATTGTTATTATTATCTTTATTATTAATATTTTATTATTATTCATGTAGTACAGTGCAGTGTAGTGCAGTGCAGTGCAGTATAGTGCAGTGTCGTGCAGCGCAGTGTAGTGTTATGAAGTGAAGTGGAGGGAAGGGAATGCGAGAAGAAGCGAGTGTGAAAGAAATGCGTCACAGTTAAGTGTTGTGCAGTGAAGTGAAGTGGAGTAAGGTTTGCGTGGTGATTTTAATGTACTATTTATTATTATTATTATTATTATTATTTTATTATTATTATTATTATTATTATTATTATTATTATTATAATTAACTTCTTTTTGTAACTTTTGTTAATGAATGTAAGTTTAATGTATGTAAGGTCACGATATTCTGCCACCAAGTTACTACACTTAATTGCAGAATTAACAATAAATAAATCTAATACATTGCAGATCACTGAGTAATTATATTAATAAAGTACACATTACATTTATAACGTAAAAAATGGACGTAAAACTTAGATATAGTAAATACATACATACGCATTGAATATTTTACATAGAATCTAAGACTTGACGATCATTTGTATTGATATTAAAAGGGTTACCCCAAATTCAAATTGTGAAACTTTTAAGAAAACATAATCATCAAATTTGCGTTTAATTACGTTTATAATGAAATAGTACGTACATCCAATATCAACATCCACAACATCCACATTCAATCTCCTTCTGATTGTTTCTTTTCCCCACTTGTGTGTGTTGGTTATAATAAAAAGATTTAAAGCAGATTTCCAACGGCGTCATAGCCCGATTATAGGGAAAATACACTTTAGTGTACAGGGCGAGTAATTTCAGGGTTGAAAAAAGCAGACCGATGTCTTCTCTTCAATTAGATGAACAAATGTTTAAGTCAATTTGCTGAGAAACGCTTTGTTTCTTCACAGAAGTTTCCCGACAGTTTGTTTTATACTACAACGTCCAGAGGATCTTCTTAACATGAGTGGAAGCGCTGATAACATTTTATTGCTGTAGACAAACATTTTAGGGTACAAATGACAAAAACATAAATTTGTGAATTAACGGATTTTGGGTTTCTTTTATGACAGACCTACGACTACGTCCCCTTCACAAGTTGGTTGTCAAAATTGCAATCCACTCCCTGTTTGCCACGATTCCAACGATTATAGATTCTTGTCTTGCGGGAGATGTCGCGTTCTAGACGCAATTGCCAACATTTCGACCGTGAAACCGCGGCTTTCCTCGGGGATAAATGCTGAGTGTGAAATGATTTCTTAGGACGAAATGAGAAAGGTTGCAGTAAGACGACCGAAATGTTGGCAATTGTACCTAGGACGCGGCGCTCTTGGGCAGATAATCTATTGACTCCGGTCGCGGAAGCCTACGCTTACATTTCATTCAAATGATATCCAGAGCCTTCATTAGCTTCTCCGGCCTTGTAAAAGAATACAAATTTCCGGTGACACAGAGGTTGGGCCGAAATAAGAAAATTACAAAATGACACCAATGTTTTATGCGCTAATCTGTGCTATTAGGGCTAAAGAGTAAAGGATTATTGTTGTTATTATTATGAGAGAAATGTTGGCATGTTTTTATCATTTAAATCGACTAAGCCTGAATACAAGGTCGTAAGTTGTGTGAGGTTTTACTTCTCGAACCATACAGGTACAGAGAGCTCGTAGGGATGTAATTGGTATTGAGCTGTGAGAGCGGAAAGGGGATCCTACGCGATTTGTAAGCTCATTACCAAAACCTTTTTTGTAGTAGAACCCTGCTTCTTCATAATTCAATTAGCATCAAATGTATGATTATTTCACTGGAAGCGTACATGTAGAAAAGGCTGTATTTTAAGGAAATGTATTTTTAAAAAAGGAAAAATAAATATAAAAAGTGTATTAAGGAGAGTTTAAATTAATTAAAAAAATACAATGCCTTATTTTGCATTTTTTTTATTGGAGCTAATTAAATTATGAAGAAGACGTGTTTTATTACAACAAAAGTACTGACAATACATACTAGCAAACTTAATTTTGTCCTTCTCTGGTCGTTCCTTCTCCAGTCCTTCTCTGGTCGTTCATGAGTTACGCTTCTCTCAAGTTGTTGTGAAAATGGAGTGTGTTAATGATCCAGAAGTTAGTGGTTTGTGTAATTGTCTTAGAGAACAATTTTTAAAGACGGAATTTCATGGTATTGAAATATAAGAAAAGCTCAAAATAAAAGACACTTCTAGAGGTAGCGTAAAGTGCGGTATACTTAAAATAATGTTCAGAATTCGCTACTGTATGACGCATATCATATTTCATTACATTTAATTACGTGGTTTCCATGCAGAAACGCGTAAGAGACACAGAAGAGTAATAGTGGAGGCTTGGAGGCTCTTCACTGCAGCGAATTAGGGTTCAGAGACGGCTTCGTGATGGTCGTGATGTGATTGAAAAGGCTTGCCAGTGGGGTGAGAGAGGGGACGAAACTGTGTAATTTAGGGCTTCTTAAAAGGCAAACGGAAGTCACTTACAGACTCAAGGGGATGGTTTTCTGTGATTGCGACGAAAAAGTTTCAGACAATAACGAAAGGTGAATTCAGTGGATAATGATGCAATATTGAGGAGGATATGAACACGAGAAACGAGATCAGACTTTTGTTTGAGCAAAGTCCTACGTAAAACTTAAGACAACTTCAACGAGATAAAACTCGCAACTCCACCGACCGACCTACTTAACTGACCAATAAGACGAGAAATGTGACTCGATCATATCATCCACCTCGCCATTAATACTTCTCTAGTAGGAGGAGGAAGAACGGACGGTCTATGATGGAGGGAGGTACAGAGGTGTGATGGAAGATAGTACGAGAGAAAATCTACATTAATTCGCTAAAGAGATTCGGTGGAGAAACTCGTTGAACTTACTATGGTTATACTACAGTATACACATTCAGTGCATCATATGCATACCGTGGTACAACTTCCATATCCTTAACTAAATCATTCTAGGGCTCAGTGATATTAAGAAACTTCAACACAAAAATTTTCTAATTAATGAAATTAAACGTTACATACAATATCTACCCCCTTTTTGTTTATTTAATAGTGTTATGTCAGTTTATTAATATATGAATTAAAAGGTAGCCATACTACGGATTTGTATGGGGAATTGACCATAAATTCACGAGTGGTTTAATACCATAAGACCACTCCTATTACTTCTAATAATAAATATTACTAGACACGATGTTATATTAATAAAATAAAGTTTTTAGACCAAGCACGTTTGCGTGCTCTTGTGCTCGTAATGTTTGTTTTGTGTTTATGTTGTTTTTGTATAATTTTAAGTAGACATGTGCTGGACTGATGTGCTACCGTCATGGAGGGAGTGATGGTGTGTGGAAAGTGTATGTGTGTGTGTGTGTGTGTGTGTGTGTGTGTGTGCGCGCGCGCCTGCAAAAGTATACGTTGAGTGTTGGTGTATGTGAATGTGTCATATCTAGGGTACGGAATTTATTGTAATAAAAAATTCAAAATATGTACGTATATATGTGCTTATTTTTTCCAAAACATGTAAGACAAAATAGAAAATACGTAAAATAAAAATTCATTATTGTGTTTATAATTGTTCTGTACAAGCGTTTTCCGACAATAGAACATCACCGATCAGTTCTTGAGGATTTGGAGTGGCTGAAAGTCGGTTCTATATTTTCTGAAGTAATTGAACACTAGACTTCACCACATATAAGAATTTTATTCGAAATATAAAATACGTTCATAGTATATATTACAATGTTTACGAGGAGCCGGTGTGCAAGTGAATAGCAGTACCGTGTAGTGAGTGATGGAGCTCAGGGGAGGTGGTTGAAGGGTATACATCCTACCCTCCAAATCGAACAACGGGTAAGACAATTTTCTGTAAAAAGTATTTGTTAGCTTTCGATTGAGTAACGAATTTGCTGTTTGAAACATGAGCAAGCACGTGGATGAAATTACTTTTGTTCTTAAAATCCATAATCCTCAACTAACACAGAGCTCAAATCTCATCTCAACTGCAGGAGGGAGGAAGTGTTGACAATTCATGGTGAAGATATGGTGTTATAGAAGCCATAAGCATTACATTTGATTTAAAATATGTAAAATAAAAATAGTTCTAATTCATTCAGAATGTCTTGTAAAATCTAGAAAATGTTCCTTTTTATAAATGTATTAAAATGTATCGAAATATGTCAGAAATGTGTCGTAAGGAAAAAAAAAATAACTGAATGCGGGTATCTAGTTCCTGTAAAAAGATGTAATTACATGGAAATCCGTTCCCTAGTCATCACTCTATATCCATGATATTCTATAGTAATTTCCCCGCGGAAGTATCCTCCTACTCTGTTAAAGTTATCAATTTGAGATCTGCTTAATGTTTTAAATATTTTTTTAAAATAATAATTATTAATATTAACTGTTGGTATTGTATTGTTCTCAGAATAAGCCCTTGTATTGTACCTTCTTTCGTTTTAGTAGTTGTAGTTCTTTAATTGTATTGTAATTTATTTCTATTTATTGCGTTTTACCACCCGGAGGCTATTAAAGCTTTTTAATTTTTACGATTCTACACAATCAGACATTTGTAGCCAAGCGAACATTATTCTTCTTCTTCTTCTTCTTCTTCTTCTTCTTATTATTAATAATATTAATAATAATATATAAATTACAGAAGATATCCTCAAACAAACAATAGATGATAAATGTAGAAAATGCCATACAACAGTTGAGCATACAGCATCAATCAGGATGCAAATTAATGGCTCATACAGATTACACCTATAGGCACAACAGTTGCAAATATCATTCACCAGAAACTGGAAATCCAACCTACAAGAAATGACCTGCCCATATACAAATATGTTCCAACTGTCTGAAAATTCAAACTTTGTTGTACTATGACAGAGAATTATTACAGATAAAACTATTCACCATAACAGACCAGACATAACTTGAGACAAACGGCAAGATTGGCTTCTGATTGACATAACTGTTCCAAAACAGCTAATCTCAAACAGCATGCAGAAAAATAACAAAGTATACATAACTAGCAACGAGTCAAGGCATATGGCATCTCAAAGTTCATATTGTTCCTCTGGTCATTTCTGACAGAGTTATACCAAATAACATCCATAAAATCTGGAACTTATTCAATACCAAAATATACCTATAAATTATCAAAATCGATCATCTTAAACACATGCAGGATTGTTCGAAAATTCTAAATGCGACGAACATGAATTGACCTGTGTCTTGTATTAACCCGACACAAAGTCAAATAAAATGCGTGAATACCAGAAAACAGTATATAATAATAATAATAATATAATAATAATAATAATAATAATAAGAGAAATCGTCCAGTAGGTCTCGTGTTCTGCATGTAGTCCAAAAGTTTTGTTTCCAGAATTTTGTTTTAAGAGCATGTCACAAAATCACTATTCCTGATTGCAGACAAAATGCATCGCTTTTGCACGTTCATAAAAATGCCTTTAACCGATATTTAAAGGCTTTTGAAATTCATCCTCCCTTTGGCAATCGTAAAATAATTCACGCTCTTACTTTCTCCTTTCCTCTCGTTTGAAATAGAACTTGTGAAAGCAATAAATCTACAAAATATATCTGTAACAACTTCATATTTTTTCTTCACGGATAATTTGTCACCCAAAATACAGCTTTTAAATTTCATCAAATATTCGGTGGACCATGAAGAAAGATATGAAAGGCACTATAATGGTTTCATTCGTTTAATAAAAATTCAATCACGTGCGGGATGTCTGGTTGCTTTGAAATTTGTTTCAGAAAAAAAATGTCGACCTATAGGTGAACAATGGTGCGTGTAATTAGCAATTCCTAAAAAAGCTGTCACCAGGAATTTCGAAAACATCGCCTCGACGACAAAAGGCGATCTAAATTAAATTCGAGGGACAAAGCCGTCGGAGCTTTTGTGAGCATTTCTCGGATAATTCCTTTTCAGTGCGGTCGTCGACGGTTTTTGTTCGCGACTTAATGAAGAGAACAAGATGGTGAAATTTATTTGAGCATAGCGCGTCCACTGTCAGGTTAAAATATGACCCCAGATAGGAGATTGGTACAAACAGCAATAAATGGTAAACATGCACGTTATTCCAATTAACATGGGACCGAGGAATCATAAATTCATTTACTAATCAAGCGAACAAAAAGAGAAGAACTGTGACCTGGAAATTCTACGTTTAATACAGTTTGTGCGTTTCTCTTAGTTTTGGAAAATGTGGCTAAATTGAATGTGTGTTCTTCTGTAATCCACGATGAGAATAAATTTTGTGAAATTTTTTAATAACTAGTAATTTGAAGTTAAATTATAGTATTGAACTTTACAACGTTGCTACCTTTTGAAGAAACTATTATTATTATTATTATTATTATTATTATTATTATTATTATTATTATTATTATTATTATTTGCAGGAGTTTGTTACTACTGTGCCAGAGGAGCTTTTTTTCGTTGAGTAATGTCAGGTACGTGGAGCCGGCACGAAATCCTGCGACTGAACTGTCAGGTTGACTGCACTGTAAACTACACAGGCAAATTATTCAAAATATGAAAACAAAGGACATAAAACCGCCGCACGATCAGAGGCAAAAAATATAAAGCGAAATATTTGTTGGTGGAAAGGGCACTGGTCCGAGTCGCGCGTGGCGTGGCCATCGCGAGGCAGCAGGTGGGGAGGGGGAGAGCGGACGCGGAGGGGGCAGGTCGGCTTGTGGGGAGAAGATGAATAGGCTGGCGGCAGGGTCGCTGCGGAGAGACGGGCGGAGGGGGCGGAGGGGATTGAGGCGGAGCGAGGCGGAGGGGCGTGCAGAGGCGGGCGGAGGGGGGGCAGAGGCAGTCAGAGGCTGAGAGAGCGAGTAGAGGCGGGCGAGGTGGAGAAGGTGGAGCGAGCGGTGCGGAGAGCGGGCGAGGCGGAGAGGGGGAGGAGGGGCGAAGGCGAGGAGGAGGGAGAAGGAGGACAGGGAGGGCGGGGTGATAGAAAGGACAGGTGGAAGAAGTGGTATTTTCGTTGGGAAAGCCCGTGGGCAGGGAAAGAAGAGGGGGAAAATGTGGAATAGATGGATAGGGGTGGCGAGCTAGATGGGCGTGGTCAGAGAGGTTGGCGGGAAAAGGCCGAACAGAGTGGTGTTAGCGATTTGCGGTCACAGCGCGATTATGCGTCGAAGGGCGAGAAGTGAGGGGAGAGGGTGGAGGACGGTGAGGGGGCGGGGAAGGGAAGGTGGGCCGAGGGGGGGGGGGATGAAATGGACAGAGAGGGAGAGGAGGCGATGAGAGCGGAGTCCGGGAAGAAGGGCATGGCGGGTTGGACGGGGTCTGGAAGGGCAGGCAGGACAGGCTGTGGAAGGGGAGGGAGGTCGACTGGTCGCTTTGCCGGCGGCCCCTCATCCCCGACCGCCGAACTCGTGCAGCTGCGCTATCACATTTTTTCCTCAATATTCCTCGTGACGCGCGCGCGCGATTCAGCGCCCGCTCGCGCGCAAACAAATTAAACTCTGCGTGAAACGATAATTGCGCCGGAAATATTAATGACAATTTTCGCAGCCAACAGTGAGCTACACAGCGGCGGAATGGGTGCACGGTCGGAAAATGAGTAAGGGGCGTTGAATGAGGTGTGATAAATAGAGTTACTGATAAATAGGTATGGCGAGGAGGTATGAGATTTGCGGGAAAATAAGAAAAGGAAAGGCTAAGTTAGTGATTGTTATTTTGTGTTTGTGGTCACGCCACGTCCTCCGGTCATCGGTCCCTTACTATAGCATAGGTTATATTCTGAGAGGTGGCGGGGATGCCACACCTTGCAGGTGAGATCCGGTGCCAGGCTACACGAGAGCGTGTCAGAGATTTCTTCCTCCAAGTATCCCTTCGTGGGGTATCGTTTTTACCGCGATAAGTTCTAAGCTTCTGACTGGTTCCCGACATATGGGGTGATGCATTGCATGTAAGTATTTGTGCGCGCGCGCGTGTATGATTTGATTTTCTCGTGTTTCCGGGCGCGTCAACTGCTTTGGTTATTAGTCCCGTTAGTGTAGTGCATGTTTTTTCTCGGAATATACGCGGTGATCTTTCCTCGCTGGATGGCGAGATCCGGCGCCGACCAACCGTCGGCTAATGGGGTTCCCTAACCAGGACTCCACCAGCGGGGCAGCCGTCCCAGCCGGGATAAGTTCTAGCTCCTGGCCGGTCTGCCGGAATATATGGTGCCGGAATATGTGGTAGTGTGCGACTGAATTCGACCTAGCTGAAAAGCTAGTGTCGAAAATCCTGCCGCCATCAGGACTCGACCTAGGATCTCCCGGTGAGAGGCGCTGCAGTGACATCAGTTGAGGCACTGAGCCACTGCTCCCGGTGCGCGCGCGTACGTCTGTGTAAGTGGTAAGGAGGTGGAAAGTAAAATGATCGCGCCCGGTCCGTGATTCTATTGAAAAGATTATCCTGGTATTGATCGAAGGAATTACGAAAAACTACCGATCAAAGCAGTCAGTCGCTCAAATTCTCATTTCGGCAGTAGCCGGATATTCCGGAAGTAGCCTAGCTTTCCAGCTAGTGTCGTAAGTCGGCCACCGCCAGGATTCAAACCTTAAGGCCTCTTGGCCAGCGTCCTAGCCGACGCCACGGCGGCGAGGGGAGGAGAAGTGTAAAGATGAAGAGATGAAGAGTGAGGATATAGGTGCTGCGTGGGCGGACGGATTGACACTGCAAATATTAGAGAAGCAGACCGGGTGGAAGGAGAGTGGGAGATACAAAGCGGGAGGAGCTGGAGACAGAGCGAATGTAGGATATCCCAAGATAGCGGACGGGGGACCTGTAAAGTCGCGGTGTGCGCACGAAACAGGAGTAAGTACGTTTGATATGAACAGATTGGAGCGGAGTGAAGCAAAACGAAACGAAGAGAAATAAATATAATAACCTCGCGGTTACGATTGGAAAGAAGTGGAGAAGCCATAAGTTTATCAGAATGAAGAGGAATGGACCAGAGTGGAGAGGAGTGGAGAACATAAATTTATCGGAATGAAGAGGAAGGGAACGGTGAAGGGGAGAGGAAGAGAGCGGAGTGGAAGAGAGCGGAGAGGAAGAGAGCGGAGGGGAAGAGAGCGGAGCGGAAGAGCGCCCGCCAGTCGCGCCGCGGAGTGGTGGAAGCGTCCGGGGCGCATAACAAGCAATCGATAGCTCGGCGAGGCTTTGATGTCGCCGTCAAAGTGACGGCGGCGATCATTTCGCCTTAATTGGACGCGCGCTGCTCTGCGCTGCTCAGCGCCAGGCGATGGCAGCCGGATATGAGGGCGCCGAGGGCAGAGGCTGCGCGGGGACGGGTGGCGGAGTTTGACAAGTTGGGTGGGACGCGAGGTGGGTGTGACGAGGTGGGGTTGTAACGAGGTGGTGCGTCGCGGAGCGGGACGAGGCGATGTGGGAAAAGTTGCGCAGTGGTGAGGAGGAGTACGACAAGGTAAGGTGTGATGAGGTGGGGGGTGAGGAGGTGGGCGTGACGAAGCGGGATGGGACAAGCTGGGGAGAGACGAAGCAGAGCGTAACAAGGAGGTGTGTGATAAGGCAGGTCTGACGAAGAGGAGCTTACGAGTCAAGAAGGAGGGACGGCTGGGGGGGGTTAAAGGGTGTTACGAGGACAAGGTAAGGAGTGATAGGCGAGGTGTGACGAAGCAAGGCGGGCATGCTGGGGAGTGCGAGGCGGAGAGTAACACGGCAGGTGTGGCGAGGGGCAAGCAAGTCGATGAGGCGCGACGAGCGCCGGGCAGGTCGTGGCAGGGGGGGTGCGAGACGCTCGGCGTAGAGTGAGGCTGGCGTGACGGGGAGAGGCAGAAAGAGTGTGGGGAGGGTGGATTGAGGGTGGGCAGATGACGCGTGGCGAGGTGGGACGGCGCCGGGTGAGGCTGTGCCATGGGGGGGAGACGCGGGACTTACGGGGCCGGGTACAGGCCGGGCGAAGCAGGGCTCGGCGGGACGAACGAGGACAAAGAGGGAGGCAAGGCGGTGAAGTGGGGCGGGGCCAAGCCGGGCGAGGATTGATTGATTGATTTTTTCGTGCCCGGGCGCGTCAAGTGCTTCGGTCATTAGTCCCGTTAGTGTAGTGCATGTTTTCCTCGGGAGATGGCAGTGATCTTCCCCCGCTTGATGGTGAGATCCGGCGCCGACCTACCGTCGGCTCGTGGGGTTTCCCCCTAACCAGGACTCTCCCACCAGCGGGGCACCGCCCCAGCCGGGACAAGCTCTAAGCTCCCGACCGGTCTCCCGGAACATGTAGTGTAAGTGGGTGTGTAAGAGGAGAGGACATGACAAGGAAGAGGAAGGACAGATCGCGCGCGGTCCGTTTGCTAAGGTACTGCTCCGGCATTCGCCTGGTGTTGATCGGAGAAACCACGGAAAAGTACCGATCAGAGCAGCCGGCCGCTAGAATTCTCCTCCAGACAGCGACTGAATTCGACCTAGCTGAAAAGCTAGTGCCGCCGTGGGGAGTGGGAACCTGGGACCTCCCGGTCAGAGGCGCTGCAGTGACATCAGTTGATGCACAGAGCTACCGCTACCGGTCTGGGCGAGGAGGTTTGACGGATATGGAGTGGGGGGATTGAAGAGAGAGAATGGATTGGGCTGTGAGTGGCCGCACGTGTGGCGAGCTTCGGCTCACTCCAATCTCACGATTTCACCAGGAACACATGGATGGTGAGGATCAAAAATATAAGAATTAAAAATCCATTATCATCGGAATTCTAACCTAGAGTTGCTCGAAGCCCGAAGCTAAGTTGTGAATTCCATTTAATTGAAGGAAGACACTTTTGTCCACCTTTTTCTATATCAGGTCTACAGTGCGTCGCCCCCGCCCATCGGCGTGGCATGCGCTCTTCAAAGGGCCTCAATTACACATGCCACCAAATAACTGCCAGCGCGACCTGTCACACAGGGTGAAGAGGAAATGACACAAGTGAGCGTAGATGCCAAACTGAAAACGTCGATCGCTCATGGCTGTCAACCCCCGGGCGCCTTCTCTCGTAATCAAGACGACACGTACAGGTAGCTTGCACATTTGGAAAGAGGAATGCAGCGAAAATATCGAGATTCAAAATGTTGCTAGCCTTAATGAAATATCTTCAACTTTTCTAATATATAATTCACCTCAGTGGGTTTTTTAATGATTTAGTAGTAACCGAGATAATCAAGTACAACTCGTACAAGTAGTTCGCGCATGCGTAAAGGGAATGCAGCAAAAATAGCGATTCGAAAGTTGCACAGAACCAAGTTTCCAACCCCCGCAAAATACATACGTGTATACGGAAAAATATGTAGTATAGGGAAAGTGATGTAATGCTACGGAAAATCGATTTCGACATTTCAACGGAAGTACACATTTTAGGACCTCCTGATACCGAAAAAGTGTTTTTTTTCAAAACGTCCGTCCGTTCACTAGCGCCTAATTCATACGTAGAATTTTTTCCAAAATGGATACCCCGGACTATCTGACTCGACTGGAAGAGCTGCGATTTTAAAAATCTTTAAATTTTCGGTTTTTTAACCCCGGGTTTTTTTTTTTTAAAATTGCTACAAATGTTCTTCTTTAAATTTTCTTGAAAGAATAAATAAAATACACATAAAGATGGAATATGTTTGATTTTTATCGTTAACTTCGAATGTTTGAAAATTCCAAAAGTTTGACTTTTTTCGTGAAAAAGAATTTTCAAATTTCTTAAAATTTTGCATTAATGGGTACGTTTACACTCCATTTTCTTAAAAACGGCTTGGAATTTTTCACGAAATCAAGTGCGAAAAAGTTGGAGACCTGGTGGTTTGCCTTTGTTTCCAACACCGTAATCTCAGCGCAAAGTAAAAATGACGTTAGTCGAAATTCGACCCCGCAAGTCTAGTGATTAGCGACGCAGCTCCTGTACTATTGAAAACCGCTCCAAGATAGTTAATTGAACGTTTTTACCATGGAAGCATCATTATATAAAATTTTATTTAATTGAGGCTTTCATTTAAAATCATTTATAACACCTCAAGCTGTTGACTTTTACTAACCATACTTTGTACTAATCCAAATTGAAAATGTGATTGTGTACTTTTAGAACTACCTTATGATATTGCATCAGATTGGAAGAAAGCTGAAATTATCATTAGAGAATGAGAAATAATATTTCTCTCAAAGTGGGGAGTGACGAGACTGAATATGACGAGCCGGGAGTGGTGAGTGGTGAGGCGGAGAGCGACGAGGTTTAGCGTGACGAAGCGTGGCGTGTGAAGGTGGGGAGTGAGCAGACGGCGCGTGACGAGGTGGGACGTGAGAAGGAAGAGAGTGGCGAACAAGCCAGACGAGGCGGGGCGTGACGAGGAGGAACGTGACGAGGTAGGGAATGACAAGGCGGAGGGTGGGGAGTGACATTGAGTAGCGGGACGAGGCAGGGCGTGTCAAGATAGGGAATGATCTGACGGCGCGTGACAAGGTGGGGCGTGACAAAAGGGAGTGACGAGACACAGCATGGCGAAGCGTGGCAAGCTAAAGAGAGGAGGTGGATTGATTGATTGATTGTTAGTGATTCTGGGCGCGTCAACTACTGAGGTAGTGAGAAGATAATCCCGTAATGTTTTTTCATCGTGAGGAGGCGGTGGTCTTCCCCCACTGGATGGCGAGATCCGGCGCCGACCTACCGTCGGCTAGTGGGGTTTCTTCCTAACCAGGACTCTCCCACCAGCGGGGCACCGCCAGAGCCGGGACAAGCTCTAAGCCTCCGACCCGTCGCTCGGCATGTGTGATAGTATAGTGCATGTTAGTGTGAGTGTGTGTGTGTAAGGGGTGAGGTTAGCACAAGTAAGAGGAAGGAAAGATTGCGCGCTGTCCGTGGCCCGTTTGTTAGGGTACTATTTTGGCATTCGCCTGGTGTTGATCGGAGAAACCACGAAAAACTACCAATCAGAACAGCCGGTCGCTAAAATCAGTCCCCAGACAGTGACTGAATTCGACCTAGCTGACAAGTTAGTGTCGAAAATCCTGCCGCCGTCGGAACTCGAGCCTAGGACCTCCCGGTCAGAGGCACTGCAGTAACATTGAGGCGAGGTGGAATGTGATGAGGCAGAGCGAGAGGAAGCGGGGACGTGGGAAGGTGGCGTGACGAGGGGAAATGTGACGAAGCGGCGCGTGACAAGGTGGAGAGTGACGAGACGATGCGAGACGATGCGGGGTGCGATGCGAGTTAATAATCCTGGCGAGTAAAAACGTGAGTTCATAGGATCTTATTTGCCAACGAAAAGAGCGTAGGAGCGGCATTATTTCAGGTCGTAATATACGATGCATTGGAGTCCTGTTTGGAAATAGTAAGCTTCTGTTCCCAAACGCTGGGAGTTTCAAAATGAGGAAAGAGATCCCGATGTGCGTTTATTAAAAAGGCTGCACTTGAACCCGCGTTGCCTGCCGGCAGAATCAATAGCAGCGAACACCAGCACTGCGCCCGAAACCGATAATTAACTGCCCTGCTACGGAGCCCGACTGCTCGTCCAACAGTTCCCTTCCTTTTCGTTTTTTGCAGAAGGGAAAATTCTCCAATATTATGATTAAAGGTAGACTAATTTTCTGTAAATGAAGGATCGGGATTCGGAAACGTGTTTTCCATGTTAGCCTGTATGAAAATGCTAATGTGAGAATTATGTAATCTCCTCTGGAATTACAGGTTTCTTCAAATAGTACGTAGTCAGACCTTGTATTTGCGTTATACACCTGCCGATAATCTAGTGCAATTTCTGAATGTCACATATCTCTCTGTTAAGATTACAGATAGAGTTTTAATCTGATTCAAATAGTGAAATTGGCTAGGATACGAGTTGGCGTGAGCGCATTATTTCGCAGGTCGGTCGTTAAAAAATAAGTCCCCATTCTGACCAAGAAATAAATATTTAAAATTCGTACAAAATAAAATATTTTAAAATACAGTGAGGATTTGAACGACAAAATTCATTTAAAATTTAAGTGCGCTGAATGTAAAATTTTCATTTTATAATTCCATTCTTTGAGTTATACACTTTTTCCAAAAAAAAATTGAACAAAAAATTGATTATACGCTGTAAAATGTCATGGAAAGAGTAATTTTTCTTTAAAGTGCTCTATTATACATTTCACTGATGATAACGATTTTGGTGGTTGAAAAGCAATAAAAAAGTTAGAAGTTTATAAAACAACACAGTTTATAAAAAAACATAGTTAAATGGGCAAAGAATCCCCCCCATAATATCATTCTTATATAAGAAACTCGTTCCAATAACAAGTAAAAACGGAAACATTTCAACCATATACAAATTTGAGGAATTTTGGAAGTTGATGAAAAGTGACTTTTTAGTAGCAGAAAGAGCACAGATGCTTCGTTCTGTCGCACTTCGCCCTTCTACAAGGTTCATTTCCACCCCAGGCACAAGCGAATGTGCGAGTTTTTCTGCCTTCCCAGAGCGCAGAGGGACGGCGAGCTGGAACATGCTCAGATGAAGCGGCTCTGAGTCCTCGGTCAAAAGGGGTCTGACTGTTTCACGTCGTCCTCTAACACATCACGCGTCAATGACATTCAATATTGAGAATTTTACGAAATGTTCATTTGCATTCGATCCCCTCAAGTGGACAGCGACGTCAGCGTGCTAGATTTTCGTGGTGCGATCCCGGGTTCAACTTACAGTCGGGGCAAAAGTAGAACTGTAGCTTTTTGTTTCAATTGCCTCAACTCCTATAGCTGACGAAATAAAAGCTCAGGCAAGCCAAGTATGCTGAATGATTGATTGATTTTTTTTCGTGTTTCCGGGCGCGTCAACTGCTTTGGCCATTAGTTCCGTAAGTGTAGTGCATGTTTTTCTCGGGTATACGCGGCGATCTTCCCCGCTGGATGGCGAGATCCGGCGCCGACCTACCGTCGGCTAGTGGGGTTTCCCTAACCAGGACTCTCCACCAGAGGGCACCGCCAGCCGGGACAAGCTCTAAGCTCCGACCGGTCTCCGGAACCAAGTATGCTGAATACGGTGAAGGGAGTGCGTCATGCTCGCCACATGATAATCAGGCGTGGATCATAAATAAATATAGGGTCGAGGCCTGGGAACACTGCTAGCTGGCAAAAGGCCGAATAATCCGACCCCAAAGTGCCAAATACATGCACACATCATGTGCATTCACAAAATGTAGGGACCTTGGCAGCAAGCCGTACAATTCTAGAGACAGAAAATCATACGATTGAATCAGATACCAGCACACCTTGTCAGACTCTCGCATTTTTATTAGACTTCACCACCATAAAATTGGTTTATCAAAGGCGCGTAGAATCATACTTTGAAGGGTTTTCGTAAGGAGTAATTGGCTAAAATGTTAAGTCCAGATAAGGTGTTGACTCTTAGGAGGGTGTACTGGTTGACCTTGGAAGGTATATGGGACGCTTGGCTTCCGAGATACCGAGGTAGACTTCGCACGAGAAATCTCTGGCCACGGCTGACGTCACAGAGGAGGGAGACGGCTGCATTAGATGCCGTCTCAAAAACATTGACTTGCTAGCTTTTTGACAGGCAGCCTCGGCACAATAAATTACACTCACATTTCTTGTAACAAACTACACAAGAAAACCTATGTACTAACATATTCACTAACTCAGACAAAACAAATTTCTGGAGGATTAAACCAACCTTAACTCGCATTACGCTAATAAATGTTTTCGGAAATGCAATATTATGCGTAGATGGCTCTGCTGCGCACACACAGTGTCTTCATTCTCATATCTGTTGATCGGGCATAGCTGACGCTGAGTTCACAGATATCTCGTGTGGTCTCTACACTAAAGAGTTTTTGCGCGGCGCAGCAATAGGACCAGTCTTCTGTGCATGTGCAAATATTTTTCACATCACTTCTGTGCTACTGCGTATGCGCAGAAAAACGAGATGACAATCGATTGTTGTACGCTAAGCCTTGCAGAAAGCCCCTACTAGGGTCTACTCGCACTGTATTCTCGAGTGTGCGCGCTTTCGAATTTTATACGTGTATATATTTTGTGAAATTTTGCGGTAATTCCGAGTTAAACACATGAATATTCCCACTTTTAAGTGTTAGCCATCGAACGGTGTTACAATGATTTTTGTCAATATAAAGAGAGTTTTTTCTGTTGTCTTCTGTGAGTGCCTGCACTAGCCATTACCCTCCCTCTGAGTCCCACGCAAGGTGCCTGTTCCTGGTATCGGATGCTTCTTGAAACGGATCATGTCGAAGGAAAATGTTGCTCTCTGCAGTCTATTTATAGCAAGACTACATGCTATGGTCTCCCATTTACACCTTATGTTGCGCCAAAAGTTTCTACAAAGCGACTACTTAGAAGTATTACGCAGAAAGCAGAAGGATGGAAGTCCATATCGAGTATTCAATTCTCCATACCGACATTCGTGTAAGACTCGCTAAACACGTACAATATAAACAGAATCATGACAACAATTAGTGTATAAACTCATCTATCGGATGACTACTGGAACTGGAAATATTCTTCTAGTATTTCTACATTCAGCGTTATCTCTTGGGGAAGCCTCATAGAAATTGGACTACTCGGCAATGTGGGTTATGGATGTCAAAAGTAAGTTAGAAACATTACATGGCATTTTATATGACGAACGATTTTCTTGATCCACACAACGAAAAAGGTTGAACACATTAGAAATCAAGCAATGACAGAGATATTCATCTACTGCTGAGCTCTGCATCGAAAAGTTTAAGGTTTAAAACGTACGGAAAACGGGAATTATCCGCGCATCAATTAATTGAACGGCGATTTATGAGGTATAATCTTCAATGTTTTAGATTTAATTCTATGCTTGTATACAACTACAAGTATATGTTTGAAGAAGTTCCGAGCATTATGTGAGTTTTTCTTTGAAATCTGAACACATTTTGACATCTCAACGGTTCAACCATTTAAAGAAAGTATGTTCATTTTCCATTGCAATTATTTGTTTCTATACTTCCAATTTTACTATATGTTCTGTGGAATAGTTTATTCTATTATGCAAAATACGTTATTTTTCAGACAGGTGTTGTGATGGATTAGTCCAGAAGATTGACACTTTACTGTAATACTTCCTCGGTTCAGTACTGGATTTTGAATACAGATCTTTCAAACTTTCGTTAAAATTCAATTCTTTCATTAAAAATAAATAAAAGAATTCATAATTTGTAAACCAAGTACTGTAATTTGGTTGACATTGACAATTTAGATAAAACATCAAAGTGAGTCATAATAAACGAGTCAAGAGGCATCACTAGCGCCACGTTAATCGTCATCGTGCGACACGAAAACTGTTGACAACTGAGCCCATGGAAACGCAAAAACGAAGCGGCCAAATGAGTTTCTGTCGTGTGAAGAGCATCGCCTTCGGAGCAGCTGCACTCTGGCGGAGCTCCCACGCGGCTCTGGAGATCCGCCGCAATAAATGTAGCGAACGCGCAAGGCGTCCGCCGCCTTTCATTTGCAATTTAATTTTCCGGCGGAAGGCGCGGGCGGGGGTGGGGGTGGGAGGCGAGATTTTCATTTTAATTAAGAGTCGAAGCTTCGGCCCGGAAGTTCTGCATGAATTTAAATGCTCCCGCGGGCGGACATATTAAATAAGCCAGCCCTTGATGAGGGGCGCTGTTTACGGATAGAAGACGAGTGGAGATGGAGAGCCGGAGCGGGAGGGGGTGCTGTGGGGGTGGTGGAGCGGGGAGGAGTGAATCTTGGGGCGGGGCAAGTACAGGGGAGCGGGACGAAACGGAGAAGGTAGAAGCGAGGTAGATAGAGGCGGGTCGGATAGTAGCGGGGAGGGGGGAGCGGGACGGGACGGATGGGGCAAGGCTGGGCGGTACTGGACAGGATCTGGAGGTGGTGTGGTGTGATATGGTATGGCGTGGTCTGTGGTATGCTGTGTTGTGGTATGGCGTGGTGTGATGTGGTATGGTGTGGTGTGATGTGGTGTGATGGGTCGGGGTATGGTGTGATGTGATGAGAAGTAGTGTGGTATGGTGATGTGGAGAGGAAGGGTGTGGCGTTGTGGAGAGTGGGGAGCTGTGGTGGGACATGGTGTGGGGGCGTGGCGCGGAGGGGGGCAATGTGGTTAAGGGCAGCGCGGGTGGAATGGAAGGGAGGGGAATCACTGGACGGGACGACGAGGTCGGGAGGGAGTCCATTTAGGGCAAGGTGCTAGGGGAAAAGGGCAGATGGGACTGAGAATACGAAAAGGCGAGGATGAGCTAGGAGGGGCGCAATGATACTTTGGGAAAGTTTGGAGATATTTGAGTGCAATAGTGTTTTTCCTCACAATGGAAATTTGAATTGAATCAAAATCTTTCACACTTGAAGCAGGAGTTGTGAAGCAACACCCAACTAATTGTGGTGCTCCATTAATTTCATGAAAACAACGTTGCTAGTTCCCTTGTTTGGTTCACGAATTAAAGATTAACATTTTCAATTAGTAATGTAAGCATATGTGTCTTCTGAAACAACTTACCCAAGTAAAGATAGTGCAATACTGTTTCCAGATAATTCGTATATTATTTCAAAATTTAAAAAAAAACAAAAAACATTAGAGTTATAATATATTTCATTCAAGATATCTCTCAATTGATATTCTTTTAGTTATTAAAATGTACACAAAAAGAAAATCGTATTCAAAATGTACAGAAAGGAAAAAACCTTAATGTAAATGAATGAATTAACCACATGTCATTTGGTACTTCAAATTAAATTGTCTGCTAAGCACTTTCAGCAAAGCATTCACGAATTGCCAAAAAATCACAAACGTGTGCACATGACGTAAACATATGCAGGCATCTTGGGCTTGCCACGAAACGTTAAAGGCCTGAAAATTCGAAACGACCGTTAACAATACAACAAAAACCTCCAAGAACGAGTGAGAATAGTGCAATGGCATTTCGCATACCTTTTAATGCGAGTACATGTGCAGAACATTGGTTTTTGGAACATTTATGTTAACATTTAGTTTTTTGGAACAGTGCTGCCATCATACAGAAAGACAAGTCTCGTAGTCGCAAAATAAGCGAAATACAAAATCGTCAAACGTGCAAAAACCATGCCGTTTACAATAAATTGCAAACTACTTGCAAGCCGCTTACAGCATAATTGCAGGCTGCGTGATTACTGAGTCCACCTGTCCACTTAGCCAGGTTTACGGCAGCCTCTAGACCACGCTCTCTCCGCCATCCACCCTCCGCCCACTAAATGCGCCATCAACGTCTCTTACGAGCAACCGCACGTCTGTTGGCTATTGCCCTCACGGCAGCCGCACACGCGACCCGCACGCGCCCCGCGGCGCCATCTGCGCCGACGGAGCAACACTCACGACTACTTGGCACCGCGCCAACGCACAACACGTCACCCCCTTGGCAATCACGCCTGCATTCCGCCGTGGGAGGGGCACTTGTTGCTGCCCCCGCCCCGGGGCACTTGTTGCGTCCGGGGCCGCTACGGCGCCTTCCGCCCGGCGCGGCGCCGGCCCCCGTGCCCGCCACGTGCCGCCCCGCCCCGCCCCGCCCCGGGGGCCCGTTCCGGCCAGCTGCCGCGCTTTATCACCCGGCCCGCCCCGCCCCGGCCGACCGCGATTGCTGAAAAATTAAATCGCTCCGCTCTGCGGCGCAGCCGGTGCCCGCAGCGCCCGGGGGAGGGGTGATGCGGACGCGGTGGGGGAGGGCGTGTGCGGGCGGGTGTGGCATGTGGACAAGCGCGGGGCGGGTGCGGTGGTGCGAGGAAGGGGAGCGAGCGAGGGGCTCGGCGGAGGGTGATGCGGACGCAGCGGTGCGGAGGGGCGGTGCGGGCGGGTGTGGCGTGGACAAGGGCGAGCGGGTGCGGTGGTGCGAGGAAGGGGAGCGAGCGAGGGGCTCGGGCGGGAGGGTGATGCGGACGCAGCGGTGCGGAGGCGCGTGCGGGCGGGTGGCGTGGACAAGGGCGAGAGCGGGGTGCGGTGGTGCGAGGGAAGGGGAGCGAGCGAGGGGGCTCGGCGGGAGGGGTGATGCGGACGCAGCGGTGCGGAGGGCGTGGGGCGGGTGTGGCGTGTGGACAAGCGCAGAGCGGGTGCGGTGGTGCGAGGAAGGGTGGTGGTAGCGCAGGGGGTGCGAGCGAGGGGCTCGGCGGATGTGTGGACGGGCGTGGGAGGGGGTGCGGGAGGCAACAGGTGGGTGGAAGTACAAGCGGCCAACAAGCAAAGAAAGGGCATTCCAGGAAATGGGGGTCGAATGGGAACCCTAGGGTCTGGGGTTGCGATGCATTTATTCCGAGGGATGTGATGTTCATGAAATGGTGTGAGATGGATATGGAATTGACATGATATGTAATGTTTCACGATATTCATGCTTCCGTTTATCATTTATCCAGTTTAAAACTACTTCGTTTTAATTAGGTAAATACACTTCTTTTAATATATTAGATGTTATTTTGCATCATCTGGGTACTTTTCAATTCCCCCAATAAAAGTTATTTTACATATGTTTCTTTTCAAATAACTTTATTATAAATGTGTGAGGAAATAATAAAAATTTAACTTATTACCACTTACGACACAAGGTCCTTTCCATGTACTGCATTTCCGATACAAATTCAGTTCAATTTCTTTTACTTTAGTGCAATTCTTACAAAACATATAGGTCTCGACGGAGTTCGTATCATAACTTTCTAAAACCCAGTCTTTTGTTTTGGCAACCTGCGAGTCGCTTCCTAAATCTCTCTTGTCATTTATCAACATTTTTTAATGGAATCTAGAATACCTTTGCAATATTAAAGAATATGGGCAATGTTCTTACGTTGCGTAAACTATTTTACTAAAACTAATTTATTTACAATAACAGAAGGATTTAGGGGCAGAGGGGCGGGCGGGGGAGTGACGGCCGCGGGGGCGGAGGCGAAGGCTGTTGTAGGCAAGAGTGAGGTTAAGCTGAAAGATCGCAGAAATACTTCGTTCTGCCCATTACTTCCTGTCAAGAACTATTGTGAAGTAACTTTTGTGATGGCGCTGGTTGAAGGCATGATTTACCCTCAGGAAACTTTTACCATTCATCGCCTGCCGTAATGTAGAATCTACCTTATTACAATTTTGGTTTGACAGAATTGGACAGGAAGATCTTTTGAACTGGACATGTTCGTTTCAGTAATATAATAATAATAATAACAATAATAATAATTATTGTTGTTATTATTTTCCTATTTATTATTATTAAATATTAATTATCATACCTTATTATTAATATTTTCTTATCTCTTAACAGGAAGAGTAAGAATTGGCCAGAACAATTGAATCGTTTATTTCAGAAACCCGTCAAACGCCAAAATTTAAAATGCGAGTTAGCAGTGGAATAATGTTCCATGAGGTTAGACATATCGCTTATTCCATATTTACCTGAAAACTATTCATTTATAAACTGCTTTAATATAAAAATATTTTGAAATCGTAAAAACTGGGACACTTTTTCTCAATTGTCTCTACATCACAAATTTGGCGTTTGACGGGTTTCTGAAATAAACGATTGAATTGAAAACAATCTCCTGATCGCAACCACCTTCTTCGGAAGAATATTACGTTCATAAAAATATTTCTAATCATAAATTCTAAAATTAAGCAATAAGGAAGTACATTGAGTATTATATGATATCTACAAGATAAGGAAAGTGTTCCGATGAAGTTTTCCTTATCCAGAATGAATTTTCGTATACCATTAGTAATAAGTTACTAATTAATAAGAATGTTGTGTTCGTAATCTGTATGAAACGTTTTCAGCTCACAAATCAATTAAATTATAATAAATGAATTCACACGTATAATAAGAATATTTTTAATTAAACCCTGTAAGTTCCTCGTACAACTCTAATGAGTCTAATGATGTCTAAAAATGTAACATTTTTTGATGACTTACACAATAATTAGTACTCCTTCGTGAAGAGGATATTATAAAAGTCAATATTTTAACTAATTATTCATTTGATAAAGTGCTAATGAAACCCCTCGGTTTGCCACAGACTGGCCCTGCAGTGCAATCGCCAGAGCGCTGCATCGCTTGCGGAGAGTACAGGACATAATTCACTCCCGTGGAGAGCGTGGCCCACAAATCCCCACGCAGGGAATATTGAAAACAGACCAAACAGACGAATGTAGTGGTGACAACATCAATCAAGAACAATAATCTGCACTTGCGGACGCAAGCAGAAAGATGAATGGCTTTAAATCGATGTGCACAGGCTGCTCATATTTCATTCCATCTCACCCCACTCCCCGCTCGCAACTACCACGGTTCTCGCCCGGGGCTCGATCTCCGCCTATTCCTCTTCCGCCCACGCACTAGCTCTCGCAGTAACATTGGCCTCGGCCGCGTCTCCTCCTTCACAACTACCTTCGCCTTCGTTTGTCCTCTGCCTTCCCATTGCCAACACTTTTTCCCTTTCACGCACCTCCAGTGTCGCCCTTTCTCTTGCTCCGGTTCTCGCTGACGACACTATCTTTGTCATCACTACACCTCGGAAATTTGGGAACAAAAGAGATGATTTAGTCCCCTAAAAATACGTAACAAAATTATGAAATTGTGCGCTATTAAGCTTGAAAAGGCGCTGTTAGGCATATGTTTTAAGCACTTAAAATTGGTTACAAAATAATTAAATCAGTTATTTAAAAACATTAAAAATTATGTTTGTGGCATCTAAAACTGAACAGAAAAGGATTTAATTCAGACATTTTTTGAAAGTCAAGTATTTTTACATTTATGAGAATGACCACATGCGTATTATTTTACTCACTTGCATTTTAGCAGCTCAGTATAAAATCAAGATTTTCTCCCAATTTTCTACCGTAAGGCAGTATCTTATTTGTTAAAATCATTGAATACTGAAAAGGACGTTTTCACTCACACAGATGATATACAAGCAAATTTAAATTAAATCATATTTTTCATGCCCATTTTCCGGAACTTTTCCATACTCCCCCATCAAAACATGTACCACCTTGGACGACCCTTACACCACATCCAGGATGTTTTTATTAAAGTTATATTATGCTATGAAGTCATTTTAATGTGTAATGTAATGTATTACAAGTATGTAATGAAGTTATTTTAAAAGAAATATATATGAAATAACTTGTATTGGGGAATTCAAAAGTACCCAGTTGATGCAAAATAACTTCTAAAATGTTAAAAGAAGTGTATTTAACTAGATAAAACGAAGTGGTTTCGAACTGAATAAATGCGAAACGGAAGCGTGCATCCCACGAAACATTACATCTCATGTCCATCTCATATCAATTCCATAATCTACTCATCTGCACTTTAATTTGTCCACAACGGCTCTCTCTGTTCACAACAGCTCCAATTTTCACTTCGACATGATGCACCAAAGACTGTAGATATGTCAAAGGTTTTCCTGTGCATTTCACCTTGGCTATTGTCGAGGCCAGGAATGAAACATTTGTATTTTGCGGGGACGTATTTTGTTTTTCCGAGGTAGGCTTTTTGCCTCACCTGTGACTTTCCTCGCCTGGTTTGCATGATGCGCCGCGACAATAAGCCTCAACAGCGCATCTGTATCGGAAATGAGTGCAATTACCTAAGAAGCGCGCGTTGATCGGAGACGAGCATGAAGCATCCTCTTTAGATAGACTTGCACTCCATGTTCGGTTGTAGGGGGAGAGATTTTGCAGCGTAGTTGATTTCGTATTCGATCAGGGAATATTAGCGTTTCGGTATAATATAACAATTAAAAAAGTTATTAAATTAAGTAATAATTCTTCAAAATTATATGTTTTAGATAGTTTAGATAGAAATTTAAAACAGGCATCAACCGCTCTTTTAGGATAATTTAGGCGCTATTAGATGCATTCTCTACATCTATTTTCCATGATTCGTGAACACCTGTAATTATTTTCCACGATCTCCTACAGGAACTAAATAGGCATTTATCCTAAAATCTGAGTTCTATTCATCGCAATCGCTTTAGACACCCCTCCCACTTTTGCCAATCCCTTGCTCTCGGCATCGCCCTTACTCTCGACATTGTCCTCGCCATCAACATTGCCTGCGCTTCTGTTGTCAACCTCTCTCGACTTATGCCCTCGCATTAGACATCGCTCTCCCTCTCAACATCTCTCGCCATTTATCTTCTTTTCGTTTTTCGTCTAATAACTGCTCATTGCTGTTAATTTACCCTGGGTATGTACTGGGCGTAGTACATTCAGGCCGTAAATTCCAGGAGATTTAGAATAAGTTCCTGTCAAGCGATTGTCACGTTACTTTGCCTGAGGCACCACCTTCTACTTCATTGATCCGAACTACTTTGAAGATAAACCTATAATCTCGTTCATTGTATCGTGAATAATGAGAAGTAGAAATTAAATTAGCTTTTGTAACGGTGGTCAGTTTGAAAAAAAATCAGCAGAGTTTGAGAAAGCTGTCGAAAGCTGCGTAGGAATGGGCAATAAATTGCGTTTGCGGGCTGGCAGCTGGCCTCTACTGCACGAGGTCCACGACCGACCACGAAGGGCCGAGGGGGGCAGGTCAATGGCCGAGAGCCAAGGCCCAAGGGCTCTCGCCAAAGGGCGAAGGATCGAAGGGCCGAGGGCCGAGAGCCGCTCTTGCGCCCTCTAACGAGCGACGGTGGAGCGAAGGCGCCCCGCCAACTCTGTAACAAGCAGCGCCACCCCCGCGTTCACGCAGTCGCACAAGGGCAGCGAAAGCCAGCGAGCGCCCCCACGCGACACTTGGGTGAAAGTGCCGCCCCCGCCGCCTCGCCCCCATAGCCGCTTCCGTCGCCCCGCCGCCCCGCCGCCCCGCCCCCCGCCCGCCGCCCGCCGCCCACGCCGCCCACGCCGCCACGCCGCCCGCCGCCCGCCGCCCGCCGCCCCGCCGCCCCGCCGCCCCCGCCCCTGCCGCCCGCCGCCCCCCCGCCCCCCCCGCCCCCGCCCCGCCCCCCGCCGCCCGCCGCCCCCCGCCCCGCCCCCCCGCCGCCCCCCGCCCGCCCCCCCCCCCGCCCCCCCGCCCCGCGCCCCCCCCCCCGCCCCCCCGCCGCCCGCCCCCCGCCCCCCGCCCCCGCCCCCCCCCGGCCCCCCCCCCGCCGCCCCCCCCCCGCCGCCGCCCCCCCCCCGCCGCCGCCCCCCCCCCGCCCCTCCCGCCCCCGCCCCCCCCCCCATTCTGCGTCTACCTCTGTAACTCTTGTGACTCACAAACACATTTCTTCTTTGAGCAGTTGACGAAACGAATCCTTCGAGACCGAAAGTTGTGGTGCTTGTGGAATGCGACGTACGTAAAGACATGTCCGTAAAAGTTAAGAAACCAACGAGCCCTTAAAGCGAATAGACACTTAAAGCCAGATCTTTGAAGAAATCAGGAAGTCCTGCATTTCACTGCGACTCTGTTCACCTCTTAGAGCTGCTTCGTCGAGTATTGGCAAAGAAGCAGTGCTCATGGCATTGGTGTCATAAGACAGATGTGAACAATTCTGATCTATCATCAGAGTGTAGTTTTCTATTATCACGTATAAATTGTTGAAAAATATTCTTGAGCGTAATTAAATGAAAAAAATATACAGTGCAGTGAACTCTAAATCTTATAGGTACTATATTTAAAATATGGATGCTGACCAGAAAACAATAAATTAAAAAAAATAAGCTCAGTTATCATAGCGCAGAGTAGAAGACATGGAGGACTGATTCACACTATTGGTCAGTGGGTGATTTAAAAAAAAACATTCGAGGGACCTTGTCGAACGTTCTAAATATATAAATACTTTTGACAGAAAGATGGAATTTTAAATAATACTACAATCTCTTTTGTTATATTGATCCTTTCAAAACAAAATTGATGTAAAGAAAACCTCTGGTATCTTCTACACCTGCACACAGAAATGGTGAAGTGCATAGAGCAAGAAATTATTGTTTGAAGCATAAGCGTCATAATGAGTCGAAGAGAAATTCACAGAAAACTCGCTCTTTTTCTGACGTGATGTAGTCTAGAAACATTTCACATTTTAACAATTTATGGTGCTAAAAAAGTATAACATCAAGTGGTGTATTTCAAAACTTTTCAGTTCACTAATATCATCCTCTCAACTACAACCCTTCCTCACGAATCCACAGGATATCAGAGCCCCATAACTAAATAAGCCCCATAAGACGTCGCTGGATCTGGTTATGCGTTCCGCTATCTACGAACTCTTCGACCCATAACCCTTCTAATTAATTCTCCCTGAATAATTGATGATTTCCTTTCCCCACAACTCGGCTGGATGAGTTCCCTGTAGACCATTATCAGATAGTTTATGATTTAATATGACGTATCTCTGTAGATCTTTGAGTAACTGGGTGTGGGAACGGATGATTGATGTATTACATTAGAGAGTGCGTTAAATGAGTCTGTGATAAAGTGTTCGAGCACAGAACTCACAACAAATACATCCAGGCCTTCCGCAGAATTTGAAGCAAAGCTTTCAGCACAACGGTCCTATCTCTAGTGACTGTGCTACGCAGAGTGTCAATTAGATAATTAAAAATACCTAGAATCCACAAATATATTTTCTCAAAGTTACATAGTACTTGTGTAATTCTTGGAAGGTACTTTGGAATTACATAGTACTTGCTGGCTATACTCATTCATACGAAATCATGAGTTATGTTCATGTCAAATTGTTTACAACAGAGTCAGATTGTTTCTAGACAGTCCAAGCACAAAATAAACCGGAACTAGAATGTTTGCTTCTCTTGCCCTGGATAACATATTGCGGGGACTACAGTATCTGCCAGAGATGAAAGGGCGCATTCTCCCTTCCTGGACGCGGCGTAAGCGATTAATTTCTTCTGTGTATTCAGAAGGAAAGAACGGCGACTGTTCGTCTGTATTGCTCAATCTCAGAGGCTCAAAATAAAAGAAAAAACGGAAAAATCTTTATTAGTGTCTTGATTAGAGTTATTTTAATACATTTTTGGAATTTCCATGTGAAAAGTGTCGTCAACCATTCAAAATTTAAGATGTCGGACTCAAAAATAAAAGTTATATTAAAGCAATAATGTGTAGCAAAAACAATAACTTTCTTCAAGACGCTGATTTAGGTTAAATTGACGACTTCTGAAAATATTTTGATCGAGAATCTGTAAATTGACGGTCCATTACTGACAATTACTTCTTCTTGAAGCATTAAGTCTTTGAGCCGGTTCGTGCTCTTTTTCAATCTTGATTTGTCCACCGACATCTCGGTCATCTCACCACTCTCTTTCTCTCGGTCTTCTCAACATTCCTTTTGTTTTGTGAATCAACTGATGTCACTGCAGCGCCTCTGACCGGGAGGTCCTAAGTTCGAGTCTTGACGCCGGCAGGATTTTCGACACTAGCTTTTCAGCTGGTGGAGGAGAATCTAGCGGAATCTTCTGAGGAGAATTCTAGCGGCCGGTTGCTCTGATCGGTAGTTTTCCGTGGTTTCTCCGATCAACACCAGGCGAATGCCGGGGCAGTACCCTACCAAGCGGGCCACGGACCGCGCGCGATCTGTCCTTCCTTTTCCTTATTCTATCCTCCCCCTTACACACACACACACACACACACACTAATATGCACTACACTACCACATATTCCGGGTGACCGGCCGGGAGCTCAGAGCTTGTCCCGCCTGGAGCGGTACCCCGTTGGTGGGAGAGTCCTGGTTAGGGGAAAACCCCACTAGCCGACCGTAGGTCGCGCTGGAACTCGCCATCCAGCGGGAAAATCACCGCCATCTCCCGAGGGATACATACACTACACTAACGGGACTAATGACCAAAGCAGTTGACGCGCCCGGAAACACCAAAAAATCAATCAATTAATCAAACCTAAACGTTTCTCCACAAACACACACACATCAAATTAAAACATAGCTATAACAAAATTATACTTTCCCTTTCTTTATTGGTTCCGGTCCTCTGTGCCCACTTTCGTCATTCTGCGCCCCGCTGGCCACCATGGTCGCTTTCTCTGCGGGCGACGCATTTCTCTTGTTGGCGGCGTCCGGGAGGCGCCCCGGGCGGCGCAGGAGGAGACACGTGTCAAGGAGCAACAAACCGTGGCCTGTGAAATTCCCTCTATTCGCGATAAAACTTGCATCGCTGCGGAGAGGAAGCGACGGAAAGAAGTGTGATAAATGATGTCGCCTTCACGACGAGAAGCTCTGCGGGTTCCGAGGGTGACTTCAACACGTCGGTTGGCGCTTACGACTGTCTCTTAGGAAAGTCATGGATCTTCTATTCTCGGACAATTCGTGCAATCTTATTCTGTGGGAACTAAAGCTGTGTCGGTGTTTTATGTTGAATTCTGAATTGATGGAAACTTATTCTGTTTTGATTGAGGTGCCATTTACTTCAGTGTTGTTCTTGGAAATAAACTAAAAAGTCTTTTAAAATTAAACTGTTAAAGCCAGCAGGTATGGCTAATATTTTTCATTCGACATTAAAGAAAATAAAGAAAATTTCAATATTTGATGTTATAAGAATATTTGACTACTTGTTCTGTAATTTGATATATGATTCGCAATTTGTTGAGCTTCTAGATGTTCAATTTTTTTCTGGCTCATCGGGTGGAAGTCAGAAGAAAATACATACCGCATTCTTCGACTTATTGTAGGACTGGTCTTGTTTTTAATAGAGATTTCTTACCATGTATCCATGCATTCTCTTTCTAGAACATTCCACTGTTCTTTGGGTACGTGGCTTGTGGTGTTTTTATCGTTTTCCTCCAGGCAATTCCATCCATTCTCGATATACTGCGTGCCATATGTTCAGACCACAATTGCCGTCTTTCCATAATCCTCGAGTAAACAAGCACCTCTCCCTTATAATCATCTAAGTCTTCATTTATCGCTTCATAATTGCCCGAGGCAGCCACGTTCCAGCGTGCTCGGCCGCAGGGGAGTGAAGCATTGCCCCCCGGGGCGGCGATGGCGCAGTGGCTGCAGGCGGCGGCCCCGACGTGCCCCGCCGCGCCGCGCCGCGCCGCGCCGCTGCTGTTTTCGCCGGCCGCTCATCTGCCTGTGCCAGGGGTCGCTCACCGTCGCCATGGCAACGCTCGAGCGCCCGGTCCAAGCACTGGGCGCCAGCTCTCTCAGCCTGCATCAGGACTTCGTTACTTCCTTACGCAATCCGCGGAGGGTGGCGTTCATTGGTCGATTGCGTACAATGGAGTCGGCTGCTGGCACGATGAGGAAACGCATTTGCGGTCGTTCTCGCTTTTACCAAATAGTCTAAAATGAAAAACGATACTTACTTAATAATAATATAAAGTGTGAAAATATATTTAGGTATTTCTGGATTTTTACGTAATTTAAAATTAAATTAAAAATGTACGCGCTGAAAAACAAGTTTTTCATTTACGTTTGGGAGACGAAATCAACAACAAAAGGTTTCAAGAGATTAAACCATTGGAAAAAGAATAAGATATGAAGAAAAAAATTTAAAAAGGAAAAGTCTGTTAACAACTAGAGCAAAAAAAGAAATTTAAGGAATGACTACAGAAAATAAGTAAATAAAGAGAAAGGATAAAAGGATGTGGAACTTAAATTAACTTGTGATTCCTAGGTAGTGTTAACTAGCAAAAAAAGAAGAACATAGAATAAAAATAAGTAGAAGAGAAAATGAACTTCATAATTGTTTTTCTTTATTTATATTTTTTATTATTCTATCATAATCTAAGGGTCAATGATTTCATCTCTATCAAAGTTTCTTCTCTGTTCCCGGCGGTCCAAAAACAAAAAGAGCTATAAAGATGCTCTTGTTTTGCTTCTGGCTAAGAAATAATATGTTCTTTCTTTTATTTTATCAAATGGAAAAACAAAATGAACAATAATATTCTTACTATTCGTTTGTAAAATACATTTAACAACATCAAAGGGAATGAATGTGTAAAATTTTAAATCAGCGTTTTCATATTTGAGAGCTTCTACTGAATGCAAGAAATGTGCGTGGTTGGGCTCCATATAGTTCATGTTTTTTTATGCAAATAAGAAGCAATGTGCAGAATATCGAATCTCCAAAAGCAATAATCGCTTCGTTTTGTTTGAAAGCCAAAGAATATATACCAGTTTTTAAATACCAATCACCACTTTGCGGTGTGATATTATCCAGTATAAAAGTCTGCATCCCCGATACAACATGAAACAAAATTTTATCTGAACATGAAATTCAACGTTGTAAATACAATCAAGATCTTTTATCAGCAGTGAAGAATATTTTTCAATATTTGTTGGAGTTAAAGCAAAAATCTATTACGTACAATTAACGTAAGCGTGTTTTATACTTAGTGGATCGAATATATAATGTTTGTTTACTTGTTTTGTCAAATTCTTCGTAAGATCTCATAAAATAAATAACATTCATCAGGATATTTTTTACTTAATTATTTATAGAACATAATGAGAGTTCTTTTTGCATAATTGTTTTATCTATGTTACGTCAACAACAGTAAATAGCTGAATGCAAACGGAAATAAGGAAAACGCGGAAGCATCATTCAGTGTTCAAAACAAAGCAATATTTCAGTATATACACACTACGAGCTATGCATACGCAATAGTGCACCTGGAAAGTCTCTCCACAGTCGCATCTTACTAGTGAGAGTGCTAGCAACAGAAATGTGTTGCGAACACGAACTGTAGCTAGTGAAAAGCAAATTGCGTACTCATTACAATCATAACAGACGTTGAATGTGTTGTTCCCTTCACTTGTTTCCTAGTGATCTAGTTGCTACCAACATAAATACAATTTTTAATATGAGGCTGGCACTATATATGTGTGTGTGTATATATGTGTATATGTATATTATAATGATACATTTTTGTGTTAATTATTTTTAAATAACTTAAGTATTTTAAAATAAGGAAAATACAAGTTTTGTAATAATTACATATCTCTGACCTTTCGTACAGTTTTTCAAAGTTAATTGTATTTCCAAATTTATAAGTTGTCTTTTATAATTTTAACAATATTACTTTGATAGTGGCCACTTTCTACTTACTGATTTACCTTCATTTTAAAATATTCTTTCCTCTTGCCTCTGCACACTATATTCAACTATTAGATGGCCATATGTTCGTTTTAGCTGCATTTACATAGACTGTTTCCCTCGGCATAGACTATATAGAATATCACGGAGATGTGACGAATTGCACTTGGACTTTAAAAATATGAAGGATTTGTTTAAAAAACGCATCTAAATATTCATGTCAAATTCAACTCGCAAAACTTGACCAGATTTATTAATCTATATTGCTAAATAACTCCTAAACAAGTGTTTTAGGGCCTTAAAAACTAAAATATTGAGGCTAAAGTCCTCAAAGCAACGTTCCACACTCCATCATGTATAGGATGAGATCTTCTTGAACATTCTATTACATTTTTGTTGATTTGACACTGCTCGATCCTTCCCCCTTGTTTATAGCCTGTAGAGTCTGCAACTGTAGTGAAATTAAACTAATTACTTGATATTATATGCAAATGAATTACATGGATCTCTGCTCGGTGATAAAGTTAAATAAGAATAGTTCAATCGTCAAGGATGTTTTGTTTTCTTATCAATTATAAGGAAATATATGGAACAAATGACTGAGGTTACGAGGGTTTTGAAAAGAAAGGTAAGTCAGAGTCTTAATATGGAAATGGCAAAATATGGAAAAGGGTTTAACAAGCGATAGTCCGCGCACGGGTATGATAGAGTATAGTACAATATGATATACACATTACGTTCTATGGATATCTAAACAATCCAATGTATTAATTGCTTGGCAAGATCTAAAAGAGATAAGGTATTTAAACCGTAAATGTAGAACGAATCCATATGTTCATACGTATTACCAAATGCCTTATCAATCTGTGTCGAGTTATTTAATTTTTATTTTAAGAACTTTAGTCGATTTCTTGATGTTTTGAGATATTAAGTAACTGATAGGAAAGATTACAATATTGAAAAGAATAAAGCTAGTAAGTTATTAATTATTTTATTAACTTCTCTATAAGTTGCTGTGTTTTTTATTTCTACCTGTCATTCAACTTTCGCTTATTCTTCGACAAATAGAATAAACATGTTAACAGATAAACACGAGAAGAGTAGCGTAATAAAGTGAGATGATGTTGATCCATCCATTTCACTTATAATTCAAAAGACAAATTGCGGTTAGAAAAAAGTCATAAGTCTTATGAATTTACTAATTTATTTACTTAATGTTTATAAACGTTGCCCATAGCGAATAATACATGGAATTATTGCGCTCCCTATAGGGTCTCTTAAGACGAGTCATCACCGGGTGATAGTAGGTCGTTCTGTTTATTCTGCCCAACAACATCACAATTAAAAATACTGGTGCAACAGAATGGTACAGACACTCTTGTTTTCCAATTTCCTTAGTGTGGGCTATCTTTACGGTCTTGCCCCCATCCTTTTGCTAGCTGCCATCTATCGCTGTCCTATTTTTTTTAATTTTCTCAATTTTTCGGTTTCCTAATGGTAGAATAGAAATATTACTTTTAAAATATTAAAGAAGAGTAAAAGTCCATCCTGTATGGAAATTTTCGTTAAAGAATTTGAAGCCACTTTTTAAGAAAGTGTCATTAATGCGTTATTATAAATGTGAAATTTGAAGCTCTTTTTCACAGGAATCTTTTGTGTTTTCAAAAAACTTAATTTAAAATCATTTGAAGAACTTTAGCTCACAATAGGACCTATTAATAGGACCCCTTATCAGTATATTTGACTCTAATCTTACAAGAAATTTAAAGAAAAAGTGGAGCCGTTGCTGAGAAAATTTTGAAAATGTCGGGAGGGCATTACGGATGTATGTTTTCGTATGTATTACGTATGTATTACGGGTGTATTTCGTATGTAAATACCCCCAAATTTTAAAGAACGTTTTTCAAAATTTCAGAGTGTCAACTATAGCTAGATGGACAGGGATTTCTCTAATATTAAAAAATTCTACGCATGGTTTAGGCGCTACTAGTGTTCGCAGACCAACGGACAGACCGTTTGAACAGACGGACGAACAAACGAACGTCTAAAAAACACCTTTTTGGTATCAGGGGACCTCAAAACGTGTATTTCCGTTTAAATCTCCAAATCGATTTTCCGCAGCATTATATAATTACTTTACTTAACTATAATTCATACATGATATATACGTACGTATACGACAAATTAAAATGGACGCATCAAGCGAGTGGTGCAATTACTCTGCAGTTGTTTGCAGGGCCGAGTGTGTCGAGAGCGCGGAGGATCACAGGAGGAGCAACGAAGGGCAACGGCAAAGCTGCGAGGAGAAAAGGTCGGGGATTAGAGTGGGATTAGAGCCGGAATCTGAAACGGGGAAGGGCGAAAGTGATGGTGGAGGCGGGTTGTGGAGATGGGCCACCGTGTTGTGGACGATGAGAGAGCGAGGGCGAAGGTGAGGGCAAGGACGAAGGTGAAAGCGCAGGTGAGGGCGAGGGTGAGGGCGAGGGCGAGGGCGATGGCGAGGCCGAGGGTGAGGTGAAGGCGAGGGCGAGGGCGAGGGCGAGGGCGAGGGCGAGGGCGGGGGCGAGGGCGAGGGCGAGGGCGAGGGGGCGAGGGCGAGGGCGGGGGCGAGGGCGAGGGCGAGGGCGAGGGGGCGAGGGCGAGTGGCGAGGGCGAGGGCGAGGGCGAGGGCGGTCGCGAGGGCGAGGGCGAGGGCGGCGAGGGCGAGGGCGAGGGCGGGGGCGAGGGCGAGGCAGGCGCGGGCGGGGGGTGAGTGGGGGGAGGGCGAGGAGAGAGTGGGCGGGGCGGGCGTGAGTACGGGCGACGGCAAAGGTGGCTTCTCGCTTCGCCTTTGTGTTTTGCACGCAAATGAAGCCTCATTGGAAACAGCGCTTGGCAACCACTCGCGTGGGACATTCACTACAAAGCGGCGGTGTGGCGGTGCTTGTTTTTCGTTCAGGAGAATGCCTTTAGGGCTTTGCGAAATTGCGCAGGCTGGTGGATTTGGTAAATAAATGAATCTGATGAAGTTTTATAATGGCTATCTAACAATAATAATTCGTGCTGTGAACTCGTTTGACAATTCAAGCACTTCTTGACGCAAAATAATTAATCACGCTATTATTTTTGTGGCATTTCACGGACATTTTTCATGACACGTCACATTTTTTCACGACACGTCACAACTTTTACAAAATTCAGTAACATCGCTACATATCCCCACGTAACTTTAATACAATAGACCGCATTTTTATCCATTAGACATTGTCTCCTTCCAGGAACATGAGTCCCCGAAGGACGAGCATTGCAGCCAAACAGATATGCTGTGCTTAGTGCATACGCAACTTGCGTCAAATTGTTGGACACATTGAAATTAAAATTGTAACTCTAGAAACCAAATTAATGTTCCACATTTTTTTAAAGTTTCGCAATATTTTACTTGTTCGTATTAAAAACATAATTTATTATACATGAACTATAGCATTTGGAAATTACTGTATTATAAAAATAGCTATTATATTTATAGAACGTAAATAAGTAAAATATTATTTTAAAATTATTTTTAAAGTATTTTTGAATCTTCCTCAACGCTTGTATGGTAAAGAAGCTAAGCTTAAGGTTTCAGGTGTGATTTCTTTCACATACTAATATATCATGCTTGTAGCAAATAAATATTAATGTAAATTATTTTATTAGTTGTTATTATTGCAGTAGCATGTCGTAGAGTGGAGACGTAGAATGTCGTGTGCCCCAAATCGAGGTCCTGCAACACACAAGTGTGGAGTGGGGTGGGTACGTTACCCGGACGTGGCCTGCTGGTCCACCTCGGGCCAGGACTGGCGGCGCCGGCAGAAGACGAGCTTGGGCGCGTGCGCGTGCGGCAGCAGGCCGGGGGCGGCGGCGTGCGCGGGCGCGTGCGGCTGGCGGCGGAAGGAGCCCAGGCGGCGCGGGGCCGCCCGCGGGGGCGAGCGGCAGCAGCGGCGACGCGCCGCAGTCCAGGGTGCGGCGGCGCGCGGACAGCGCGCGGGCGGCGGCGCCGGGCGGCGCGCACGTGCCGGGCGGCGGCACCACCTTGGGGAAGCCGTGCGGCGACACGGCGCCCGTGGACGCGCTGCGGCCGGGGCTCAGGCTGAGGCTCGCCACGCCCCGCCCCGCGCCCGGCCCGCCCGCGCCGCCGCCCACGCCGCCGCCCTCGCCGCTGCCCTCGCGGCTCAGCGAGAAGCGCTTGGGGCTCAGGCTGAGGCTCGCCACGCTGTTCGTCACGTACTGCTGCAGCGAGTTGAAGAAGCTCATCCTGGCGGACGGGGGCGGCGCGCCCGCGCGGGCGCCCGCGCGCGCACCCGACGGCGCAGCCCTGCGCACCGCCACGCGCCAGCAGCGCCCCTCCGCCCCCGCCCAGCGCCCAGCGCCCAGGAGCCCTTACAAGCGCTCGCCCCGACGCAGAGAAATCCTAACCGCGATTCAACCGTGACGATTGTGTCACTGCCCCGCTTTGCCTTTAGAAGCGCTCAGCGGTGGAGAGAATCTTTCGCAAATCCTAACCCGATTCAACCAAAGATTTTGTGTCACTGCCCCACTTTGCCTTTTCACGCCTCAGCGGTGGAGAGAATCTTTCGCAAATCCTAACCACGATTCAAACACTGAAGATGTGTGTTGTCACTACTCCTCATTGCTCTTCGAAGTATTCGACGATGCAAAAGCTCTTTCAAAAATACTAACCACGATTCAACCAACGACGATGTGTGTTGTCACTGCTCCTCATTACTCACAGCACATGGCCATACAACGATCAGTCACTTCAAGCACGTCTCTTTCACAACACAGGATGAACCGGTAGAACGGGCCATGTAAGGGAGGTAGATGATGATACCTTTTTGCCAATGGTTAAGTGATGGGAATTCTCTTACAACTACATCTATAACAATATAACATTTGCCTCTTATAATCAAGCAATCATGGGATGGCATTAGGTAACCTTTTATATGAGAAACGCCAGTGAGTTCCCTATCATTTATAAGTAATAATTAGCTTAACTTTGCAACATGAAATTTCCCATCAAATGTTCACTTGCAAAAAGTGATCATCTTCAAACCTACTACATGCCCTGAAAATTGGTAACATTTATTTTAAGGCGCCCTGTATACAGAATTCATCAAAAGTGTCATCAAAGGAAATCGCTGCTTAGTACTGTGACATACCAGACTGTCACACAATATTTTGATGGGAATTGGGGACAAACATTTATTAAATTCATCGTGAAAAGTGTAAATGTTGAGGGGATAGGCATGCAGGAAGGGCGTTCCTTATCAACCAGGGAAGCGGAAGTAAATAAACATAGCGCGGCAAGTAACGGAGAGAAGATTGTGATATAAGGGCATGTAGGATTGGTGGTAACTAGTAATGGGGTATGACGTAGAACGAAACTGGAGATTGTTTTGTAAAATAAGAGACAAGAATGCATGAAAGTTATGGAGGGTTGAACTTCGTAATATTGGAGAGAGGAGCTTTAGACGGGGTACCGTACACATCGTATTACGGAGGTTATTGTAAATGATAGATACGGGACTTGGTGGAATTTTGCGGGAAAAATTAATTAGAAGAAATAGACCTTCGTGTATCGTGGACTAAGTAAAACGTGACAGTTGTGGAGTTAGTGCCCATCCGTGGCAAAGGATAGGGAAGTAAGTGAAACAATTAATAAGTTGAGGAGGACATTGATCCGGCAGCGGACCGAGAACAAGATACAAGAGAGAAGATTGGTCGGATGTGGATTCTTCCTGGCCTCATCGTCCAAGAGCGAATGGATATATAAATAGTAAGAATAATAGCGCTATTTACAATCGGTCACGACCAGGGTGATACTGCATGTTGAAGAGAATTAATCGAGAAATAAACTTATAACGTTCTCATTTTGAAAAAGAAAATCTGATTATCATTTCTTTGGTATCCTGTGCAATCCACAGTTTAATAATGTCTTTCCAGAAACAAATTTCAGATTCTTCGCTTCTTCCGTATGGAGAGCGGATCGAAGGATCGTTTGTTAGGAAGAAAGTAAGTACCGGCGACGATTATTTTCGTAAGAACCCAACCGGCAGAGTTAGTAGGTTAATTATACCCCTTTAGATGTGTTTGCGGGAAATTTAAAATCGCAACCCTGGCACCCAAAAATGATATAAATTCGGAAACCGGTCGCAGAAATAATTTGACAGAAACGGAGAGCGTTTCAGTACACTGTCAGTTTCTCTCAGTATAAGGGAACGTTTAAAAACAAATCAATAAGCGAACTGATTATAGCACTGCCTCACATATACAAATGTTTAATATAGCAAGCATTCATTTCGCATGAAGGTGTTGGGAAAATCAATGAGCAATTATTCAAAATAAGAGCCAGAAGAAAATGGAACAACAGTGTTAAGGTCAACAGTGTAAAACTATGAAGAATAAACATGGATAAATTACTTTTGCGTGAATACGGTTTCAGAAAAAATCATGGGAATTAGAGAATAAGATAAGCATAAGCAAAAAGATAAATATGTCAATTTTAAGATTTGAAGCACATCGAGTACATTATGCAGGAAACAAAGATGAATGACTTTCGAGCGATGGGGGCTAGAATGTCACAACATTAGAAACGACGTCATCTGTCCTATACGACCTCGTAATTGCCGGCGTCCAGCTGCAGTCCAGCTTTTCTTTCCCATGGAATAGGCGTTGACTCATCGACTATCCAAGAGGACGCTGGGACGTTCTGAATCGATATATCACTCCAGGGTAGACGTCAAAGCTCCCATTGATACCAATTGAGGAGTGTATTTTCAAATGCGGTCATGTCCTTCAATGACGTTTCCAGTCGGTCCGATGGCCGAGATCGCTAAGGCAGTAGTGTCGTAGTAATCTCGGACCGAAGGGTCGCGGGTTCGAGTCCCGCATGGTTGTATTTGTGTTCCTCCTTTCACCCCTTATCATCGCCATTTCGTTTCATCTTCTTAGTTACCATATCGTTAACACTCATAGTGGTTGCTAATGACCTTAGATGTTGATGCGACCTTAAATAACCAAATGACGTGGTCAATTCCATTAACCTTGGTCAATCTGTCTTTTTTCTTCCAAAATAGTTTTCAGATATGCAATTGCTAATCCTTAAACGAGTACTGAACTACATTGATCACTACTGGTGAACACGCAATATTCATTAGAAATGACACAAATAAAGAAGAGTTATTGTAAACAACATTAAATCAAACATTATAATTCAACAAACACTTTCTCCCCGACTTCATTTTCACTCCCGCTTCCGGAAATTATTGCTTTGTATTTATTCGGACCAATAAACATTGAAAAATCTTTCAATTTAAATTATTTCGGTAAAGGATGAAATAAATGTTATCAGAAGAGGATATATTCATGGGAGAAGTGCACAAAATTCAATAATTCGTTAGATACTCATTGAATTATTTTAATTGTGTCAATGGGAAAGTTACCATCGGCCAGTAACGAGGAAACTAAAGGTCGTTTATTTATATCATTACAGATATAAACAAAATTATGTACTGTTACAGTACCTCTATCACCTAATTTTTACTTCCTTGCTACCACTTAATAGTAGAAAGAAAGTTATGTTATGCTGGGCGAAAAACGGCGAATTTACGGCAGAAAAGCTATTACAGAGCCCTCGTAACGGAAAAGTGGATAAATCCAGTTGCAAAAGTTAGAAAAAAATCCTCTAAAACGTGGTGTAGCCAGAAAATATGTGTGTCCTCGTTACCAAAAAGTCGAATGACGAAAAAATGTTTGTCCCCCCGTCCGTCAGTTTGTCTGTGAACAACGCTAGAGGCTAAACCATTCAGCTGATTTTCTCCAAAACTGATATTTCCTAATCGATCTGGCAGATGTGGCGTCCATTTGAATTTAAAACCGATATTTTACCTACTTTGCATGAAACTCCTGGGACTTTTCCAAAATTTACAAAAAAATGGCTCCATCGTTTGTGATTAAATTTAGTTGTTAGTGTGAATTTCGGAGTTTTCCAACAACTAAAATATTAAAGATAGGAATTTTTCTTTAACGGAATCAATTCCTTAGAGATAGATTTGGAAATACACTCATGTACAATTTTTCGAAAATTTGAATACTTTTCGAGTAATTTTGTGTGAAAGTACGGTCGAAAAAGTACGTGCTGTTTTAGCACCACTAGTCCACTAGCTTACTCGTATGTACTCTTCTGTGCACTTCCGTTGGTGGCGCACTCACTCCTGGCGGCGGCTCAGCGAACTAAACTTTTCTAAAGTTACCGTAATGAATTTTACTCAAAATTAAAATATATGATAAAATAATAAATATAATCGTATATTATACACCGTTACAAATATACATTATTTACTCGAGAAAGACCTCACTCGCGCCTGTCGTCGCTTGTGAGGTAATACTTTCATCTCGTGGATAAAGTACCTTTTATCAATTTGCATAATAAATAACCACTACTGTAAGATGAAAAATATTGATGCGTGATGTGTATTACGGATAAATGTAATATATTGTTTAAAATAAAGGTCATTGTGTCTTAGGTTATGTTTTTCTTATGCCATTTGTTTAAAGTGCTTCAGTGGCCGTTTATCAATGTGTCAGATAAACTAGCCAAACTGCAATAGCGATGAGCAGATCTCAAGAACGAAACATCGTAAATGAATTATAAGGGGGCTGAAAACTTTATCAATCATGTGGCGCAGTAGGAGGAAACTAGCCACAGTAATCGATAATGTTATAATTACCATCTGAGAACATCGCAAGTGCTTCAAATGATTACTTTATATCCATACTAAAATTTAATAATCAGTACGGCATAATTTTAAAAATTTGTAGTTTCAACTGCATAATCTATTTTCTTATTCGATTTACTACTTGATTATACTTTGCAATAACCCTGAAGTCAATATACTATCAAATGACCACCCTAAACCCATTGTAGTCTACGTTAACTCCTCTAGTCACAAGAAGGTGGGAATCAATATGCTGTCGTGTCAGTTTACGAGCTCGTAAAATCTGAGACGTCAGGAGCGGATTCAGTCACGGGACGTTGCCTGAGATGAATGCTATAAATTAAAAAAGAAGAGTTTAATACGTTCTAATGTAGAGAAGAAAATTTGTTGTTTTATTTTTTAATTTTTGGTGCCTCATGAAAATTTGTAAAAAGCACCGGCAAGGCAAAGTGCGGAGTAAAAATATAAGAAAATCAAGGTAGTTAATGCGTATAGATGTAGAAACTGACGGAATGAATTGATATGCTGAACAGAGACTTACACTGAACTGGAGTGAAGTGAGAGGAGAAAAGAGAGTAGATCGGAGTGAAGAATAAATTCAAGTGACTTGAATTGCTTTTTCAGTAATTACTTGAAGATGGAAAATATCTGTTTCATTTCGACAAACAGAAAATCGTTTGTTTATATACGCCTTTTCCTTAGGATACGTCTCTCTAAGTAATATTCTATATTTCTAATTATTATATCCGAGTTTGTCATTTGTCTATTTCCACATGAATATCAGATTTAACAATTTTTATCATAATCACTTTTTGAGATATAAATAAGCTAATGTTTTATTTCCATTTACTTTCCAATTACTGGTTAAATGTTGTTATTATTATTATTAATTAAGAATGTGAAGAAAATCATTACAGGGGAGTTTAATACCAGTGAGCCTAAATAAGTAAATAAATAAATTCAATCGCTAGTAATATTGTACCTCTAAATATATTGTTCCGAAGTATTATTATTATTATAAATATTCAATATTTAAACATGTTAATTTAAAATTACGCATCAAATCGAAGTTAAACTGATAGTTATAATTTCAGATTTTAAAATCTTGAGCATACAAGGTACAACAAAGCCTTTCAAAAACGACTACTTGCGCACGATTCATTAACATAATATATGTCTAATTATTTCCGTTCTGTAATTACAAGCGACAGACCGCGCTTCCCGGAAGTAGCTGCAATGCTTCCACATCAAAAGGCGCCGTGGCCTGCGTAATGATTTTATAGCAGCAGATGCGTTTGATTGTGGAACGCTGCATCGGGGATAATAGCGCGTGGGTCGATGCAACTAGAGAGAAGCCTTGGCCTGATCCCTGCGGGGCCCCTAATAGCGTGCGCCACACAGACTGCGCATCACACATAGGACCAAAGGGCCTCGGTGCCCTCTCCCCCTCCCCGCTCCCACCTTATCGTCCCTCTCCGCCTCTCACCCTCTCTGACCCTCTCACTCTTCACTTCCATCTCAACCCCTCGCCATCCCTCTCCCCCTCCGCCCCCCTCTCAAATCCTCTCCTCCCAGTCCCCTCTCATCCCACTTCCCCTTCTCCCTCCTCTCCACCGCTCTCTCCCTCTCCTCCCCTCTCCCCGCCTCTCTCTTCTCCCCTGTCCTCTCCAACTTCTCCACTTCTCCGCTCCTCCCCGCTCACATCCTCTCCTCCCATTTCCCCCCCATCCTCTGTCCTCTCCTCACAACGTCTCACTTCGCCACGCTCCGCCTCACCGCGTCTCGCCACGCCCCCCCTCGCCCCGCCACGCCCCGCCACGCTTCACTTCGTTCCACCTCACTCCGCCCCGCTCCGACTCTCTCCTTTCCCGTGTGGTCATGCTCCGAGCCTTTCAATTTGAACCGCTCCATTCTGGCGGATACCTAACTTTTGGGGTTGCAAATCGTTTGAAAAGACATACTTATTAGAGTAATTATATCCTTGTAATTACCAATGACTGGAAACTTACAACGAACAAAGGGGCCTTTATCTGTTGATGGAATAGCCTACAAGACTGACGGCCGAGTTCCTACAGTAAATCAATGCTTTCTTACCATTTTTCCTTAAACACATGTTAACCGTGAATTTTTTTGCGTAAAAATTCGTTTTAAATTTGTCTGACACCTTTTAATGAATATTTCCACTTGAGGAAAACCAAGATGTTAGCTGTTGATGGACTGTGCTGCAGATTTGTCTTTAGTGCTGCACTTTCTAAAGCTTTCCCAATTCTTTTTATACACATAAAACACACAAACAGTTTTCAGAGCTCTCTTTTTACCAATCATAAATAGATATGACATTTAATATATGTTAAAACTTCTCCAACCATGTTCATGGTTTTATTGTGTGAAATAAAGTTTTGATCAGTGTTGTCGACGTTTTGTGTCCAGTGTCTCTTCAATGTCCAACAAAAAAACTTCCTAAATTATTTTTCTGACGAACTGAGGGTAGAGTATCTGTAATATTTATATTGACATATTTAGTTAACTGGAAATAAACTCTAATAAGATAATGGGAGTGCTCGGCATATGACCGCATCTTGACATAATTATGTATTTATGTATTCATTTCCGTCAAAGACAGCAATTGCTATGTGTTTCTGTTAGTGGGGGGGAGGGGAACTTAATTACGTTCAGAAATAAAAAACAAGCAAACAAGGAACCATCTCGACATTTTCTGTATGAACCAGGCAAAACTGAACTACAAACGTCAGTCGAAATGAGATTGGTATGGCATATCATAGGGTTTCTTAATGAAGTACACCAATTAGAAATGTGATCTAGACTGACGAAAGACAAAATTAAGAAGATAAGCGATATTTTACTTTAAAACGAACAGAAATCTAGTGTGTTAAGTTTATATTTTCGAAAAATTACTTCTTCACAGAAACTCTGCTAACATATTTTCAACAACCACTACTTTCCTGTTGCTTTGAGCAAAACCCAATCAAATTTTGGGGAGTGCAGTATGCCCACAAACAGGAAGCACTAGAGGGGAGCAAGGGCATGCCCCAGCAACCGCCGTGCCCTGTGTTTGCAGTGACAGTCAAACCGAACTCAATACCGGGAGAGGGTTTCGGGGGCGGTCGCTGCGGCAGGCGGTTGGGGTTGGGGTTGGGGGAGGGCGTCGTTGAGGGGGGAGGTGAGGGACGGGTACCCGCATGGACCCCACCACTACCCTCGACCCCCTCTCCTTCCTTTTGTTATGTGCATTACACGGGTGATGGCAAATACAATGCGTGTTCCCTCTCTAGCTCCAGAGCGGGTCGATGTCAGAAAATCTAAATCTAACCAATTACTCTTGTTTTGGTCGTTTCGTCAGCTGTGAGAGATATTGTTAAGTACAGTGTGCATTAATTTCTGTTGTAAATTAAATATATCCTTATTTTATACCCTCAAAGTACTTATACCTAATATATACAATGATTTATACTCTGTATTGCAAAGAAGTAATGTAACAGAAGGTTATTTGGTCATTTAATTCCATGAAACAACTAAAAATTATGTAGGTGGATGCACAAGTCCAAGAGTAGGGCGTAGGACCTCCGTCTAAGGCATTTTGAAGGCGAGTAAATAGACATACAATTGTCACTCCATTATACGGAGAATACCAATGTGTGCGTGTTTTGGGGGAGTTAACGGTTGACCCCAGAATAAATTGCAGTATACAAGTATCTGAAAAAAATGTTATCTATTTAAAACTGTTGTTGACACAGTAGCACAACACAACAAAACTGTTCCTGTTAAAATATTTCAAAATTCTTCTTTCAGTTTTGGCAAGGCCATTATATTCTTAGATAATTTTATGTACTTGTGTCGCCGACCTCGATGGCCGAGGTGGCTAAGAGCGTGTATCGACTCATCGCTTTGACCCGAAGGGTCGCGAGTTTGATTCCCCCCCCTAGGCATAGTTATTTGCCCCTTGTGTCTCGGTCTGACGTATGTGTTGTCGCGGAGGGCAACGCGTTCTGCTGGCCCCAAATCAGAGGAGTCCGCAAGTGAGTTGGTGTCTAGTGTACGGTCGAATTACGCCCCATTGCCGCGTAAAGGGTAACCGGTTGTAGGCTGGATAAAGGCCCTAGGTTTGGTTTGGTTTGGTTTGTTTTTTTCGTGTTTCCGGGCGCATCAACTGCTTCGGTTATTAGTCCGGTTAGTGTAGTGCATGTTTTTCTCGAGAGATGGAGGGCGAGGGGGACCTCGCTAGATGGCGAGATCCGGCGCCGACCTACCGTCGGCTAGTGAGGTTTCCCCCTAACCAGGACTCTCCCACCAGCGGGGCACCGCCCCAGCCGGGACAAGCTCTAAGCTCCCGACCGGTCTCCCGGAATATGTGGTAGTGTAGTGCATGCTAGTGTAGTGTGTGTAAGGGAGAGGATAGACAAGGAAGAGGAAGGAAAGATCGCGCGCGGTCCGTGGCCCGTTTGGTAGGGTACTGCTCCGGCATTCGTCTGGTGTTGATCGGAGAAACCAAAGGCCCTAGGGAAACAATGTACTTATGGTCTTTTCCGTGGTGACACAGATGGCATGATATTTTTTAAAGAACTACATAGTTAAACATTCACAATGTGGCGCCGATTGTAAGTCTGTAAGTATCGACAGGTAGTAAAATAAGTTCCAAACATGTTTACTGACACGCTTGGCTGTACGAGAACGCCGGAGTTGCCACGAAGAGATTGCTTAAGGCTAGAGATGCGAATTATTTGGTAAACATCTGATAAGCATTGAATGACAAAACTATCATTTAGAGTTAGGAAAGGTTCTATTAATCAAATTCCCAAACGATGAATCAGTAACTCTACCTAAACAAAGGTTGAGGGAAAAAAAACACTGGGATCTATCGATGTCTTCCCCTTGCCATTGATATTTGACGGTAAAAGGGAAAACGAAGATGGAAGACTAAGTGGATAGCCAAAGCCGCTAAGGTTCAAAGGCCTAACTATCTCGTGCCGGAAGGGTCGCGTTTTCGAATCCCGCCCGTGGCATGGATGATTGTGCGTGTACGTATACGAGTATGCGAGGTCAGCCACCGTTATCTCACCCTCAAAGTTACAAAACCAGTATTAATTACAGTGGCCGCTGAAAGACCTTAGTAGTTGAAAAGCGACCTTAAATAAGTTTAAAAAAGACAGCCTGAATAGCCGAAGTCGCTAAGGCTGGAAATCCGTGGCTGCCGCGACTGGAAGGGTCGCCGGTTTGAATCCCGCCCCAGGAATGGATGTTCGTGTCTGTTTGTTTGTGTATTTATTTAGTCAAAAACAGTCAAAAACTGTATGTGACGTATGGGGGAGAAAATCATATCATGTTTATGTTATCATTATGTATTCTCCTTACAGTTACCCCAAAGTTAAAAATCACAGAGGTCGCTAGACGACCAAGCAGCTAAAAAGCGACCTTAAATAAAAAAGGGAAAAAAAGATGACTTGTAATGTAAATGACCTGTAATGTAAAGGCAAATAACGTTGCGTAATTTGGTTTTGGAAAGTAGGTTGGCATCATTCTAAAATATATTAAAAAATGAACGCCTGACTTCCAACAATATCTCAGTAACATCTAGAAGATTAATTTTAAATGTCGAAAACAGTACTTTTAAAGAGAAGTAGTACAATTTCATGAATCTGTGGAAATAAGCGAATTTGAACTATTGGAACCATATAACACCATCTACACATTAAACAAATATTTAAGTAATTTTCATTTTTAAGCCTTTGTATCTCAAATCTTTTATCAAGACGGGTAAATATTTCAATTACGAATTATAGGTGATGTGTCAATAAACCGTTATAATTCAGTCCCACGAAGGCGATTGGTAGAAATTTCACGAAACTACTTCTGGCAGAATCGTTACCTTTGACATTTTATAGAACATCTCTTAGCGACGAAAATTAAGTATTCGACAACCTTCTTACAGCACAGCAATTGGAAACGGCAGGCACTAGAACTTTCTTCGCAAACAGACTTTGTAACTTCGATGTTCGCGCGATTTCGTCGCATGAACGCACTCGAGTCTCGTTTCTCGCGAAGTAACTTATTTCGCATCATCTTGGGAAGCATATTCCTTGTAAAACAAATTTAGTGAAGATTTAATTTTTTTCAAATCGCCTAGCCTGGTAGTCGTTCCTGTTCATGTGTGAATTCACAATATTATTAATCTTGAGTTTTATTTCTCCCGCCGTACACCTAAAAGAATAATGGGGAGATACATTCGCAAGAACAGTTGTTTTACGTTGTGATGGTTTCTTTGCAAAAACACGTGCGTTTGTGTAATAAATTGTGTTCATTCCTAAATTGCTACAAATTTTTCAGCTCTAGTAATGTTTGCTCCTTCCAGATATAATAAATTGTTCTTTGGCTGGCATCGCGTCTGTAATGCACCTCGGGTCGAGAGCCTCGCTCCGATCTGGACGCCATCCAGCAGACATTTCATTGATTAATCTTCTACGTTGCCTCGTATCTGCTGTAGTGCTTTCTTTCCCTCACCAGTTTTACAAATTATGGTACGTGTAAAATTTACTCCGGTCACTACCATTGGGAGTTTTTGCTTGCTCGTGTACATTTGAAGGATTCATATTTATTGTTCCATACTCGACTTAGAGAAGCCTGTAACCCATTCGGGTATTCTTTAAGAAGGAAACAAACAAGAGGAAAATAGTTGTTTGAGCTTTACTCGTAACTATCGCATACCAATGACATCAATACCAGAGGGCACCAATGAATCAGGGAACAGCGGGCCCCAGAATAAGTTGAAACATAATTAAAGAAAAAAATATATATTCAAGAACATGTGTTTAACAACACATTACAATCATTTTGTGAAAGGTTATGTTAATCGTTTTAAGTGTTTCAGGCACGACAAAGTATAATTATATTTTGAACACTTTCTGTACTCGTGGTCTTTCCTTGGTTATATAGATGGTCACTAATATCTACATCACCAGATATAAGTAGGGGTGCTGAAACAACACGTACTTTCTCGTCCTATTTTCATGCAAAATTAAGCACAAAGAACTCACATTTTCGAAAAAAAATTGTACAGGATCTTATTTCAAAATCGATTAAGGGTAAAATCTCTATCTTTATAATTGTGGACAAGGAAAATTTGTTGCATTTTTGCAATTTTCGAAAAATCAGAGTTTTCAACGAACCTGCACCCTGCTCTTAAACGTTCTTCACACTAGCCAACACCAAAATTTAATAAAAAACTATGGTTAAAAAAGTTTGAAAAGGGTTCTATGTAAAGTACCCACCATAATTAAAATATCGGTTTCGAATTCAAGGGTCCGCGACATTGGTCAGAACGATCGGGAAATATCAATTTTTTTGAAAATCGGCTGAACGGTTTAGCCGCTAGCGTTGTTTACATTCGAACAAACGGATGGACAGACATGTTTTGCCGTCATTTGATTTTTCGATACCAACGACCCACAAAACATGGATTCTAAACCTATCCCGTGTTAGAGGTTTTTTTTCTAAATTTAGTAACTGGATTTATCCACTTTTATGTAACCAGAGCCCATAAGAGTTTTTTTGTCGAAAATTCGCCGTTTTTTGGCGTAGCTTTGCATAACTTTCTCTCTACTGCGTACGCGGTTGCCAGAAACTAAAAATAAGTTAGCAATGTGTTTATGAACAGTCCTAGGTGCAATACAACGTCGAATTTTCTTGAAGTGATTACCCTTTGTTTCAAATTACTTATAAACATCCGAAAAACGTTGAAGGACGAAATTATCACATAGAGTTGGAAAAGGTACAATTAATTAAGCTCCTAAATGACGAAACACAAACTCTGTACCTCAACAAAGATAAAGCAAAAATAGTAAGCTGAGATCCATCGTTGATTCTTTCTTCATTGGTATGCAACTTATCATCGCTTTACTAACAATTTTATATTCTTTGAATAAATATTACGTTTTTTTTTATATTCGAGAGTAACTTTCTGTTTGAGACACTACCAATTTTGCCTCTTGAATGTTCTTTTTAATAATCAAATGTATTAATATCGTAGATCAGTCATGCTAACTCAAAATATAGTCTGATTACATTGATATCTACAAATATTTTCGATCATTCAGTTTTAAAAGCCTAAATGAGTAATTCTCGTACTTTGGAAATTCCCTCGCCGCTTCACGTCTCGTGGATTTATCAGCAGTTTCGAACGCGCTTGCGGTATTACCTTTGCAAATCCATGTAGTCAGTCAATGGGAATCCAGCGATGTTTTTTTCAAGCGCGCCATCCAACGAACAGCACCAGCGCATCACAGCGCGGGATTGCCCGACGCGCCACGCGTCTTACCCAGGGCACTCCGCCCCGCCCCTCCCCTCCACCCCTCTGCTCACCCCGGCGCTCGCAGTGCTTCCCACCACCGCTCTGCTCCGCCCCGCCCGGACGGTCCCTTGCCCCCTCCGCCCCGCTCCGCCCCGCTCTGCCGCGCTCCGCCCCGTCCTCCCGCCTGCCCCGCCCGCTCCCGCCCGCTCCCCGCCCGCTCCCGCCGCTCCCGCACCGCTCCCGCACCGCTCCCGCCCGCTCCCGCCCGCTCCCCGCCCGCCCCCGCCCCGCTCCCGCCCGCTCCCGCCCGCTCCGCCTCCGCCCGCCCCGCCCGCTCCCGCCCGCTCCCGCCCGCCCCGCACCGCTCCGCACCGCCCCGCACCGCTCCCGCACCGCTCCCGCACCGCTCCCGCACCGCCTCCGCACCGCCCCGCACCGCTCCCGCACGCTCCCGCACCGCTCCCGCACGCTCCCGCACCGCTCCCGCACCGCTCCCCCCACCGCTCCCGCCTCCCGCACCGCTCCCCACCCTCCCGCACCGCCCCGACCGCTCCCGCACCGCTCCCGCACCGCTCCCCGCCATGCTCGCACCGCCCCGCACGCTCCCGCACCGTCCCGCACCGCCCGCACGTGGCTCGCACCCCCTCCCCACCGGCCCGCACCGCTCTCGCACCGCTCTCGCACCGCTCCGCACGCTCCCGCACCGCTCCCCGCACCGCTCCCGCCCCGCTCCCGCACCGCTCCCGCACGCTCCCGCACCGCTCCCGCACCGCTCCCGCCACGCTCCCCGCCACCGCTCCCGCCACGCTCCCCGCCACGCCCCCCGCCACGCTCCGCCACACGCCATGCGGAGAATTACAGGCCGCCGTCGCCGCGGCGTTAAATATCCCGAGCCGGTCGCCGAGCACCGAGCGCGAGGCGACGATGGCGTCGCGCGTGGCGCCATACAGTGGGGGAGCAGCACTTGAACCCGGACAAAACTCAGTAGACTCAAAAGCTTATTCAAATCGTGTTCACACATCAGTTCATACTCGATCGTTCAAGTTTGTGTTCTTGCTAACGGTTATATGAACACAGCCTACAGTGTATGCTACTAACACTACGGCAATAGCTTGAAAAATTCAAAGGTTATAGGTCGAAAAAACCGAAAACTATTAACTTTTTCAGCAAAAATGTGTAGATAGCATTATTTAAAGATATTGTATTGAAAAAGATTGCATTATAAATAAATATTTAGCTTCAATACTATTGAATATCCATATATTCAAAACCACAGGTTTGCAAAAAAAAAAAAAAGAATTTTTTTAATTCAAAATAACGCAAAATTACTACATTTTAAAAAATATATACCTTAAATGTTTTAAATATCCGGACTAGATTATTATTTAAATGTCTTATAGATTGCGTTAAGGAAGGAATACTTATATTTAATGACGTAGGCGTAGAAGGGTGAACAAATTTTTAACTTCTACAATTTTCGAAATTTCAGAAGTTTGAATGAAAATTGGGGCATAAAGATTAAACAAAAGAAATGTAGTGTTTTTGAGAAAATGTTTATAAAAATAAGAATTTTCTTTACTTTCTTGCTTTATAGAGTATTTGAGTCGTATAAGAGAATATTTTCAAGATAAATCTAGTATTGTGAGAAACCTGTATTGTGGGGTGTACGATCAGAAAATGGATAAATGTTGATCCTCAAGTCTAGTGAAATACATTCTATAATACGTTCTGTAATCAGAATCCATGTTTTCTGCATCCTTGATACCGAAAACGGATTTAGGGCGAACTATGTGGGTCCAGATGCCTAGCGCTGGAACGTTCAACACTAGGGCCTGAAACATTCAGATGATTTTGTCCCAAACTGACATTTCCCGATCTGTGAGCGTATTCCGATATGTCCGACTGCTCACGACACTCTCAGCGAGTACCGCTGAATGAGATAACATGTGCCTCATAGGATCATTCGATCTATCTGCTCGAAGTCAATTTGAATCGGATATTTGATTTTTGAGAGAACTTTGCATGAATCCTTTTCAATATTCTCGAAATTTTAAATTTTTATAAAAATTTAGTCAATTTAAAAAATATATTTTCTCAAAAATAGCTCCAATTTTTTTCTCGAAAAAAGAAAAATATACTTTTGAAAAGAGGCAGTTCATTTCTTTAAACATTCTGAATTTTCCAAACATGCCAAATGTCCAAATAATGCAAGAAAGTGTGTATTGTTGTATCCACACATGTTTATAAATATGATTTTTTAAAACATATGTTGAAAAAAATTACACATGACGTTATTTAAAGATTTATATTTGTAAAAAATTGACAAAACATTATATATCTTCTATTATGTAGTTAAAGCAGTGCATCGACAAAGTTTTAAACTTTTACAGGTTTTTAATATTTTTTAGGTTTTTAATAAAAATAAAATTTGAAAACAATTTTAAAACATACATTGTTCTTCATCAGAAAATATATTAAAACAAGAATTGGGAAAATATCTGAGGAAATTTCAAAAATGTCCTAGAGACAATTAAAGAACCTCCGAAAACTGAAATATCTATCCAAAATCGGAGGATCCCCGACATCGACTAGATCAATGGGAGAAAAATAAATTTGGTGACATCCTGCGTACGGTTTAGCTGCAAGCTTTGTTCACACACGCACATACGGTTTAGACGGATGTTTTCAAAAAAAGGTTTCTTTGTATCAGTTTCGTATAATACGCATAGGAAAAACTAATTATACGGTTGTGTCGAAAATAACTCTGAAAAAGTCATACATACTCTTACCGTTATTTGAAGAAGTTTTATGTAATCAAATTTCCGTCGACAAACTTCGTTTTTCAGGATTTTTTTTTCAACTTCGGAGAGCGTAATTAAAATACTCTTTACTTCTCTCAACACACAATGCTACAGCTTGGTAAGAGCTACATTACTTTTTGTGTAGACATAATCGAAGGGCGCCTTGTGTAATCAGAGTTTTGTCTATGGCTTAATTTAAAAAAGAGCATTTGAACAAGAATTTGTGTTTAAAAGACATTGTTTTAGTGTAAAGCAAGATACGCAAACCGCTATATTTTTTGGCCCAATAACTCGATAATAGGGAATTCAAATAAGATAGAAACAATATTATAAGGATATCTGAGAAAATTAGCATAAAATATCTTGATATATTTAGACGAGATGAATTGAGAATATAGTGTTTACGACATTTTATATTTTTTGTTGTTGTGGATTTATGATCTTTTTGACCCTTTGAAATCTTGCTCGTAATGTTTCACTGTGTTACTACATTACAATAATTTCAATTGGAATGGTCAATGAATTAATTCATTGACCATTTCATCTCGAAAGAGCTAAGTGGCGTTCTTTTCGTATGGTTTAATGCACAACACTTGACTACTGCTCTGCTGGGCACTACTTAGGCGGACCTTATGTAGCGCTTTCGTAAACTCAGGAACGATTGGTGAGTAGGCCTGCGTCGACGGCCGAGAGTCACTGAAATCCACAGAGGCGTCTTTAAACGTGGCCCAATCCGCTGCGAGCAGTCGCACAGTACGGAGCTCCGCGCACAGCGCTGCGCCTCGTTTTGTACCTGTGTTGTGTGTTTCAGTGAAAGTTAATAGTGCTACAGTAATAGTTTTCAACAACACTTCTATCTGTGTGCTGCTAATATTGCAAGAAATTTGTGCAACATTTTCAGCCGACAACGCTAACATACGCCAGTGTATTGTTGATGCTCTCGCTCAGGTCTACCCGACCGAGGGCGAAATGGAGGTCGCTTAACAAGACGGCGACGTCCGTGAAGCATCATTCCAACGTATTCCAGAGCACCTACTGGGACAACATCAACTAGAACAGTGGTTACCTCAACCCCCATCACATCAGCCTCGCATGTTAAATAGAACAACCGCACCTCCACTTACCGACCAGCAACTCATCGTTGGCAGCCAGGAGGCTGCCTCAACGGACACCAAAAGAGGTCAGTCAGTGACAGTGAAATCCCCAGCGAATCAAAAAAGAAAAGTGTAATTTCGAATAGTGTAACGCTAACGAGAACAGTCATCTATTCTGTGTACTAGAATACAATGTCCCCGTCGGGATCAGATTCGGAGAACTAGCTAACCTGAATCCTAACTTTGAAAATAATCGGTTCGAATACTTAAATGTAAATACGGACGATCACTCTTCGCAACCAGCCAAAGTTCCTCCAATCTTTGTGGCGGACATAACCAGTGTCATTCATCAATCAATAACAGAACCGAAAATTTTAAAGGACCTATAGCAATGCTACGCTTCAATAATCAGAGTCACCAGACTTCAAAACTTCCTCGCCATTAATAAAGACATTATTATTATTATTATTATATATTATTTTATTATTATTATATAGTATTCAAAAGGATGGCCTTCCAATTCCAGTAGTTGCTGCGGAATTCAACGGTCCTGAACCCATAAAAACTATTTTAACTATACATCAAATTTGCAATTATCGTGTAAGAATCGAAAGACGCAAAAAGCATAAACGTCCCCTTCAATGCCCAAGATGCCTAGACTATGGTCATAACAAAAACAATTGTAATCACTCCATCATGTGTGCATTCTGTGCCGGGAACCATTACTCTATGCTCTGCCCTAGGAAAGGCGAATCTCCGGTGTGTGCGAACTGCAACGGAAATCACAAGGTCGGCATAAGAAACCCGAACTGCACCTACTACAAAGAGATCTTAGATAGGAAAAGTAACTCCAAAAATAAAAAAATGGAAATCCACCAAACTCCAATGCTACTCCTCCCCTCCACAATTAATCAAGAGCCCATTTGCCGCCACTGACGCAACCCCAGCCTATTCAAAACTTCACCCATATTTGAAACACGAACATTCCACCTCCTAGCACATCGCAAAACACCCAAAATCGCAATCACCATACGTCCCATTTGAATAACATCCAATCTAATCATCCAATAATCACCACCATAGTTATCTCCATCACCACCTGCATTATTAACTTCATCAACTCTCTAATACCATCTATAATTAGTAGTATTCAGAACTCTGTGGTCGAATATCTAACCAACAATGGCAGATAAATCCCAAAACAATCTAACCTTTATAAATTGTAACGCAAACTCAATCACCAACAAACACCTAAACTCATTCATTTCCTTCATCACTACAACGTAGATGTAGCTTGTATTACCGAAATGCACTTGAGGAAAAAAATATTTATTCCCAGTTATAATTTATGTAGAACTGACAGAACCGGAACCAAAGACGGTGGTGTCCTCATCGCAATCAAATCTATTCACACGCATAACCCGCATCTCCCGGACACACCAGGCTTATAAACTATAGCAACCTCAATAATAATTAACAATAACCATTTGATGATCATAGCTGCATACAAACCTCCCACAAAAAAATAATAAACGTAAACCTCCAAAATCTATTTAACCCTAATGATAAAGTTGTGCCATTAGAAGACCTCAATGCCAAACACAGTAACTGACGATGCCAATCCCACAACCAAGATGGTAAAACTCTAGCCCAATTAGTAAATAATACCAATATTAAAATTATATCTCCCAGTGAATCTACTTACTACCCACAAGACCGTTCGCGCAAGCCAGACATTCTCGACATTGGCCTAACCAACACAAACATTAACTTCCATTTATTGGTAATATTCGAACTTGATTCTGACCATATCCCAGTCTTACTTATTTCGCAGCAAAGGTCGTCTCAACATTTGTACACAACAAATGTACCTAAACCGAAATCATTAAAAATTAACTGGAGGTAGTTCACTCAAACAATAAAAAGCACAATACCCAAAATAATAATACAAAATGCTCCCCTTGAAATAGATCGATTCGTTAATTTTCTAACTGACCTCATCAACACAACCATCCAAAATTCTTAGTTGACTACCACTCCGCATACATCCCACAAACCGTACAATAAATTACCCTCAGGCATTCTAAACGCAATATCGGTAAAGAATAAGACTAAAAGACACTGGACTCAACTAAGAACACCAGAATTAGAGAGAACTCAACCCAGCGTGGTCAAACGACTTATCAGAAACCATAACAGCGAACAATATTATAACCTCATACAATCACTCAACAGCAGTAATAACACATCATGGAAATTCACTAAAAAAATTATCAAGAAAAAAAAACGATCTCTCCTTTAAACACAACGACAGGTAAGGCTTTATCCTCACTTCAGAAGGCAGAAGTACTCGCCACGCATTTCGAAACTACATTCTGTGAGAACACGAATGTCCGTTCGTAAGATAATATTCTACCAGCTACAAATTTAAACATCTTCAGTCCGTATTAGAGAATAAATGTATCATCTCCCATTGAAATGTCTAAAATCATAAAGAATCTTCTAACAAAAAATTCCCAGGTCACGAGAAAATAAACAACTTAACGTTAAAAAACTACCATTACCGGCAATAGCGTTCTTGAATAACATATTCAATTCATGTTTCAGAATCGGATATATCCCTCATAAATGGAAACACGCAATCATCATACCCATAGCAAAGCCAAACAAAACCCCATCAAACCCCCGAGAGTTACCACTCAATCATCTTATTAACAACTCTGCAAAATATTCCAGAAAATTATATTGAGAAGACTGAAAAACCACCTACGTTCAACCAATGCTATCCCCAAGGCATAGTTTGTACTAACAAAAAGAATCTCAACGCAACACCAACTACTAAGAATTTCAGAGCACATTTATTCCGCTTTTCAAAAGAACATCACACCCTAGCTATATTTTATATTACACAAACTTTCGACCGACCTTGGCACCAATCTCTTTTATATAAACGAATTCAAATAGGCACACCACAATACTTAAAATCGATAATAACACATTTCTTAAGCCAAAAACCCTAATTATCAAACACAAACTAAAAACAAATATCCGTATCACATATTCTTAAAACAATAACAGATTTAGATCCAGCCTAAGGAGCCGAAAAGGGATTTCCTCGCCCTTGTAGTAGCATGTAAGGTTATATTTAAGGTTAGCAAATACATATGTATAGTTATATTTACAGAGCTATGTAAATTCTTCAAAAATTAATACATTTAAAAAAACTGACCGAACACTCATTATTTCAAGGGCCAACCTGGTAAATTATTGTACTACGTGATTGCCTCTTGATCGTCAAATAATTTATAACCATTTATGTAAAAATCTCGATAACGGTGTGTAATGAAAATTGTTCAAAGACTTGCCACCCCGGCCGGGGCTGGTACCCCGGTTTTCTGGTTTAGGCCCAGTTGCTCTAACCACTGAGCTACCTAGACGACTTACTGTACAAATAGCTTTATAATGTCGAACGATTGCCTAATATATTGTCCGTTGTATGATATTAAAAGTCTCACCACCCTGTCACCTTTTTGGAAATGCAATTCTGTTGAAGAAGACCGGTTTGGAGCCCCGGTTGACGTTACAATTCTTTGAAAAAAAAGGGTAAAGATTAAAATACATTGATTACGAAGTAACAATGTTACATCATGACTGCATTTACTGTGCGTATCATGATTCTTATGTAATTGCCTTTCCAAAAAGGTAACAAAGTGGAGAAGAAAAAATCACTTAGCCACATTGATTGATTGACTTTTTCGTGTTTCCGGGCGCGTCAACTGCTTTGGTCATTAGTCCCCTTAGTGTAGTGCATGATTTTTCTCGGGAGATGGCTGTGATCTTCCCCCGCTGGATGGCGAGATCCGGCGCCGACTTACCGTTGGCTAGTGGGGTTTACGCCTAACCAGGACTTTCCCACCAGCGGGGCACCAACCCCGCCGGGACAGGCTCTAAGCTCCCGACCGGTCTCCCGGAATATGCGGAAGTGTAGTGCATGTTAGTGTAAGTGTGTGTATGTGTTAAGGGAGAGGATAGGACAAGGAAGAGGAAGGACAGATCGCGCGCGGTCCATGGCCCGTTTGTTAGGCTACTGCTTCGGCATTCGCCTGGTGTTAATCGGAGAAACCACGGAAAACTACCGATCAGAGCAGCCGGCCGCTAGAAATCTCCTCCAGACAGCGACTGAATTCGACCTAGCTGAAAGCCAGTGTCGAAAATCTTGCCGCCGTCAGGACTGGAACCTAGGACCTCTCGGTCAGAGGCGCTTCAGTGATATCAGTTGACGTACTGAGCTACCGCTCGCGGTAGGAAATAATACTATAAGGATAGGATTCTTGAATATTTCAATCCAAATCGTTGTTATTAAATTCCGTTTTCGGTTCTCTTTTAAGCTTTTAAGTGCGTGCTACAAAATCAAAAAAGTTGCCCGTTAAATCAAAAGTTTAAACTTTGTCTGCCCAGAGTTGCAATTGCCGTACAGTGTGCGGCTCTGCGCGTGACGCCAGCACCAATTAGAGCGCGCGGTCGATACAGCTCACGCCCGCGGGCACGCACTGTAGAGCACGAAACCGCCACGACTCCTCTTCACAAAAACTACGGCGCCTCATGAAAACTCGGGCTCACTCTCCGCCTGATTGCGAGGCCTTATAAAAAGTACGGCGCTTCATGAAACTCGGTCCCCCTCGGTGACCGTTTGCGAACCGTAATGAAAAGAAAGGTGATTCATGAAACTCGGTCTCACCCACTGACTGATTGCAAAGCGTTATAAAACATACGGTGTATCATGAAAACTCTGACTGACTCGGTGACTGGTTTTGAGTCCTCATGAACTGTTCGGAGATTCATAAACACTCAGTGCATCTAGGCGGCTAAGTACGAATCCTCATAAAAAGTACGGAGCTTCATGAAACTCGGTCCCCCTCGGTGACCGATGGCGAACCGTTATAAAAGGAAAGGTGCTTCATGAAACTCGGTTTCACTCAGTGACTGTTTGCAAAGAGGTATAAAAAATATGATGCTTCATTAAACCTCGTCTCACCCACTGACTGATTGCAAAGCGTTATAAAACGTACAGTGTATCATGAAAACTCTGACTGACTTGGTGACTGATTTTGAGTCCTCATAACTGTCGGAGATTCATAAACACTCAGTGCATCTAGGCGGCTAAGTACGAATCCTCATAAAAAGTACGGTGCTTCATGAAACTCGGTCTCCGTCAGTGACTGGTTGCAAAGCGCTATAAAACGTACGGAGCTTCATGATACTCGGTCCCCCTCGGTGACCGATGGCGAACCGTTATAAAAGGAGGTGTTCATGAAACCTCGGTTTCACTCAGTGACTGTTTGCAAAGAGTATAAAAATATGATGCTTCATTAAACCTCGTCTCACCCACTGACTGATTGCAAAGCGTTATAAAACGTAGGTGTATCGTGAAAACTCTGACTGACTTGGTGACTGATTTTGAGTCCTCATGAACTGTCCGGAGATTCATAAACACTCAGTGTGTCAAGGCGGCTGAGTTCGAATCCTCATAAAAAGTACGGTATGAAACTCGGTCTCACTCAGTGACTGATTACAATGCGTTATAAAAAGTACGATGCTTCATGAAAACTCGTCCGAAACCTCATAAAAAGTATGGTGATTCATGAAACCTCGTTCTCATACGGTGACATATTTTGAAATATAATAAAAACCAAGCTGTTTCGTGAAAAGTCAGACTCAGCAGCTGATGGCGAAACCCCATAAAAATATGTTTTATACTGGTTGCAAGGCCTCATAGAAGCCTCGCACAGGGTGTTATGACTCTGGCTCTCTATCGGTGTCTAATTGCGAGCCCTTATCAAGAGCACGGCACTTCATTAAAACTAACTCTCATTCTGTATCTGATTAAGCAATCTCATGAAAAGTACCGATACATCATGTAAACTTGCTCTCACTCGGTGGTGGATTGAAAAATTATGTCATAAAGAACATTTCGCTTCAAGACGTGGATTTCGTGCATTCACCATTCAATCTATATTTATTTGGTTTAGGATTTCGGAAAACTTTGGAAGCCTTTTTTCTTGAACTGAAAATTAAATACTCTTGGCTTTAGGTAGAGTACTGAAGTAGATAAATATCAGGGGAAATTGGAGCATATTACTTCACTTCACTGAGCTCAACTGTAGATGTGCTAATGTCTGCAAAAAGTATTAGGAGTGAAAGGTATTATTTTTCGGCAATACTTTTCAGTGCTGTTATAATTACTAAGACAAAGACTTCACATTTTTATGGATATATAATAAATGTATTTATATATCATAATAATATACGTATCACTATAATTAATTGAATAACATTGATCCCAAGTAAACTAGGAATAGTTTCCCCTACCGTCATGTTAATACTACATTGGCAATGAGGCAAATCATCATTAAGTTGTTGAAAGGTAGAGGCGATGAAATTGTGAAAATCATTGACGACACTGATTATCGAAGATACTATTTTCAAATAAATACTTTTTTCAATTCGAAGTGTAGTGTGGTCTGTAGTGTAGTCTTTGAAATAATAGCATATTCGTGAATATCTAGTATCATCTTAACATAGGAAATATTTTTTCTTCAAAATAATGTTTGTGGTTGTGACCTTTTACAGGGATTGATTTATGTGAACCACCGAGAGCTTTGCTGGTTACTCTGTCCCGAGTGCCCAAGTTTGCTACCGGCTGAGGTGTATGCATTTTCGAAAGTCGAAAAATTCACAGTAGCCATTTCATTCATGCTACATGTAAAAGAACCCCTGCCAAATGCTCGACAAAATTAATGGACGTCATAACTAGATCCCATATTTGCTAAGACAGAGATGACTTAAAGTCCGTATGTATGTATTTGGCATTTGAGAGACAGATTAACTCAATTTTGCCATCTACCTGTGTTGTCAGGTTTGAACACTGCTGTTATTAATTACACAGGGACAAAAAGGTTGTCGGACCCAAAGACTTGACATATGTTTCTTTATATATGTTGACATGCTGAATTCGAATCTGAAGCCAGAATTAAGCCATCACCCGCCAACTTTTGAATTCTAAATTTATTGTAAAATCATATTCTTAAATTGTAAATTTATCAGTGTTTTCGCGATTTCAAAACATTGGAACGCTGTGTCGCCATTCTGGCTTCAGATTCAGATTCAGCGCATTGACATGCATAGAGAAACATGAGTAAAATCTTTGGGTCTGATTACTTCTTTTTATTTCCTATGTCTTTGTTATCGACGGCTGAGGGCATGGAAGGCATGTGGTGAAAATGGCGTATTCTCTCCACCATACTTAGCAAACTTGTCCTCCTTGCGCTTTTTATTTCGTGACCCATCTTGAGGCGACGGCAGTATTCTCGTACAAATCGTCTCAGTTTGTATAGCTGTAGGAATACAAACTGAGACGATTTGTAGTCAAAGATTTCTTCCGCGTTGAAGGGCCGTGGTCCATTGGAAAACATATTTCCAGACGTTTCGTCCGCAACTACGGCAGACATCCTCAGTGGCGATGTGGTCTCGGACGAAGAATCCTCTTTGAAGGTTCCCCGGTGACTGTCAGTTTTGTCAACTGTTCCTGTTGCCATGTTCCCGCGTGCCTACGTGACCACTGTCACGTCTTTGTTTTTCATTAGGTTTTTCTTTGGCCTGGCGGATTACGGGGATCCAAATCGGATTGATTTTCATTCCCTCCTCCTTTCTATTGAAATTCCGGGTATGTTTGTGAATTTCAATGGCTTCATGGTTTAATCGTGCATGGTAGTGAGCTGTGGTGGCTAAAACATCCACGTCTTCGGCACGCGGGCACATGGCAACAGGAACAGTTGACAAAACTGACAATCACCGGGGAACCTTCAAAGAGAAGTTCGTCCGAGACCACTGAGGATGTCTGCCGTAGTTGCGGACGAAACGTCTGGAAATATGTTTTCCAATGGACCACGGCCCTTCAGCCCCGAAGAAATCTTTGACTACAACTCCGACCATGAAAGCCTACATTGTTTTATTGGGACGATTTGTGTTAACTGCCCTCGCCGCGCGAACAGAGCTTGCCCGCCTGCACCGATGTCGGGCAAGCCTGCTGTGCTCCCAGCGCGCGCTTGCCGGGAACAGCCACCTCAGTATGAAATAAGACGGTTAAGTTTCGATGAAAGCCGGCGGCGCTAGCCGAATTCGTTTACTACGCTCCGTGAAGTCACGAAGGTTAAGCGAATTTGAGACTCGCGGGTTGGTTGGGGACCGGCCCGAAGGGATAAAAGGCATTGACTGACTGCGACGTGACGAGACTTGACAAATATTGAAAAAGCACATTAATGGAGAATTACTCCCCGGTGCAAAGCGCTCAACGCCCCTTAAGGGGCTTGGAGACGCGTTGCGTCAAGGTGTAGACGCAACAAATTTTTTTTAAAAAAAGGAAATTTTGTTAACAAGACAATTCATTATTCCAGGAATTTTTAATGCGTAAATTCAAAGTTCAATTAATACCAAGTCTTTCACTGCGTGCCACAGCCTGAAATCATGCATGACAATCTCCATTTCTTTTCAGAGCAGCCGGGAAATCTCCAAAAAGCAGCAATACGGTGTAAGTAGGAAGAGATAGGTTACCTGAAATATTATAATTACATACTCAAAGTGTGAATATGTTATGGTCGCCGCCGAAAAGCATGGGGCCGCTATTAACAACACGGGGTTATGTCGCATTATACAGCAAGTGATAAAAGATCCCTGGAACGCAACTTGGAAATTTCATCTGAAATTTATCGTTAAGACAAAGGCACCAACGCAAAGTTCGCGTTTTAGCTATCACGATGGCTGCGAATACAAGGCCCAATGCTATCTAGAGGTCAAATCGAACGTTAAAATTGGCGCAAACGACAAACTAATCTAGAAACACCTTAGTCGTGATTATTTCAGCGAAAAAATTGGCTACTTAAATTTGTGATATCCCCTGGTGTGGTCGAAATATTGTCAACGCGGCGGTCTCGCCGAATGTTGGTCAAGAACTGTTGGGTATACCCAATATTTTCTTTCAGGTGTCACAAAGAAAGTTCGGTACCTAGATTGGTTGATTTTCTGGGCATGACAATTGCTACAATTATTATTATTATTATTATTATTATTATTATTATTATTATTATTATTATTATTACTAATACTATTATTATTATTATTATTGTTGTTGTTGTTGTTATTATTGTTATTAGACCCGTTAGTGTATGAATGTTTTATCTCGGGGGTGACAGTGTTCCTCCTTGCTGGATGATGAGATCTGGCACTGGACTACGCGTCGGCTTGCGGAGTATTACCTTCTGCAGGTATCTCCCCCAGCGGAGCACTGCCCCAGCCGCGACCAGCTTTAGTCTCCCAAACTGTGCGGCAATGTAGTGCATGTAAATGTAAGAGCGCGTAAGGGGAGAAGATAGTACAAGGAAAAAGGAAAAATCGCGCGCGGGCGGTGGTCTGCTTGTTAGGGTACTGGCCTGCCATTCGCCTGATATTGATCGGAAGCACCATAGGAAATTGATCAGAGCAGCTGGTGACTTCAATTCTTCCCCATACAACGGCTGAATTCGATATAGCAATCTAGCTAATGTTGAAAATTCTTGAATCAAAAATCTGCCACCGTCGGGACTCGAGTGAGGTCCTCCTGTAGAGGCAGCGGCAGTGCGAGCTCTGAGCAAAACTCTACCGGTAAGAAAGTTCGGAGAAACAAACAACTCCTGAATAGACTTTTACTTTTGACTCATGAATGTACTTGTGTATTGTTCTACTAGGTACTCGGTTCTATTCAAACACATGCTGAGCAGACCCTTCAAAACATTTTATTCAACACACACAGAAAGTAGGGCAATGTATTCTGGTCTGACCATGGTGTGTGTTATTCGCAAGTGAAGTACTGTGGTTTTGTGAGGGAACAATAACGATCCGACCTTATTTCGAAAGTCCCTGCGGGTATATCACGTATATTTCAAAATATACAGCAATATATATATATATATATATATATATATATATATATATATATTCTAGAAATGATATTGATTGATATAGCTTGAATAGTAAAAGTATGTTTAGAAAGAAAACTCAATATTAAAAATGGCAATAAACAATTAAAAAAATAATTTGGTTTTCAGACGGGTCGCAACCCGTCGTTTGAAGTTCAACACTTAAGTTTTAAATATTAGCAGAGCACATACAAACTGACAGCCTTATTTTGATACTCAAATACTATATTGTAATCATAAATAATAATTCTTAAGTAAGGTCTTGACTTTAATTTACATTTATCGTCAAAACACGTTAAACAATATGTGACATGTAGGGATGAGTGTACGACATGTGACGCAAAGTCTGTAACGTATGGGAGAATCTTCAAAAATTAAAATTCATTTGAGAATTTACTAATGTTACCGGAATCCTTCATGTTTCTTGAATTAAATGTAAATACAATTAGTGATTAATAATAAATGTAGTTATGTATGAATGTACGACGATATTAATGTATTTATTTTCCAAATATTGAAAGGCATTGAAATATTGATTAAGAATAAAACATTACTGAATTACTAATTGAACCAGCCAACATGTAACCCCTCGAAGGGATATGGCTACGACATTTTCTCTCAATAACCTCAGCTAGAATTTAATTTCATAAATATTAATACAATATTTCGAAAAATTATTTGAAATTCTTAAGTTCACGACAATCGATGTTGTCTTTATTAAATGTATTAATAATAATATTAAAAATAATTTAATTAACGAAGGGAAATAAAACTGTTCTGAAAATAGAAATACATTCCATAGCAATTTTTTTGATACCTTAGGCTGTGTACACAGAAATCCGTCGTCCAGTCCAAACCAGTTGCAGAAGTTATAGGAAAGAAGAAATCACGTAGGCTGTAGAACGAATGTCCTTCCCCGCTTACGGCCCAGTTTGAGACCGAGTAGCGGCTACCATTTCCAGCCATTGTTGCGAGTGGCGGAAGTGGCGGAATTGCATTGAGACGAAAGGAATTGATTGTGAATTGAATTGAAGGAAGCAAATTGCAACGGAGCATGAACGAAATGGTCGCGATGCAGCAGATGTCAAATATTAAACTACGAAGGATGATTGAGGAATATACTAGTTATAACTAGAGGGAGAGATTTAAAACTGCGGCGAGTTAACGCAGGTCGTTCCAACCGCTTCCGACGCTACGCACGCCACGCCCACCTTTCGTCATGGCCCTGTCTTCTGTCACACTGTCTTCGCGCCCATCGCACTGTCACCGCCGAATCATCACACATCTTGCCTCAACTGACACTATCCCGACAGCTCCATTTTACCACCGCTGACATTACCACGACACCGCCATTTCACCACCTTGATACCGCCATTTCACCACCTACACACTTCACCTTATCCATCACTCTGTCCCCACCCTGTCACCACACAGTCATTGTTCTCGGCGTCTTCTCACTGTCATATCAGCACCACCACTGCCACCCCTAAATTTCATCACAGTGACATGGTAGACACCACCCTGAAATATCCCTCATACCGCTGTCTCCGCCATCTCGCCGCTCGGTCACAAACTTCTACCATCACCTTTCTCCCTTATAACCTTAATCACTCTTCTATCATTTCTCGCCGCCATCTCACCGCTCTGACTCAAAACCCCTTACAGCACGGGCACCAATTCTAATGGACATGAATTTCCCAGGACGCCTTAAAAATGCGAGAGAGCTGATTGCTTGCAAGAAAACATAATAATTCTAACTGGCTCAGTCCTCTTAAATTTTGTAACTGAAATCGAATTGCTACTATATTGCCATAATTACAAACGTTTAATATGAACGCATATTATTTACGTTACCTAACAATTCCGAAGTTTTTATAAAAGTATATAATTGTCGATAACACTCACTTCAAAAATATATCCACACTAATTAAAATGTAATGTCATGAAGAAGACTTGCTAAGAGACAATAAATATGAAAGAAGTAAAGTGTGTTTAAAATATTGAAACATACAGAACATAACAAGGCGTCACTTGAGTTTAGATAATGTGATGTCCAGATTCACAATTCCTAATTTTTAGAGCAATTCTTTATTGTCTCTTCCGACCTTGATATACCTCTGAAATCAAGTATGAGGCTTTTTTAGCCATTTACAAACGCTTACACATATAAAATAGACTACAATTCTGATACTTTGTGCAAAAATCATCAACGTTAAATATAAAGCCAACAATCCACAGAATTGACTAACATAATTATTTAAAATTATTTTTCGTCTTTCAAAGTAATATTATATTAAAGAAAATATTCATGAAAGAATGAAATTACACCCATAAAGTTCATTCATATTCGTGCAGACTACTAACACAAATGTCAACTTTATTTCAAACGTGTCTCATCGCCATCGCTTAGTTATTCCGTTTCATCCCCCTCGTCAACAATGCCTCCGTTTGTGTCATCCCTTTGTGGCATACTACCCCCGAAAAGCAACGCCATTTTCATCACTCATATAACGATCGTATCCGGACCGCGCCAATTGATCAATGGTTGTTTTCCCAGCATTCATTTTGCTCTTTGAACCCACGCAAAACCTCCATTTGGGAGCCCGAGTTCCTCGTGTGCACACCTCACTTTGCTTCTTTTTCCGTGCGACCTCCTTCCGGAAGAGATTGCGCCGTTCATGAATAATACGTCCCGAGACTTTTCTGTGTCGCCGGAAACACTCTGTGGTATGTAGTTTATGTTCCAATTCCTTTGACCAGAGGAAAACATACAGCTTCTCCTCCTACTTCCGAATCACGCCAACAAGGGACTAAATATTGCAGACAATTCGAAAAGGAACGAACCACCACAAGTTTAGATTTGTGCAGTAGGGCAGCCCGGAAGAAAAAACTTCCCTATATACTATAGTCGTTGTTCGCTCTAAACTTAAGTCAAACTAACAATGAAATTCTTCTCATGTTCCCGAAAAATTATTACACGGATTACTTAAGAAATAACTCGTTTATAGTATAAACTATACAACAAGTAATTTAAGACCATCAGTACTTTCCGGCAAGATAATATTAAATAATTTTTAAAAAATAAGAGATTGATAAGATACACCTGTTCCGTCTTGACATGGAGTTTCAAGTTTAATTTTTAACCTTCCGGGAATTAGTTAACTTTGTGTTCACTCCATATTTAATTTCTTTGTTTTTAAGGTAATCTGTAGTTTATCTAAGTATCTACATAGAATAAACTAACATATGTTTAAAAAAAGTTAATTTCTTTAGAACTCATCCCTATGAACTTGTTGAACATTGCAATTAATAAAACTATTTGCATCTCTAACTTCATGGGTTTAACTTGTCATTGCTCTTTATAATGGGAGTGTACGTCAATTATTTAAACATATCCTGCCATTTATTTCCACTAACAAATAGCTCCCATTCGAGCTGCCAACCAGCAACCAGATCTGTAGCAGCCTTAGGGGGTATAAAGTTTCCATTCGGATTCGGTATCCTTAAGGGCAGCTTATTTCCTAGTTCCGTTGGGAGCCGGCCGGGGAGCGGCTTCAGGCGACAGCGCTGCGCTCTGCAGCCCGGAACTTCATTTCCAGTTAAAAAGCGAACGGCGCGCCGTGCGGCGCCGCGGGACGGGGCGGGGAGGGGCGGGGCACAAGCAGCTGTTTGCGGGACCAGCGGCAAAGGCAGGGACAAGAGCGGGATTTAAGCGCTCTCTGTAGTCGCTCTCTTGGCCGAGCTGCCTAATCACGTCCTCTTCATTGGGGTGGAGAGACTCCGGCTGAAAGTGAGGACAAGATGCCACGGCAACTTGCCCCGAGCTCCGCTTTGTAGCGTTGTCGGCCCACTTAATCCCTATCCAGCAATCGGGATCCGTCAGGCTCCGTAAAATCCCTCCAGTGTTACGTTTACCAAAAGAAGAAGAATGATGGGATTTGCTCCCTTTTTCATTCGCTGTAACTCACGTGTATCTCGCGATATTATTAGACCGCGGTATACAGAGAGATGAATAAATGAATATCGAGTTTATAGATGTAAAAAAACGCAAAATCTGCCTACCTGATTAAACTGTTTGCAGAATATTATTTTATATCCCAGCTAATCCATGTTTTACAATTGTTTTTGCAAATACAGGTTTTATTCTTTTTACCATTTCATGTAAGCGTATTTCCAATATCAAAATCCTCTAGGAACGCCATATTTCTAGGTAAATTGCTAGAGTTCTGAAATAATGGAATGCAAACAAGATTGATTGATTTGTTCGTGATTCCTGGTGCTTCAACTGATAAGATCATTCATCCCGTAAGTGTAGTGTATGTTTTATCGCGGAAAGTGACGGTGGTCTTCCCCCACTGGATTGCGAGATCCGTCGCCGACCTACGTCCGTTTTCGGGCTCTTTCCCGAACAGGTCTCCAGCCTGCACCGCCCCAGCCAAAAGACGCTCCAAACTTCCGACTACTCTCCAGACCAGTGTGATGGATAGATAAATGTCAGTGTAAGGATTGAGGATAGAACCAGGAAGAGGAAGGAAATATCGCGCGCGGTCTGTAACCCGTTTGTTAATGCACTATTGCTCTGCCATTCGCCTGGTGTTGAACGGACACCACGAAAAACTACCGACCAGAGGAGCCGGCCACTAGAATTCTCCTTCAGACAGCGGCTGATTTTGACTTAAAACTTTGTAGATACTGTCGAAAATCCTTCCACCACCAAGACTCGACCATTAGGACCTCCCAGCCAGAGGCACTGCAGTTGATGCCCTGGCTGCGGAGGCACATCAATTGATGCTCTGAGCCACCTTTGCCAGTGGCATGCAAACAAGTAATCTATTGATATTTGACATTTAATTTGCCTCAACATCAAAGCTTCACAAATCCTTCTCTTCATATATCATATTACTTCATATTTACTAGTTTGATTTTAGCCATCCCGAAGATGATAATTTCAGAAAATATCATCGTAGAAAATGAAATGTAAGTATAATTTATAGAAAATGTGTTATATATATATATATATATATATATATATATATTAAAGCTCTCCGTTTCTTTAGATTATTTCTGCAACCGGTTTCCGAATTTATACATTTTTGGGCGCCAGGAAAGGGTTGCGATTTTAAATTTCCTGCAAACACATCTAAAGGGAAATAATTATCCTACTAGCTCTGCCGGTTGGGTTCTTACGAAAATAATCGTAGCCGGGACTAACTTTATTCCTAGCAAACGATCATTCGATCCGCTCTCCATACGGAAGAAGCGAGGAATCTGAAATTTGTTTCTGGAAAGAAATTATTAAACTGTGGATTGCACAAGATGCTAAAGAATTGATAATCAGCTTTTCTTTTTCAGAATGAGAAGGTTATAAGTTTATTTCTCGATTAATTCTTTTAAACATGCAATGTCACCCTGGTCATGACCGATTGTAAATAGCGCTATTATTCTTACTATTTATATATCCATGCGCTCTTGGACGATGAGTCCAGGAAGAATCCACATCCGACCAATCTTCTCTCTTGTATCTTGTTCTCGGTCCGCTGCCGGATCAATGTCGTCTTCAACTTATTAATTGTTTACCTTACTACTCCCGGTGCCAGAATTATTCAAAGTTCCAAATAGAACTACGCACACAAAATATAAGTCCTCACTGCTCAATTATTTCCTGCAAAATTCCACCAAGTCCCGCATCTATCATTTACAATGACCTCTGCAGCACGATGTGCACGGTACGCGATCTAATGCTCATCTCTCCAATATCACAAAAAGTTCAACCCTGGATAACTTTCATGCATTCTTGTCTCTTGTTTTACAAAACAATCTCCAGTTTCCTTCTACGTCATGCCCCATTACCAGTTTACCACCAATCCTACATGCCTGCTAAGGAACGCCCTGTCTAAATGCCTATGCCCTCAACATTTACACTTTTTACGAAGAATTTAATAAATTATCGTCCCCAATTCCTATCAAAATATTGTGTGACAGTCCGGTATGTCAATTAATGATTAATAATTATAAGAATAGGTAATTAAATAGGATAAGAAAACATTGTTTCTATTGTGCAATGCCATTTATTTTCAGAATAAGAAAGAGTTTTTAAATTACACATAAAATTTCAAAATAAATAAAATAAATTGCTCTTAGTAGTGCAAGATTTGTTGATTGATTGAATCTAGTCTTCGAGTTTCTGATACACTTGTTTTCCACACCAAAGATAATAGTGTAGTTTAGTAATGCTAGTCAGTAACGAAAATGTTTGAAAGAAGCGGTCGAAAATTATATCTAAATAGAATTGAGCATGTACAAAATATGTGGTCGCAAAAGTAGGCACAAAAGTTGAATGTAGTAGTAAATAAAATGAATATACAATGGAGGCAGGATATATTACATCAATGCATCATTATTTTCATGGAAATTCAATTAAAATAATACAGAAGCTGAAAGCTTTATTTTCGTATAAAATAACTCTTAAATACAAGTTTTATTCTTATTCCTTAAATTCACGTTTTATTGGTGAAAAAAAGATAAAAGTCCCTATTTTTGTTTTGGGTCTGTTAGCATTGCTCATAATGTACGGCATGATGATGACTAATAAAAATGTTTACAATAAACAAATAAAAGTAGTAACTGCTGAGATGACCATGAATCATAATTACTATTTTCACTACATTTTTCTATCAGAACGAATTTAATACTACGATGTATCCTGCTTGTCTGGTTGCGTAAAACAAACTCATTCCCCAAAATAGTTAAAGGCAAAAAATCTATAATTTTTAATAATCACAATGAATTAAATTGTACGCGGGTGAAACTTGGGATTCAGATTATTCTAGTAACTTTGGTACTATATCTAACTGAGAATTATCTATGAACTCCACAATAAAGAAGTATTTTCATTTTAATTTTCACTTTCTCGTATGCATACGTATATACGTAGTATAGAAAAAGTTATGTAATTCTGCGCGAAAAAACGGCGGATTTTCCACATAAAATTCATTGCCGGGACCCGATAACGAAAATGTGGATAAATCCAGTTGCTAAAACAAGAGAAAATATATCACGTGGTGTAGCCAAAATCCCTGTTTTGTAGGTCCTTGATGCCGATAAACCAATTGAAAGTAAAACGTCCGTCTACCTGTAAACAATACTAGCGCCTAAACCAGGCTGAGATTTTTTCAAATTAAAGAAACCCCTGTTCATCTGGCTCTAGTTGAAGCTTTGAAATTTTGAAAAACACTTTAAATTTTGGGGCTATTTCACATGGAGCACTCAGAACATTTTCAAAATTTTCTCTAAAACGGCTCCAAAATGTTTCTTGAAATTTCTTTTGGAATAGAGTAAATTACACTTATTAAGGTGGCATAGGTCCTATTTTCACGGTTAGCTCTGAATTTTTGAAAATTGCAAAACTTTTAATTTTCTTCCGCGTCGTCCTACATCTACAAAATTGACAGAGATATATCCTTAAAATGAAATTTGTTGTACAAAGATATTTCTTTCATTAAGATCATGTGGAATTTTTTGAAAAATCTTTACTAGTTTTCGCGCAATATGGCGTGGAATATTTCCAATTTTAAAAAATACAAAAACAATATTTTCTTGAAAACCACTCCAATTTTTTTCTTTAAATTTTGGTAGGGGTAGTGCCAAATGTACACTATACGATGACATAATGAGCGTAAAGCTAGTCCACACCAAGAAAATTAGAAAACTTCACTACAAGAAAGTCTGTACTATTCTATAGTACCACTAGTTTTCGTATATTCTACAGATCAACAGCACCATACCAAACGTGTGTGATTGCAATATTTTATCCCAAAACGGCCGAGTTTTGTTGAAGCGAAATATGTCTCTTAGAAGAACCTACACACCGTCCCACAAGTGGTAAGCGAGTACACTAAGACACATCCTAAACCTTGCTCTCAAAGTAATAGCATCGCCACTCATCCAGTAAGACCAACTGAAATAAAGTGTTTTCTTGGCACTATGATCTTCACTTGCGGCCATTCTCTGTCGAGTGCTTGGCTCTCCTCTGTGGAACGTGTAGCGTGTGTGAGGAAGAACAGTCGCAAGCAATAAAATGTTGACATATCTGATTCTTTCCGTTAAACATTTTTGAGTGTAGATGAAACAAGAGATGTACGCGGAGAGATAGGGAAAGAGAGAGAGGGAGAGAGAATGTGCTCACTCGTTTCACTCCGCGTAATTAACTTTGCCCGTTCGCCTGTTGCCCCTTTCGGCGCTTTCGGACTAGTTAGACCCGACCACACCAGACCAGAGCAAAGCGGGTTAGAGGCGCGCAGAACAGTTTGCTCTTTTTGTTCGCAAATTCGTGTAACTTTTACTTCCACGATAATCTAATCTGTAAAAATCAATATTTGTTCGTATTGTGCGATGCCGTACCGGTCACCCGACCGCGATAAAACTTTATCAATTTATTGCTTGCACTTGCGAAAAGAATAAATGTGCAGTACAATGTGAATGTGCGTGTCTGTTGAACGCAGACGAAAAATGGCGTTGATGGTGATTTCATACGTTTATGCTGACTCAAGCGCCCCTGAACAGAAACTCTACGCAACCCGCCGAACGCTCAAGTATCAAACAGATCTTCCCTGCATATTCTGCCCCTGCGATTGTGAAATAGTATCGACCGGAATTATTACTTGAGCGTTATCTCCAAGTTATACAATTTTCTCCAAGACAGTGCCTGAGAGAAAGCATGCCCAAAGTTGAGGAAGAACGTTTTAACAACACGCTACTTGGCAACCATGTCCAAACCAATACATAAGAACAAACCCCATACTCTCGAGAAAGTCTGTCATCTTTAAATGTTTGCAGAGTGTAGGGTAAAACGTGATTAACAATCACATGATCAGTATCGCGTGAAGTCTACTACATTGCAATAGAAAAGCATAGGTGGGTTCACTAGTACTGTATAAAGACAGTTTTGTAAAGTTCCAAAAACTCGTCGAAATTCTGGCACACTTCTACACATTGACTTTTGGTTCTCCACATATCTTCCCTCATTAGGACACCACTGCAGCCTGGATAAGCTCTAAGCTTCCGACTAGTCTTTCTATAAATGAGTTGGTGCAGTTCATGTAAATGTAGCTGTGGGTGTGTAAAAGAAGAGGAGTGGCAAGGATGACGAACGGAAGATCGCGCGTGGTTTGCGACTCGTTTATTTAGGGTACTCCTCTGACATTCGCCTGATAGTGATCGGAGATAGTACGGTAAACTTCTGATCAAAGCCCAAAGAATTCTCCAGACAGAGGTTGAATTAGACACACAATACAATAAACACGTAACATGAGCAATTGTGTAGTGTAGGCCGCTGTTTGTTTGTAAGAAAAATACACTTTAATCAGCTCATGCCATAATATACAGTTATTTCTACTTCATATTAATTGTGTAATCTTCGGAATGATAGCGTATTTCTGAATACCTTGTATCAAAAAACCTTAAAATATTATTTTCTTGAAAATTACTAATTTGCTTAACTTTGTTGAAGTTTATGAACATCTATTCCTTTAAAACGAGACGCAGAAGCAAAAATAAGCACAACAAAAATCTCATGAGAACACAATATTAAAAAGATACGTAAGTAAACAACGCATTTCAATCAGTAATTCACTTGTCAAGCACATGAATGAATAATTCTACTTTTTATGTAAGTACAAATTCTCACTTCTTAACCGATGAAACGTTATATTTAACAGACAGACTTGTCTTGACTTGTCAGACTTGACAGATTCGTCTTATGACTTGTCTTTCCTCGTTTCTTATTAGGAAATATTCTTTCTCATTTCCTGACCAATATTCATTTCCACGAGTTGGTTTTGCGTGGCCCTACAGTGAAGCTCTGTGAATCTATCCCTTGTATCTTGTATATCTGCACCCTCCCCACTATACATTGCGAATCATAAGTTTAGTGTGAGTTAGCGCTCGTCACCGCTTTCTTTTTCCCCCCCTCTTCTGGCTTCACCATCGCACGCGTCTCCCCCTCCCGAATTCTTCCGCTCCGCTCCCCCCCTTTCCCCCACCCTTCCCCCTCTTATCCTCTCTTTTCACTTCTCTCCTCTCCCTCCTCTCGCCTCTTGCTTCTCTCACACCTCGCTCCTCTGCCTGTGCGTCTCTCGCTCTCCTCCCTCCGTGACTCTTTTTCCCCATCTCCGCTCCGCTCACCATTCTCCGCACCCCGTTCGCTGCTCCCGCCGCCTGTCCCGCACGCGGGCGCTCCCGCCGCCCGCCCCCGGATGCTCCGGCGTGGCGGTCGCCCGGGCCCCGCGGCCAGGCTGCACTAAAAATAGCACGACACACTCCGCGCGCGCGTCGCCGCACGGCGGCGCGGGTTTCCAGCTCGTTAGTCACCTGCAGCGGCGGCCCCGCCCCCCACCCGGTCGCTCGCTCGCGCCCCTCCCGAAACCACGGCCCCCTTCCCGGACTCCCGCTCCTCCTCAGCGGGGGCGGGGCGGGGCGCGCCGAAGGGAGCGTTCTTGCACGCGACGCGACATCGCACTTTCGGGACGCGCAAAAACCTTCGGAGACGGCGACGATCGCGGCGGGCGCGGAGGAGCTGCCCCCGCCGCCGCCGCCGCCGACAAGCCGTTCTTCACGCAGATCAATAAGGGACCTGTTGCTGAACAGGCGCACGAGCGCGGGCGCGGGGCGGGGCGAGGTGAGGAGAGGCGTGGCAGGGCCGCCATATATACAGCTATGCGGTGCAAACGACAGGGATTTACATGCAGGTTCGCGGCCAATATTTTAGAACATCTGTGGTGTTGGTTTAGTGCTCCTGTTCTTCAAATTTTATTTAAAGAACATGTTAGATATAGGTTTTAAAACAATGTAATAAACACGATTATTCAATTATTTATACTACATGTAGTATCAATACAGCGGAATATCCGACGGGAAAATAAGTAGAGAATTTATCAGTTCCGTACAAATGTCTCTCTCATCGACTCGGTACATGCAACGATTAGAATTAAAATTATGCATTTAAAACGGATGGTATTTATTCCGAAACACATGCGTCTGTAAATGTCCTGAAAATATATTCTATATACAAATTCAGTTAAAAATGTAAATCCGACTTCGTAATACAGGAAAAAGTGATAAAATTAAAAAATAATTTTGAAGCTAGTTATTTCAGATTACATCCCGCGATGACTTGCGTGAATTGAATTGATTGATTTACTGATTATTTTACATTTATGTGCGTGTCAACCGTCAGTCTTGTTAGTTCCGTAAATGTAGTGAATGTTATATCCTGGAAGTGGCTGCATTCTTCCCTCGCTGGAATGTGGACACGTCGCTAGTTACGCACTGACTTATGAGTTTTCCTCTCCAGGAATCTGTCTTCGGGAGAATGCTCCACCCGGGACAGTTCTAATTTCGTTACGGATTTCTTCGTATGTGTGGTAGAGCAGTACATGCAAGTGTACGTGTGTTGGTGTGTGGGGAGGAATCAAGGATGGAGGAGGAAAGATTGCACGCGATCTATGGGCCGTTTGTCAGGAACTAATCCGCCAATAAACTGGTAAGTATCGGAGATACCATGGAAAACTATCAATAAGAGGCCGATCGAAGATACCACGGAAAACTACCGATCAAGGGGCCCTAGAATTATCTTCTATATAGCGGCTAGTGTCGACCTAGCTATCTAGATAATGTAAAAAATCGGCCACTGTCAGGATTTGAATCCTAGGATTGTCCGATAAGAGACACTGCAGAAGTAACATCTGTTGCTTCAGCCATGACTTACGTGAAAATATTTTTGCTAAAATAATCATTATCGAATCGAAATATCAAATGAATATTCGTAATTCCTTTTTAACTTTAAATGATACATTTATAGTTCAAAATCGCTTTCCCATTGTTATATTGAATTTCAATTTTCAACTTTTCACTTACTTCGGTGAACAAAGTTTCTCAATCTTCGAGAGGAAAGGGCTTGGACACTTTTGTGTAATTTTCGGTTGTTTAAAAATACCACTTAGGCGTTAGGCTTAATAGCAATGTTCCCTATCCCTTAACAAAATTTAATGAACAAATGTGTCGCAAATTTTGAGAAAATCGTGTTTACGTATTTTTTTAAGTAGCACAATTTGGTTTGAAATTGCCACAAAACTAATATTTAAAATAAAAATACAAAATATAATTTTACACTTATACTGCAAGTAGATTGTATTAAAAATTTATAAATTCTCAATAATTTTGTAGTTGAAGTTTAGGAAAAATTACACAATGACAATTTTCAATAATCCAGATATTTGAATGAAGAGCGAACTTATTTATATCATATTAAACTTATTTATAAGCGTAGTTATTTATAAACTACCAGAAAAATAAGGTGCCGTTTGGAAAATACTTGGGAAACTTTTAAACACTGAGTTTCATATAAGTTTCAATTGTGTCTCTCCAAAGTGTCAATTGAAAGCTGCTTTTCTAATTCGCAAGGCCTCACGATGAGGCAAATCGATCACACAATATCCCCATTTTGTACAAAATTCTCAGAGCGGTTCGATCACGGATCATATTTGCATGGAACAAGTGTAGCCTTAATTTATTATTTACTACATTTTTAGAATCCTTTTAATATAAATAATTTACTGTGGCACCTCGGGGGATGGGGATGCTACAGTAAATTATTTATGTTCTTAAAATTATGAAGAAATCATTTAAATGTGAGCACATTTGGGAAGGTTACGTCTGAGCAAATACAATAAATTTGCACTACTTCCTTTTTAAGTCATTTAAAATTATTTTTCCGGCTAAACCTGTAGAATCACTGAACCTGCGGTTACTGCAGTAGCTTTAAACGTTACTTTCTCCTTTCTCCCTGCATGCTAAATATACAGTCACTATGTGTATCCGTTATGCCTCCAAAAAATGAAGCATAAAGTAAGAAAGCAATAAAATCAGGTTTATCTGGCAACGGAATGTGAGGAATAATTCTTGACTTTTTCTGAAGTAGCAGGTATAAATTAATAAAAGGTTTTTAAAATTTCTTGAGAATGAAATATTTTCAGTCTACAAGTTATTAATAGTGGGAAACAGAACAAAGGAGTGATTAGCGTAATGAAATCCAGACTCGAGAACAAGGGTCTGGGTGTGTGTGCGTGTGTAGCAGGAGTTTGTGGACAGATTCCTGTAGGGTCTTTTCCTTTGCACGTGTGGTAAGATGCAAGGCGAGGTCAGTGAAGGTGAGGACGAAAAGGGTGCAGAGTTTTGCAATGCAGAACAGCTCGATCTCGCTTGTCATTTGCATATTAGTTTACAGTAGGGTTGGGGGTGGCGGTATTATTCTTGACTGTATATTTTTGCTTGACAACGAATCTTTGTTTCATGATATTACACGGCTGTATTTTCCCTCTAAATTGAAAACCAAGGACCGGGATATTACAAATTGTGATCCCAGGCAGATTGAATCAAAGGCCTTTCACCAAGGCTTCAGATATTTTGTAAATTATGATAGATGTGCAATATAATAATAGATTTTCCAATTGAATTGAGGCACAAAGGTAGTGATAAGCGATTGAGTAAAGAGAAACAAAATAAAATAATATAAATAAGGCAATAATGATATTGTTGTGAATCTAATATAAAGAAATACTGTGGGCATACAGAGCCTAAAAAGGGTTAAGATATACGTAAGAGTTAAGATATACGTCGATTATGCAATCATTGTTGCGTTCTCTATAATTTGATGCCAGTGGATGGCAAAGCGTTGCCCAATTGTGGGCAGAGAGATATTGCTTAAAACGTATTGTCACTCGACGTGACACTGAAAAAATGTTTTAAACTCATCTTTACTTATTCAAAATCACGGGCGTTTAATTGAGTTACAATAATAGACTTTGAAATAAATTGATTCACGTAACGCCTTTTTTCTGATAAATTATCTGAAACTTAAATGGACCATATGTTATACTGGTACATTAATCATAGTTCCTCCTTACTTTGCTTTTCAGTCCCTTTCCATTTTTATGTGCATAATTTTCCTTTCAAAAGCAGGACCGGTATGCAGATACAGAAATCTTATTTAAATGATCTCACCTAAAAATCCACATTCACCTTTCCAGCAAAGTCGTTTTGAAAAACGTTTAAATATTTAGTCAGACATATCAACAGGGTGCGATACAATGCATAAAACAATTAAATTATCAATCCGAATTATTTTAATAAAAATGTGTAACTTGCATTATCAAAATAAATTACAACTAGCATATCATTGATTTGACAATTAATGGAATCGAGTATTTTTTTCGATAATTCGTAAACCAACTACGAGGTGTTATCGGTAATTGATGCGCATGTAAATATGATACACAAGTCCGTACTTATCTGTTATAACAATTTTCTTACGAATAACCTGTCATTAGAGAAAACTAAAGATTTGTTATTAAATATTGATCTCAACGTCAGTGCCTTCCAATGAAAAATAACATTGCAATATTCTAAAATAAATACCAGGTTTGTCATCTTTCCCCATGTCAAAATGAATTTAATTCTTCCCACGAAATTCGGAAGGTGTCAAATGACGCTTTCTCTGTGGTTTTCGCGTTAATTACTTGTAAACGCTATGTAGGTGATTTAACTACAGTGTCATTAAGCACGATGTGACGTCAGCGCTTGAATCCACCTGCTCCTAATGCCAGTGCGCTATTGCTAATTAGCGGTCACGACTCTGGAGGGCGTAGAACGGCTTCGGGAGGGGGATTGAGTTGGGACGGGGAGGGTGGCACGGGACGGAGTTGAAGGGACGGGAGAGGGTTGGTACGAGGAGAAAGGGGGAAGGGAAAGGGGTGCGAGGGAGGAGGACGAAAGGCGAGGCGGGACACAATGGCCCTTGGGCGGGGCGGTGGGAGGAGTGGGCCGCGAACGGTGGATGGGTGGCAGAACGAGGCGTGTAGGGTCGGAAAAGAATTGAACATCGTGGAAAGCGAGGGATCGAGGCTGAACCATGGAACCGGGGAAATCTCATGGACCTGACGGGACGTGAGCGGAGAGGGCGAGAGGGCGGAGAGGGCGGAGAGGGCGGAAGGGCGGAGAGGGCGGAAGGGCGGAGAGGCGATGCAAGACGGTACGGGTGGGCGGAGCGCTGCGGGGAGGGGAAGACAGAGGTAGAACGGGGCGATCCTGGCCCAGTCGAAAGGGATGTATCGAAACGGGACGAGGCAAGAAGGGACGGGACGAAAAGGAACGAGACAGACAGGATGCGACGGAACGGAACGGGGTGAGGCGAGGCGGGGCGAATCGAGGCGGGGCAAAGCGGGGAAAGGCGAGGCGATTCGGTCCGGGTTGGAGGAAGAGTGAACGGGGCAAGAAGGAATGCGTCTCTCAATAGAACACTGAATTCGCTCACCATTCATTATCGTGTTCCCGCAACTCTTTTGCTGACTTCTGATGTGTTTTTGTTTTTTATGAGCAATTTGAATGCCTAACAGCAGCTAGAATGCTACATATTATATCGTTTAGTGCTCATTTGTTTTATGATAGAGCAGTGCAATACTTTTCGAGCATTCCTCACAAATGGCACTTTGCAAAGAGAAAGCGCAGATCACCTATCACCGATCATTTTTTAAACATATAAATAATTGTATAAAAAACGTGGAGAATTTCTGTTGACCAGATAGTTCTATACGTATTCTTATATTACTCATCAGTCACCGTTATCTGTTTAAAAATATTTATTCCACATACACAATGGGTGCGCTTAAGTGATAATACGTTAGTGAAATAAAAAAAACACAATAGTTTCAAGAACTTTTTATTCTTTTAATGCGCATTTTTCTTGTATATTCAATGTATTTTATTTTCACTCAAAGTATAGCTTGTTGTGAAGAAGTTGCTTGTATAGAAATCATTATTTTAAATACGAACGTACTAAACCAAACATCATTAGATATAAAGTAATGAGATTGAATATCAATCAATATTCGAAACGCTCTGTGTAATCCTCAGGGTGGACTTAAGCCAACCACAACCGCAGTTGTGGTGGTTTCGAACGTCAGAGGAGCGGAACACAGTGTTCGCGATTGAATTGGGATTAGATCAGAAAATCCAGGTTTAGTGATGCACAAGTTATGATGCATTTGATATTTTTAATTAAAGTACAAATTTATGCCAGTAGTTATATGATTTAAATAAGTAATTCACAGAAATTAAGGAGGGGTCTTTTGCAGAAAAAAGCTTGTCGAAGCTCCCAAGGAAACGGAAAGTAGAGAAAGACACATAGCCAAATGAACAAGAAAAACGAAAGCAACAGAACCAGAGAATGAAAAGATAATGGAAGATAAGGGAGGGAAATATAGAATAAAAGAACTACGAAAGAACACTATAATAGTATTTTTTCGTAGTTCACGGCTGGCAAAGCGAAACAAGAAATATATCACGCACATTTCAAAATTTCGACAATGATTCAAAGTGACAGTGATACAAAGCAACAGGATTTATCCACTTTTTCAATACCAGAGTCCGTTAATAAACGTTTTTCTGATGAAAATTCGCCCGTTTTCCAGGGCATGATTACATAACTTTCTCTCCTTACAAAGTAAGTGCAAGAAAGTAAAACGAAAAATATGGTCGTTATATGTTTTCTATAAACGATGTCACTGAACATTCATTCTAAAACTTTGACCACTAAACCAGATTGACTGTTCATATCGCTTCAAAAGTTAACTTTTTTTTACATTGAAGAAAGTGGTCTTCACTGCTTACATTGAAGAAAGTGGAAGGTTTTGAAAGCAGTCGTTCCCATTCCAAATAGCCTTCAAATACGTTGAAGCCTCCTTCCAACATATCGAACCACACACATTTTTTACGTGTTTTTCATTATTTTGAATATCTCTTCTGGGATTACCATACTCTTACCAGGAGAGTCCTGGCAACAGAATCCATTAATCTTTTTCTCCTTTCGGCTGCCTCCGCTGGTTCGTCGACGCGAATGGAAGATTCCCAATTGGAAGCCTATTCCGCGCTCCGCCTGTCCTGCGGCGGGCGCTGGGCCTGTTACCGACCCTTCCAGGCCGCGACGCGCATGAAATGTAATCTTCCGCCGGGCGCCGGCGCAGCCGAGCAACTTCCCTCGCGCGTCTCTTTCCGCACGAAGAAATAATCATTTTCGTTATTGAAGGGATCGAGGGGCCTCGTGCATCTAAGCTTCTCAACAGCGAATAGGTACGAACGATTGAATTCCAAATTATTAGATGTTATATTAATCACCTGTTACGGAATGGTCTAAAATGATTCGTTCATTCATTCATTCATTCATGATTCTGGGTGACTCAGCTACTATGCTAATTTATTACGTGCGTGTTGTGGATGTTATATCGTGAGAAGTGGCGGTATTCCTCTCACCCTGGAACAAGAAATCCAGCGCCTACCTGCAAGTCGGGTTGTAACATACAAATCGGAATTGTAATATAGCAAAGTGACAATTTTCCCACTCTTTTCTACCACTCTATAGAACGAAGTGCTTTAATATATTTACCAGCATTAACTCTTATTACAATATTTTAGATAATACGTACTGCAGAAATGCGTGTAATATTTTTGGTACGACCTTAACGAAATGCTCTCTGTCGAACGTGGGCGATAAAACCTCGCTCGGAACTTCGAATTCTGCGTTCCGAGAAAGGGCTATGTTTTGCGGTAGCAGAAAAAGGAGTAAATAAAGAATACAGCTCATGACGTTATAAATGCAATACTCAAAACTGGCAGTGAAATATATGATGAAAAACGTCTTCAAAATTTTCTCTCTAAAAGCCAGTGCATATTACAAGCATGTTAACTGTTGCATTCCCTATAGAACATTCTTTATAATACTCCACATTTCACCACCTAGTCACAGTTGTAAGCTTAATAATAATGTAGGAATATGCTCCCTATTTTGTTATTGCCAAGTAACTGTTGCGATCCCATAGCTACATAGAAGTAACATTGCAAATATTTTAAGTTTTCAAAGAATTGACTGCTCCAACCGAGAATCAAACCCGAATCTCCCGGTACACACGCAATTGCTCCAACCATATACACTCTATACTCTAAACAGTCAAATCTTCGAGAACAGCCTTTAGAAGGTGAAATGTTAGGTGTAACCGTCGTAACCGTCACAGAATCTCTTAACTTCAAGCGGCTGTTGGAAGATAGCGAATAGTGGCACATAGCGAAGTCGCTTGCCTTTCACCATTGAGATCCGGATTCGAATCTCATTTGAAATTTGTTCTAGCAAAACGAATTTGGCTGCTCCACAAGGGGTTGGCCAACCCTTGTGAAGTGTCCTAAACCCTGCTCCTATCCTTATTCCTTCCCAAATCTGGCCGCTGGGTAGTGACGCAGGAGCGTGAAACAGAAGGCGCGTACGTGGAGATGCTACCTGGCGGTCCTCTGACTACGACGTAAAATGACTTACAAAGGTAATGGAGGATTACTCCCCAGCGCAAAGCGCTCAACGCCCCTTAAGAGGCTTGGAGAGGCCCCTTAAGAGGCTCCTTGGAGGCGCCCCTTAAGAGGCGCGTTGCGTCAATATGTAGACGCAACAACTTAAAAAAAAAAGTTGACTGTCTCGGTATCTCAAGTGGTTAGAGCAACTTGGCATACCCCGGGAGATCCGGGTTCAATTCCCGGCCGGAGCAGTCAATTATGCCAACAGTCAAACATAATTTGCAACATTATTTACAATAATTATTTAATAACAAGAATCAGTAGGAGAGAGCCCAAGGCAACGCCTGATAATCCAGGTACCATATCGCGGGACCGTTCTCGGCGGCAGGGAGTTAATAGCACCTGCTCTAATCTCCCGACCGGTCTCCCGGCATGTGTGGTAGTGTAGTGCATGTTTGTGTAAGGGCACATCAGTAAGGGTTGAAGATAGGACAAGGAAGAGTATGGAAAGATCGCGCGCGGTCCGTGGCCCGTTTTATGCGGCACTTCTCCGGCCCTCGCATGATGTTGAAAATTACCGATCAAAGCAGCCGGCCCCCGATAATTCTCCTCCAGACAGCGTCTGAACTGGACCTAGCTGAAAAGCTAGTATCGAAAATCCTGCTACCGTTGGGATTCGAACCTAGGCCTGAACCTAAACTCCCGGTCAGAGCAACTGCAGCGACATCAGTTGATGCCCTGAGATATCTATCCTGGTGCTATGACCGAAGATTCTGAGCACTTTCAGACGCATATAAGACAAGCTTTCTATACAACGGGTCAAGGACAGAGCGCGATCTCACCCTCTCATTTACTTCCCTTCCTATTCATCTCTCCATTCAAGATTGGCAAGATGTATGTCCGTACTTTCTTTGTCATAACGATGGTGAGAAAGGAGTTATATATATAAATTAATTGGTAACCGTTACCGGAGTACGAGGTCGTTAAAAAGGAACACTCTAATCATCTGGGTACTAGTACCACGTTGGGAATGATTGGGGTAGTTAATTCACCTTTCTTAATAGTCTTTATGAACATACGCAATTAGAATCAAATTAATACGATCAAATTAATATTAATTAATTTATAGATGAAATGATTGTAGATGTTGTCAATGTCAACAAAAAAGTTGGCAATGACAACATATATAATAATTTTATTTGAAATGCCAATGACAACTACCGCAAGGGCAATATTAATTTTGCCAGCTAGCAATGTTCCCAGATCTAGGCTCTGTTTTGATTAATTATCCAACCTGAGGGAAAGGGAGAGCATGTGATGAGCATGACATATTCCCATTCACCGTATCTTGTAATACTTGGCCTGCCAGAGCTTTCTCTCGTCTCACAGCTATGCTAAAAGCTGGGACGATTATTAGAAATTAGTAATTAAAAAGAAATTAGGGTTAGAAAACCACAATTTGATGTTTGCTCCTACCGTGAATCGAACCCGCATCCAACTCACAGAAATCTATCACGCTGGCAATGAGTCAATGAGCCATTGCCTTCCTTTCTTCCATAATACCCATCAACTATCAAGTCGCATTCTTTTAATAGGAACCGCCAACAGTCGTTCTCCCCTCAAACACTGGCAAGTCTCTGCCATGTATGATGGGCAGATAATACTCGTATTCCACTGATATTTTTAACGCACTGCCTACGGGCAGTCTCTCCGCAAAATAACCTATACGATAATAATAATTTTTAACGCGGTTCAAAAGTGAACAAAATTGAAAAAAAATCTCTAAAATATTGCGTACTTGTATGGCAATAAGCGGCGGGGAGCTATTCAGACTTTACGATGTTTGATATATACAATAGAACCCCGGTATTCCGAACTAATTAGGGGTGTGATCTGTTCGGATTCAGAAATGTTCAGATTATCGGATAAAAGCACCGTACATGTATACGAATATATCTATAGGATTACCAGACACAATGCAACGTAGCGTGCGATGTGAGAAAATGCCAACGTAGCGCAGCGACATGCGAAAGTTGCAATGTTGCGCACAACGGAGTACAATACACACACGCACACGCACACGCACACGCACACGCACACGCACACGCACACGCGCCACACACACACACACACACACACACACATATATATATATATATATATATATATATATATATATATATACTTGTAAGAACCCATCAAAATTTCACGGTGAGATCTGAGATAAATGTAAAATACCGTACTCAGGCTAATGTTCACAATATATTGCATTGTTTGGATCTTCAGGGTATAACAAAGATATTCTTGTTTGTTCAAATTTTAAAGGCCGGGGAAAAATAGCTCTATTATACTGAAAGATATAAGTTTTTTGATGTGTAATCATCTCCTATAAACTGTTTGATTTCTTCTGGCATATTGCTCGAAGGTATACGTATTTTTCCATTTAAGCAACACAGAGTAAATCGTTTGCAGAATTTCTCTCACATGGAAAGTACAAAGCAGAACAAAACTGATATTTCATGGACAATGAACCAATAGAAAACGAAATGACCTCACTATCACGACACATACGCTGATTTTCTCTTTGCCTGCGTGCAGTTAATGAACGTTTGCGTCTTTTGGGGAGCGTGGACAACGATTCGGAATTCGACATAACCTGTAAACAACTTCACTAAAGTAAAACCGAGCAAAACCCACTGTGCGAATGATCTCTACAAAATACACCACAGAAGCAAATACATGCAAACTGTCAACATCACAATGCAATTATTACACTGAAACAAAACGAATTGTAAACAAATCTCAACAATCAAAACAAAACATCAAGTAGCGTGGACACACATCTATCGACTCATATATATCGATTTTGAAACTGTCACCCTTTGAAAGAAAACAATTGACTACTGATAAGCGTACTATTAAACAATGATTTATTTAATTAATTTACACCGTAAATGGTGGTGAATCAACACAAACAATATCTGATAACGCATCTAGGGATCATATTCTTTAATTTAAAAGAAAAAATGCAACAATCGGTCCAGTAGAAGCTCTAAACGAAGCCATGGCAGAGTACCTTATTTTTTGAAATACATATCGCTCGCTTATATATATAAACGAGCGATCGCATGCGGTAGTGTTTGCTACATTGTTTAGAAGAGGTGAAGTCCAGTTTGCGACGCTGCTGTTAACGGGTATTCCACGTACAGTGTATAGAATGGGGTTGACGTTCACTGCGACCATGTTTTTAATCGATAAATTAAATTAATACAAATCAAACATTTTTTGTTTATTTTTTCCACCAACCCGTCTTTTATTCGGTTTATCCGAAATTTCAGACTAGCGGGGTTCTACTGTAGTTCTTATCGTTAAAAAAGTTTCATAGAATATTATAATCATTGCTTAGTGTAGTTTTATTTACAGATTTCTGGATGGAGAATTCTGTGTGCTTTGAATTTCTGTTTAGAATTCGGTACACAAAAATAGTTCTGCAATCTTCCACAAATTGTAGAAAGGGAAACATGCAAATTTTGTTTATAAATATTTATATTCAAAATATAAATAAAGAGTGCCTCTTTGCGTTGCTTTCAGAGATTCTCGACTAGTTTCACTAACATTGATGTCACGCTCACACATTCTACTTTTTTTCGACCCTACCTCACACTTTCCCAGCTTATTAAATGTGCTCTCTATGTCACATCGAGAACACTAGTTCCACTTTCGCTTCAGCGGCAAATACTCAATAATCATCACGCAGTAAAACGTACTTTATCCAAATTCACGTCTGTTGAATGTTCTGTACAGAAATCTATACCATTTTAGAACGGATAAGGATGTGAAGTATTCACTAAATCCGTCACTACATGTTTACTCCTAGTTCACCCTCCCATATTTATTAATAGTTTTGATTTTGAAATTATGTTATCTTTATTTGAGTACTTGAGTCTTGAGAACAGATCTCATGCCACGCATTTTCCCAAATTACAAAGAGAGAATTCATAAGGAAATATTTCAAATAAAACTAATTAATATAGCATATAGCTCATATTATCCGTTATTTTGTAAATTTGGTTTGCTTAATTTTATTATATGATAATATATTACTTAATTCTGTAATAATCTTTATTTTATTCATTAAAAGTGATGTAAGAAATAAAATGAATTTTGCTACATGTCATAACAAGGTTACAACAGTACCATACCTAAAAGTTTCTTACATATCTCTTCGTTCCCAAATTCTCACAGGAATTCTCTTGAGGCTTTGCTGTCAGCTGGAACAAGAGGAAACACCACCCAGAGGCTGAAGTCCTACAGTAAAAAAGAAAGCTAAGACTAAGGAAAGTTCCAGAGGAATGGAGATAGTACGAGGGAAGCGGATGAAAGAGGTAGTGAAGAATAGAATCTTAAAATCTCTTTTGGAGGAAGCGCCCTGTACACATTGGTTTTTCAGCATCCGCACAAAGCAATAAATTCCAAACCTGAAATCTCAGGTGACGTTAAAATGAGTTGTGGCAAGGAGAGAACATAACGGTATTCAAAGAATAAACGTTCACGCATCAAAGAATTCACAGTAGTTTAGAGAGGATTCCGAATAAAATCAGGGTCGACGATGTTTTGTTTTTAAGTCAGTGCTTTTGCTTAAAGGCAGAACAAACGGAAGGATGTGGCAACGGTACCTGTACGACGAATGTACTGAAAGCAGAGGTGTTGGAGCGAACTAATTCGGGGTAATGTCGAGGGCATACGAGTTCATATGTACGGATGAAGCCAAGGGAGAGGATAAAGAGAGCGAGAGGAAGTGGCACACACATATGAAGCGGAACGAAAGGATGAAAATATACGTAAATAAATAGGATAGTGAGTGAAAGCAAATATAAGTGTGAAAGAGCGAAAGCATATGCGTAAGTACCGAATCAGTTTGAGAGTGAGAAAAAAACTAAAAGCAAGAAAACACGGCGAGGAGGTGAAGTGTTCATGGGTAGGGATGTTGTGAAGCTAACCCTCTCCAGGTATCTTCCCTAGAGGTACGAGTGGCGAGAGTGAGGGTGAGGGGTGCAGGAGAGTGAGAGGACGGCGAGGTGCAAGGGCGAGTGAATGGGCGAGGGCGAGAGGCGTGAGCAGGGGGATGGTAAGGGTCAGGACGGAGGTAAGGAAAAACCTGGGCGAGGAGACAGACGGAGCAAATCGAGAACGAGGGCGAGAGCTTGGGTAAGGGTAAGGGTGTGGAGGAGGTCGTTGGAGGGGGCGAGGACGGAAGGCGAGGACGGAGGGCGAGGAACGAGGGCGGGGACGCAGTGCGCGGACGGCGGGAGCGGACGGAAGGGCGCGGACGGAGGGCGGGCGGACGGAGGCGGACGGAGGCGGGAGGACGGAGAGGCGAACGAGACTGAGGCGAGACTGGGAGGGCGAGGCTGAGGAGCTGGAGGGGCGAGGACTGAGGACGGAGGCGAGGACGAGCAGAGGACGAGGACAGGACGGACGGGACGGACGGACGAGACAGGACTGGGGACTGAGGGCGGACGGACTGAGGAGAGCGAGGGAGGACGAGCAGACTGAGCGAGCGACGAGGCGAGCTGAGACGAGCTGAGGGAGACGAGACGAGACTGAGCGAGACGAGGACGGCGAGACGAGACTGAGGACGAGACTGAGGAGACTGAGGCGAGACTGAGGGCGAGACTGGGGCGAGACTGAGGCGAGACGAGGCGAGACTGAGGCGGGACGAGGCGAGACTGAGGACGAGGACTGAGGACGAGGACTGAGGACGAGACTGAGGACGAGGACTGAGGACGAGGACTGAGGACGAGGACTGAGGGCGAGGACTGAGGGCGAGGACTGAGGGCGAGGACTGAGGGCGAGGACTGAGGGCGAGACGGAGGGGGGCGAGGACTGAGGGCGAGGACTGAGGGAGGACGGAGGGAGGACGGAGGAGCGAGGACGGAGGGCGAGGACGGAGGGCGAGGACGGAAGCGAGGACGGCGGGCGAGGACGGAGGGCGAGGACGGAGGGCGAGGACGGAGGGCGAGGACGGCGGGCGAGGACTGAGGACGAGAGCGAGGGCGAGGACGGGGGCGTCGCGAGCTGCGATCGATGAGGGCGTCCGGGGCGCCGTGCCGGGCGGGCGGTCCAGCCACGCCCTCAGGTGAGCCATCGATCTGCCTGCCGCCGCCGCCGCCGCCGCCACCGCTGCCTCGCAAGCGCCCGGGGCGGAAGAGGGGGCGCGGCCACACGGCCCATATACACAACAGGGCGCTTATTCAATGGGCTCTTTTCAGCAGCAAATGTTATTCCGAAGGATCCCCACCATCCGTTTGGGATCAAGCGGTCCACCTTTCCCAGCTTATCTCTTATCCTGGACCGGCGTTTCGGGGAGCAGAACGGGGTAGGAGATATTTAAGCTTCTAATGTTATTTTGAAAAAAACATCTTTGCTTGAATTACTTTCTTCTTACAGTTTTTATTTGAGGAATAACTTGAACACTAAATTTACTATTTTAAAATAGATTATTGACTTCGTTTGACACTACATAGTTCATACAGTTACAGGATGTTTTCGGTTGTTGATGTACCTTTCAATTTCCGAGAGTCAATTTCTAGAAACAAATAATCTAAAATATTTGAAGGAAGGCCATATTATTATTATTATTATTATTATTATTATTATTATTATTATTATTATTATTATTATTATTATTATTTGCATATCGGCCATTTCTGACCACGCTACACGTTTTCTACGGAGACCCACTCATATTCCATCCCGGAGAGAGATTAACGTGTGTCAGTATGGGGCTCACCTTTTGGCTGTATTCCTTGGTTAAACAAGGTAGTGAAGCCTTGAATTATGAATTATGAGGTGATAAAGTGATGATGAGAAATAATAGTAATATGTGAAATAATTGAGAACATCCCAGCATTTACGCAGCATGGTTTGTGGAACATGGGTTAACACATAAGATATTGCTTCAATTCATCCAAGTTCTTTAGTTTTCTTGTGTAAACTCCTTATTAGCTCACCGCGCCGGAGAAAAATTCACAAGGATGAAAACAGGGCTGCGAGCAGACCATTCAAGTGCACCACGGTGCCAATCCAACGAGCTGAGAAATGATCAAGCAGCCGTTCGCGGACATCATTTGCAAGATGTGCGGGTGGCCCGACCTGCATGAAATGAAGGGTTGCTTCACTGTAGGTTGTTTTACTGTGAAATTATAGACATTACAGTAATTTATTAGAGCTCCTTAAGAACATTTCACGAGCTCAGGAGAGTTCATCTCCACATTATCTTCTTTTCTGAAAGTTGATGGTCTTCCTGATATACTTTTATCAAAGATGCTCCATGTTGTTAGTAATTAGGAATGGAAGTTTTTAACTGCTTTTGCAACCAGTTTTGCACGGATCTCTCGTTCATTCCACCACCACACTTCTACTCTCACCACAGACCGGCAGGCCTCATAACGAGCCGCTATTCTGGCCTGCACCTCGACGCTCTATACAGGCGATATTTTCATCTGAATTAATAGAATAAACATGCTAAACGAAATTTCAAGGACTAATCCTTCCAACAGATTTGGTTGTAAAAGCATGGGCTCATAAATAAAGAAATTGTAGCTATCAAAATGGGGAGTGACTTATCAGACACTCTGTGTAACGTTTATGTATAGTTACCAAAATTATTTATGAGGTCTCTAATGACAATGTGGTTGTAAAGCAACCTAAAAATAAATATAATAAAATTGAAAACATTTATGACGTATTATATTTATCGCGAGCTTACAATTGTTTTGGATTTTCAAACCTGTATCCCGTTATTCTAACACTATACGATGAGACTATATTTCCTGTTTTATTCCCCAGTTAATATGTCACCAACACCTTTACAGTAATGACCATACGCCCACATACTTCTGCAAAGTATAAAGAACGACTCCTTCAGCCTATCTCGAGAAGGATGATATTAAGTCAGATCAATGGAGCGTAAATGTGTTACTACTACATTGTAAGAAAATGTCAAATAACAATTCCTACAAGAAGAAGCAGAAGAAAGGGAAACACTCAATTTATAAGGCAAAGGAAATTACCAAGCCTTTATAACTGAAGTATCGTTTATTTCTGATAAAAGAGTATTTTTACACAGTTTAACCAGTAAAGCCCAAAAAATAATCGCATGAGCATTAAAAATGTACGTATTAACTTGCAACTGCTTACAACGTACAAACAAATCATTTTAAGTTACAAGAAATATTTGCGTTATACACTGAGAAATACCCTGTCTCATACCCCGTGTTAGGGCTAGCCGTTTCAGAAATACCCTTCCTTCTCGACATTTTTAATATTACTAGCTCTCGATGCTATCTACAAAAATTACCGTTGCCCTTCTATGCTCATAAATTCTCTCAATGTTAACATTAATTTATTAATTTTACCTTCAATTTAATCGTGGGTTTCGACATACACCATTCTACTCCTTACCTGTTGCATGTTGACATGTGATTCTATTCACCATCACGATTCCTGGAAGTTCTGTTGATTAAAACCAATTATTGAATTATGACACCTAATATAAATTATTATCTTTTTTCAATAATAAATTCAGAGAATTTCATTTAAAATAACACTTTATTAACAAAACGACGCTGGTTGCCATGGTACCGGAGTGCAACATATAAACAATGCCCATTAGTTCAAAAGTGGACGATAAGTAGCATCCGTGGTTTCGCGTACGAAGAAAAATAAACTAACGTAAGAAATGCTTAGTTACACGAATGAGAAAATTCCATTCTAATATACCGGAAGTGTCATGAGAATGTGAAAAAGTAAGTTATTGGTGAAGAATAATTACATAGATGACGCCGCGAGGTAGATTGCATAATTTTGTTTTAAACAAGAGAGTAAAAGAGGAAGAAAGTTGACATGTTGAAGAAGGATACAGCAATATTCATTCGAGCTTTCGACACGATAGCGATCGGATCAGGATGCTAGATACATAGCAATTTATTTGAACATAGAAAATTCACGCAAGATCGAACGTAGTGATTTGTCGTTGTTAGTATTCAAAAGATAGAATTGAGAAATTGTTTTATACGAAGTGAACAGTCAATGCCAAAAGTGGGACTTATAAATTTTATTAAGCAGACAATGATAATCGAAATTAATCTCCGATGATAGGAACCCGGGTCCGAGGCTTATATAATTTTTATGGACGTAATTTATAACTTGGTGAACTTATATGCTAATATTTCAACAGCACTTAAGATTTTGCTTAGGGAATGAACAATAAGGAGTATTAGAACTTGTAGCAACTCAAGCCGGTGAATGGGGATGGAAAGCTAATGGTTGAACAGTGTAGTACATAGTGGTTTATTAGAAGAAGCGACAAGATACGGATTTGGTCGGTAGCAAGAAAGAAGTTTGGACGAGGCCCAACCTTTTGCTGAAGTCTACGGGGAGGCATCCTTTACCAGGACAGCGCCCAAGATTCTCATGAATAACAGGTTCTATAGCGCTATAGTAAAGTGCATGGCCAAAAAGAATGTTATACTTTGTCTATTTTAAAAGAAGTTACTAAAATTTATAAATAAATTTATTTTCTATAGATGAAAGCTGATAATCATTTGCCGGCACGTGCAATCCAGTAGGATATTTAAGTTTTGTATTTCAGATTCCACGCTTCTCCGTATGGGGGCGAATTAAGTAGTCGTAAGTATTCACGAGTATTTCGGTAAAGAACCCGCCGACTGAGTCAGCAACGGAGTTATAATTATATATAATTTGGGAGCTCATTCTCGAAACATTTCCTGGCGCCCATATATTTATTAAAATTCGGAAACAGGAATTTGAGGGCAGCAAGACAGGTATATGGATGAGTATATATCATAATTTTCTATGTACAAGCATTAAGATACCGTACGATTTTGAATATAGTTCGTAAGCTTACTACAATGTCTTTTCGGATGTATTCTCGGTTGAATCAGCAGAATGTTGTCTGTGATCCTTGATATCCCTATTATTGCGTTCTTTTCTATCATTAAAATAAATTAAAAATGTTCCGGAATGTCCTCAACGATTTGATATTTAATAGGATTTAATAATTTCCATAAAATCAATACGCGGTTGCGACTTTCCCTAGCTGTGCTTCGTTTGAAACACCTACGCGCGACTGTCTATCTTCAGCTCCTCATCGACAATTCCTCCCATCTACGGATCAATCTTAATACAAATCCCCTCATAATCCCCACGAAGTCTATTTGAATTGCAAATTCAAATTACATTAATAAAATTTATAATTACAAATCAATACTAACATTTGCACAATATCAAGTCATCACACTAATTATAAGTTCCCAGTCTATGCTGAAAAACTATTTGCACATCGCCAATGGATTATGTGTATACACTTCAATATCTTTTAAGAGAGTGATTCTTTGCGTCTTCTTACAAGATCACGGTTTGCAATGCCCACTCCACACCTTTTGCATGTAATGTGTTCGGGGCCGTGTCTCTCCATCTGAACAGCGCTATGACCCCAAGCATGGAATACTTCACTTGTTTATTTGTTACCATAACTACTTATATTCTTTAATTTCCGAGTTTGCGTACACTTTCATTATTACTAACGCTTTTTTAAAATTTTAATTCTACCTTTTCAATTTTTACAATTTTTGAGGGTTTTGAATGAAAGATATATTACATAATTTTTTGGCAAATGTTTATTACTAGGTATGACATTTTATACCTATAGTTGAATAATTAATAAATATAAAATATATATTTTAAATTAAATAATATGTTTAAAAAATAGTTATATGTATTTGAAAATATTTGGAATATATGTATGTGTATACGTGTGTTACTGTTTGAATTTAAGGGGGGTGGAAAATATATTTCGGAAAACTTGATATAATGCAAGAAGAAATATAATTTAAACCTAGTTCGTAGTGTTGAAAAGCGGGAGCAGAAGGTAAAGTTATTAAAAAAATTACTGGTTTGGAGGTTGATATAGTTTTTAATTTTGTCTTTTTGAAGTTCACGGTGTATTTATTTCTTGGAAATAAACCATTTAGATTTTATTTCTAACGCTGGATGCCGATTTTAACATTCAAATTAAACCCGGAGTTCTTGCATTATCACATCACCGATAGCGTATCTAAACATTTTAAAAACCCGTGCGCGTTTTTATTTCTTCCCTATCGTGGAAATTATATTTTATAGCGAGATATTTTCATTAGTTTTCACAATCTTTTGTTTTCAGAAGCAATAAGTGTTTATTGTTTGCCCCCAAAGAGCAGCCTCTTGAAAGCGCTCGTAGAACAACAGAAGCCCCACGTTCTCCTCGGTGCCGTACTTTTAATCCGCGTCTGCAGGGGCTAAAGTAAAACAAGTAACGAAAACGAAAACAGCGCAGAAAAAACTCACATTGGAAAAAGGAATTATAAAAAATTTCCACGTAGCTGCATGCCCTGGATAAGGTGCCGCAAAAAAGTTTTGAGACCCCATGCTTTTACTTCAGAGTATGGCCAACAGAATGAAACTAATTTGGCGAGCGGAGGAAGTTCAAGCCACACAATTTTTCATGCCGTCGGGGCGCCCTGGAATAAATTTCAAGTAGTAACGGTGGAAAGAGAGTAATATGTTTGTATAGATCCGGATGTTCTGGAACCCTTTCACAAAGAGCAAAGCATTGCTCTGCAATAAGTACCTGCCAATTAATAATGAAACAACTTTAAGACATGCTACAGTTGAAAATTAATAAAAAATATCGTGTATTTTTCACAAATATGCCAAGTACAGTCGGATCTCAAAATATCAACTTGAGGGTTCTTTCAATAATATTCGACTTACAGAAATTTTGATGAATATAAATATTCATAAAATACTATATTCAAATGCTTGTAAACAATTTTGTAAGTAAACGTACGGGTAAATTCGAAAAGAAAACAATAAATGGCACAAAATGTTTTAATCACATATACCATATACAAATTTTAAATATATGGTTTTTCATCATGTCGAATCTGTACTTGCTGGTATAACGTATTTCTGCGTCACTATCTCCACTTTTTAATATGTTTTTTTTTGCTGCACTAAGAAATTTTCGCCTCTATATTTCAAACTCTCTTTCTAATAGTATTATGGTAACTAAATCTAGAGTGAGCGGACGAATTGTTGTAAAAAGTCAAGGCCGTCTGACGCTGTTGTAGGCGATTGACCTTCATATCGCTTTGGCGTACGCTTTTCCAAGATCGACAAGTTCCCATGGAGAGCGGAAGCAGATTTGAATAAATGAGAAAGCACCTAAGTGGAGAAAATTATTTTTAATGGAATGGAATAATTATTTTTAAATGGAATTTTAAAGGGACAGAAAAAATTATGTCTATGAAGACTTCCGATGAACAAAAGTTTGAAATATATCCAACGGTATCACGTGACAGATCACGTTCAGGTTAAGAATCATACATTTACTATTGGTACCGGGAAAATTAGATCTTGCGCTAAGAAATCTAATCTCTTAATTTTACTTTCACGTGTGCAAGGTATAAAAAGTTATTCAAATTATTTTCTCGAAAATGGATATTCTCCTATTGATCTGACCACATTGAGAATTTGGAATGGTATTTCCTTTTAGAGAGCACATTATACGGACACCCTACGACATTATCAATATTTTCTCAAAAATGGGTAGAGTTTTTTAAGTGTAATAGTGAGCTTAAATTATTATTATTAAATTATTTTCATTTGTGCGTTTATAAAAAACGAGTCAGGTACGATGTTCATTTAATGTCGTAAATTTTGAAAATTACAGAAATATGTTTTCAAACCCGTTCAACTACATTTACGAAGAAAAGTATCTTTCTTAATAAAATGTTTTTATCAATTCGATTGATAAAATCGGCGAGACTGGCAGAACGGTTGAGGAACGAGTACGTGAGCACATTCGCCATTTCAAAAACAAGAATGTCCAACTCTCCGCGGTCGCCCAGCATGCCTGGGAAACGGGGCACGACTTTTTATTTGAGGAGACGAGGGTGCTTGCTAGAGAACAGCGATGGTGGCCCAGACGGCTTAAAGAAGCGATGGATATCGCCAGTCAGCCCCAGAATATCAACGGCGACGCGGGGTTGCGCCTCCACAATGCCTGGCACTCATTGGTGGGGACTCTCACACAGTCGCCCAGCCGGCAGGACTGTTCCGTACCGTCCGACTTCCATTCACGCCGGGCCCTCTGGCCGTGGACCGCGGCGCGCCGTCCGACTCCGGATCTGCCCGCGTCGTCCGACTGCGGACCGCTTCCTGCCGTCCGCTCGTGTGCCACGCCGCCATCCCGCGGCTGACAGGCAACCCTCTAGCTACGGTTGTCGTTTGTTATAAATAAACAAGGCATTACGAGCCCTGATGAAGATCACGACATGTTGATCGAAACGTCGGCACCAGATAACTTAACGCGGCGTCACCCGGACAGCCAAGAATGTAATATTGACTCTGGCCGCGGAAGCCTACGACTTCATTCAAGATATAAGTCATATTTACATGTAAACTTCTGAGATTTTGAAATTACAAATGCACGTCTCATTCGCTTACTTTGCTGAAGAGAATTTGTTCCGAGATGGTTGACGAATTAGTTAGGCACAAGTTGCAATATTATATTAAATAACCTAGAAAGAGGCATAATGTGCTCTTTCAGCACCACTAGCAGGCAAGTATCGTATTATACGTTGGTTTATTCAAAAGTGCGTCTGAATAAAATCAGCTGTTAGGGTGTCATCCTGTCGGAAGGTTGAACGCCACCATAGTGACGTCACTGTAGTGGTGTGTAAGATTTCGATTGGAAGGCACTGTAACATGTGATGACCTTCCATACCCATCTCTGAATAAATCGTAATATAGCTGCGTATCCGAAAACCAACTTTGCATAACATTCACCTTGGCGCCTCACGGATAGGCATCTCCTGAATCAAAGCACACGTATGTGCAGCGGGTTGCGTCCAGAGCCCGCAGTGCCATTCCTGTCCTTGCCTCTCCCAGAAAATACAACAAAGAAGAAAAATATCAATGGAAACGAACATGAATAATGTAAAACGTTGTGTTCCTCTCATTTATTAAAAAACTGTAAAAAAAACTACGGCTGGATCCATTTTCGGGAAAGTCTGTATTTTTAAAAATTGCAAAACATTAATGTTCTAAATGAACAATACTAATGATAGATTTTCTTGTTTAGAAAATTTGTTTTATAATAGTTTTTTGTATGATGATAGTTTTTTTGTTTTAGAAAATGCGTTTTAAAAATAATGTCTTTAAAAATCTTCACAGACAATTTTTACAACACGAATGGTTTTCTTGTTACTTTTGCTTGAAATTAATGCAATCTATATATTAAAAAAAATAAGGTATTCTGCCAGGCTTCGTTTAAAGCTTCTTCAGAACAGATTGTAGTATTTTTTCCTTTAAATGAAATAATGTGATCCCTAGATGTGTTATCATTTATTGTTTGTGTTGATTCACCAACATTTACGGTGTAAATTAATTAATTAAATCATTCTTTAATAGTACGCTTATCAATAGTCAATTGTTTTCTCCCAAAGGGTGGCTGTTTTAAAATTGATATACATGAGTCGATATATGTGAGTCCCCGCCACTTCATGGTGGCGCTGCTTGATGTTTTGTTTTGATTGTTGAGATTTGTTCACGATTCGTCAAGGTTTTGTTTCAGTGAAATAATTGCATTGTGGTGATGACAGTTTGCATGTATTTCCTTTTGTAATGTATTTTGTAGAGAACATTTGGACAGTGGGTTTTGACTGGCAGTAGGGAAAGAGATACGGGTAGTACATTGACTGGGAGCAGGGAAAGAGAAAGTTAGCGTATGTGTCGTGATAGTGAGGTCATTACGTTTTCTACTGGGTCATTGTCTATGAAATGTCAGTTTGGTTCTACTTTGTACTTCCCGTGTGAGAGAAATTCTGTAAACGAGTTTACTCTGTGTTGATAAAATAGGAAAATAAGTTTACCTTCGAGTAATATGCCAGAAGAAATCAAATAGTTGTTTATAGGAGATTACGACACATCAAAGAACTTTAGAAATAATATTCGTCAGTATAATAGTGCTCTTTCTTTTGTGTAATTTGGTGCCGATATTGCATTGCCACCTGGTCATGGGCCATACGTGTTCAAAAGTTTGGGAACTCATCACAGGATATTTTCGTTATACCCTGAAGATTCAAAAAATGCAACATATTAAGAACATTAATCTGGGCACAGTATTTTACATTTATCTCAGATCACACCGTCAAATTTTGACGGGTTCTCACTAGTTTATTTCTTTAAATCACAAAAAGTCTCTAAATGGTTTGTTTCTTTTTTCAAGTATAGAGCAAAGGACTCTTAAAAGTCGCACATCTAATTTAGTTTAACTCCCTGAAGTTTGGAAAATTTCTCAATTTAGAAATAATGTGAGAAATCACTAGCTTTTTAAGCTTGGGGAAAGCTGAGAGTAGAATTGTGAGTGTTTGTATAGCGAACTGGCTTATCGGGTTGACTCGAACGACATGAGTTCGAATCTGGATGTGGTGAAAACAAATTGCTGATTAGAAAAACTATTTCAGATACATGTAGTAGTATATTATTGTATCGATATTACAAATAATGAGAAAAAATTCTGGTTGGAAACACTTTTGTATTTACCCGTAATATACTATTCAGATCCGTTAGAAATAATGCGAGCAAGAATGTGCTGTTGTAGCACCACTAATTTAATTTTAATATTTGATAGTGAGAGACCCTTCTTTCTGTTGGGAAGGTATCTCACACATAAATATAAGGCTTTCGGTTTGTCTTCCTTGAAACTGAAGTCAATCAAGAAAGTTATTTTTTGGTGCTCCGAATGTCTCTGCTTTGACCCTGTACTCTAAACAACTATTAACAATGTGTACTGCATGAAAATCGTACATACACTTTAGTGATCTGATAAAAGTTCTATAAATTTGTTTCGAGAAAGCTACTGCCTACACTTCCCATTGAGGCATTTTTGATTTTAATTACTTCTGATTGAGGAACATCTATAAATTCACTCTTGTTACATACATATCTTCTCACGGTGTCAGAAAATCTACTTCCAAAGAAAGTTTTTGCCATGTGTAATACACGATTATCTAACCAATTGAAAAATATCACATCAATATCTGCGCTAAAGACTACTTCCGTGAAAGCTCTGTGTTAATTCTGAACCTCTTACTCACAAAAACATGGTGGGTTGAAAAATAGCTTCATTTTTGCTGCTCCTGCTGCCAATTTCTTGTTGCGTTTTAGTGCTTGCAACAAATAGTAAGAGGGGAAAAACCTGTAAAAATGGTAATCATACTTCACACCACGTTCATCCTATACTTTTTGTACTGGTTGCATGACAGTTACTGCACCTGCACCAGTGTTTCCTGTAATTTACTATCAACGTCTCTTCTTTTACGTGGATAAGTTATGAAATCAAAGTCCAAGCCACTGTAGCCGCGCAACACACAAACTTTTGTGCTTCATTTACATGGTTTCCCTTTCATGTATTGCTTTATTGAAAGTTCCTCCTTGAATAGGTCCATTAGCTCATCCGCGCAGAGCTTCTACTCAATAGGGGACATTTACACTTTTTTCTCGCAGCACCATTGAACGAACGACACACGAACTTGGTGCCATCTGTCATCTGAAACTCTCTTGTCGCCGAGATTGAAATTCTATTTTTACTCGCGTTGTATATGAAGATATTTATATTGAAAGATCTATTGCAATACATTTTTACCGGTGGACATCATAATTCTCCCAACATTATTTCAAGATCAAGAAACTATTGATCTCAAAATTGATTACCGCATTTTGCAAAGCATATATGTTTTTCATTTCCGCCATTACATCAAATAGGGATATATCGAGAAAAATATTCCTGAGGGGGCTAAGAATCTTTCAACTCTCCGTTTTCTGACGACAGTGGTATGCATTTGGTATATGGCAACATGAATGAAGAGTGTTAGAACTAACTTGCCTTCGGTTAATTAGGCTGAGTAAAAGCTTGAGAAAAACGTGTTTGTTACTTCCGTTAGTGTTATTGCCTACGATTAATAAAGCGTCTCCTTTAGAAGTAGCTCTACCAGTATAAGTAATGTGATTAATTGTATAAAATCCACTAACTGCCTAACATACCTCAGAAAGAGAAGATAATCGTAATAGAATAACCGAATTGCGAATAAACCTTACCTTCTGGTAGATTTCTATGAAATATATCTACCTCATCTTCTTCAAATATTTCATCATCACTTGTTTCATCGAAGTCTCCATTTTCACCATTTTCCAGGCAATCAAAAACAAACTTATCGAATTCCTTGTCTTCAACATTCATGTACTTAAAACTTTAAACTGAGTGAACTATGTTTCCCAGAAAAAAAGTAATACTAACCGAAAGGGGACGCCAATCATCTACCTGTATATTTTTTCTTCCTTACAATTTGGTTGAAACAGCAAATTATATACCTTTCAGAATTCCACGTCTTTGAAAAAAAAATTAACCTTCCCAATATCTTTAACAATACTGCTCAGACAACAATCTAAGAGCACGTGTGTCTAACAAACTGCAATACTAGTGGTTGATATCACACTTCCAACATACTGTAAACATGTGCAAGGTGATGGTGCAACCCCCAGGGTTATCTAGAATTTCCTTAATAGACATACAGTTAAAGTTCACTCGGAAAACAAAGTTTATTCTCTCGTAACCAATTGTTGAACTTTGGTGTCCTTGGTTCAGCCAGTGGCAAATGGAATAAATTTATTTACATTTTCTTAATTAAAATAATATTGAAAACAGTTTATACGGTACTAATTCTAAAAAATTGTTGACAAATTCCTTTCATCATTTAAAACTGTTTTTCGTTTTATGTTGGAATACATTGACAGGAAGGAACACTTGTCTGCATTATCTTCGTTATTATGTAATACCTTTTTTGACCATAAAATATCCTACACTTCTTACTATAAACGTATTTCAGAATTACTTCTACACATTAAACAATTACCTGCACATTACCAATTTGAAATATATGCATAAGTTAACGTAAAACTAAGAAGCCACTGGTCATGTTAGAAGTGCCAATGGTTCTGTTCGGTACCCAGGAAGATGCAAAAATACACAAACAATGAAAAAGTTTCGATTATGACTGAAAATGCAAATATTTAATGTTAATCCGCAATTTCCAATCCTTGATGTTACGACTATATTCTCATTTTAGCGCGTTTCTGATTTCGACAAAACTAACTGCATGCGACGAGGAAGAAAGAAAGGATTCACGTGTGCCGCTTCAGATCAGTCATTTTTTTGCTGCTCTAGAACTCCATTTTCCACACACACACGACAACAGTATTTTTTCTAATGCAGACCACTAGTTTGCATGCATCACGATTTGTTTTACTATTCCAAAGCAAAATCACTAACGAACTCATTTAAATATCCATGTCGGTTTTGATCGTCTCTCGTTATTTCAAATCCCTCTGGTTCCCTGGAAACTACGTTATTTCTCACTGACAACTCTGTAGCATTGATTTCTGCGCGAAGTTTTGAAGTGAGTTCTCTCTATCCATGAGTAGAGTAAATCGGCACGAATCAGACGAAAAGTGGAATGCGCAGTTGTTTCCGCGGAGGCCGCATTCCGCGATGGCTGAGCTGCGGAGCGCACTGGTGCACCCTGGAGGAACTTCGTCGACTGAGCGCATCGAGTTATTTGGAGCAATTTCGGTAACTTCCGCCAATCGACGGTAGCCTCGTGTCGTACGTGTGGCCTTTACCCCGATTTTTTAGGCAACACCTTATGCACGGATGGTCGGCAGGTCACGTTCTCATGCAGTATAGGAGATTTCATGTACCTGATGGACATCTGTGCATATGGTGCCGCATCTATAAATGCATATAATTTCCTTACAAGCAATTTCCCATTCAACACTGGAGGTTTATTTGTAAGAAGAGATCATTCTAAATTCATCTTGATGCCCTAGATGTACGTACCATTTATTCTGAGACACTTGTACATTGATTTTTATTTTGCCATTACCCCGGCTTAATGAGCAAAGAACTTAAAACTTCACTAACTATAACTTACACTCCAGGCGACATGGTTCCAGACGTATTGCTTCCCATACATCAATTGCATTTATAACTAATTTAAAGGAACATTTCAAAATTGGTTTGAGTAGACGGATCAAGCGTTTTTCTGAATGAAAACATTAAGTTTAAAGGAGTAAGAATCTATAAAAATTGATGAATAATTACAATAATATATTTTATTTGATTAATAGAGATGTTTTCGAATTAAATTTTACATACCCATTCCCTAATCGTAAGAAAAATAATAAAAATCCTGAACCGATGGAAAAAGTATTTTTTATTTATCTGGAACTTGCATTTCTTGCTTTATAACATCATTTCATATTCACACATTTTGAGCAGCCAGAAACATTAAAATATAAGTAGATACAATATTTCTAAATCGAATTCTCTATTATTGTCTGCAGAACATTACTAAATAGAAGAAAATTACTATAACAACAGAGAATACGTTTACTCCAGAAAATACCACGATCCGATACTGTAACAAGTTTCCACTTGCACTCTACTTCACGGAACATCATTTCCCAAAACACCTCTGTGCATAACACCACTTCGCGCAACACCACTTCGCGCAACACCACTTCGCGCAACACCACTTCGCGCAACACCACTTCGCGCAACACCACTTCGCGCAACACCACTTCGCGAACACCACTTCACCCCGTTAACGAAACTTCATCTCAGATTTAATGTATCAGCAATGCATCTTTAATTTCAAGTTGAACGCGAGCGCGATACAAATTCTGCGTGGGATCTGCGCACGAGACCTGAAGGCGGAGCAGAAAAGATTGCAACAGGGACAACGTCGGATTGCAATATGGCACGGGATTAAAGGAAACGTATGGGAAATATCATAAGTGATACGCATCTTTAAGAAGAAAGTTTATAGAATGCGCCGGAATAGAAGGGGAAGGTATATGTACTCTCGAAGAAGACATGTGGGTACGCGAAGGTGCGGGATGGTGATACAAAACGGAGTGTAGGTGCGCGTGGGTGTGAGACGATAAGCAAAAACGCGTTGGGGGATCTGCAAGAGTAGATGGAGTGGATGTGCAAGGGGTTATACGAGTGTGCGGTAGGTGGGGAGTGACGAGAAAGACGTGAGGTGGCACACCTAAGGGGAGCAGTGTTCCGCGTGGGAGCCCAAGGACCATGTGGTCTCTCTGCAGGTGCCTTTGGTTGCATGTGAGTGTTTGTTCGGATTTGCTTCGGCTCTGCGGGGTGGGGGCGGGCCTAGGGAACCAAAGGCCGTGAGTGTTTGGGCCGTGCATACGTGCTCTGAGTACGGGAGCGCGTTTGAACGCCTGAGTGCCTGTGGGTGCGCGTGAGAGCGCATGCGCGTCACGTCACGTGGACGCGTTTGTGTCTCGCGAGAGCGCAGGAGTCCGGTGCGCGGGGCAGCTCTGTGGTGCGTAGGGGGTGGGGCGAGGCTGGGGCTGGGCGGGGGCTGGGCGGGGGCCGGGCGTGGCGGGACCGGGCGGGGCGGGGCGGGGCGGGCGAGGTGGGCGGGGCGGGGCGGAGGCTGGCGGGACGGGGCTGGCGGGGGCGGGGGGGCTGGGCTGGGGCTGGGCGGGGCGGGGAGCTGGGCGGCGGTGGGCGGGAGGCGGGCGGGTGGGGCAGGCTGGCAGTGAAGGGGGTGGCGGCGCGGGGAAGCCGTGAGGGCGCACAAGAGAATGCATGGAAGGAGGCGAGGTCGAACGGGCGGCCGGAGCTCGAGATGGTGCCCGGAATGAAAGGCAACCGCAACGCAGCCTCTGCTTTCGCTCTCCCCCCCCCGCGCCCTGACTGCCTGGCAGGCCGCATCATCAACCCCCAGCGCAGCGCTTCTGTAGCATTAGAGCGCCATTAGACCCCCGCCCCGTCCACGCCCCGCCCCCGGCGACTGTTCTCTGCCCGCCCTCCACACGGCCCACGCCCGCCGAGCCTCTCTCCCTCTCCTCCCTTCCGTCGGGCTGTTTCTAATCCCGCGCGCTGCTCCTCGGCGGACAATGACACTGGGATCGACTTGACAACGAGCGCACACAGTCTCGCGTCCCCACCGCCAGAGCGCAGACCCGCAACCACACGACCATCAATGTCATCCATAATCGAAGCACAACTCCCTGAACGCAAATAGAGGAACACACTGTCAGGTTCGCTATTGTTACAGCACAGAAAATCTCCTCATGGTAAGTTAAGATGAAATGAACGTCAGTACCTTCTGTCTCCCGAATCTTGGTACCCGATTGATGATGATGTTAAGGCCGCCAAAAGGCAGCTATCAGTAATTAAATTAATTTATGTTGTTCAGGATAACGAGTACTGCATCATCATAACATCCTACAGTCATATAGAGCACTTCGTAATAGTGACATTTTTTACATTGTAGTACAATATTTTGCATGCTATTTCCAGGAAACATTTGGTGTTGGGTAGTTCTAAAATCCAAGCAGTGTTCTTGTCTCCAGTCCCCTTCTTTGTTTCTTACTCTTCATTTCCCAATTGTGTTTCCACAAAATCATTATCACTGCTCCAACAAACAATTGAATGCTATTTTTGCAAACTTGGTCATATTTAAGGACTTCACATTACGAGACATTCGCGTGACATTGTGTAAGCCTTTTAAAACTACAAAATGGAACAATATTTGCATCTTAATAGTACTGTTATCTTGATAAGTCATGAATTTAGGGGGATAACAAGCAGACACGGAAGCCCTGCCCATTTTGCTAGTTTCACAGTCTCGTGGTCCTTTTAGAAAACCCCTTCTGACATGCAAATAGCACAAACCACGTTGTGAAAATTCTAAAAGAACAAGAACGTCCAGCCGGTGCAGGAACATTCCGTCATACCTGTAAAACGTCGCAGTTCATAAATAAACCGAAGGCGCCTTATATTTTGAGTTACGACATAGATTTAAGTTTGTTGCAGATATGGTTAAGACTGGAATTTGTGAGAAATCACGAGAAAACTTCTAAAACTTCGCATAAACGCAGGCACTGATAAAAATAATATTTCTGTCGCGCCATCTGCAAAAGAACATTAGTCATGCGCTGGATGTTTCTGGAAGCTAGTAAAATAGGATATACGTGTGTTGAAATGAACTGCGTGAGCGTTTGTAATGGATCAATAAGAAGTTTATTAATTATTCGACCTCTGAGCTACTAGAGTTCTCATAAAGGACGGGTTACTGTAGAGCCTTCGGAATATTCCAACTACAGCAAGTAACTTCCCGGACTGCAAGTTTCCTAACGCAAGGAGTTTCGGCCTTACAAGCAGACCGCAACGAATATGCACTATATCGAACTTTCCAAAGTTAGACAAGGTGTTTTCTACAATGCACATTCAGTCATATCAGTCCCCAGAATTCATTCACAAACTATAATAGTGTGAATATAAAAAACAAAACTTACGTATCCTAAGCTATATTAAGATCAGCAACATAATTCTGTAAACATTGTCTATTTCATAATACACAGTTGATATTTCAGACACTAGAAAGAGTTTTCCTCCGTTGCTTTACGTCTCCCAACATTCGTTTTACTTCGTAACCTTCCTTCTTACTTTCTCGTATACGTACGTATACACGGAGTAATATACGATAGTATAGAGAAAGTTATGTATTGCTGCGCGAAAAAGGCAGATTTTTGGTAGAAAAAATTCATTTCCGGGTCCTAATAACGAAAAAGTGAACAAATGCAATTGCTAAATTAAAAGAAAAAGTCCTCTAACAAGTGGTGTAGCACGAATCCCTGATTTGTCGGTCCTTGATGCCGAAAAACCAATTGGAAGAAAACGTCCGTCCGTCCGTCCGTCTCTCCGTCCGTATCTCTGTCGGCCTGACGGTCTGTCTGTCGGTCTGATTGTCCGTCCTTCAGTGAACACCACTAGCGCCTAAACCATGCATAGGATTTTTTTTTTTTCAAATTGAAGAAATATGTCCATCTGGCTCTAGTTGAAGCTTTGACATTTTGAAAAACTTTCTTTAAAATTTTGGGGTACTTTACATAAACCCCCCCGGACATCTTCAAAATTTTCTCAAAAACGGCTCCAATTTTTTCTTCAAATTTCTTGTGAGAATAGACTAAAATACACTTATAAAGGTGGCATAGATCAGATTTTTACGATTAAATCTGAATTTTCGAAAAACTAATTTTGAAAACGTTTGAATTTTCTTGGGCATGTTCTTTCAACTACAAAACAAAATAAGGAGATTTTTCCTACAAATAAAATTTGTTGTCCATAATTACTTATTTTTTAAATTTCCTCGGCTATATGTAGCATCGAGGAGACACAGTAGAATCTGTTAAAAAATTCGAAGTCAAGACGGTAAATTACTATTAGAAATACGGATGGTAAAATACATTGTGAGGATCTCTAAGGCAAAAAATGTAATTTTTATCGTTAGTTACGTATGAATGTGAGTGTGTGTCACGCATAATTTGGAAATATTAGAATCTTTTGAGCTTTAACGTGGAATACACCTCATTAATCTTTAAGACTGATGCAGTTGGTGAAGAAAGGAACACAATTTTGTACGCAAAACTTTGCAAAATTTGTAACACTTGCAACTTTATCGTAAAGTACGAGAGATTGTCATCATCTCTCGGATGATTATGCAATAATGTGTTATATTGGCCTCCCAGTCATTCAACCAAACTCTTCTCCTGGCTCATAAGTTTTCGAAGGGGATAGTAGGTAGGAAGTAAATACCAAGTCATAATTAACGCGTCTGCGTCCAAAGCCGAATTTCTTAATCAATCTCCGTGAATTCACGGAATTCACGGATGCTTCGGAATACAGTGAAGCAGCTCGAGACACCGCGGGGTCCTGGATACTAATGGAACTGTGCCTTTGACCAATAGCGATAAAAGGCATTGTCTTGACTTGACGTGTGACTGACTGTGTTCAAGGAGAATTACTCCATGTTCAACACCCAAAAAAGCCTTAAATATTGTCACGCAAGTAATATGTTTTAATATTCCCCCCCCCCAAATATTCGATTTTACTTTAAACGATTCAAATTATTAGTCGCCCCCACTGAAGTTTGAACCCAGGTACCTTGGTTTACTACCCGTTTGCTCCGACCACTAACCTACCGAAATGGCCAATGCTTCTTAGTTTCTTAGATCTGCTTCCGAACAAATGCCATATATTATTTAATTCACTTAACGGAGAGGACTGAAGTTTCAATGTGGCATCTGAACCTACTTCCTGACAGAGCAATCAACTATTGAAACTATAAATCCGACTGCCCCCCGATTGATAGAATTCACGCAATTGATTGTTGTCCTCTTCTGTCAGGGTAAAGCTCTCTGCCATGCAAGTCTTTTTTGTTATGTGATAATTGTTCTGTCTCGTCTTTCTAATCTCTCTTCATTAAATTCTCTCAATAAACATCTCCTCCATAAACGCATGTGAATTGAGAGTACAACTAATTAAAATAATACTTAGTTTTCGAGTATTAGAGTTGACGAGTGTTTGACGCGAATAAAAATATAATCTTAAATTAATTTCTTGACAAGCGTCTGTGTTAATTTCACATTTAAAATAGACGTTCTAACAATCTATTAGTATTTCTCGTGTTAATAACGTTTGAAACTATCAAAAACAAAATAGTAGAAGCGTTTTTAATAAAATGAGTAATATTAGCAACGAGATAATATAAATTACGTAGTTCATTCTTACCTGACAGTTAATTCATCAGGTAATCTTAATTCTTCTAAAATAAATGTATGGATGTGTTTTATGGAGACTTAAGAGTAACAACAAACATTATACTTAAAAAATATTTTATTGAATCAATTGAAACCAGAAAAATACCATCATCACACGATTTTCTAGTGACATTGCTTTTCACCACTGCGCTTACATGCAATCATGTAGTAAATACATTGATAAGTAAGTAGTTAAGTAATTAGAATTCTCAAAATCAATTTCAACTCTTTTCTATTAGTCATATATTTGAAGTCCTAATAGACAAACAAGCAGAACAGATTGTCTATTAAATCACTTTAACACGAGTCATACAATACTGATAAGAATTGTGTAATTATATGAGGTAAGAGAGGAAATTTTCTAGAATTATTATTAGGAAATTTTCAATAAATAATCCATAAAGCTTTTGACATTTGTAGACGAAGAGTTTAATGATTATATTATAAATGATAGATGATTTCATAAAGTTCATGTCATGATAATTACTTTGTTATATAGGAAGGATAGAAACGCCGTACGGGTTTAATTATAGTTCGTAAGCTTACTATATTATCTTGATCGCTGGCTTCTCGGCTGACTAGCAGAACGTTGTCCACGGAATCCTTGTTACACCAACCCTTGCGTCCTTGCCTAAATTAAAAATGTTCCAAATGTACCAAATTATTTGCTATTAATAGGAATTCATAATGCCCACAAAATTAATACGCGGTCGGACTTTTCGTATCTGTGTTTTATATGAAACACCTACTCGCGAGTGGACGAGTAGAAGCATGTCCTTAATATGCGCCTACTTTAGTCAATTTATTTTTATTTATCGACTTAGGTGGCTTAGGACATGTCACCGCAGTGTCTCTGACCGGAAGGTACTACGATTCGGGCCCTGACGGTAGCAGGATTTTCGACACTAGCTACATAGGTCGAATTCAGCCGCTGTCTGTAGGAAAATTATAGTATACGACTCCTCTGATCGATACCTTTTCTAGCTTTCTCCAATCAACACAAGGCGAATGCCGAGGTAGTACCCTAACAAACAAGTCACGGACGGTGTGCGATTTTTCCCTTCCTTGACATTGTCCTAATCGTGAGATTACTCTTAATTACAAACACACTTACGTGCACTATACCATCACACATGCCGGAAGACAGTCGGGAGCTTAGAGTTCGTCCCGGCCGCGGCGGAGCCCTCCTGGTGGGAGATACCTGGTTGAGGGGAAAATATTGCATGCTGACGAGTAGGTCAGTGCCGGATCTCGCCATCCAGCAGGGAGAAAAAACATCACCATCTTTCGTGATAAAATCCTGCACTACACCTACAGAACTAATTATTTTAGCAGATAACGGGCCCGGAATCATTAATCAATCAATCTATCAATTATATAATACTCGTACATTTATTTAGCTACAGAGGACCGGCAGCGGTAGCTCAGTGCATCAACTGATGTCACTGCAGCGCCTCTGACCGGGAGGTCCTAGGTTCCCACTCCCCACGGCGGCAGGATTTTCGACACTAGCTTTTCATCTGGGTCGGATTCAGTCGCTATCTGGAGGAGAATTCTAGCGAAGGGCTGCTCTGATCGGTAGCTTTCCGTGGTTTCTCCGATCAACACGAGGCGAATGCCGGAGCAATACCCTACAAAACGGGCCACGGACCGCGCGCGATCTGTCCTTCCTCTTCCTTGTCCTATCCTCTTCCTTACACACACACTTACACTAACATTCGCCACACTATTACATATTCCGGGAGACAGGTCAGCAGCTGAGAGCTTGTCCCGGCTGGGCGGTGCCTGGTGGAGAGTCCTGTTGGGGAAACCCCTAGCCGACGGTAGGCGCCGGTCTCGCCTCCAGCGGGGAAGTCACTGCCATCTCCCGAGAAAAAAACATGCACTACACTAACGGGACTAATGACCGAAGCAGTTGACGCGTCCGGAAACACGAAAAAAAATCAATCAAGCTACAGAGGGCAATGATCTAAAGTGACTATAGAAGTGCACACGCTGATGAGTGCATAGTTATTTGTAATCGTTTCGGCCGTAACAGTGGCGCCGGGAAGCGCTGGTGATCGCGCCGATGCAGGAGCGAACTCGCGAAGCGCTGTGCGCCGCCATCGGATGGCACCCGCCGCGCCGCCCCGAGGGAAATCTCTGAGCGCCAAACGACCCCCCGCCCCACGCCCCGCGCCCGCTGCCCATCGCCCGAGCAGAAAGCCCGCGTGATACGCCCGGAGGACCACTGAAAGCTCGCGCCCCAGATCAATTGCCCGGCCAACGGAAAACCCATACAGCTGTTACTAGGAGTGGTGTCGGGGTTTAGAGCCTGGAGGGCATGACTCAATGACGAGGACGCAACGATGCCCTGTCACGTCGACGTTAAATTTGATGGATTACAAGGAGAATTTTCTAAGAAAGATTGTTTGTGAAATATTAACTTGTGAGGTTGTCCTTGTTTTGTATTGATTGATTCTGAACTCGGGCGCGTCAACGACTGAGGTCATTAGTCCCGTAAGTGTAGTGTATTTTCCATGGGAAATGGGAGTGTTCTTCCCCCACTGGGTGGCGAGATCCGGCGCCGACCCACCGTCGACTAGTGGGGTTATCCCCAACCAGGTATCTCCCACCAGCGGGGCACCGCCCCAGCCTGGACAAGTTTTAACTCCGGTTGGGTCTCCCGGCATGTGTGGTAGTGTAGTGCATGTTATTGTAAGTATGTGTGTAAGGGGAGAGGATAGGACAAGAGAGGAAGGAAGGATCGCGCGTGCTCAGTGACCCGTTTGGTAGGGTACTGCTCCGGCATTCGTCTAGTGCTGATCGGAGAAACCACGGAAAACCACCAATCAGAGCAGCCGTCCGCTAGAGTTCTCCTCCAGACAGCGTCTGAATTCGACCAAACTGAAAAGCTAGTGGCGAAAATGCCGCCGTCGGAACTTGAACCTAAGATCTCCCGGTCAGAGGTATTGCAGTGACATCAGTTGATGCACTGAGCCACCGCTCCCGGTCTTGTTTGTAAAGATGTGATATTACAAGGGGAACTACTGAATTATTTCTGAAACACCGAAATGAAAATAATGTATTATATTTGAAAATATTGATTATACTTTAATGCGTCAATTTTGTTTCCGTTTTACAAGAAAAGTTGTGCAATGACGGTGTTATATATTCTGCAAATTAAAAACAAATGTATGAACAATTTTAACATGCAATTACTGAACAGACCTGCTTCCTACGAACGTGAGAAAATATTCTTCATTTACTGGAGAATCAATTTCAATTTCAAAATAGTACATCTGAATCGTCAGTCAGTAATTTATATTCAAGTGAAACTATCTTCAAAAATAATATAAACCCTTTTAGAAAAAGAAATCCGTGTGAATAACAAGACCTTTTAAATTCAATTTTCTGTGATAGTACATTTCCTATCTCGTGTAAAATTACATAAAAGTACATATTTTAAATAATTTTTAAATCATCATCACCAAGGTCAAGGCCGAATTGCCTGTTCCGTCACCAAGAAGATCGTCTCTCCATTTTCTTCTAGGTCTACCTGGATCTCGAGTTCCTTCGGGTGCGTAGTGGAGGAGCTTATTTGGTAGTCTCTCAAGAGTCATCCGTTGGATATGATGGAACCATTTCTCTTTTCGCACTTAGATTCTCATATTGAGGTTGAATATTTTTAGTTCGCTTCTGCTGTCTTCGCTTCTTATGTATAAGTAGTTCAGAAGAAGGGGAAGTACTTCACAACAGGACATGAACAACAGTTCCGAAGAAAACGCTCTTCGTCATGGCGTAGAGGACCTCAAAATTGTCCTGTATCGCGAGGTTAACCGAGATCCTCGGCACACGGATACGTGTGAAGACTTCAACGGTCGGAGCAGCAGTCAAGAAGCTGATGCAAAGAACGGAAGAAGCAACCATTTTCATGGGGTTAGTACATGAAAGGACTTGTCCCTACGCCCTAAGGTGGTAGCCCCACCAAGGGACTTAGGGCCGTATTTATAAACCTCTGCCAGGGGCCTGGCAGGCCCAGCAGGCTGCCAGTGTTCGGTTTTGCGATTTATGAACGGTCCCCAGCCAATGTCAGTCGCCCGTTGCCCTCCCAGCAAGCCCCCAGATGGCAGACCTCTAAGAGCTCTGTTGGCAGAGCTTCATAAATACGACCCTTACTCTGCGCATCGATAGCAAGGAGGCCAGAGGACTTTACTACTGCCTTCAATCGCCAAGGAGAGAACCGGCAAGATACAGTAATTTTTAAATAATGTTGAAAACCTGTAAAAACCTTGAATTAATGCTTTACACGTGGTGAAAGGCTTATACAAGGTTCACCAAATTTAATTAAAGTAATTTGAGTATAAATTACTTGTATGGTGGAAAACGTAATGCAGTAAATACTCTTATACAACCTATACAAGTTCTCCATCTTGCGTCTTGCTCCTCTCCTACTTGATAGCGTTATTTTTCATTTGATTTTTTTAATGCACAAATGAAAGGCGTTGTCATTGTCAACAATACTATTTATTTCAATAATAGCTTTTGATGGCTTAGCCATCATCATCAGTTTTCTGATACAAGAAAATATCAACAAAATTAGAATTAACAGAGTTACGTAATTTAAATACATCTTAAGAAACGAAAGAGGAAGAATTAAAGAAAGAAAGAAGGGGGCGGAGAGTTAGATCTTTTAGTAATATAGTAGTGTTTAAATCTAAGCAAGGAATTAATGAAATATACGTATAAAATTTTGAGAGAGATAAAATACAAAAAAGTAAGTTGAGTCGTTTCTTACCTGCTGTCTGGAAGTCAGACAGTGGTTGAATTTCACCTAGAACTATGAACTTTGTGTTCAGCACCGTAGGACCTTGACGACTCAACAAATCCGCCGTATATTTCCGAATAACCGTATATTGACCTCTCAACGAATACGCAGAAGCAATGTTTTTGCCGCTTAGATATCGCATCCAGTTGCAAACACGCAATGATGAGATCTTGATCTAGGCTCTCCGGGTGACGCCGCGTCGAAGACTAGGGTGCCGACGTTTCGACCGACATATCGCGGCCTATCACAGCCTGCCCCATTCCCTATATAAACCACAGCGCCCAACATCCTGGCGCAGTACAGCCCTGAAGAGGGCCGCGATATGTCGGTCAAAACGTCGGCACCTCAGCCTTCGACGCGGCGTCACCCGGACAGCCTAGATCATGACTCTGGCCGCGGAAGCCTACGATACCATTTAATGATGAGATTTTTGGCTGCAACGCGCGCTTTGGCGTTCCGTGGCGCGGCAGCCACCGGTTCTTTTCGCAGGAGGCTTGTCGCTATTAGGCTGCGCGCGCCGATGGGCGTACCCCCTCCCCTCCCCTCCCCCTCCCCCGCCAAGGCGCAGATGAGGCGGCGCAACTTCGCAAGTTTTCGAGGAAGAGCTCGCTTACTAATTAGCTTACAAGCGGTAACCAGAGGCCAATTAGGCTAAGGCCTCCCGGCAGGCAGGCCACGCCCCTCCGCGGCGGCATCGCTGCTTAAGAGTCGTGGCTTGTATTTAGCGCACGAGACACGACGTTTATCCATACAATTATCGTCCATAATACGGTTTCTTTTTCCCCTGAGAAAATATGTTATATCGCCTGGAAGTTCTTTTAGCTCCCAGTAGACGCATATTTCTATTGGAGATGGTCGTAATGCGGATAATAAGCTCAGTAAATCTATATGGTGAGACGATCACACGTTTTTGTAATGATGTTAGCATCTTACTAGCATATTGTACACCTCTACTGTTGCAGAAAACTGTTTCTTGAAATAATTGTGGAAACATTCAGAATGCTTTTTAACGCATCCAATCCGAAAAGCTTGAGCACCTTCTTAGAAGGGCTGCTGTGTGTCTGTGATGACCAGCATCTCAACGTATCGCATGATAGAAATGATAATATGCTTAGAGATTAATCTTTCTCAGCTAGACCATCTCGTTAATCACCCTGAATTTGACCTTTCAGACGTCAGACAAATAGCTTCTATGTAAACAAAATAACATCGTTAGCGGGTTAATAGATAACATCATATTCATTAGGGTAAAATTGCATTAACGTTAATTGTTTATATCTCCAGTAAAGTGTATTGACCGATCATTGGTTGATATGTATTGTGGGAGATACTACATAGACCGGCACCCGCCTTTGGAATGACGACTATTCAATCTGCAAATAAGTTATTTTGAAAGTACAAACTAATTTCAAAGTATTCGTTTCTTCCAACTATTATTATTTCTCCAGTTTTTTTGTGTTTGGTGATAAACAACAACGTCCCTTGCTATAAAATGTGAATGGTGTATTCAGAGGGTCAATAGGAATGTTTACTGCGTTTTTTAAACAATATCACCTACTCCTAGGTCAGCAATATTGTAAATTCTCGCTAACCGAAGCATTAAGAAGTACAAACAATTGTTCGCAATGCCACAGTTAATGTAAAACGTGAAAGAGACTCCAGTAGATTGTTATGGACAGAAACTTTAGGGAAGTCGAATAGTAGAAAGTAAGTGTTCTCTTTAATTACAATCAATTACACATTCTTTATTTATGCATTTCATATTTAAGAGTCAATGGATTAAAGCAGCAAAGTATATATAAATTATAAAGCATTGATAAAAGAATAGTAGACTTTCAACTAAACATGGGAGCATCTTTAAATTATACTCCTAACTAAAGATGAATTATTTTTTGAAAGATTTTTTTCAGATTCTATTTTTTAGTTTTGAATTCATTAATTGAAGAATCGCAATGCAGCTGCTTCCAGGTTGTATTCAAACAATATCGTGTGTGACTGTTGAATGTATATGCATTATGCTCCATAAAATTGTTTACGTTTGTTCAACTGATCATTATTTTGTTGCAGATTCAGCTCGCAAAATCTGGAATTTTGTCGTACTGAGTATCTCGTAAATCATAGATAAAACCAGACATTTTAATGAAATGGTCACTATATTCTGAGAAAAATAGAAATGTAAAGTGAGACTTGTGACAACATTAAAAGGTTGTAAAATTCAAACGTTATTTTGCAGAATGAAATATAAATCATTACTACCAGTCAAAAAATAAATAAATCGGAAATTCCTATCAAAAGGTGACATCCATGTTCAGTTTCACAACATCCATCAATCATCCTTGTCAGGTTTAGCACAGAGAAGGTGTAACTAAAATATAAGGGGTGGTGTATCACTACATGAAGTTACTGACACAAATTGCCAAATGCTATAACAACTTTTCGAATGTGTTTCAAGGTGAGGAGAATGAAGTTATGTACAGAGCGCACTGCGTCTAATTGTAGACGTTCTGGATGGCGTAGGTCCAGGCGAAAGGCTCTTGAAGAACAAGGTAACACAAGCAACAACACCGAAACAATTCGAAGATCCCGAATCAACGGCAACCCCGTTGACTTTGCGCCGTCGTTGACTGGGAGGTCCAAGGGTTCGAATACCAAAAGCAGTGGATTTCGGCATAACTGAACCACTTTCTAGAGAAGATTTCTGGTGGTAGGCAGCTCTGATCTCTATTTGTCCACGGTTTCTCAAACCAATCTCCGATGGATGCAAAAGTAGTACCCTAAAAACATAAGGGAGTAATAGTCAAAATAGTTGATGCCTCCCAACTCAATCCTTAGTCATTCCATGAGCTAAAATTGTGGAAGATGATTATTAAAACTTTGTCGCGGATATCTGGGGTCAACTCACCGAGCAAACATCCAACGATCGACAAGTGGGCTTCTCAACTTTCTTTCGAGTCGAGAACCCTTGGGCAATACAAAATCCTCCCACCCTGTTGCCACAGGGGACCCGACATCAAAGAAGGCTGCGCTGAGGCGCTATCCAGGCGCCACCTGCCCCGAGCCACGCCTCGCCGCGCCACGCGCGCAAACATTTGCCGGCTCCCCGCCCCCCCCCCCCCCCCCCTCTCTGTCCCTCCCCTGTCCTTCCCGTTCTGCCCCGCCCGCACGGCTTTACCTCGCCCCGCTCCGCCACGCCACACCCATGCTCCGGGCAGCCCCCCCTTCTCGCTCGTCTCGCCGTCACCTTTTCTCCCGCCTCAAGCCGTCTTGCCTTCACCCCCCTTCCTCGCCGGCCTGCCGGTTTTGTTCCGCCTCACCCATTTCGCTTCGCCCCTCGCCCCGCTCGGTCCCTCCCATCCCGTCCCCCCCCCGTTCCTCTCCTTCCCATCCGTCCCCGCCTCTCCCCGCTCCAACTCGGAAAGCGCCTCCGGCCATCTCCACCCCCATCCGCCCCACCGCCCCCGGCAGCTCCGCCCACGGCCCCCGAAGGCACTCGCGTCGATCCCCGGAAGCCTTTGCCGGCCACCCGCTGCTCCAGAGCAGCGAAGCCATTTCCAAATTACGCTACAGCGCACTCCACTTCCCGCATTATCACGAGCCGCCTACATCAGAGATGGTTTTAATCCGGATTTGCTAATGGACGTGTGGTACAATTAGCCAACACAGCAGTTTTATTAAAATCAGAGAAATATATTCATGATAATTTAACTAGATTCGTAAATCATAATTAGAATTCCATTAAATTATAGTATTTTATCATGAATTAATACAGTATAATGTAAACATCGCATAGATTAACTTATTACAAAATGCGAAAACCGTTAATGATGGGTAAATACGCGATATTTCAAAAACGTTGAGGGAAGCCAGTGGACTAATAACATCAGCAAGTATGAAAAATGAATAATGATGTGATTAAGAAAACGTAATCGTTTGAAAAGGATAAGAGTAGAACTGGAAATGAAGTAGAATTAAAATGTCTTTGGAGTTTTAATATTGAGTTTCATTACCCATGTGTATCGTACATGTAAAACTATATTTCCATTGCTTTTGATAGAGTTGTCACAACACACATGGAGTTGTACTGATCTAGAAGTTGCTTTATCATCTTGTCCTCACTCACATTCCTCGACTCTTTGGCCGTCCGATGATCAACCGTATCCAGTTTCATCCTCAAATTCACCAGGAGAGTGAAAAGTGCTGGAGGCTCAAATTCACCAGGAGAGCATGTGTGGACTGTGTGGACTGAACATGAATAAATTATTTTGGTTTGTAAACGTGGTCTATTGACGCGAGATTCTCCTATACGACGAATTGTTTCAGATTGGAAACCAGATAACAACACTTCCACAGACGGACCAAAACTATCTCTGTAGTTGAATATCTATGTACTTGAAGAAAACCAACAACAAACAAGAAGCTGGAAAGGTCTGTCCTCAGGTGTAGCGACAGACGGCACCCTTCGTTTAGAGGGTGGCTGGCTTAACTCCGAGATGGCCAGCGTATCTCGTGTCTTCTTTTCGCCACAACGGTGTTTCCCCCACCTGTTGCTCTCCGTGGCCGTCTAGGGTGCTTGCTCCCCTCTCCTCCCCTCCCCCGGAGCCTTGCCCCTCCCCTCGGCGGAGGCCATTCCTCATTAATGAGGCGAGAGGAAAGCAGGGCGCAGGACGCCCCCTGCACTGCGCCCTTCGGCGGCGCCCGCCCGCAGGACACTCTCAGGCGGCCGCGGTGAAGAAGCGAGCATGCAACTCGCCCTAGTTGGAATCAACGACGTCGTTTGTCAAGTAAATGGTGGGTAATTTCAAGGAGACTACGCCGTGTCTACAGCCTAATGTAAATTCGTGGTTTTTTATTTATAACCTTTTCCATGAGAGATTCGTGAGAACGCAACACCAGCGATCATTAGTCCCGTAAGTGTAGTGCATGTTTTATCGCCGGATGTGGTGTTTTTCCTTGTTGGATGGGCCGAGATTCAGCGCCAATATACGTGAGTTTTCGGAGATTCCCCGCAACCAGGATTCTCTCAATGGCGTAACACCGCCCTAGCCCGGACCGAGTGTGTAAGTGTACGTAAAGGGTAAGAATAGGATAAGGAGGAGTAAGGAATGATCGTGCGCGGTTCGTGACTTGATTTTGTTTCATTAACAGAAACTTTGTTTGTATTTCGTTGAGAAATTGATTTAGTATGGGGTAATCTGGTTTCGATGCTCTTGAATTAATAGAGTATTTTTTCATTGTTCCTAGTGGAAAATACATTCTTGAATGTTGGGTTAAGAGGGGTCTATGATATTGCACGCGTATGGGAAGCAAACTTTCGTTCTTCTGATGCGCAGTGGTTCTTCGTAATCTTCAGCAAAAATGCTTGAGATTGCACTAGTTGAATGCTTCAGATTGGATAATCACCAATTGACAGTCTTAAACAAGTCGATTGAATTGAATTGATACTCTTTAAAATTGTTGGTTTAGCGCATTGATATACAATACATCCGTAATCAAGCATGGACCGCAGGCTTTGTAGGAAGACAGTATTACATTTTGCTGCGGGAAATCGAATTCCAGATTTCAACGGAAATTCACGTCTTGGGGTCCCCCGATATCGTAAAAGAGCTTTTCTTTTCAAACCGTCCGTTCATATGTCCGTGCGTACTAGCGCCTAAACCATGGGTAGAATTTTTTCCAAATTAAAGAAACCCCTGTACATCTAGCTCTACTTGAAGCTTTGAGATTTTGAAAAACATTCTTTTAAATTTGTGTACTTTTCATGAAGACACCGGACATTTTCAAAATTTTCTCAAAAATGGCTCCAATTTTTTCTTTAAATTTATTGTAAGATAAGAGTAAAATACACTTATAAGTGATATAGGTCCGATTTACGGACCTCTTACATAGTTAACTCGAATTTTCCAAAATTGCAAATGTTGGAGAAAACTTCAAACAAAAACAAAAATCGATAATTTGATCCTTTTCATGGTCAGTGGGGACCACAACTGGATGAAACGAGCGAAGAAACAGAAAATGAATGAACTACAATGAATCCCCAAACCTAGCAACGTTTTTCAAAAACTTCAACGAAGTTAGTAGCCCTACAATTAGTAGGCAGTTATGGAAATGACTTGATACTGTGGCTGAGACGTCTTATCACCTTTTAGAAAAGAAATCGATGGTGTATCTCTTGTGACACGTCCTCGAAATTAGAAATGAATTTTAAAATAATATTATCCTGCTTACTGGTTCAACGTACAAATTGGGCAAGCAAGAATATTTCTCAAACAAATGAAATTCGTATTTTCCTTCAAAATCAATTACGTAACCCAGTCGTAAAAGACGCATACTGTTTACTGACATGTTATCACAAAAAATGAATTACAGTTCCTGGGGCAATTAAGTTATTGAATGAACGTTATCTCTCCGGTAGTCTATCTAAAACATTTCACACGCGTGTGAGATTTCTTGAAACTTGCCGCACAAACGTGAAGTTTTGCTGTTGGTGTGTGGTGGGAAACCGAAGCGTCCTCGCGGGGCGGTGGGAGCTTAGGGCCGAACGGGGAGCGCACAAGTTGCGAGCAAAGGGCTTCCGCGCTGGCGAACAAGGGACGCGAGCGCCGTATTTTCTGGTGGAATCGTCTGCCGAGCGCTGGTGGTAGCACAGCAAGTTGCGAGCAGCTCCCGAGCTGCGTGCGCACGGGGAGAGCGGCAGCAGAGGCAAAGGAGGTGAAGACGAATGCGATAATAAACTGGGATGATGATTGGCAGAAAATAAAGGCAACTATCTCTCCTCTTCTCTTCTCTTTTCTTTTCTTTTTTTCTCTCTTTTTCTCTCTCTCTTTCTCTCTCTCTCTTTCTCTCTCTCTCTTTCTCTCTCTCTTTCTCTCTCTCTTTCTCTCTCTCTCTTTCTCTCTCTCTTTCTCTCTCTCTCTTCTCTCTCTCTTTCTTCTCTCTCTTTCTCTCTCTCTCTTTCTCTCTCTCTTTCTCTCTCTCTCTCTTCTCTCTCTCTCTCTTCTCTCTCTCTTCTCTCTCTCTTCTCTCTCTCTTTCTCTCTCTCTCTCTCTCTTTCTCTCTCTCTCTGCTCCTCTCATCTGTCCCTCCCCTTTCTCGTGCTTTCTTTCAATATTTATTTCTTACTCTTTCTTTATGTTTTTCTTCTTTCTTTTCAGAACTAAGCCGAAAATTAAGGGGACTTATGACTTTGTCAATTTATCTGCAATCATATTTTATTTATTTTCTAGTAACTTAGAACTCTAAACGTATATTCTTTTTGTTTCTCCCCTTACTAAATACATACATAGTAAAGAGGAAGTATTGCATTTTTGGACAGAAAAACTGGTATCACCAGGTCCTGGTAAGGCAAAAATGAATAAATCTTATTCCTATATGAGGTAGTCAAGTAAATTACTTTCTTTAACACGATGTGTAGTCATAATCCACGTTTTTTGGATCCTTCATACCGAAAAATTGATTGACGGCAAAACGAGTCTGTCCATCCGTCCCTCTGTTCTCAACCGTAGCGCCAAAACGGTTGAGACGATTTTTTCTAAAACTGATATTTCCCAATCGATCTCAATTAATTCGAAGTTCTGCGAGTTTAAAATGTATGTTATTATTTTCGGAGTACTTTACATGAAATCTCAACATTTTCAAACTTTTCTCCAAAATGGCCCTACTTTTGTAATTAAACTGTTTTTTTTTTTCGGATACCGTACAGGACGCTTTAAAATGACGCAAGTTGCAAACTTTCGTTGAAATCTGTGAATTTTCAGTTTTTTCTACGTCTTCCTACAACTACAATATTGAAGATAGGTATTTTTCTACAATACCATCTACTGTTCAAATCTTGAAATAAGGTCATGTACAATTTTTTCTAAAATAGCATTTTTAGTAATTTTGCATGAATTTCACGCAGTTTTTAGACAACCATTATCTAAAAAAAACGGCTCTAAATGGCTCGAAACTCTAATTTTTTCTAGGGTAGAGCAAAAAACTGTAAAAAATGGTGCTCGTCCCATTTTTGGAGAACCCTGTATTTTCTAAAATTGCGAAAAATGAACATTGCAAAACTACTAAATTAATGATAGGTTTTTTAAAAATAAAATCTGTCATAGAAAATAGATCAGTAAATATGGTTATGTTCTATAATCGCAGGTCTTCACTTTCTGAATTTTCGAAAATTGCAGAATGTTGAATGTTGATCTGCGGAAATGAGTCAAAACGGGGGTGTTAGTAACCAGCCCACAAGGAAGTCCAAGCAAAGGAGGAGAGAAGACGCGGCCGGGCGTGGAGAGGGAAGGCAAAAGCGGAGGCGGAACCGGAAGGGCCAACAAGAGCGGAAGCTGAACGCTCGGCGAGACACGTGGGGGCGGGGCGGATATGTTGCGTTATTTACACTCCGCCTTGAATCCCCCCCCCCGCCATCGCGCCCCTTCCCGTCCCCTCGCGCGTTCACAAAGGCGGTTCCTCCTGCACAAATTAATTAGTGCTCTCTTTCAAGTCTGGTCCGCTGCGGCGCCGGCAGCGGGCAGCTCTCGGCGTAAGCCCAACGGCGATGCCCCTCAACCGCCAGCATTAGGCATGTGGACGAGTCGGCCGCGCCCCGGTGCACGGGTAGCAGTCATCGCCCACAGCGAGCGCTGAAATTAAATTATGCATCCGTTCGTAATCAATAAGACTCTTCCGGAGTGACGATACCATTGTGGTTAGATGATGTCGTAATTCCAGAGCTTCAAGAATAAACGAATACATCACAAGATCATGCAAGAAAGTTCCATTTTCCCCTTTCTTTCTTTCTTTCCTTCCTTCCTTCCTTCTTTCTCTCTTTCGCTTGCTCAGTCTCTGCCTTCTCTCTCTCTCTTTCTCTGTCTCTCTCTCTGTCTCTCTGTCTCTCCCTCTGTCTCTCTCTCTCTCTCTTTCTCTCTCTCTCTCTGCTCATCTATCTGTCCCTCCCCCTTTCTCGTGCTTTCTTTCAATATTTATTTCTTACTCTTTCGTTATGTTTTTCTTCTTTCTTTTCAGATAAAATTAATTTCCGAGATTATCTAAATTGTTTTTTTTTTGCTTATAAAAATACGTGTTTAGACGCAAAAACACCATTTGCGCACAAATACTCCGAAAAATAGTTTTGTGAGATGTTTCATTTCTGTGGTAGGGTGAATCTAATCGAAAAATTAATAAAATCAATTTTTTGAGTAACAAAGAGCCGCTGATGCACTAGCAAGATTACCTCCGTACCCGAAAATACTCAATTAAGTTCTTGAACTTTGATATCAAGAATTCAATTCAACTCAACTCAATTCCATTCGATGATGCCATATTTTTGGAGAATCGGACTATCAGACTTGCTCTTCCGCCTGACTACGCAAATTTGGCCCTGCTCCTTTCATCAACGCAGCGAGAGAGTGGGCGTCAAAATAGACGATTTCAATTTATCTCCGAGTTTTCTTTTAGGCTTGAGGATCTTTTTACATAAAGTAAATCTACCACAAGGGGCAGACCACATTACTTCGCCTACGAAGGAAAGCATTGAACAGATATTTTCGCCTTTAAAAATTCACGGCTTTGATCGAGTGTAAACTTGTGTATAACAGTCTGACACCAGTTTATCCACCAAATCCGAAGAATAGTTGACAAAACACTAATTTTTAAGTTTGAAACATTAAAATCCGGTTTAAAAGGGCGATTTTTTATTACTGACATCCCTAACGAAAATTGCAAGGGGTGTTCTTATTTGCTGTTAAATTCCACGAGTTTATAAATTTGCATCGCTTTTATCCCAATTAAAGAAATTCATCTCCTTATGGTTGCCGAATCAAAATTCAGCGTAGGAACAAGCTTCAGAACGATATGGACCAAAACAAATTTTCTAAGTCAATATATGTCGACAAACTGCTTTATAATTACAGCGCGTTTCTAATCAAAATTCATAATAAATCTTTGCTCTTCACGCTAATGTTTTGAGGCATTCGAGGATACTTTGTCTACCTGCTAGCATCAGTGCATCAAGAGTTGCCAATCAGTTGCAATTTTACAAACATAACTCTGCAACATGAAATGACTCAAGTTTTCATGGGTAAAAGTTATCATCTTCGATCCCTACTTAACATTTTGTAACATTTATACTGAGAACTTTATATATCTCTTTGAAACTGAGAACTTTGGTATCATATTAAGTCAATATATATAAAAAATCAACTGAAAACATTAATTTTTATATTGAAAAACCGGCCCAAAACTGGGGCATCTTTCATCTCTGGCATCCTAAATGCAACCCGCAAGACACTGTTGGAATGAAACTAGCCACGTTGTAGAGTTGAATTACCGCATTGCGCTCTGAGACGCGGGGCCTTGCGCAGGGTCTGGCGCGGGGCTTGGCACGGGATCTGGAACGGGGCCTAGAGCAGGGCCTCGCGCGGGGTCTGACGCGAGGCTTGGAGAGGGGCCTGGCGCGGGGTCTGTCGCAAGGCTTGATATGGGGTCTGGAGCGGGGCCTAGGGAAGGGCTGGCGGGGGCATGACGCGAGGCTTGGAGCGGGGCCTGGCGCTGGGTCTGGCGCGGGGCCTGAGACGAGATCTGGAGCGGGGCCTAGAGCAGGGCCTGGCGCGTGGCCTGACGCGAGGCTTGGAGCGGGGCCTGGCGCGAGGCTTGACATGGGGTCTGGAGCGGGGCCTAGAGCAGGGCCTGGCGCGGAGCCTGGCGCGGGACCTGACGCGAGGCTTAGAGCGGGGCTGGCGCGGCTGTCGCGAGGCTTGACGGGGGCTGGGGCGGGCGCGCCTGGCAGCGGCCGAGGGCGCGCCGCCGCAAAGCGCATCCGCAAGAGGGCGCTCCGCGACGCTCGACGGCAACGGCGCTCCAGGGCGTCCCTCGCTGCCCGACTGCCGGCACAAAAGGCCTCGCAAACAACGCCCTCCCCTCCCTTCGCATCCTGGCCCCCCTCCGCCTTGCGTCTTAGCGTCCCCGACCTTCCCCCGATGCAAACTCTCTTCCTTCTGCTTTCCTCTCCTTTACTTCCCTTTTTTCCTTTTCCCCCCCCTTTCTTCGCCTCTCCGTCCTCCTCCCCATCTTTCATCACGTCGTCCTACCCCTCTTTCCGCACCCTCTTTTCCCCCCTCTGCTGTTCCCTTTCTGTTCCTCTTTTTCTTCCGCTTCCTCTTTCTGTTCCTCCATATCCTTTCCCCCTCCCTTTCCCCCCCCTCCTCTTCCCCTTCCATCCCTTACTCGCCCTTCCTGCCCCTCTTCATTTCTCTCGATATTTCCATCCATCTTTCCCCTTCCCTTTCCCACAATCCCTTCTCATTCCCCCTCCTTTCCCGTCCGTCGCGCCGCGCCACATCTCGCTGGTTGGTGGAGCCGAGGCAACTTGCGAGAGCGGAGCTGCTGCGATGCCGTATTGTTCCCGGCGCTCCTCTCCCCGCCGTCCTCCCCCCCCCCCCCCCCCCCCTTGTTCCGGCGCTCGGCCACTCTGTCTTCTGCGCCGGCGCGATACCTCTCCAGCGCACGACGACTCCAATCTGGGCAGCCACCGCGAAATCGAAGCACGCCTTTCAAACCGCCTGCCACTCCAATATGCGCGCCAGGAGCCACCTCATCAGGCCTTCGATTCACGTCGACTCCGGCGGAAAAACACACGCCGCAATTACATGCTTTGTTCTTTTTGCTAGTCCTGTAGGTGTTACGAATACGAATTAATAGAAATAACTTTACAACATACTAGGTCTGTACACCGGAATGTCCACACGTATTTAATAACATATTTGTTCCTGTAAAATAATGTCCATAAAATAAACATTTCTAGAACACTGGTCACCATTCTAAAATAAACGATAAAAAACTGTACTGATGTTTTAGTACGATGTAGCTTTACGAATCAATATAATCACAACAATAATTAATACTTATTGCCATGCAATCGAAGAAAATGTTTACTACTCACATACGCATCAGACAGCATGACGAACGTGTTCTCTCGATCTGAGCACGTCACCCTTTACAAGTTGATAACAGCGAAGTTACTGTATATTTATAATACTGTTATAATATCGTTCGATGATTAAAATAATTAATAAATAATAGTTCTTGAGTTTTTTTAAGTTAAGACCAGGAACAGGCACATTAAAGACAATTTTCCCCATTGTTACAACGAGAAATACCCACTATTTAAATTAAATATTTTCGTTGCAATTTCTTGTGATGGATCTTCGAAAGAAAACCAAAAGTGCACCAAGTGAAAAGGCAGTGAGGGCAGCGCGTCCATTAATAGATGCTAGTCTGAAATGGAGAATCCATTTGCAAGGGAAGCACTCTCCCCGGAGGAGTCGCCGGGGCCACGCCCATTCCGTGGCTCGCGTGGAACAGCCACCCAGGGGCAGGGAACGGCGCGGCGCGTGGCCACAATGTGTTTCCGCGGCAGGCGGTCAGTGCCTTACTGTCGAACAAGCTATATCCACTCCATGGGCAGATGCAACTCTTTTTGTGAGTGAATTTTTTTAAAACTAGTGGTGCTAAAATAGCACGTACTTTCTCGTCACGCAAATTTACGTGAAACGTACTCAAATGTTTGAAAAATTGTACATTAACTTACTACAAAATCTATCTTTAGGGAACAGCGAAAAATAAGGGTTTTCAGGAACCGTATTGTTATTGAGACCTGCATCATTCTCTTAAACGTCCTTTACGCAATCTAACAACAAATTTAAATCAAAAACGATGGAACTACTTTTTTTTAAATTTTGAACATGTCCCAGGGGTTTCATGTAAAGTAGTCCCAGAATTAAAATATCGGATTCAAATTCAAGGGGCCGCGACATCAGCCAGCTCGATTAGGAAATACCAATTTTGGAGAAAATCGGCTGAACGGTTCAGCCTCTAGCGTTGTTCACAGACGGACAGACCGACGGACGGACAGACGTCTTGCCGTCATTCGATTTTCTGGTATCAAGAACCCACAAAATCTGGATTCTGGCGTAATAGATACTTTTTTCTAAAATTAGCAACTGCATTTATCCACTATCCTCTTGTGGCCAATTGTCGCCAGTCCTAGTACATAATATTAAAATTTCTAGCACTATAAAAGGGGTTCCCAACCTTTTCCTGGCTTCGACCCGTTATAAAACAATGGTTTGCTTCATCAACCCCCTTCACTTTTACTTTCTCGCCCTTACAAAGTTACTTCGCAAAAAGAGAAAGTTACATAATCGTGCGCCAAAAAATGGCGAATTTTCGAGAAAAAAAACTCTTATTGTCGGACCCTGGTAACGGAAATGGGTTTCATGTAGCTACATATAGTAAATTACATATTTTAACACATGGTGTGGTGAAAATCCATATTTTGTGGGTTCTTCATGCCGAAAAATCGATTGAAGGCATAACGTCTATCTGTTCATCTATGCTCAACGCTAGGCCCTAAACAAGTCAGCTGATGTTGATCAAAATCGATCTGAATAAACCCAAGGATTTGGGAGTTTGAAACGGATATTTTGATTTTTGAATGTACTTTATGTGAAGCGAGCGTTTACGTTTTTAAGCGTCGGCCCATGACGGACCCATAAGGAGTTTATATGGAGAAATGGTATGAGTGATGGCGAGTTAACTCTGAGTGAAAAAAAAACATTTTTGCTAGTTGAATACACATTTGCAGTTTTATCTAGTAGTAGAATGTAGCGGAGCAGTTGGAAATGATGCGGAACTGTATGTGCTTTCGTAGTACCAGAAGTTTGAATTTACAAATATTTATTCATTATGATATATTTACAAATATTTACAAAAAAAATAATAAAAATAATATTATCTAATTTGTGTATTTAAATAAATTCAAATAAAAAAATTAATAAACAGTTTTCTAATCAATGGGATCTAGATCTCTATTTTAGCAATGAGTTGTCGCTAAATATTTGGATATCGACCCCCAATCGACCCCTTGATTATCATCGACCGCCTTTAAAATGAAATCGACCTTCACGAGTCGAAGTGCGAAAATTTGAGGCCAAATATGTCGATTCAAAATAACAATATATGAAAAGGAAGAATGGATATTGAATAAAAATATTAAACAACAAACGATAAACTTCCATCATTATTATTAAATCTTTACCTTCAAAAACCGACTACATGCTGATAAGTAGTGCCTGTAGTAGGAAGATCTGCTCAATAATTGAGCAATATTTTTTTAAAGTTTAAATAAATGAGGAGAAATGAAATAAACGAAATCTATTTTTGTAAGTAGCTTCTAGTACAACACCAATCGTCTCATCAATCAGAGTGAGATCAATGCTTTGCACATTTGTTAGTAATGTAAATAACATTGCCGCCATGTTTACATAAACTGAAATGCAGCACTTCAATATTATAATCTCTTCTTAAAGAATGATCATTAATTGTCATTAATACGTCTTTATCGAATTAAAACTGTAAGGAAATTCCTAATCTTCCCGTATTTTTCATGCAGATTTGCTGAACCATAGACCTCGCAGCGACACCTGTCTTAAAGATCGTCAAAAAAATTTCGATTTCCACACCTTGTAACTTAATTGAATTGGAAGTTCCAATTGATATGCCATCAAAAACAATAGTACAATCTTAAAGTAAATGCTTAGTTTCAGAGTTAGTAAAGAGACCTTTCTCACTAAATAAACTATGTATATACGTATACACATACACATACACATTACACAGAAATACAATGTTCATCTATCAAATTACACTAAATATATTCACGGAATATTTAGGAATAGAATAGGGTAAATTATGGGTATCTAGTACAGTATTGAGCTTGCAATTTATTTTAAGATATCATGTCTGAAATAATATAGGAAATATGTTGTAAATATTGTCGAAATATTGTACTACATGTAATTATTATTAAATATAACTATTTTAATGTATTATTTCAAAATTTTTTTTTGTTGTAATTTTTAAGGAAGTATGTTCGTATAAATTAATTTAACGGTAAAAACGTAACTTCTCAGAAGGACGAAATGTAATTGTAAACGCAACACGTGTAAAATGTGAATGATGCACTCTGTTCTACACTTCAACTCGCGACAGATCCCTTTTGAACTGAGATGAACGCGCTTTCTATTCTGTCCGGAGTTCGTGGATTATGAAAGGACGGAAATCCACAAAGCTCATATTTCGCTTGCGACTCGAAAAAGAACTCCTGGCTATAGTCCTGGTAAATTAAATCTTCCGACAATTCGGCTCTAATCAGATCCCGAATCCGCTCACTGAAAGAACAACTCAAAGGCCCGATGAAGATCACTGAGGCCATTTTTGTGGTAATCCGAAGCGGTAGTAAAAATTGTAGTACAGGGAGAAACTGACTAAAGGCCATACAGAACCCATATACAATACTGAATGACTTTGAAAACATGTTTGACGAGTATTGATTGGCATGAAATTTTACTACAATTAAATGACAGTATGGCAAATATTTTGCATCAATATTGTAAAACAGGATGAATGCAGAAATATATAGTTGCAAAAACCTTCATTTCCAATCGCTAAGAGTGTATTACGCAGCCCGTCATCACTGTATAGGTCGAAATTAATGGAGCCGACGGCGTTACAATAGCACAAATGCCGGCAACGTGGTGATGAAACATGGGCGGAAGAATCGCTCATGAATCATGAATAAAGCCATCAACTTGCAACGCACTGTGAATACAAAATTATTGAAAGGCTTTGTAGCGAAAGTAATACAAGTATTTTTTCAAAATATGATAAAGAATCAATTCATTTTTTTCTTCTAATGAGAACTTATTTTCGCAATTTTCTTTTTATCGGGAATTAGTTATTTTTTGCGAAGGAAGTCTATTGAGGGACAATACATTAGTACTGAATAGAGTTCCCAAATCAAACTGACGACGCATTGAATCTCTAACTTCTCTCTGCTCCCTTGTAATCTGCGCAGTATTTGCGACGTCACGCCGAGCCATTTAGTGAAGTTACGGGCTGACTACTTCATTGAAAATTGGAGCTTGACTGAGCACAGTTTCCGTTCCATTCGCGTATGTCCTATACTGAGCTGAATCAAGTTGATTATTGTTTCAAGATAAAAAAAATTGAACATAATGATCAATTTTACTAGTAATTCATAATTATGTTCTTCTTCATTAGTAATGGGTCAGAGTTAGAATAAAAACAGCATTTTGGTATGCCAACGTTTCGCAGTTCTATAACTTCATTCCATAACTTAATTTCGTAAATAATATACTCAATGAACTAAATATAAGTAATATAATATCATTTTTGTATACCAGCTTTATAAAGACCCTTTATGTTGCAAGAAATCGTTCATAAAAGGGCATTTTACGGCACAAATGATGTATTAGATTTTACGGTACGAGTTATTGCGTCATCGTACATTTAATCAATTGCAGCGAGAGAATCGCGGGGAGGTAGCAGTGAACGAAACAGCCGACCACCGTTTTCTCGCACATACGTCAAATACCCGAGACGTCACAAGAAAGTTGTTTCGCAAAATTAAGTTTGATTCTCTTATAAATTTATAATGTTGTTACACAAAAAATAGCGTATGCAACTCGTTTATAAAGTAGCTTTATTGCACTCATCAAATTTGAAAACTCGCTCCTAACGTCACTCGTTTTCAAAACATGTGCTTATGCAGTAAATCTTAACACTATAAACTAATTTCATAAACAAGTATTAGTATTATGTAATAAATATTTATTTTATTCTTCGATTTTTTTCGATATTTCATGGTATTTATTTTCCATTAAAAATAAATAAAATGATTTTCCCTTTTAATAAACCGTTCTTTAAAATTTCGAAAGTCTAATTACTCATTACTTCCAAAAAGCCTATATGTAAATTCCAAATTTCCCTTCCCAAATAATTTTCACGCTAAAGGAGGCCGCCCTAAGAAAGAAATGTCCCGTCTGTGATGAGCAGGGCTCGGAATTTTGATAATCTGAAAATTATTTGAAGAAGATCTATAAAATGACGGGAAAATTATACTTTTTAAGTATACTAAAAATGTTTATGAAAGTGTTTAACTCAACACGCCTATCTTCCAACCGTCAGTTTTTGCGAGATCGTGAAAGTAAAAAAAGATCGGTGTGATTTTGAGAAATCGAAAAAGAGTCCACTGAAGTAGTGAATTTCGTCATGAACTGATGATAAAATAAAAAAAATATTTTAGTATATCATTGTAAATTTATGAAATATTCACTAACAAAAAAAACGAAAAGGAAACAAAACGCATAAAAATGACAAAAATTACGCAAAAAAACAACAAAACGACCTCAAAATTGAAAAATGACAAAAATTAACTCTATAACCATACATTTCTAAGACATATAAGCTGTGATAAACATTAATTTACAAGATAGCAGCGTCTAGAATGCACCAATGAAAAGATCACACGTCATCAAAATCCGAGCCCCGGAACGAGGCGCAGCGGTATCGGATGAGGCTGCGCTCCATAATCCAGCGCCGCGGGAGCGCCGGGCGGCAGGGAGCAAAGCAAACGACGCGACGCACGGCGCCGCGGGCGCGCTTCGGAGCGGGGCCCCGCAGGGTCCTCGCCCGGCCAATAAAACACAGGAGACACGCAGTTGTTCCCCGGCGCCGCTTTAATTTTCCTTTTTTCCGGGCGGGGGGAGCGAAGTCAATAACAGGAGCGCCCGCGCGAGCCCCGCGGGGGGGGGAGGCGGAGGAGGAGAGTCGGAGGGATGGGAGGGGAGAAAGGTGGATTCGCCGTAAGCGACGTCGACGGATGGAAATCCAGGTGGCTGGTGACGTACGGCGGAAAGAGAGTAGTGGGATACGAAGCGGAGAGAAACGACGGTGGATGGAAGGGTGATGTGGCGTAGGGGGGAGCGATCAGTGGCGGTGTAGCGAAGTGGGAGGGTGGCGACGTGGCAGGGTAAGGAAGTGATGGGTACACAGGTGCCGGGGATTTGTAGTCACGGCGGGGTTATGCGTTGACGTGTGGGGATGAAGGAGTGGTAAAGTGGCGGGATGGTGAAGTAGCGGGAGGAAGTGGCGTAATGTCAAATTGGCGATTTGTCTAAGAGAGGGTTAGTGAAGTGGTGAGTTGTTGAAGTGGTGGTTAGAGGAAGTGGCAGGGTGACGGTGACGGGGTCACCGGTGACGTGGAAATGTCAGCGAGGCAATTACTGGGTTGTGAAATATCTAATCGGGTCTCAGCATGCCGTGTCCTATTGTGCAGCGTCGTGTATCGAGTTGTGCGGTTCGGCATCGCATCGAGTCGGAAGGCGTGATGCTCTCCGGGGCTGGAATCGCGTTAGGCGTCCCTCGCTGCCGCTGCCGTCGCCTCGGAGCCCGGCTCCCATTTCCGCTTCTGCTCTCTTCTGCTCGGCGGCCCCTTTTAGACTGAGCCTTGTGTTCGCCGCCGGTTGTGAGTTGACCAGGCCTTTTGTGCCTTTTTAAAATTCTGACTGGATCTCCCCTGCTACGTGCTGATGCGGGTTTTTATGTTTGGAGATTAAATATTGTATTTTATTGTTTGGAGATATTTGTGGTTGCTCGCTTTCGAAGGTAAAACAGATTTTCCTTTGTGCTGACTTTTACATTAAAGTACTGAAAGTTACACACGACATAGAAAGATGTTTGTAAATGTTTGAACATATTCCAATCTATTGATGGCATTTTCATTCTCTACTATGATTTCAAAGTAAAATTTAAGTAAGCAAATAGTAGTGGGTTTTGTTTACCAATTTTCGACCTTAATTTTACAAACATTTCACCGAAATACTATGTACCAAACAAAGCATTATCAAGATATCCCGACTCTTTCATTCTGGAAAATGCGTCACCTTCAACTATGACTCTGAATATTTTTATTCGCTACCGTTCAAGTTTATTACACATGACCGATAGGCCATGTCACACTTTTTAACGAACAGAAAACTTAAGAAATAAATTGTACTGATAATGAAACATTTTTTTAAAAACTCGTGTTTGTTTCATTTTTGCATGTTGTATTAATTCTAAATTGGATTTAATTAATTTTCAGCAATCATTCATATAACCATGACATTGATGATTGATGAACCATGATTTTGTAATATGTATTGGATCAATTATTAAATCTGAAATTTGAATTCTTTATCTCATTGGCGGTAACACGTTAATGAGTAGCTTACTCCCAACACACTTCATTCAACGCACTTCATTTCATTCGCAACATTCATTCACTCAACGCACTTCATTTATAATTGAACATCTTTTTATTACAGATTTGCATGTTTCGAGAATGATTTATGTTGGCGTGTCCAATGTTGTGTATAACAAACTAATAACAACATTTTATACTGAAAGACGAAGTTATATATAATTATTTTGTTTTCAATTTCTTAGAAGAATATAGAACAGGTTTCACAGAAACAAGAGTATATCAACCTCTACAAACGTTGACAAGTGATAGTAATATTTCTCAAACAGCCCTTAAACCTCTAGATTGCAAGTTTTAAGCTAGTTTTCTATTAAAACTGCACAGCCATTCTCAGCCTAAAACGCATAGCTCGGAAAAATAAATCGTTTCTCTATGAGTATTTTTGAAAATTTACATCCATTTAAGGTATGAAAAACCAATTTTTTAAGTAGTTTTCGACTATTTTCAAAACAATATGCTCAGTAGGAAATGCAAAGTAGGAAAATATAATAAATCAATACACGTATGTCTTTTAGGCAAAGGAGAACAGATCAGGACACATTGTTGTCCGAGGGAATCATAACTGTAGCTTTTTCCTACGTGCAAAAAATTACGACGCTCATCCCTACTTTTTCTACGTGTCCTTTCAATAAAATATTAAGTAGATCAAAGCATATTCGCTACCTTAGCAGACGATAACCAGAAGCCACACGCGTCTTTAACTTACGATATTTGCGCTGAATAAGTGCTAAACTGTTTTGCTTGTAGTCCAATATATTTTTGCACATTGCTGTTATTCGGACAGATTCAAAAGAAAACATTTGATAAAAAATATGTTTTTGCCTGTCCAAACGAAAAACATTACTGCAAACATTTATTTTGTTACAAGAAAACACAACGTAACAAGAAATATTTATTTTGACGCGGGCTCTAACAAGAGACTCGCGTCGCCACTACACCCTTCGGGAACCGCGACTTTTGTGGATTCAGCTGCCCACGCGAGGTAACATGAAACAAGAAAGTTCTGAGAGACCTCACGTGGCCGCAGCCGAGGTGGGTCGGAGCAGTGCGAGGCGGGGACAGCCGCGATGGAGCGGGGAGGGCCGGAAACCACGACCGGCGACGTCAGGAGGAGCGGGATGTCGCAGGGCGAGATCAGATCGGGAAGAAGCAGGCAGTCAGGACGCGCCAGCCAGGGTCGCAGCGAGGAGGATACACAGGAACAGCAGTGGGAGAAAAGGGGAGAAAGGGGGCGGGGTATATCGGAGCTGGGAGCGACCTAGGCAAATCAGGACGAGTGAGGTGGAGAAGTGCGGGGCGTGGAAGAGCGGAGCAGGGATGAGCGTGGCGGAGAAGAGCGAGGCGGGGAAGAGCGACGGGGAAGAGCGAGGCGGGGAAGAGCAGGCGGAAAGAGTGAGGCGGGGAGCAGCGGGACAAGGAGGAGCGGAGCACGGAGAAGAGCGAGGCGGGGAAGAGCGAGGCGGGGAAGAGCGAGGCAGGGAAGAGCGAGGCGGGGAAGAGCGAGGCTGAGAACGAAGCGAGGAACAAGGTATGGAAACGAACGAGGCAGTGGGAAGGGGTTGTGCAATGTAAGGCAAGGGAGAAGAAAGATGGGCTGAACGTGTCGGGAGCGGGACAAGTGGTAGCACAGAGTGGGGAGAAGTGGGGCGTCGCGAGAGAGGCGGCGCAAGGCGCGCAAAGCCCCGGTAAGACCAGGCAAGTCGGGGCGCGGCAGGGAATGGCGCGATGTGTTGGGATCTGATGGGGTGGGGCGGAGAGAGGCGGAGCGGCTGGGATGAAGCGAAGCGGGGCAGGGCGGGACGGCGCTGGGCCAGGCAGGACGGGCAGCGCGGATTGATTGATAGATTGATGACTAATGATCGTAGCGTCAACAGCTAATATATTTAGTCCCGTAAATGTAGTCTCATCTTTTCTGGGGAGTTGGCGGTGATCTTGCAGGATTATGTGATCTAGCGCCGACCTACTGTCGGCTAGCGAGGTTTTTCCCAAAAATGGTATCTCCCACTAGCGGGCCCCGGCCCCGGGAGAAGCTCTAAACTCCCGACTGGTCTCCCGGCATGCGTGGTAGTTTAGTGCATGTTAGTGTAAGTGTGTGTGTGTGTGTAAGGGAGAGAATAGGACAAGGAAGAGGAAGGACAGATCGCGCGCGGTCCGTGGCCCGTTTGGTAGGGTACTGCTCTGGCATTCGCCTGGTGTTGATCGGAGAAACCACGGAAAACTACCGATCAGAGCAGCCGGCCGCTAGAATTCTCCTCCAGACAGCGACTGAATTCGACCTGCTGTAAAGCTAGTGTCGAAAATCCTGCCACCATCAGAACTCGAACCTAGGACCTCCCGGACCGAGACACCGCAGTGACATTTGAAGACCTCATCCACATCCCCTATGCAGTGAGGTTTGGTGTGGAGGTGGCTCGGTGCGGGGGCGGGGGGCGGGGAAAGGTGTGGTCGGAGCGGAGCGCAGCGGGTCGCGCGCGAGGCGCCGCCCCCTGGCCCACCTGACCCACCTGCCCGGCCGGCCACGGGCCACCTAGCACGCGGATCGCCCGGGGCGCGGGCGGGCGGGCGGCGCGCGCCCCATTAACTTGGCAATCACCCGCCGGGGAGGCCCCGGAAGCCCTCCATTACCCGGCAGCAACGCGCCCCGCGCCCGCCCCGCGCCCACCCCCGGCCAGGCACGTGCGTATGGGCGGCCAGCGGCCTCCACACCTCGGCTCCTTTCAACGCGACGCACACCACAACCAACGTTTTTGCGGTGTATTTTAACATCATTCATTCTGACTTAGGAAATCCTCAGGAATTATTACATTAACATTCATAAACAACTGTACACAAGGTTCCATCTGTTTTCTTTTCTTTTTTTGTGAGATTATATTACGAAATTAATAAACTGCTTTCGTACGATTGGATTGACAGGGAAAATGTTTTTTATATATACAATTTATGTACTAATATCAATACACATACAACATATTGTGACGGTCTATTCAGACGCGTCCAAAATAAATACAGAAACATTGAAATTAGGACTGAAAACATATTAATTTCGTATGTCGATAAGAACAAAAAACATGAGAAAGTGCATGAGTGAAAGCTGTTTTATCACAAATACAAAATTAAATAATAAAAATTTAAAAAAAAAAATTACAAATTATCGCATGTCGCAACCATATAATATTTCGTAAATAAAGATTTCTATGATAGTAAATTAATTTTCCATATTATGAATGAGACAGTCGAATGTTCTCATAAACATGAACGATTACTGATAATATCTTCAAATACGAAAACAAGTGATTAGAAGAAGGGTTACGAATATTAGAAATATCTTGGAACATATTTAGGAATTTATGGTAACGCTAAAAGGCTATTGAAGACAATATAATATAACAATGACGTAAGGAAACAGTAGATTGTCTGAGAAGAGTATTCTTTTGTTTAAAAACTACGCGGTATAGTGGATCAGAACAACAAGGTTTTTTAAATTAAAATGTGATTAAGATGCCGTGGCGAGCCTATCGTGTGTTTTTGGTCGTAGGAATGTTTACTTGATGAGATGATTATAAAGGGGCGTTTACACGTAGAGACAAAGACTCCTAACTTTCCTGAAGTTAGGAGATAAACTCTCTTAGATTGCTTTACACGAATGGAAATATCTCCCGAAACGCGAGTCTCGTAACTCCCGGGAGAGTAGTTTCCTGAGATCTCTCCGGAAAAGTATCTCCTTGGTGTTTACACTTGATTCAAATGTCTCTAGATGTTCTTTGGCGCCGCCATGTTCAATAAGCGGCTGATGAGCAGCGGCGAGCAGTTTGAGGTTAGAATGTGACAGATCTTGCAGATGCCTGTACCGCTTTAATAATATTGAAGAAGCGGAGAAAAAGAAAGAGACAAGTGTGGGTGATTCTTTTAACAGAGAAGAGCTGAGAATTTATAAAATTCTGATGGAGGACTTACAGGAGGAGAATTTTGAAAAAATATTTATTTACTACCTGTTCAATTGCATTGCAATTTTTGGGATTAATAAAATAAAACAAGTTTTAATTAATGAAGAACTAAAAATAGCTATTGGAAAACGTGCTCATAATCGATAACATAGTTTTGACCTAATGTAAAGTTTTGAAAAATGGTTAAGTTGATAATTTGTTATAGAATCTTTCTGTGAAGTTAAGTATAAACGATTTGAAAGAATCAATTTTAAATTATCTGTATAATTGTTTATTGATGTAAACTAGGGAGCATGCAAATTTTTGGAAGGAATTTATTTTGAATTATTCGAAATATGTTAAATTTGGAAATAGAGACATTACACGATATAGGGCACATTAGGTGTCCTTATATGGCAAAAAAATTTTTCAGAATTTCGAAACGCATACCCTCTACTTTTTATAAATGCCAAAACGCACTTAAATATGAAATTTCATATTTGTAGCATGATTGCAACCCGTGCCGACCAAGCTCTAAAGTTTAATAAAAAATGGTGTTTTGACCTAACACTTTGGTTTGATCCAAAACTAATTAAAATGCAACAAATAAAGTAAATATGAGTAAAAATAAAATAAGATCAACATAAACTTTTATTTAAATACAAATTATAATAATAATTAATTAGGGTAACTTCTCTTTAGTGTAGTTTTTTTACAGTCTGGATACAGATTTCTATGTTCCTGAACACAACGCAACAAAAATTGTTTTTGCTCTTCTTCAGCCGTGATAAGTCCATTAAAATCTTGCATTAATTTAACAGCTCTTTCAGCATTGTCATTTACGACCTTCAAACGACTTATTTGTCTTCTAGCTTCCAAAAAAGGAGGATTGTCACCCCAAGAAGATACATCTTCCCGAAGAAAACTGTCGTCGATCTGCAGTCGAGATAGAAATTGTTTGCTTCTTTGAGTCACAAAATCATCCAGCGTCATAACTGAAAGAAAGAAAAAACAGTTCAAATAAGCAAAAACTAAGCCACGAAACTTTGAAAAAACAAACAAGAAAATATTAAGCTTTTAAACAAATTTTGCTAATTTCTTCCTTCGATGGGACATAGCGTTTAGCGGAATCTAAACTTTCGTCTCTGTTTAAATTATTAATCATTTTGTCTTGGTTATGGAAACAACTTCTTCATCAAAGAGTGATAACTTGACTGTTTCTTCACACAAATACCATAAATGATGAACAAACTTGCTTATCGCTTGGAACTTATCGCGTCTACTTTTCATATTCTTTTAAAGCTTTCAAAAGCACAAGTCTTGGTTAGGTGCTTTTAATTGCCACTATGTATTCGAGCCAAAGTTTAGTATACAAGGTGACGATAAATAAGCAAACGTCTTGTAGAGCATTTTTGTCCTTTGCAGTAATTTTAAGTTGCGATTGAAGCAAACATATTTTATAGAATAGATCGCCCTAGCCATCCATCGCGCTTGATGCAAAGCTCCGGGGGGGCTGAGTTTTAGTTTATTCTCTGTATCTCCTCCTAAGAACACAACGCATAGTTCAACCAATTCGCGGTAATCGTCTCTAATAAAAGGTTTTTCCAGTTCAGTCTTATACAAAGTTAACAAAGATGTAATGTTTGTCTCAACAATATGTGCTTTAACGAAATTCAGAGGTGGCTCAATGTTATCGGTGTTAATATTTTTCCAATTATCTCTTAACTTTTTGAAAATTGGAATATCTGGGCTACTTGTAATTTGCTTTACCTTGGTTTCAAAAACAGCTTTAGGACCAACTCATAAATATGATTACAAGCAAAAAGCAGCAATTCCTTTCTAAAGTCTGCTCCAAAATAGCACAAGCTTCACTGAACAGCCAGTATTTGAAGCTGTTGTATCGCAGCACATTATCTGTACTTTATCATGGAGGTTCCAGTCAAAGAGTGCAGTTGAAATGGCTTTAACTTGATGTTTTCCAGAAGAACTCTCCAATTTTGGTACTGCAAGAAGCTGTTCTCTATCGTCAAATGAAGCAATAATTGGCAAGCGTTCTTCTTTTGAACTTCGTACATCAATCCAGGTAATAGTTTTCCATCCCAATGGACTGTGACTACGTCAGGCAAATTATTCTGGAAGTCAGTTTTATTGCCTCTGCCTGGATTTTCTCGCCTGAGTACGAATTCGCTGAATCGAGATTTGTTAATACGGAAATCTTCGCTGTTCAGACCAAGCGCGTCTACAACCGCATGGAGAATGTAAACTGAGTCCCTTATGCTTAATTAGCATCGATCTAAAGCTGCTACCAGTTTAGGAGTTATGAAGCTTTTCGTGCCTCTTTTAGAACTTTTTCAGGGCAAGGAATCTGAGTACTAAGTTCAGAGTTCGAAATCTGTTCCTCATCCGAATTCTCAAGACATTCCAAGCTATCTATCGAAGAAGTAGATGCAACAGCCAATAACTCTTTTGTTTTACCTTTCTTTCCTCTTCTTCCAATCGTCTAACTCGTTCTTCTTTCTTCGCCAATTTTTGTCAATTCCACCTAAGCATCTCAGTCGACCTGGCTCTCTCTGTTTCCTTAAACATTCTTTGTCTTCCTCTATCTTCATTCTGTCGAAAGCATCAGCATGTGCAATATCAAATAAGTTATCACGGTCTTTTACAAAATGATTTTCAAGGTTCTTGAACGTCACCTGAGATTTCTTACAGTTTTTGCAGCTTCCTCCAAACATAATATAAATCAACAAGTTTCTTCACGCAGTTAGGAAATGCCTTCGTAGGAATTCTAGCTTTTTCCCAAAATATAATGCACTCTCATATAACAAGATTCGCACTTTCACCATCAGTCATCTTGACTTCACGAATCTTGTAAAATAAAACGGTGAGAACTTGTCGATTAGATGGTAATTTTGCACCATTTATCTGGTGGCTTGAAGTCCGATAAGGTAAATATTTTGTTTATCACTTCGTAATTCCACAGACATCTTCACACAATAAACAACAACGCACTAATAATGTTAAACACGTATGAAATGACAATTGAAACTCGCTGTAACAAGTCACAGCGCTGCACCCGCGCAACTTGTATGGACAAGTTAAAAATTCAAGTCGGCACGGGTTATCGTTTATAAATCGGGCTAATATTTATTTCTAGACTATATTAGGTCAATACGAAAGTTTTAGAAGGTATGCGTAAAATATATTGAAATTGAAATTTAAAGGGACACCTAGGGCACATGTATGAAAGAGAACGCCTTATGATAGCTTTATATAACAAATTCCACAATTAATTCGTAACTTCGAGTTATTATTTATTTAAAAATTTTAATTAATTTAATAACAACTATTATTATTATTATTATTATTATTATTATTATTATATTATTATTAAAAGTATATAAAGGAAGAGAATTTGTGTTCAAAAATTCGCACGTGTAACTCCAGACAGATTTGATTTGTTATTAGGGAAAATATCACAAGCCAATTAAAAAGCAAGATACCGTCATGCGGAAATATATTTCTTGGGGATAGATAGTTGCTTTGACACTATGGTTTTGGCCACAGGAGATACATACAGTTCTTTCTCATTTTTATTTATAATTCTCAGAGAAAATTTCCCCAAAGATCAGAAATCCGCGGACCACACTGGAACGACGCACAGACACAGAAAGGCTGATCGAGTACGTGGACACATACCAAGAGAGCAGAAACTCTTCCAACTCTCTTTGAATACTATTTATCTCCCAGGAGATACGATTTCTCAGCGATACCATAGCCTTTACACTGTTCTCTCGTGGAAACTTTGAAGATCTCCTGTGACGTCATGTCTCCGGAGAGAAGATCGCTCCCCTGAGAGTTTACACGTGTCTCCTAACCAATTTCGGAAAGTTAGGAGAGAAAACTCTCTCAGTGTAAACGCCCCTTAAGAGTATGTTAAGAGATTTTCCACATACTTAATTAAATTTAAATATTTCCCGGACTCGATAAGTGAATATACCTCAGCAAAACTCAGACTTCTGCATAGTGATGTCTTCACAGGAGCCATAACCAAACACTTCACGAAGGGGCGTGGCTGAACATCTATCGCGGCGGAGGGATACTTCTCTGAATTACATGTGGTGTTCTCTTGTTTAGCGAATTGTCACTTTGGCTCATTCTTAGGAAAATCCTTCTATAGTAAGACAAGGATTTTGATGTTATAAAAGAAATTTTATTTGTATTTGTAAAGAAAGGGAGAAAATAAATGGTAATCCCATGGGACCATTTATAATTATATACTTCTCGTGTTATTTTCAAATGCATTCTGTACTAAAGTTTTTGTTCGTTAACTGAATTAGGTTGAATAATAAATCTTCAGCATTCGCATATACGTAGTAATGCAAGTATCGTAAACTGATAATTTTCTTATAATGTCAGTAATTTGTATATGAATGTCTGAAACATTTTAATTAAATCATATTTTATCAATATACATTAGGTAGCACATTTAGTGTTTGACATTTTGGTGAATTGCAGTCTTTAAGTGAAGTCTCAGAACAAGAACACGGAGGTGGGGCGAACACAATAGCTTTAACTCGCACAACCTGTCCGAAAAGAACACATGCGAATATTAAACGAAGAAATCTCAAACAAAAAAAGATACGAAGGGAAGGGAGACAAACGAAAAGGAGATAGACAGAAATTAACAACCAAATACACCTGGCGAATGCCGAAGCAGTACTCTAAGAAACGGGCCACGGACTGCGCACGATCTGCCCTTCCTCTTCCTTGACCTATCCTCTCCCCTTACACACACACTTACACTAACATGCATTACACTACACATATTCCGGGAGACCGGTCGGGAGCTTAGAGCTTGTTCCTGCTGGGGCAGTGCCCGCTGGTGGGAGAGTCCTGGTTAGTGGAAACCCCACTAGCCGACGGTAGGTCGGCGCTGGATCTCGCCATCCAGCGGGAAATCAATCAATCAATCAACAACCATATAATATACTAACCAAATAAATGCGTACTAGAACATCCAAAAAACTACACTAACGGGACTAATGACCAAAGCAGTTTACGCGCCCGGAAACACGAAAAAATAAATAAATCAATCAATCAATCAACAACCATATAATATACTAACCAAATAAATGCGTACTAGAACATCCTTATGAACGCACGAAAGCAAAACTTAAGAGAGTCAACTAACACCAGTCCGCTTCACCAGTTCAAGAAGAACAGGCGGAAGTCACATCACAGGCGGAGTGAAGAACAAATCTGTGACAAAAATGAGATTAAAAAACAAAACCCATAAAAAATGTATAGAAATGACGAATGAAAGATGACACTCGCTAAGTGGAGACGTATGAGAACAAGAACAACGCAGAGAACCAGCAGCAAACCGTCACCACTACGAGCGCTGCGAACGCCACTGGAGCAGATCTCATCTCCTCATCCGCTGCCACCGCAAAGCCCAGCAGCAGAAGTAGCCGCTCCCTCCAGGAGCCAATTAGCGTCAGGCGAACACCTGCCGGCTCCGGCGCGGTGCGCGAGACGGCTGCCTACCGGCCGCGCGCTGTCAGTGCGGCGTCGCCTCCGCGGGGCAGAGCGAGGCGAGGGGCGGGAGGTTGCGAAGGAAAGTAGGGATTAATTAACAGCTGCCACCAGCTCGTCAGCTCCCGGCCAGCGACGCCACTAATTGAATATCACAGCGCACGGGCGGAGGCGGCGGCGGCGGCGGCGGCGGCGGAGGCGGCGGCGGCGGAGGCGGCGGAGGCGGCGGCGGCGGCCGTGGCGGCGGCGGGGGCGGCGGTGGCGGCGGTGGCGGCGCGCCTCCGATTATTCCGCTGGGTCAGTGCGCGTGGCTGATCTTTCGCACTCAGAAATCCGCCTGATTCCCTGGAGGGGGCAGTGATCTTTGGACCCAAGAAAGCAACAAGTCGAGGTAACTTGGGGCAACAGCTGTTGCCTCTGCAGTGACCTTTCAGACCTGGAGATCCTAGGGTCCAAATCTCTACGATGCTAGTTTTTTGACACTAGAGGAAACGATAGTACGAATTCAGATGCTTTGTGGAGGAGAATTCTTGCTGCCATTTGCTCCCATTGGTAGTTTTCCCTGATTTCTCCGATCAATACTACACGAAGTCTGGGGTAGAACCGGAACAAACGGGCAGTTTTAGAGAAAATTTTGAAAATGTGGCTGATGCTTCATATAAAATACCCACAAAATAAAATAATAAATTCAACTTCAGGGCCACGAATTTTTTATTGATTTTTTTTTCGTGTTTCCGGGCGCGTCAATTGCATTGGTCATTAGTCCCGTTAGTGTAATGCATTTTTTTCTCGGGAGATGGCGGTTATCTTCCCCCGCTGGATGGCGAGAACCGGCGCCGACCTACCGTCAGCTAGTGAGGTTTCCCCCTCACCAGGACTCTCCCACCAGCGGGCACCGCCCAGCCGGACAAGCTCTAAGCTCCCGACCGGTCTCCCGGAATATGTGGTAGTGCAGTGCATGCTAGTGTAAGTGTGTGTGTGTAAGGGGAGAAGAGAGGACAAGGAAGAGGAAAGACAGATCGCGCGCGGTCCGTGGCCCATTTGATAGGGTACTGCTCCGACATTCGCCTGGTGTTGATCGGAGAAACCACGAAAAACAACCGATCAGAGCAGCCGGCCGCTAGATTTCTCCTCCAGATAGCGACTGAATTCGACCTAGCTGAAAAGCTAGTGTCGAAAATCCTGCCGCCGTCAGGACTCGAACCTAGGACCTTCCGGTCAGAAGCGCTGCAGTGACATCAGTTGATGCACAAAGCTACCGATCCCGGTTTCAGGCCCTCGACATTGTCCAGATCTATCAGAGAATGTCAGTTTTGGAGAAAATCGTCTGAACAGTGTAGGCATTAGCGTTGACCACAGTTCGCTCCGAGCAGCGGTAGGGTACACATCGCGCTCCGCTCTGTTCAGTATCAGCGAAAGTGAAGTACTGTTTCGACAAGTTTATTCAATTTAAAGTACTAAAGTATTAGTGTGAGTGTGAAGTGTAGTGTGTAGTGCACCCCACAAAGCAAAACTAATTTATCCAATAATTAGTGGAAGTGCAGCGCCGCTCAACCCTGGCTTAGGCCAGTGCAATGCCGAGGCCATGGCGACCAATACGGCACGAACGCCATGGACACATCACCCAGTCCAACGCAGATTCATCCAGTGGACCATCTAGAAGAGAAGCAGAATCGCAAAGAATCCGTGACCGGCAGCTACCCTCGGCCGGCCATATAGTGGCTAGTGGCGGCTATCAACTGGGAACTGAAACACCACTCGTGAGCAATGCCGGTAACGGCATACCCAAGGTTAGTTACCATGACTTAGATAGTGGCCTTGCCCTATGCCAAAATGCCCAAGTGTCCCTCGGTAACGGTAGCAGCAACGTGAACTTTACAAACAACAGTGGAAAAAGACGTTTTAACTATATCAGTGATGAAACATTACCGAACAAAAATTCTTCAAATACCACAGACTATGTAAACTCAGTGCCGATTGGAAACAGATGCGCACCACTAGAGAAACTAAATAAAGAGCCAAACCCAAGGTTCATCTACATAAACGACACTTCGAATCAAAAAAACTATATATTTATATATAATGTGCATATGAGTAGTAAATAAATATCATGCTTGATTTGGCATCCATAACGCAGATAATTTCTCGGAAATCTGTTTCCCCACTTCTGATGGTGAGAGCCGCTGCCAATGGTGTGGGTTGATCGAAAGTGGCGCTCGGCATCCGAAGCTTGCAACGGCCCGCGGCTTCTTCCACCCGCTGCTCGTGTCCGTCTAACGGTCGACGGGGACATTTCAACCCGGAATATTTTTGCCCATAACTTCTTGTTTAGTTCAAGGATTAGGCAGGGCTGCCTATTCAGAAACCATCACCTTCTTGTACGACCGAAACCCCTGCGGCCGGTTGGTTTGTAGTCCCTCGCCAGTCCAGGAATTCGGCTATTGCACATGCGCTCCAGATGACTGCACCGTTCATTTGAGTTTCACTGATCTTATTGTCAAGTCTAACTCTTCACATATTTCTTCACTCTCAATTTTGTCATCTTGAGTACACCCTTTTACAGCTCTAAGAAATCTCATTTCTGCAGCTATCACTATATTTATTTATGTTTTTGAGAAGACCCGCGTCTCGTTTCCTTATAATAATACTGGTCCTGCCATCATCGTATAGAACTTAATTAGGGTTTCTTTACTTGTTTTATGTTTCAGGGTTCTGTGAAGTGTCCCATAAATATGTTTAAAACTATTTAATTTCTTTGTGACATCGTCATCAAACACAAAAGATTCTTCAAATCTCACGAAATTAAAACTGGACAAATGCTCTCGTCTTCCCATTCAAAACTAGTTTTTATCTGGCAGGATATTTTCCACCAAAAGTCATCACTTTAGTTTTATTAGTAGATATTTTAAGGGTATAATCTTCACATATTTTGCAATATGTATGTGTATATCTTTGCAATACGCCTTCAGTTTGCTGAATCATTACCTCGTCATATGCATATGCAAGAAAGTTGAGTTTCATTTGAGCAGAAGTTTGAATTCCCAAGTTAAAAACCTTTTTTCCATTTGTGAAAAATGTCGTCAAGATATAAAATAAACAATGTTGGGAAAATACAACATCCCTATCACCTTTATTTGTTTTAATTTCTTCTGTCAACCTTTCGCCGGAATCAATAACAACTATCGTGACTAGGTACAGAGTTTTGATGGCATTAATAAGATGGAAAGGTAAACCTCTTCTAATAAGTATGCTCCAGAACTTCTCCTTATTTACGCCGCCGAAAACTTTCTCAAACTCAATAAATGTCATCTGAGTTTCCGAGTTAAATTCACATCTTTTTATACAATCTGTTTGATAGTAAATATGGCATATTTCGTGCCGCGACCATTTCAAAATGCAATTTGATCATCGCCTATTAAGCAATCAGAAGTTATTTTCAGCCTTAGATTAAGTACTTCAGCATATATCTTATACGCGCTATCCAACAAGCTGATGCCTCAATTATTCTCACAGTGTTTTGTTATCTTTCTTAAATAACGGGATTACTTTCGACTTTAACCAGTTTTGTGGTATTTTACATTGTTTCCATCACATGTTAAACAAATATAACAGTCTCAGCTGCAGAAGCATTCCGCCATATTTCCAACCCTCAGAATTTATTTTATCTAAGCCTGTTGCTTTTAACAGTTTAATGACTTCTACTACTTCCTGCATTGAGATGTTGTCCAAACCATGTGTACAAATATGGAGTGGTACTTCTGAAGATTAAATTCATTGAGGTTTTGCCCATAACTCGTGTTTTAATTGTAAAAAGCACATAAGGATTTTATTGTATGCATTTTTAATTAAGCATTATCTGCTGGTAAAGTCTCGTAAAAATCTGAGTGTCCGATATCGTGAGTATTGCGTGTAAAATAGAGAGTGAGAAAGAGTGTAAGTACTCATCCTCGCATACATTCAACTCCAAGTCTGCGGTTATAATCTGCTGTTCGTCTCACAGATTTATGTATTGGGTTATGTATAACTTTACAGATCACTTCATCCAGTGCATTTTTCGAACTAGTTTCTAATGCGTTCCATATGAATACTTGGCGCTTTCAAAAATAAAAATATGAATAAACGTAGCAATAGCATGTCAATTTTTTCCATAACAATTAGAGCAATAAATATTCACATTTTTAACAAAAGATCCCAAAATCAACGAAAACTATTCAAACGGGAGGAAATTTTATTTTGAAGTGTATGAGAATTATTGCAATTAGATTTAAAATTTCTGTTACTTAAATTGTGCTGCACAAAACGCGTCAAGTATTTCTCAATTTCTGTAGAAAATTATGACAGTTTCTAAAACCTTCATTGTATTCACAGGTGTAATTATAACGCGAGCTCTGCATTGTTTATGCTCATTGACAGGTAATTGACAATCAATGCCTACTGTATTCGATGGTGTTTAGAAAAATCTATAATATGGACTGCATCGATATACGATCAAACACTAGGTGCAAACAAGTTTGTTGTTCAAACACGTCAATGAATGATGCGTTTGAATGTTTGTACAAATGTGTAAATTCAATTTTAACGGGTTCGAAATTATGTGCTCAAACCAAGAGTTTGTACAAACTGCTTGATCGTGTACTCTTTGACGAATGTTTTGTATACATTTTCATTAAATAGATGCTAAAAAGATTATGACCTCCAAAAGAAAATTACTTGTGAAAATTATTATAAATACGTTGATATTCCGTTTTTGAGCAATATACTAGACTCTATCTTCACAATAAGTTTGCTTGTACATTTTATTCGAGACTTTTTACAAAGTAATCGAAGTTTATTAAGCATGAAAGCTTGTATCGGCGAAACTTTAAAAACATTCTAGCCAAAAATTAAATTAAAAAACACAAAGAAATGAACGCATTGTTTGACGCAATTTGCTCGAATATTCCATGTAAAATTAAAAGACCGACAGGTCTTTTGCAAAAAAATCATCAAAAAAGTTCATTGAAACGAGAAGAATTTCCGTGTTGATCACTGTGGATTAAATAGAAATGATACATCGTGACTTACTGAGAAATATTAGCACATCAGCACCATATTAATATTTATATTTCATCATGTTTGTTAATACGTTAATATTCATTTCAATTTTTTAACTCAGAGGTCATAAATCATAATCTACATTTTACTGGGGAATAATGACGTATGTGTAATATATTTTTAATGTTAAATCTATTTGTGAAATAATCTTGCTGCAGAATATTGAATAAAAGATTTAGTAAGTATTTAACGATTCCGGATAACCAGGTAAAGCCGAGGTGAAAATGCGTTTAACATACTGGTTTGAATGACTATTGAGGAGGCAAAGTACGCTAGCAAGGAGTCGACTGCAGACGAGGTACCAGGAGGAGGAAGAGTGTTTTGGTTGTTTTCCCCTCGTTCGCCTCTTTCCCAACCTCACATCGCAGAGGCTTAGATGCCGAGCGTCACGCCATGGAGGCAAAGCCAGGACGGCCGCTTCGCTGAGCTCGGATGGGCCACGCTAGGCTCAACTGCGCCGCCCGCCCCACGCCGTTAGGTGCAACACCCACCGAACATTGCCATCGCCCTCCTTCCTTGAGCCCGCTCACTCCTCTGTCTCTTGTTCCCTCCCCTCTGTTAGCCCACAATATCCAGCTCCCTCATCACCCTGCCCCTCGTTATTCCACCCCCTCGACTTTCCGACAGCTCGATATTCACCCCCTCGACATCCCGCTCCCTCGACATCCCGCCATCCTCGACAGCCCGCCCCTCGACAACCCACCCCTCGACATCCCCCTCAACAGCCCCTCCCGACATCCCGCCCCTCGGCATCCCGCCCCTCCATCCAACTCGCTGGTATCCCCTTCCTCTGCATCCCGGCCCCTGGGTATCCCGGCCCCTCGGCTCCCGGCCCCTCGCATCCCGGCCCCTCGCATCCCGGCCCCTGGGCATCCCGGCCCCTCGGCATCCCGGGCCTCGCATCCCGCCCCTCGGCATCCCGCCCCCTCGGCATCCCGCCCCCTCGGCATCCCGGCCCCTCGGCATCCCGGCCTCTCGGCATCCCGGCCTCGCCACACCGGCCCTCGGCATCCCGGCCCTCGGCATCCCGGCCCTCGGCATCCCGACCCCTCGGCATCCCGGCCCCTCGGCATCCCGGCCCTCGGCATCCCGGCCCTCGGCATCCCGGCCCCTCGGCATCCCGGCCCCTCGGCATTCCCGCCCCCCGCCATTCCCGACCCCTCGGCACCCCCGCCCCTCGGCATCCCGGCCCCTCGGCATCCCGGCCCCTCGGCATCCCGGCTCCTCTCGGCATCCGGCCCCTCGGCATCCCGGCCCTCGGCATCCCGGCCTCGGCATCCGGCCCTCGGCATCGTGTCCCATCGGCATCCCACTTCCTCAGTATTCTGTCCCTCGGTATCCCGCATCTCCATATCCCACTCTCTCGGCCTCACGTCCCCTCGGCATCCCGTCCCCTCCGCACCTCGACCCCTCCCCCTCAACCCACCCTCTCGGTCCTTCGCTCCCTCGAACTCCTTCCAGTCTTGGCTTGAGCCACACTCTTCAACACTTTCTCCTCCAGCCATCGTTCTCGTCTATCCGACATCCATCTCATTCGCCACTTACCCTCTCCTTCCCTTCCTTTTTTCTCTCTTCCTGCCTCTGTCTCTCTCTCTGTCTTTTTTGTTCTCCTAAGTATATCTCTCCGTATATATCTACGTGTACGGATATTTCTCTCTTTACATCTGTCGGTATGTATCTCTGCCCCCCTCTGACTCCACCCCTTGCCGCTAGGGGCACGAGGAGCGTCAATGCCAGCCCCAACGTCACTCGCAGCGCTCCGATAGCAGAGGACAGATGTGCTTCGTTACAGCGGAAAGGGGAGACGCCACCGCAGCCATTTCAAATATCTGTCTGCAGGTCAGCCGCCACATGGATCTTATCTGTTCTCGGAAGGCCATGAAAAGGGCAGCCGGTCAGCTCACTGGCGCTCGCTTTCGGGGACTCGTGTTCACTCCGATGTTGGACGAATGTATAGATATAAATTAATCTCCCGTACAAGATAAATCAATTGTGAATGCACCTCACTCGAGGCTTATGAATACCCCGAAAACTATATCTGAAAGAAATTCAATTCGACATTATTTTTGCCAATTTGTAAGGGTTGAGTAGATAACTAAGAATTTTCTGCGTGTTTCGGTGTTATTGTGTAAGATATGTTTTAAAATTCTTTAATTATATTCATGCTTGCATGCGTTATGCAATATTACAACAACCTAAGTTAAAGAAATAGTTCTTTAACAGGACGTTTTTTAAGCTGACTTCTAAACTTACATCAATAGCATTGATAATATGTGATAAGAACCACCAAAGTATCTCAAAATAATTATCGATTTTCGTTACAACTTTTTCTCACCCCTTCCTCACTATTGGTCAATCATAACATGTGTCATAAAATACAGATGTGAATCCCTGTAAGACGTCTGCAATATGCTGCAATACGTCTACAATAGGAATATAAGGAGAATGTTTGATCTAAGATGTTTAATAGAGTTTCATGAAACACATCGTATTTATATTATGCATGTATATATTTACATATATACATTCATATTTTGCTCACTTTGAACCAATTAGTCGTAGTTTCGTTTCTTAATAATCTCATTAAAAACGATTTTTACGTTCTAAAGTTCCCTATAAATTACATCATCTCGGCTTGTTATATTTCTGTTACTCAGAAAATTACTGTTAATTTCCAATATATTGGAGGTATTATCTAAGGTAATGACATGAATACAAGCAAAGAGCACAGAATAAATTATTACATGCTATTACGTTTCTTAATGCTTCACAACATATCATAATATTAAATGTTAAACGCGCTCAATCGATAGCTGCTGATTACAAACGCTTAGTATAACATATCACCATCCGAAAGAAACTAATCATCACATCATGTACACTCACCTCACGAAGCAAACATTCATTTTACTTCTTTTGTTTTCAAAATCAGAAACGTATTGTTATGTTGAACGACATCTTGTGCCCAACTTACATAATTCCCACTATCTTGAGATGTCGTTAAGTTGTTAACTAGAAAAAGAATCTTTTCGGTGTTTCTGATTCATGTTTTTATCTAATGTAATATAGTTTAATACCTACATTGATGAGATCATAATTTTTCTGGAACCATGGAATTCCACAAAATTTCCACCGAAAAATTAAATGTGCCTAATATTTAACATTCGTCTCATTTAATTTTTCTTCTTCAGTTTATCAACAACAGCGCAAAATCTGTAAGTCAGGGTAAGTACGGAACAGCTTTCTATCACCACCTCCCACCTCAAGTTGGCGACACAGACCGAGTGACGAGGTCCGAGGCGCTGTTTGCCTGTGTTCGAATTCCGTCTATAATGAGACCCTCTAATGACTTCTAGCAGTCGGGCGTCTTTGGAGAAGTCAGCGGCCGGCCGCGGGCGGCGAGGGGCGGAGGGGAGGAAGGCGCGGGGCGGAAGGAACCCGGGGGGAGGGCGAGGCAGAGGCGGGGCGGAAGCGCGCCGCCCCGGAAGGCGCCGCGTCAATCGATAGCGCGCTCCGCCGCCGACAGGAACAGGTGGTTGGGTGGCGCCGCCCGATTTCGCTGCGACCGCGGCTCGGCCCCTGAACGGCACCTCGGAACGCTGCCCTCCCAGCCTGCTCGCTGCTCAGCGCCACCTGTCCCGCTCTCTCTTCGCATGCCCACGAGTCATGTATATTGACCACGCCAGTGACCTCGGATAATAATGTGAAGGAGTCTTCACCTCCTGTGACGACAACGTTCGAATTCTAAAAATATAAAATTAGATGTGTCGCCGACAGCTCGGCTCCAGGAAGCCTTCAATTTAAACATATAACTTTTTATTGTAAGTAAAGTATGCCCGTCACCCGGAAACTCCCAGTGAGGCGGCAGGAATTGATCAATGTATATGTATGTGAAAGTGCCTCAGAATGACAAATACTTTCTGTAGATTCATAAATACTAGCCGCAAGGGCCTATGGCTCAGTTCACCTGTTCTATATAGTAAGAACAAACAGCCCTTTACTCACTAGCTACTCTCTAGCTTCTGTCTTGCTGTTTACGCATAATAAACTTCTGTTGGAAAAGAAATTTGTTTCTTCATTTCTGCAGCAGTACAGGTTAAGCAATCTGAACCTGAGTCCGAGGAAGGCAACTGACTTTCGACTTATTTAACTCACATACTCCAGCTGTTCTCTCTAGATGTCGCAGCCCTGCTCTTTCTGCCCTTTACTCACTAGCTACTCTCTCTGTCTTGCTGTTTACGCACTGATTTCTATGCTCTTTTCCTCTCTCTCTTTTTCACCCCCTTTCCACCCTCTCCTTTTCCTCTTTCCTTTCCCCATCCTCCCTTTCCACACTTTCCTTTCCACCCTTCTCTCTTTCCGGCTTCCTCCCTTTCCATCTTTACTCCTTTCTGCCGTCGACTCCCTTCCTCCCTCTACTCTATTGTTTTAGCAAATTCAGTTTTTCACATTGATAGCATCTATTCCATCAGTAGTGGAGATAGCCAGAACGATAGTAAGTTATGAAAATAAAACATGACAGACAGTCCATAATGAAGTCCACATCTTCAGCACGAATGTAAAGAAAATATGCTGCACTTTCGTAATCTTCCATCAAATATGTAGGCCGTCTTCATTGCAAATATACAGGAGTGGATCTCCACTACTTCTGTGGCATTAATAAGCAATTCTCAATAAATGTGCAATTGCTGTAAGCTGCATTTATCAGGACTTCGCTAAACCCCTTGAGTAAATGAGAAAGGAGAGAATTCAGTAAGCATTACCTTATGCGTTCTCGAACACCCAACACGCTATATTCAAGCAAAAGTAAATGACCCTTAATAAGTCCAAATGAACATTACAACATTTCAGGGTTTTTATTATCCAGCGCATCTCCGTGATATAATGTTTCATGATAGTTGGAATGGCCTTTAACCTGGAGCGACACCGGGTTGCAGCGGCGCGGGCGGAGGCGCGGGCAGAGGAGGGGGCGGAGACCGACCTCCGCGCCGCTTTGGCCTTTGGGGGAAGGGCGGAGACGGGGGGAACGCGGGAAAGGGGGAGCTGAGGGCACGAACGAGAGCTGAAATGAGGACGGCGGCGACGGGGTGGAGAAGGCGGAGGGGGCGAGAGCAACAGCCAGGGTGGCCGTAAGGTTGGTGGCAGGAGTGGCGGCGATGGCGGTGGCTAGTACGATGGCGAGGACGGTGGCGAGGACGGTGGCGAGGACGGTGGCGAGGACGGTGGCGAGGACGGTGGCGAGGACGGTGGCGAGGACGGTGGCGAGGACGGTGGCGAGGACGGTGGCGAGGACGGTGGCGAGGACGGTGGCGGACGGTGGCGAGGACGGTGGCGAGGACGGAGGGGGCGAGGAGCGGCGGGACGCGAGACGGCGAGGCGGGGACGTGCGAGGCGGTGCGAGGACGGTGGCGAGGACGGTGGAGGCGCAGGGCAGGCTGCTCCGACTGGAGCGATCGCAACTTTGAAGCGAGGGACGAGGCGCGGCGTGAGCGGCGGCTGCTCACTAGCCGCTTAAGCGGGTGATGCCGCGATGGGGCACCGCCGCAGCCTAGCGCTGCACGCGGATATAAAATCCCCTTCTGCAAACAAAATTACGAATACTTACGAAATGGGGAATTTACGGGTTGTTTTGGAGTAAGTTACTACGGCAAAGTTGGAGACAGACGAAACATTTCTCATTTTTTTTAGTAAAGATATGCTACAAGTAATCTAGTGGTTATTTGGTTATTCCTTCCAAACAATTGGGTAACATTTATAAGTTGGCGAAAATTCGCCTCTGACAAGGTATTGAAAATATGTGTTCTCCGGAAGAGCACCGCAATCGTACTTCCTCCTCCTTGCGAATGAATCACAGACCCTGAACATCGAAACTGTACCTGTATATTTCTAAGATTAAAGGAAAATGATATCTAATTTGAAAACATGAATGTATGAAAAAATATTTGAAATTATTTATATATTTATTATCATTATATTGCCTCTTGTTTTTTTGTCTTCTGAAATAACAAGCGTTATTATCTATCCCGTGGTATTCATTGGAATTAGTTGACGAGGAGAACGCGCTCAATCTTCATAATTAAAATCGTGTTGACTGCTGAAACACGTAAACGTTAATCCAGCACACGGATTCACAAAATGCAATCCAGGAAATGGGCTGAAATGCCCGACGCGTGTTAAGGCCTCGGCGCCGTGTCGCGCCGAGCCGCGCTGGTGCCGCGCCCAAGCTGGTTGCGGCGAAAGGCAATAAACGCGGGGAACCGGGCGACGCCACCGCCGCCGCGCGGGAGTTGTGCTCATGAATATGGATGCGGCGCTGGCCAGGCACGAGGCGCGGACAACCGCAGCTCCGCCCCGACTCCCAGGCCTGCGGCCCCGCCCCCGCCCCCGACCTCGCCCGCCCCGCCGGCAAATCCAAATCTGACCCCGGCCCCGACAGCTCTCTCCCCCCGCCCAATCCTTCTCACCCTACTCTAACCCCTCGCCCTAACCCCCTCGCTCTCACCCACTCGCACTAGTCCCACGCTCTAACGTCTTCACCTTAGCCCCCTCTCCCTAGCCCCCTCTCCCTAGCCACCCTCTCCCCTATCCACCCCACTCCCTAGCCACCCCTCTCCCTAGCCACCCCTCTCCTTAGCCACCCCTCTCCGTAGCCCCCTCTCCGTAGCCCCCTCTCCTGCCCCCTCTCCGTGCCCCCTCTCCTAGCCCCTCTCCTAGCCCCCTCTCTGCCCCTCTCTCCGTAGCCCCTCTCTCCGTAGCCCCTCTCCGTAGCCCCCTCTCCGTAGCCCCCTCTCCTAGCCCCCTCTCTGTAGCCCCTCTCTCCAGCCCCCTCTCCGTAGCCCCTCCATGCCCCCTCTCCCCCATCCTAAGTAGCTGGGACTGGCTACGCAGCAACCTCACCCTCGACCTCATCCAATTCCTTATCTTGACCCCTGACTTTCACTAATAAGTCGCCGCTCGCACATTCTCTCTTTCCCGCACACTCACCATAGACACCGCCCTCACTTTTACCATTGCAGTACATACTGAAACAGGACAACAGCTAAGTTCATGGAAAAACAAAAAGATAATAGGGAAGTTACAACATATTATTTATTCATGAGTTTTGAATCCATTTTCACCTTACTCTGATTTTGACGACTGCAGCCAGTTTCTGTAGACGTTACTCATGTCTCTTTCAAATGGTTGAAGTATAGCAAAATTATTAGAAACTATCATCCAAAAAAGCGCATCGCACCCATTTAAAATTTACATTAAAAATAATGGTTATTAAGTGAGATGTTATAATGTAATATCAAATTTCAATGAAGTATCTCGTTTAAATTCCATTTGTGCTTTATGAATTCCGCTGCATCTTGTCAAGCGACTTTACGTTGAAAATTAACCGGTATATTCCCAAGCAATACCGGTTTCTCCTTTAGTAATAGATTGCCAGTAAGAAGGAGGGGAATGATCTATAGACTCCGCTTGCCATTCATTTCAGTGTAGCTGCTTTGGAACTACATTTAGCCTGCTACTATTCGGGAGTGCCGGTTCACTAGAAAGCGGGGACTGGGGGAAAGGAGGGGAAGCGAGCAGGAAAGTGGGTAGGAATTGCAGTATTCGGAACAAGAGAAATGGAAAGTGGGATTGATATAGAAATGGAATGAGGGACGGCAGAGTTTATGAGAATATATCAATAAAAGTTATGAGGAGGAATGTGAGAAGAAACAAAGAGAAGTTACAGAATATTAATGATGCCTAGTTCGATGGCGTGTCTGGGACGTCGTCGTACTAGAAAGTCTAATAGAGTAGCTTCACAACTTTAACACTACTCTGGCGCCAGCGAGCTCTAGCAAAGGATGCTTCATTGGGCGCATCGAAGCACACAGTTAACGATGGGTGCGCTCAATGCGCAGGCTAGTATGACCTCGTCAAGATTATAAGCGGCAGCCTCCATCCACTTAACCCCTTTTAGCCTCATCCACCATCCCCACTACACACAGACAACATCCACCGCCTACCACATCTCACAAAAAGATGCCCCCTCACCGCATCTCAGAAGAGGTAGTGAAGACGTCGATAACAGTTAAAAAGCAGTTTGGGACGGCGACATTTGGAAGTAAACTCTGCGATTTGCAAAATTTTTCCGTAAAAAATTATGATCTCGATTTCGTTGTATGTAGATTACTAATGTTCCATTAAAGCTATTCTGCACCAACGGATTATCCTAACAACTTTGATTTATCCTATTTCTCTTATTTTCCAAACGGTTCAGCATCATACCTGATGCTCTAGGATATTTCTTTGAAACACACAAACGAGGACTATTATAAAAATATCTTGTCTACAGACCACGAAACAATCCCTTTTACTCTCATTCTACTCATGTTCCAAGCACCTCCAAACAAATAGGCTCCTCAAACTCCATTCTGCTTTTTAAAAATCACTGTTGCCTTCACCAATCAAAATAATGTATACTCAAAAGTTTGAAAAATTTGATAGGCGTGGGCCATAAATTGAGGTCAGAGAACAGAAACCCCTTCAAACTTCGCTCTCAGGGCTGTCGCTGCTTGTTAGGCACAAGTCTCTCTGAATTGTCGCCCGTGACGCCATCTTGTGCGTTCAGCTCGCCACTCCCACCGCCACACAGTGCCACAATTGGCCAAACTAGACAGACAAAGGTCTATTACTAAAATGTATGCAACACCTCAAAATAGAATCGTGGCAATTTATGAAATTATGTGTCATATCTCTCGAGATTTTTTACGTAATTGTTTAAACCCGACATGACCTATGAATAAACAATAGAGTTATATATGTCAAAAGAGTAAGAATGAATATATTTTTTGTAGTATTAAAACTTTTTTCTTGTGTTTACGAAATTTGTTTTTCATTAAAAAAATTTTAATTGTTTTGAAATTTTTTAAATTATCGATTATTTTTTATTGGTTTTGGGTTCTTCCAGAGCTTTATTTTTGGATAAATGTCTAGCTAAAACTTTATTTTTCATATCCTTAACTATCCCTTTACTATCACAACCCCTGATAAATGCCCATGAATTTTAGCAATTTTTTCAATTATTTTATGTGTATTAACTCTTAAGTATAAACTTTAAATTATAATATTAAGCTTTTCCTGTTTCTAAACTAATTTTACATTTTAATATATTGGTTTTCGATGTTAAAAAACTATATCAAAATAGCATTTCTTGAACGAATTTCCCCGTCAATTGGTTATAACAAAACTTTTTTGGCATTCATTAACTATGTTAGAAAGATATATGTAACATTTATAGCCATTTGTTCTTAATAGTGCCTTTCTTAATACTCCAGATCAGAGATTTTGAGTTTTACAATTTATTTGCATGCATTTCTTCAAAATAAGTGTTTATATTCCATTCTATTCACTTCATATTCAGTGTGAGAGGTGTAATGTTCTGGATTTTCGAAAACATTTTGAATCAATGTCTTTGCGAGGAATTTCATCTCTCGAGAAACCTTTCCTTTTAAGCATCGTCATGTTCATAGATTCTATATATCACCAAATGAAATTAAGTCAGATTTTTGTTTAGGTGTTCATTGACCTGTTAGCTTGCATTACCATACGGTGTAATGAGCTCAACATTTCTTTCTTTTCTTTAAAGAGAATTAAGTACAAGACCTCAGACTTAGGGCCTCCGTATGAGACTCCAATATCTTTGTATAGTCAGTTTTAGAAAATCCAACTCTATCCATACAACAGAAACTGCTTATTTTCATTCCGGAATGATCGTGCATTATAGACGCCAAAGTTGCAACGATTCCGTTCGTTTCGTCGGATAAACTTCTATGCGCATCAGAAATCGTATAGTATTGCAGAAAACTCTTCTAGTAGTTTCAAGTTTGTACACTTTTAAGAAATCGCAATGCACCGAGAAAAGATACGCCCTAGAATCGCTAAAACTTCTCTGATTGCCTGGATGAACTTGTAGTCTTCAAACAATACGATCTCCGAGTCAGAGATATTTCTAAAGCGGATCAGACATACAGCAAGGAAAAATAAAATCCTTACGTAAAACTTTTCGAGCATATAATTTATCACTAATTTGCTAAGTGACATGATTTAAATTAAATAGACATACTATAGACTTTAAGGAATAAATTCGATTAAAAAAAAACCAAAAAAAAAAATGATAGCCAACTGGAGAGTAATTCTAAATTATATCTGTGATTCCAATAAATCCAAAAGCACTAATGAACCGTCGAAAGACAACATTTCAGATTTTTCTGGACCAGAATATCTGAATATGATAATAAAGCACTAGATCAGAGGCCAAGAATACCTAAAATGTATACATTCAAAAATGTAAACCAAATAATTAACTACATCAATTCCCAAATTCTGCCAGTATACCAAACAGATACCACAGACCTCCAGAAACTCCACATTGGAATTTATTGCGCTGCTTTCACAACAACTGCAACTTTCGGGATTAAAATTCAAGATCGTGACAACACGGAAGAACCACGAGTTTATCAACGAAAATTCATGGCCTTGGCCTATCAAACTAAATCGCAAAATTGAAGAACTTAGAAACAACATTGGGAAACTAACAGATTGCGTGAACAACGGAAAACTGCTCAAACACTTTTTATTTATTTATTTTATTTTATTTATTTATTTTACGTCAAAAACAGTTAAAACTGCGTATGACGTGCTATGGGAAAAGTGAATTGTGTGCACATTTTCAAAATTCTGTGATCCCTACACTAAGTCATATACTACTTAAATTTTGAATTTTGAAAGGGAGAAAAAACAAAACTCCCATGTAATAAAGTATATTTTCAAGGATAAACAAGCAATAAATTTTGAATTTTGAAAGGAGAATAAAAGCAAAAACTCCCATGTAATAAAATCTATTTTCAATGATAAATAAGCAATAAATTTTGAATTTTGAAAGGGAGAAAAAAAAACAAAAAAACTCCCATGTAATAAAATCTATTTTCAAAGCAATAAATTAAATTTTGGCTCTCATTACTTCCTGCCGCGACAACATGGAAACGATAATTTGAATAATTGTATTTCCCACTGAATTCTAGAAGACGTGCACAGAAAATGAAGTTACATTTATGTCCAGAAGCAAAACAAGGGGCCATCTCAGCATTCGCTCAATGGATCAGGGAAACTGGACGAAAAACCTGATCGAGATGGGGATCATTGACCCGGAAGCTGTAGTACAATAGTTGTTACAGGTTATTTATACTCATTTATACAGTCTAAATGGTAAATAATGCATTATGTATCATTGTTAAAATTAATGTTACTTTTCTTGTGATGCTCAGTATAGTCTCTAATTGTATAGAAACAGTTATGCAGCAGAAACGATTTCACTTGGGATTTAAACTTTTCTGTTGAATTTAATCGTTTAATGTCATCTGGCAAAGTGTTGTAAAATAATGTACACTTCAAACAAATTAGATCTATTTGTGCAAGACGCAACAAACACTCGAGATTTGAAAGTATCATTAGTTCGAGAGTTCCAATCTCAAACACTCGCCACCCTCAGGAAAAAGTTAGCAATCGAATGTGCTAAACATCGCAGATACATTACAGCAAATGAAATAAATAAGCAAAACCTCCTCTTCACAAGAAATGAGAAAGGTTGTGTAACAAAATCTCAAAGTGGCAATGCTGATGTACGAGAACAGAAAAAATCCAGATCGAGAACAAATTGAGAGCTTCTGAAGCAGTATTTGGTCCGTACCCTTATCACATAAACCTTCTTTTTAAATGCAGGAGGAAAGAAAGAGACCAAAAAAGAGACACCTCTAATGGAATCATCACACATTAACACAGATGATATCAAAACAACTCTCTCAAGAACTCATAATTGGAAAGCTCCAGGAAGTGAAGAAATTCAACATTTCAGGCTGACAACATTTACATTTTCACATTTCATTTTAGCTTATCACTTTACATATGCGATTAAAGAACCCGCAAATTTACCGTCCCTTTTCACCAAAGGAATTACCTATCTGACTCCGAAAGGACAACTATGAACACTGTACTGAAAACTGTAAACATACGTATGCACACATATACATAAAAAAACATAAATTTAAATGCGTTTAAACGCAGTTAATGGATTTAATAACCGTGTTTGTAAAACAAGTAAATATATTTGCGTGTGTAAAACAAGTCAGGAAATGAGCAATAAAATTTGCAAACCGAAGTTAATTACATTAAGTTTCTTATACGCATGTTAAAAATTGATAATAAATTACACAAATTTCGGTTAAGTGATTCGACTCTTCAGGAAATACCTCTACTTGCAGAAAGAAGAACTCGAATAAATGTACACAGTACTGATAAACAAAACTATTGGATTCACAATGCACTCGCTAAAATATATGCCTAAACCTTTGTTGAAAATTACGAAATATTACGAGAAAATTACGAACAAATTGGTGTTAGCTTTCCATGTAATGAACACAACTCTTGAGAGAACATATGGAGAGCATATTTCCAAATACGAATCTTCATAAAACCCATTTTTTCAGACAGGGGAAGAAATCACTTTCGGCCTGGCTCTTCAAGATAGGATTCAACAGTTTTCGGACACCATTTAACATAGAAGAAACGTAATATTTGAACAAAATATTTCACAGCATGATAGCAAAGTGACTTAAATCTATATTGAAACGTAAAGCTAGAAAAGTAACGGAAATGGATTCGTCACTACGGAAACAAACTCTTCAATTCTTGGTGAACTCGACGATCCTGCGGAAAGCAATCTTCACCTCCCTGTCATCAGGGAAAGAAGCTTAATGATCTCCGTAAGCCCAGCGGAAGGCGGGAAGGGGTGTGCTGACGTCATACGCGCTATATCCAGCGCTGCGCCGGTGGTCGCTTCTCCCGCCCCCGCACACGCACACCTATCTCGGGGCTGACGCATCACAGCGCATTCCTCTTTCAGGAGCACATCCTGCTCCCCCCGGTGATACTTCATCATCGATTATATCCACTCTCTCCCTCGCTCCCGTGGTTTTTGTTTGCCATCTTTCTTTTATTTCCACCATCATTTTTTTCTTTGACGTCGAAGTCAATTAAATCTTCAATTTTCCCTTGGACAAACGAGCCACCGCCCGAGTTAATTTTCGTTTCATATGACTGGAACACCGACTCGGACTCAAGAAATAATGACATCGTGCAGGAAAATGAGGTCTCCGAGCAAAAAATTAAAAAGGAACCTCCCCGAGAGTTCACGTAAATCAAAGTAATGGTTGCTTTTTTCTTGTTCCGGTCCGCAAAATCAGACGCCAAATTTGGGGCGTGAATTATACTCCCGTCTGCTATTTCCTATCGCACTAGCGCGACAGTCACAACCCGCAGGAGTCTCTAGGGAAATGTCTAGTGCCCAACCACTTGCATCCTGACAACGCACCGAGCGCACTCGCTGAGACAATGGGAAGCGTAGCTCCGCGAGTTTCCGCTCCAGTGCGACCGGATTCAGAAGTTACGGCTTCCGGGGTATAATGATCTGGTGTGATGCAGGAGACAACAATACCTAGACGAAATGAATTTCAATACCAACTGCAAGCAACTGCATGCTTCGGTGTTTCGGTGGAACAGCGGTTAGCGTATCAGACTGTTATACTCAAGTGCAAATCTGATCAAAGCCTTGGATATTTAAAAGAGAAAAATTCCTTCGTAACCCTTCTATTCGAGAGAAAGTAAAGCCAGCTGTCCCATTTTGTAAATTTACTGCATGGAAAAAATCCTCGATCCTAAAAGAAGCTAAATTCTATGCTCTCTGAGCTAAATTCTATTTTCCTGTTTCGTCGCCCGTGTGATTCTTTCTTCTTCAGATAGATAGCGAAAGGATCCTAGCGAAAAATTGCGTGGTCAGCTGGCAGAGCAGGCCTGATGGCATGAGCCTCACAACTTAAAATAATTGGTATTGAATTGAATTGCATTCAACCACTGACAGTAACTAAAGCATTCAATATAACTATTCAATGCAATTCAATTCAAACTATTCTATTCGATATAACTATTCAATATAACTTGTTTGAATGTGTGAATATGGTTTTGAAATAAGTTGTGAAATAGTGTCATTGATAGGAGCATATGAAATGTGAATCATTTTTCACGCATTTAAGAAAGAGAATCAATAATCGACTAACGGCGTTTATATGTAAACAAGAAAAAGGTTTAACTAAGATTAAATGGCCCCCAAAATAAATATCTTGGGATTATTTACGACCGCAGTATAAGCCATATCGTATTTCTCGTGACATATATTTCTTATTTCATATTTGTATGAGCATAACGTACGCGTTATATGACATTCAATTCTCATTTCCATCTCAATGTATAGTATACGATTTACAATGATATACATCTCTTTAATATGGGTTTACACAGTGAAACTGAGATAACTAACGTAATCTTATGAGAAAACCGGTCAGCCGTGGAAGCTGTAAATCGGAATAAAGAGTCTTCTATACCCACATTATGACAAAAAATATTTCCCCATTTTTGATTCTGAATAGTCTGTAGAAAATATTATTTTTAGTTGATTAAGAGTTTTTTCCAATCACTATATCTGTTCTTTTTCCATTTCATAGTTTTTCGGCTAATGTCTTATAAAAATTCTTATTGGTTTCTTTTTAATTTTCAAATGCTAAGAAATATTTTTGCTCTGAAGCTGATCATCACCTCACATTTTATTTTATAAAATATTTACAGATTACTCATAACATACAATTATACTTCTGAATTACCAAAGATCAGTTATATTACTAATATTGAAGAATATCTCTTAAAAATAGTAAATGTCAAACATTAAAAAGCTTGTTTGGCTTGTAGATTTCTTTCAACCTATCTACTGTGACAGCTATTCCTCCCAACCAAAAAGTTCACGTGTCATCAATTGCATTTTAAGATCGATATGAAATTATGTGAGTTTGATAGAATGCACTGACGATATACTATGTTAATACCCAGATACTGAAAATTTCAGAGCAACTCGTAGCAAAACGCATGCCGGAAGTCGAAGAAACCCACAAAGGGAGTGTCGTCGTTCATTCATCCCTTGCAGAGCTTGTTTTACTTATTCTTCCACATCCGTTACCTTACCCAACTAGGAATGTTCTATATTTACAATAACTCATCATTTAAACTCAGCGTTAACTTCATGAACGCGCACTTAGTAGAAAAGACCAGCAAATAACTGTGTTGGAACTATTTAACGTTACGTACACTTGAGATACGATGGAAAAAATTGATAAAGTACCGTTTGATGAAAAATGAGTTTCTTTTTCCCCATTCTGTTCCACAAATTACTGTAATTTAGAAGCTTTTACAACTACCTCTACCATTGAATTACGAAGATGCACGCTCCATGATAAGTCTCATTTTGCTCGTAAAATAATGACATCCTTTCGTGGTTATATTAGAACCTGTGAGTTATAGCTGTCCGCTTTCTTCCATCTCCACCCTACCCCGAAACTCTTTCACTATTACGAGACAAAATAAAGGAACAAATTAAATTCTAAAATACACAAATTATCTCTTAGTGCAACACTTAACAATATAATTCCCTGTTAATTCACTTATAAGAAAAAAATCTAAAGTTACATAAAATCACTGCTGTAAACATCACTTATGATGTTAATCATTTATTGGTCTCGTGCACTGCGCTCATCAATTCTACAAGATGGATAATATTATATTATATACAAATCAATATTGGAATATACTCTTTTAATTAAATCTTGGTCTTATCAAATACAATTAACAAGTCCGTAGAAATTCTCAAATATGTTCTGAAATGAACAACTGTCGCTTGTTCGATGCATGGCATTAATCTTAACTACCCTTTTTTATAATACGAGTTTATAATAATTTTTATACAAATTTGTCTGTTAATATTATAAATTAGTTGCCGGTTTTGATAAATGAAAATTCCTTGTTATTTTATTGTTCAGTTCATCTTTAGACAGTAACATTGTATCAAACTGCCTCTATCTTTTAGTTTTAATTTATCTCAAAGTACTCGTAAGTACGCAAGATATTGAACGGAGGGAGACGGAAGTCATCTATTGCACCAAGCCTCATATATTTGTCCAAACCGAGTCAAAATTAATATTCCCCGAGATGTCAATGTGCCAATGTGCAATGCACAAATGTACCCAGATGTTAGATTTTTGTTCCTATTAATTTTAATACTGTAATTTCATATTGTCGTAAAAAGGAGGCTATTAACTTGTCCTTGAAGCAAAGAAGGATTCGCGTTGCTGCGTCTGAGGATTTCTCGCCGCCGCGGGGTTCGAGGCGAAAGCAGACAGTCGCCGCCGCGGCGCCGCAAGCGGTGAAGCCCCGTCCGCGGGCGAACGCAGGGCGACGACAGGGGGGCGGGAAAGCGGCCGGGTGGGGCCAGAAGGGGGTCGGGCGGTGGCTGCTGGAGTGAGCATCGCAGCGGGCGGGGGCGGGGTCGTGCCTGGAGACGGGAGGGGGGGGGGAATGTGGGCGGAGGTGGTGGGGGGGTAGAGGCGTGAACGCCAGCAAGGTTATCAGCGGAAGAAGAGGCCTAGACGCGGGTAGGTAGGGCTGCTCAAGGTGGGCGGGGCACGGTCGTGGGTGGTGCCAGAACAGGGGAGGGCGTGGGCGTGAACGGGGGGGTCGCGAGGTGGGCGGGGGGGGGGGAACTGGTACGTGGGCGGGGGGGGGGCCGTAGCGTCGCTCGCAATGCGATAAGGGCGCGGTCGATAGCCGCCTCGCGCGCGCCGCCTTGCCTTGCCCGGCCGTGCCTTGCCTCGCTCCGTCTTGCCGTCTTGCCGCGCGCTGCGAGCCGGCGCGGCGCGACCGGGCGAAAGGCTCGGAAGCGGGCTGTCGCCGCCGCCGCCGCCCACGCGGAAAGGCGGCGCTCGGATCGGAATCGGCGTTTGCGTGCAAAACGCGTGCGTCTACCGCCGAAGAATTAAAAATGAGTCCGCGCCAGTCACAGAGGAAGGAAATCCAAGTAGGCTGTCAGAAATTCAACATGCATCCAACCAGCGGGTAACAGGTTTAATAATGCATTACCTGTCTTTTAAATAAAAGTATCAGAGAAATCACTACGTTTAATAAGAGATATAAAAACTGAAAATACTAACCAGTGTTGTTCGCTGCGTTTAAAAGGAAGCCAAGTTGGAAAGTCAGAAGAAGCAAAAATGAATAAGAAATAGAAAATATTCGAGAATTGATGTAGATCTCATGACTTACAATTAGAAGGAAGGGTAAAGTTCCAAAAAATAAATCCTAAAATAGTGTTTTACGTTCTTCTTGATAACCAAGGGAACTGCGATCCTGCAGAATGTTGGATTACTTTGTATCGGGCTGCAGTCGCACTGTAGATGCCGAACAGCTGCACCCCACGATGCTATTACTGCGACTATTTTCATTTACAAAATTTGAAACCCAATATTATACTTTTCATGTTAAACTTTTCTTTAGAAGTAAGGAGATTAACGTTATTTTGATGGTAGGTGTATGTCCAATCAAAAAGAGAATACCCCGTCGGTGAATCAATTAAATACGTAAGAAAGTAGAACAAGAACAACATTTTTTTATTTGTGTTGCCTTTCCGTATAAACCATTGAAAACTTATTATGTGGCGTTTAAATGCAATGAAAAATAATTTAAAATGCAAAATAATAAGTTTATAATTATAAATTAACTTGTGTATCCGGGGGACAACTTTCGCAAGTTAAACCCCTTCCTCTATCCTATCCTCTCATTTCCATATTAAGGGGAAAAGTTGTTAATGAAACGTGTTTATTTGTTTAAAAAATAAATAAAGGTAGCTTCCAATGTATATTTCTAAGTACTTACAGAATATCAAATAAAAATGAAAAATAATGCAATTGGTATTTGACACAAATTTTCATGTTTATTAAGTACCTCAGGCACATTTTGCTTTCATCGATAGAAAAATATTAGAGAATATTTTTCAGGTTTTAAGGACGTAGAATGCTTCATTTTGGAGTTATACCGTGCGACCATTTTATAAATGTGCCGGTCACGCGGGTTTCTTCTCAGCGAACGAGGCCACGGATAACACGAAAATCGAGACAGGGTGATCGGTAGAATCGTCGGAAAGTAGCTTTTTTCTAGAATTTTTTCAATAGTTTTCGCAAACTTCCGTTTGAAATATGGACAATATTAAAAAATATAAAAAGTGAAAATATTAGTTTGGATGGCGATAGATGTCAGCTGGGAATAGGGTAAGGAAAATCCAAAAGGTAGTCCACACCAAAGAAAAGAGAAAACTAACAAGTACGAGAAACATTGTGCCATTCTGAGGCTCCACTAATTAAAGTTAAAGTGTAATTCTTTAAATCTCTGAAATGAAATTATCTTTCTTTAGAGATCTCATTTGTCAAGATTAATTGCATGTAAGATTCGCAAAGTCTTCTACACTACTGAAATAATATAGGAGAGGATTTTAACTACTATATTGAGTGTTCAGGGAAGAAACATTGCATTAAAATCTTACTTTTCATTGTGTTCCGAGACAAAAATAACTTTAAAACATATATTTAATTATTCCATTATTATTCACAATCCCGTGATCAATTTTATCTAGTTTGAAAGTGAAGCTACCCAACAGAGCGCGCGATTGATCAAACAACGAGCCCGATCGACGCCACCGAGATTACAAAGTCCAACAACTGAGGGATTTTCTGTCTGTGACGTCACGAGATTCAGTCCAACGGTATCCTCCCGCCTTTCTCCAGACTGCAGTGTTTGCTGTGTAATTTGTGATGTGCAGTGATTGTAGAACCACATTACAAGTTATCTTCTTTTTGTAGTCGCAGAAGGTGAGACGAATCGCGTTTCGTGTTGTGTTTACAATTATTCATAAGCCCAGATAACTGTACTTAATTAAAATAAGACTTAAATTTTGGAATATTTTTATATTACTAATTAAATTATTTTAGTTTGTTCATTTGGTGTCTTGTGTCATCTTTGATATTAATTTAAAACTTTAATTTAAATTAATTAAAAACTTTCCCGGTTTAATGATTGACGAGCTCCACATTACACCAATAATGGATTATAAAGGTGACAATTTTGTTGGTTTGCTCAGGATTGTGCTCGTGCTAGAGGAGCTCATGTTTTCATAGTGCAGTGTGGTTTATCATCAGCCATATATGTAGTTCATATGTTGTCATCGAGTAAAATTAGAGCTGATAATCTCTTTTAAATTATTAAAACTGTTTTTAATAGTTTAGAGAAAGTAGGGATTAAATTAATTTGTTTAATTACAGATAACAATGCAATTAATAGGAAGGCAATTGAAAACGTATCGCCTCCTTAATGTAGTAGAGTACTTAAACACATCAGAGAAAACTCGTCCACTTCTATTTAATATAATTATTCTGTACGTATATTTTAATGCATAAGAAATAATTGATTACATTTACAAAACCAAGGCTCAACATTCATTCTTCTAGACTTTCAAAACTTAGAATTTATACTTCATGCGTCACTTTCTGCTGTGCGATGTTTATACAATGTAAAGTTTGAGAAACGTTTGAAATTTAGTCATAATGTTAAAGCTTTGTGGCCATCAAATCTAGCTGAAAAATCTTCATATGAGAAATGAACTTGTATAAGAAATCTTATGTCAGACAGGAAAGGAAGAAGCACAGAAAAGCTACATTTACACCGATATTGTTATCATTATCGATATTGTTATTACAGTATCAAAGCTTTTGATACTGTAAATTGTAGTTATTGGAAACTTTGTCAACTCGGATGAAGAAGTACCCATAGCCAAAGTTGAAGAGGTCTGCGCCCTTCAAAATGCAACGTCAGGGCTGCCAACCCGCAAATATTTGTTTCCGTCCTGTTTCCGATGCCTTTCAAAAAATCGAACGCCCTCCTCCCCCGCAGAATGCCTTCACTCCGTCGAATTTCCCTCTCGGGGAATCAGGGGAGAGACGTCTCTCTCAGCCCCGCCACCGCCGCCGCAAGGAACGGGTGCGCGCGCCCTTGAAAGCTCAATTAAGCATCTCGGAGCGGGGAGCCCCCTCGGCTCGCCCGCCGCTTACAGAGAGCGCACTTTGAATAGATTCGTGTGTTTCATCATCCCTTCGCAAGCTATTTTCTTCGTTCTGCACGAAAACGATTATACACCACTTTAATGAACAAGAAATAACAATAAACTCAATAAACTTAAATTAAACAATGGGAAACATGGTGCACCGAAGACATACCATTTGCTCAACTGATTGAGACGACGGTGGTGTGTTTTTTTGCGTTGTTTCTTTCTTCAAATGAAATGGCTCTGTATTTGTGATGTGCTTATTCGAATGGAATCTGGTGACCGATAACTGTTAAAATGTTAACTCCAATGTAACTTGAAAAATAGTAGGTGTGTCGACATGGTGAAATAACGAAGATGCATTCATGAAACCTTCTTTCATGCAAGAAGTTAAAAGACGCATGCAGGACACCACTTTTTTGAATCACAGGGAAGACCGCGCTGATACTTTACGTAGAACATAATTACATTTTGAAATTGAAATTAACATAGGAAGATAGGAAATATGTTGGCATGCATATCCGCGATATTTTATGCATTTATAAATTTCATAATTTAGGCGGAATATTGAAAATTATTTATTTTATTCACTGTTTTATTTCCCTTGTATACATGAGAAAAATATATTATCCGGTGTTTAGACAGAGATAACACCCAACCGGTCAAGCTTGTAAACTATTCACAGTTCACTATGAATCGTTTTTATGGTCGGAATCACTCGTATTTCGTATCTTTGGCCTGTGCAATCGAGAGCCTAGTCTCTAGAGGATCTATGTAAAATATTGAGTTACCGGAGAACACGTTTTATAAAGCAGTTGAATTGCCCTCCCCAATTCATTTGCAAAACTCCAAGCGAAATTCAAAGGGTCCCTGGTGATCACAATTCCATTAGAAAGCTCTGTTTGTTCAGCTGTTGCAGCTGATGCAAATTTTTCCTACAAACTTTTCCTACATACGTGGCATCTAAAGCAGTTAAAGGTATATCGCATTTCTCTTTCAGTAGATTTCAAGGACAATACGTTTTTTAATGAGCGATGTACCTTCATATTTCATCATTATAATCTGTTTATTTTTTCATCATTTATTACCTCTTCAATTACATATATTTTTTCAGGAATTTGAAAAAAATTATTTAGCTTTAACTAAACGTTATTGAAATGTGTAGGTAAAAATTAGAAAGAATAATTAAAGGTTACGTTTAGAAGATATTGAATTGAACAGAATAAACACTTACATTTAGGGAGAGCGAAAAATGTCTTTGGAAAAGTGAAAACGTGTATGAAGAGTAGAATAATGTTAACCTAGTGCAGTTTGAGTTTGTTTAATTATAAAGGTTTTTATAGAGTCAATTTGAAATTCTCTATGGTTTTATTAATTCAAAATGAATGAATTTGCTTTTAGGAATTTATTTTGTATAATTTGTATTTTCTTGATGTAGTAGATGAGGCATTACACCAAATACGACAAGCGAATGTAAGAGCAAGCTGAATAATGGATTTAAAAATTGAAATTCTACAATATGTTCTTAATTTCTAATTGTTATTAAAGATAGGGTACAATTTTCAAAATGTGTGATAGGTTTTGTAATGTCAATTTGAATATATGATTTCCAAGTGGAACGTAGCTCTAAATGTAATCCTAAATGTTTAGCAAGTACATTATTGTGAAGTCAAGGAATATTAACATTCTTGATAATTATGAAAGAAGATTTAGTAAGTCTACAAAGAGTAAATATTATTGCCAGAGTTTTATTAGGATTTTTCAATTTTCTCCAGAGTTGAGTGTATTTTATACATGTTTTAATAGAATTTTGTAGTATATTACGTGCAATTTTTATATTATTATGAGATGCCAATAACGTCGTGTCAAGAGCATAGAGAGCTATTGTAGTAAAAGGTAAGTAGGAACTATCTGACATGTAGATATTAAAAAGTAAAGAAGGATGAGTAGAACCTTGAGGAATTTCTGATTGAATTGATCGTACAATGGAAAGAGAGAAGTTTATTTTTACTGCGAAATGAAGATCAAAGATAACATGTTCAATAATTTTGAATGAATATATTGGAATTCCTATATCGTATAATTTAATAAGTTTATTGATGAAGTTTATGGTTCATTAAAGTCGTACACATTTGTTTTTGTACAGAATGAGGAAAGCTATTTATGATTAAACAAATGAATAAATAATTACTTTAATTGCCTTTAATCTCAGGCCTCAATTGTTCAAAAAAGTTATTTTGCTTGAGGTCGTAGAGGAAGAATAATGGCATGAATCACTGACTTGAGTTGACTGTCACATTGTGCAATGAAAGCAAGGTCAGGCAATTGTCCCTTCACAAAAAAAGAGATTATATTTATACGAGATGCAATAATTTTTAAAGTTAAGGTGCACAAGAGGATTTCTTTGCCTTAATTATTACACACATTTATAGATCTTGGAAATTACATTTTGAGAAAAAAGTTCACCTCCGTGTACACAGAGAATAGTGATCCTATTTTCCCATATTTCAATAGTCTTCGAAAATAAGTGCTAAAGTACAAGAAAAAACAGTTTCGGAGTTTACGATTTTTCGTATAATAAATGTGTAGTACTTTTCTAACTTGCCTATAGCTTTCAGTTTTGTGAGATGCGAATGCAAGAGTTCAGATAGTTGTAAAGAATGTACCAATACCAAAAATACAGTAACAATATGTTCAATTAATCCCTGCCCTCTTATATGAACAAAGCTCTGTTACTGAAGTGGCAGTCGATGGTAGGTCGGCGCCGGATCTCGACATCTAGCGGACGAAGAACACCGCCACCTACCGATGAAAAAACGTGCACTATACTCCAAACATGCACTATACTCGCCAATGCTGCCATTGAGTGCAGCCGCACTGTAGCGGTGAAGATTCTTTTAAGTTCCTACCACGATGTACGGCATGGTGATGCAATCTAGTTATAAACAATTTGATTTCACAATTGGAAAACATCTTATCTGAATCTCATTAAAGCAACTCATTTCCACAAACATATTAAACAAAAATTTCAGCCACAGCACATTTAGAAATATTAGAAACAAAAGTCATCCACTCATTTTCTACGTGGATCATCATAATTATTTCGAAATATCTTTCTTCCCCAAATTTTAAGATGTTTTAAATTAACAATTAAATGTTAAAAGAACGTATATGTCTCATGAAAAATGACAAGTAACGTCATATCTATTTTCGCAAAACAAGTCCGAAATTCTTCTAAGCGTACCGAAATACCGAGTGCGGGAACTTTGATAAAGTATAAAAGTGTGCGAGCAAAAGCGCAGCGGGGCGCCCAGAGAGGCAGCGAGCGCCGCCAATCAGCGCCAGCGCGCGGGCGACGGCGAAGAGGCGCCGCGGAGCGCGGGGGCGGGGGCGGGGCGGCGCCGCGACCGGAGCTAATCGAGCGGAGCGGGCTGAGCAGCGGGTGGGGGCAGTCGTAAAGCGGAGCAAACACAGTCCGGCGCTTAAGCCGCCGCGGGGCGGCGAGGAAAAAGCTACAAGGGGGACAGAGGGGAGCTGGGACGGAAGATAGTGGGCGGGGCGCAAACGATATGGTGTGAAGGCAGAGATATGAGTGTGAAGGCAGAGATATGAGTGTGAAGGCAGAGATATGAGTGTGAAGGCAGAGATATGAGCGTGAAGGCAGAGATATGAGCGTGAAGGCAGAGATATGAGCGTGAAGGCAGAGATATGAGCGTGAAGGCAGAGATATGCGTGAAGGCAGAGATATGAGCGTGAAGGCAGAGATATGAGCGTGAAGGCAGAGATATGAGCGTGAAGGCAGAGATATGAGCGTGAAGGCAGAGATATGAGCGTGAAGGCAGAGATATGAGTGTGATGGCAGAGAAATGAGCGTGAAGGCAGAGAAATGAGCGTGAAGGCAGAGAAATGAGCGTGAAGGCAGAGAAATGAGCGTGAAGGCAGAGAAATGAGCGTGAAGGCAGAGAAATGAGCGTGAAGGCAGAGAAATGAGCGTGAAGGCAGAGAAATGAGCGTGAAGGCAGAGAAATGAGCGTGAAGGCAGAAATGAGCGTGAAAGCAGAGATATGAGTGTGATGGCAGGGTCATGGGTGTGAAGGCAGAGTCGTCGATATCAAGACAGGATTGTGGATACAAGGGAGGGACAAGACCAAGGGTGTGCATGAGGATGTCAAGACAGGGTGGATGGAATGTAAGACGGAACGTGATGGAGCTAAGATCGGAACGTAGATGCGTAGACAGGGTCGGGTGTGAAGACTAAGCCATGAACCGGGAGCGGTATCTCAGTGCATCAACTGATGTCACTGCAGCGCCTCTGCCGGGAGGTCCTAGGTTCGAGTCCTGACCGCTGCTGGAGGAGAATTCTAGCGGCCGCTGCTCTGATCGGTAGTTTTCCGTGGTTTCTCCATCAAACAGGCGAATGCCGGAGCACTACCCTACCAAACGGGCCACGGACCGCGCGCGATCTGTCCTTCCTCTTCCTTGTCCTATCCTCTCCCCTTACACACACACACACACACACACACACACACACACACACACACACTTACACTAACATGCACTACACCACCACATATTCCGGGAGCTTAGAGCTTGTTCCGGTTGGGGCAGTGCCCCGCCGGTGGGAGAGTCCTGGTTAGGGGGAAACCCCACTAGCCGACGGTAGGTCGGCGCCGGATCTCGTCATCCACCGGGGGAAGATCACCGCCATCTCCCGCGAAAAAAACATGCACTACACTAACGGGACTAATGACCAAAGCAGTTGACGAGCCCGGAAACACGAAAAAATCAATTAATCAACTAAGCCATGGATGTGTATGTGAATGCAAAGACTTTGTCAAGACAGGGTCGTGGATGTGTGCGTGAAGGAAGGGTCCAGGGTGTGAGCAGGAGGTGGGAACAGAAATGGAAAACGGTTGGAAAGGTTGGCAGGAATTGGTGTCAGGGGAGCGGATTGGTTTTGAAGGTCAGGTGGCAGTGCAAGACGTGGGGTAGTGTCAGGAGGATGATGCCGTGAGGGCAATGGCGGAGCTGAGACGGAGATGAGTATGCGTGCCGGCTGAGCATGGAGATGGGACGGTAAAAGAAGGAAAAAAGGGGAATTTTTTGGAAGACGAGGGTGGACTACAGGATAGGGAGACTTGGCGAGCACGCGGCTCTGTAGAACGTTATATCTCATTTTTTGGTGCTCGATGTGAAATATTTGGTACATCTTTAAGAATTTTCATTCGAACAGAAGTGGAACAACCTATGAATCTCAGGATGTGTGAAGTGATGTTTTCGGGCACAAGGTTGTTACTACCTTTGTGTAGTGAATGCTTTATCAGAGGCGCTGGAGTGACACCAGTTGATGCACTGAGCTACCGCTACCGGTCAGCGTTTCGGCATCGCGGCCATGGGGTAATGGTGTACCTGTTGTTAGCACGAAAACAACAACACGCCGTATTCTACTCTTCTCAACCTGAGAATGAATTTTCTCATCGTCACTCCGTAACATGTGCTGGAACATTGCAAGGAAAACCCACAATATAATCTTGCACGACCAGGAATCGAACCCGTGGTCGCGTCATGGAAAGCGAGCCCACCATAGCTGACCAATGAGCCAAACCTCAAGAACCTTAGTATTTCTAATTTTTACTCAACAATATGATTCAGCTGCATTTAATTATTTTATGTTATTTAGGTTCTTTAATGTCTCGACTTTTAACACTTCTGTTTACCATTTAATTAAGTGTAGAACTTCCGTTTCATTTTTTTATTTTTAGGTCGCTTTTTCACATCTTCGTCACACAGCTACCACTGTGATTGCTTTAAATGTAGGGGTTGCTGTAGAAAGAACACGTAAGGACAAACATCCATGCCGGAAGCGGGATTCGAATCCGCTCCCCTTTGAGCCGAGGCTGCGACGGCCCTTCAGCCTTAGCGACCTCAGCTATCGAGGCGTCTTCCGTTTCGTTCATTACTTCAGTCAAATCATACAAAAATGGATTGACGGTTGGTTGTGCAAAATAATGATGCACACATACTCAAAATTTGCAAATACGTGCCATGCATACGTGACACTTAATACGGAACGTGTTCTGTTGTCAGGGAAATTTTACGGTAAGCAGCAAGCAAGTACGTTTGAAAGTTTTTGTGTGCACTCGCACTAGCGGAGCGAGTGGTAAAATTACTATCCCGCGAGGTTTCATTGAACGAGTCAAATAATAGAACATTTGCGAGCAAGAAGCTTCCTACGAAGCACACCGTTTTAACGATCTTTAAACCGCTTTACACTACGTTTCAAATACACGGGTGCTAGGGAGAAAACGTTGAAAACGTATTTCAATATTTGAACATCTCAATGAATTAAAATTCTGTTTAAATTAAGCTTTGCTAATTGGATTTGGAAAATATTGGATATTCTTTTCGGGTCAAAAATTATAAAACTTACTTTCTGTATAATTAGCCGCTTATTTAGCTTTTTAGGGCCTGGCGGGAATTTCTAAGACAAACTTCCCGAATCGAACTTTCATGAAAATGCGAACCTCTGCTGACGAAACCCCGTTGATTCGACTTGAGTCGCGAGCGGCGCTTTATTCCGCATCTCATTCTCTCCCTCCCCCTCGCCACGTCCCCGCCCCCGTCCACAATTCCCAACTGCAACCTCGCCCCTTGCCCGCGTTGCACTTTTACGCCTTTGCCCCGCCGGCGCCCGCCCCGCCCCTCCCGAGCATATCCGCTCCGCCGACGCCCCACGCCCATGCAGCGGCGGAGGGCAGAACAGAGTCAGCATTGCCGATATCCCTGCAGCCACTCTGACCGGAAGAATTGAATTGAATTGAATTGATGCCTTATTTATGTGATGAGACTCAGGCCATGACTTCCGTCTGACCACGCATTTCTCGCTACTGTCCATTCACCAACTAGTGGAGAAAGAAGGTATTACTTGGGCGAAGAAAGAGGTGATTGGGATGAAGCTCAGATATTTATGGATCTTTTAAATGCAGTAAATATACTAACATGGGAGAGCCGGATTTACTTCTCCCCTGAAGGAAAGAGTACAAAGGATATTTTACGCGACCGAGAGCGGTAGCTCAGTGCATCAACTGATGTCATTGTAGCGCCTCTGACCGGGAGGTCCTAGGTTCGAGTCCTGACGGCGGCAGGATTTTCGACACTAGCTTTTCAGCTAGGTCGAATTCAGTCGCTGTCTGGAGGAGAATTCTAGCGGCCGGCTGTTCTGATCGGCAGTTTTCCGGCTCTGAAACACGAAAAAATCAATCAAAGCAATCAACCGAAACGCTGCTGGTGGCCATGCCGTACGCGGATTGTCGCGCCAGACGTACAGTACTTCTAAGGGAATAAAAAATCGAGACCCTGCGCGCACGCGGACTAGGTAAAATGTTTAAATCTAATGAAAGTGTGAAATGTTTGCACTTCCATACTGAGTAGTTTATTTTACATTTCCAAAAGCTCGTCCACATTTCGTAACATTTTTACATTCCGTGCGCGAGTAGGGGTTAATATTATTTCCGTCGCAACTTTTGTGAAAACCACATCCCGCATAATAAACGTCGTCCTGGTACGGATTGTCCTCGTTATGCGTGACACAAATGATTTACTTTTGAATGACACATTTTAATCACTGCACATGCACAAAAAAATTGAATAGGTAATGTATAATTAGCAGTACACAACACAAAATCCCACCGATTGAGTTTAGCTTAGGGCGAGCATTGACTTTGACCGGTAATCCCTATGGTTCGAATCCTGACGGTGGCAGAATTTTGAACACTAGTTAGACCACTATGTCGAATTGAGTCGCTGCATCGAGAAGAATTCTAACGGCCGGCTGCACAGATCAGCAGTTTTCCGTGGTTTCTCCAGTCAATGCCAGGCGAATGTCGGAGAAATAGTTTAAGAAACTGGCCACGGAGCGAGCGCAATCTCTCACCCCCCTCCCTCGTTCTATCCTCACACACTTACACTTACATGCACTACACTACCACATTCGCAGGGCGACCAGTCATGAACTTAGAACTTGTCCCGGCTGGCGCGGTGACTCGCTGAGTTGAGATACTTGGAGGATGATAACCCTCATAAACCGACGTGTAGGTCGTCTCCGGATCTCACCATCCAGAGTGGGAGAAACACCGCCCGGAATAAAATATTCGCTATGTAACCACGACTTATGGCCCCAGCAGTTGTGTCCGGAAACATCAATCACCACAGAACCTCTGTTCACAGCTAAAGAGCCGAGGAGCAACGATTGATTGTCCCGACGCAGCCCGGCCATCCGCACGCGAGACGGCCGGAGGCAGAGCGCTCCGCGCAGGATGGGCCTCCGTTCCATATTGAATTGTGACACGAACACCCTGAAGCCCGGGCCTTTCCTGGCCCTCTTGTCGCTCCCCAAAGCCGTGCCGCTTTCTTTTACACGCTGCTCGAGGATTGCGGCAGATTCTTCTTCCTTTGCCGCCGCACATCCCTCTCCTCCAGAAGCGCTCGGTGGCACGGAGTGTGTGCGGAACGAGGGCGACAAATGCGTCCTTTCGGGAGCACAGGGGACGGCGAAGGCGGAATACAAGCTCCTGCGCAATTCGGCATTCGTTCTAAGGCTCGTCCGTTCTCTCTGTGTGGAATTCGCCACCTGGGCCCTCTGACAAATGCGCCACTGTTTCACGGGAGTTGAAACCAACTGTGAAACAAACATTCCGCACTCCTTCGTTACTATTGTACCTCATTGAGAAACATATCAGTAAAATCGAAACATCAAATTAATATACTTCACTCAAAGCGTTGGTTCTTTACTTCTTCAAATCTGCTACATTGGGCTTCTTTTGTTACATCGTGCATCGTACCGATTTCTCGAATGCAGATTCAGTCGTACTAATATATCGAATCTGATGACCCCATCGTTAATATTCGATATGTTATCTTATATACTACGCGCATATATATATATATATATATATATATATATATATATATATATATACACATATGTATAGGGTCGTTCTACACAACCGCTACACAACTCATTACGTTTCCGTAACTAATACAAATTAATGATATCCTTAAGAAATGTTTGCAAATGCAAACATCTTCGTCCACGCGTTTGTATCGTCTCAATTTCTTCCTTTTCCGGTCTTTTTCTACAGCTTCAAGATTTTTCATTTTTTTCAGTGTTTCTTTATATTCGAAACTGTTCTAGCTGGTATTCCATACTTCTGTACCACTACTATTTTTTGCATACCGCTGTACACATCTTTGATCAAGTTTAATTTTTCTGCAAAATTAAGGGATTTTCGTTTCGAGATTCTTGGAACACTTCTTGCGCGTAGCATGCACTGAACGGACAAACTAACAACGTATGGCAGAGTCATGAGACGAAGGGGCACACGATTGACCTTGAGATCGCTTTGATGAACGCATTACCGCGATTGACAAGTTCCCACGGACAAGGAAAGCAGGAGTGAGTTACCTTCATACGAAAGCCGGAAATTGGACGTAGAAAACGTGACGAAGTTGTATAACCATTTATTCAATTACACAAACTTCCAGAAGGAAATTATATTTTCTACAGAAATAATAGTCTTCTCCTAAATGAAACAATACTATTTTTTCAGATACATAATTAATAGGATGTACTGTATATTTTTATTTCATAGAAAAATATACTGTCTGAAAATAAGTTCGATATAAAGAAATAACTTTTGGTATATAGAAACGTTTTTTAAAAAAATTTCAACAGACAGAAAAAATCGGATTAATAGAAAATATTGATACATCGAGATTCTCTATATGGAGATCCGACTGTACATCTTTTAATTCCGACTGTAGTACACCTTTCTATGAAGTTTCAAGCCAGTGAGTGTTTCCGTAAAATGAGTGTTTCTTCTAATCAAGAGCCCAAAACTGTGCTGTACATTAAATGATTGATTTGGACTTATAATGTGAAAGTTCTCAGAAAATAATAATAATAATAATAATAATAATAATAATAATAATAATAATAATAATATATGTTTTTTAAATGATACTTTCCCCACCTTTTACTAAAAAAACCCAAACCGGGAGCAGTATCTCAGTGCATCAACTGATGTCACTGCAGCGCCTCTGACCGGGAGGTCCTAGGTTCGAGTCCTGACGGCTGCAGAATTTTCGATTCTAGCTTGTCAGCTAGATCGAATTTAGTCGCTGTCTGGAGGAGAATTCTACAGCCGGCTGCTCTGATCGGAAATTTTACGTCGTTTCTCCGCTCAACACAAGGCGAATGCCGGAGCAGTACCCTACCAAACGGGCCACGGACCGCGCGCGATCTTTCCTTCCTCTTCTTGTCCTATCCTCTCCCCTTACACACACACTTACACTAACATGCACTACACTACCACATATTCCGGAAGACCGGTCGGAAGCTTAGAGCTTGTCCCGCTGGGGCGGTGCCCGCTGGTGGGAGAGTCCTGGTTAGGGGGAAACCCCACTAGCTGACAGTAGGTCGGCGCCGGATCTCGCCATTCAGCGGGGGGGGGAAATCATCGCCATCTCGCGAGAAAATCATGCACTACACTAACGGGACTAATGACCAAAGTAGTTAACGCGCCCAGTAACATGAAACAGTCAATCAATCAATAAAAAAACATTATTTTTGCATGTAGGGAACTTCTATGTAAAGAATTATTAAACAAAATAGAAGAAAATGACTAAAAATGAAAATTCCATAGATTTATCAGACTGTGATTAGAATAGAGCCACTATTTTCGACGTTTTATTTCGTTTTATACGTTCCGCATTTGATTAAATACCTGGGAAAAGATAATCCTTTACATTCAGAATATTCGTGTTTCTAGGCTGTATTGTCACATCATCTCTTGACTATGCTCATTCGTGCTTAAACATGAGCAACGGAAAAAAACAATTTTTCTGTGTATGTGTGTCTACTACATTATGTGGTAAAAAATAAGGATACACGAAAGACGCATCCTTGTGTAAATAGAAAATGCGAACTTTTAATTGTCAAAACAACATTAAAACTTTTTGAATGGGAGAAATCTTATGATATTTTCTCTTTAAAATGAAAATAATATAAAAATATTAACCTTTGTATTATTTTTTGGGGAGTATTTGCCACTGCTCTGATTTTATTGAATTTCGCAGAGTTGTATTTCGGATATTTGATTCGAATTGTAAATTAATGATACCCTCATTTCAAGAGTACGTATATTCTGATACTCATTGAGTTGAAATATAAACTAAAAATAATAACAGTAGAAGGAAGGGGAATGAACGGAGCGGGGATAAAACATGACATTGCCCGGTTGTTCAGAACGGACTAGTACTAAAATACCAAATTGGCAGTAACCCCTCCGCTTCCACACTTTTACCATCCATCCAGAATCGGATTATGCACAGAACATACAGAGGCAATTCTAGGATTAACTTAATCAAAACAGAAACCTAATTTTCGGCAATGTTAGAAACATTAAATTTTATTCCATACAACATGTTCATCATTATATTCTTAATCAAATCTATTCATCTGAATGAAATTTTAAAGGACTTTAAACAGTGATCATTTAATTATTCACATAATTAATTCTTGAAAAAGGGTTGTTTCTTTTTCAAAAGTCTGTCCGTTTCTTAGTGGGTCTCTTCTTTTCTCTGCCCGACCGCCCGGCCGTTCATCTGCTTGTAAACAACAGCACCCAGGCACTTTCGCAAAATAATAATCTCCTGGCGATCTGATCTATCTCGACATCCTGGGAATTTGAAACCAATCATTACATTTTTAGAAGTAGTATACCTAAGCTTTGGAACATTTTCAAAATGTTCCAAAACTGATCAAAATTATTATTTATTGTTATTGAGTAGATAAAAGTATTTGTATAAATGCTGTAACTCTTATTTTCATTAACAACTCTAAGTTGGAAAATTTTCAAAATACCTCTCTTTACAACTGCATTACTAAAGCGAGATATGGTTTGCATAATTAAAACAATATATTATGTCATGTAAACATTTTTCAAACTAGGCGTGTTTTTTGGTCAAAGCAAATTATTTTACACAATTACCTAAACTAAACTTCCTTAAAATTGGCAACACACTTTCTCTTCGAATGTTTTCTTCGAATATAACAATGTGCACTTATAAATAAGGTATAAGTCTGTTTTTCATTAAAACTCCTGATACTTCGGACATTTCAAAAGTTCAGCTTTTTTCAGGTGGATCGGGGACCACAGAATGACTACTCATCGCAGCAGTGCCATAGATAAGAGCGTGGAATGCCGACACCTTCGCGCTTATGTTCCAATCCCGGCTGGGGCAAAGAATTTTGCAGAAACGTTTTTGTTCGAATCTCTCACAGAGAAAATTATGCGTCAAAAGATTATTTCCAAATGAAGTAACCTGTCAATGCTCGCATTAACATTTACAATTTTTCATAGGGTTCAATTGATTGATAGATTGATTTTTTCGTGTTTCCGAGAGCGTCAACTGCTTTGGTTATTAGTCCCGTCAGTGTAGTGTATGTTTCTTCGGGGGAGATGCCGGTGATCTTCCCCACTGGATGGCAAGATCCGGCGCCGACCTACCGCCGGCTAGGGGTTTTCCTAATCAGGACTCTCCCACCAGCGGAGCACCGCTCCAGCCGGGACAAGCTATAAGATCCCGACCGATCTCCCGGAATATGTAGTGTAGTGCATGATTAATGTAAATGTGTGTGTAAGGGGATAAGGATAGGACAAGGAAGAGGAAGGACAGTTCGCGCGCGGTCCGTGGCCCGTTTGGTAGGGTACTGTCCGGCATACACGAGTGTATATGTTATTGTAGCATCCTAGCTTTCTGTTAATGGCGATAGATGGCGTATTGTTTGTAAGATTATTATTATTCATAGGTTTTCTTTATGTTTTCGTTGTTGTGTCCAGGAAATTCCCTTTTATCATGAACTATAGACACGCGTTTCAGCTCCTTATGCTTTACGCTGCTCTGTCCCAATGCCCGTCACTATCGTCCCTTCCATCTCTCGACCCTAAGCTTTCATCCTGAATGAGTGCTTTTCGGATTGACGCAATGGTTTAATGTGCTTGCTTCGTACGTAAATGTGCTCTGATTCTCCTTCCCCAAAGTTGCATTATTGTAATAAAATTTAATGGGAATTATCCTTTTTGTAATTAAATTACATTTAAATGATTTGATGCAAGTCGTTGTGGCTTAACTTCGCCACTAATAAAATCATCATTATTATCATAATTTATATCTCGTTTCTACTGCACTTGCGAATATTGTACAGTTTACTGCAATTGCGATTCAAATTATAGGTACAATTGAGAGCTAATTTTGATGAAGATCTCACTTTTCACAAATTTGCCGATAATTCTAGACATTGAGATAATAGTACTTCAATAAGTTTGCATGTATTACACAAAAAGCATGCACCTAAATAGTAATTAAATACGTAAATAGTAAAAAACAGTAATGCCATGAAAGCGTAGTTTCCTTACTGTGATCCTCGCGCGATATGTTGAAGAAAACCAATACTTAATAGGTCGTAGGGGCGGTTCCAGCCTTTTCTTTGTTTCTTTCAAAACACATTTTGTTTCGTTCGTGTTTTGTTTAAATTGCAATACTTCTGTATAGTAGTGTACAATACGTGGTATACTTCCAAAAAGAAACATTCTATGGACTTCAGAACGTAGAGAAGAGGTATTATGTCAGAACACACGAAGAAAATGAATACCATGAGGAAAATTATCGACAATATGCTCGTAAACATTGTTTTGAGACTGAATAAACACGAAGGACAAGTCTTGATTAGCATAGGCAAAGCGAGAGGAACTGCAACAAAATGAAACGCAGATGGCAGGCAGTTGCTCTACACATGTGTGCATCAGAAACAGGCCGCATAGATCCGTTGGCAGAGATATGGACCAAAGTACATAGAGGAAGAATGAAAAATAATGATTGACCAAGTGTTGCTACAAATAATTAAAAATGTCTCTAGCATCTGGAGAAATTTCAATTATAATTGACAGTTCTGTGAAAGATGTGACCACTTTCTTCTGTTGATAAGTACTACTTTTCTGAAGTTACAACTTACAACGCTCTTAAAAGCAATTTATTTGCTCTTTCTTTCACAAAATAATATAAAAGCTATCCTAACAGTTATTGCCATAACTTCATTACTACATTTGAATATTTCCACCAGACAAATGTTAATTTTGCTTGCTTTAAAGTTAATCAATTTTTGAAATTTGTTATTGTAATTTTTGACCTGCAAAAGATACCAAGAGGAGAACAAGCATGAGCAATTCCCGTCGTTAACGGCGCCCTGCTTTGAAACGCAACGGGCAGCCAATGGTGCTACAACGCAGAGTTTCTCGTAGAACCGTCCAACTTGCTCTGTGCCGGCACAGTTTGCGTCCCTTGTTCTCTGGAGAGCACTACATGGCGAACTGCAAGCCCTGCGAACACTGCTCGGCACTCGGCCCTCAGCCTTTCAAGCCTGGCGCATTCGGTTCCACCGACCATGTCCCACACGCCAACCGTACTCCCGCGAGGTACACATCAACCAGTTGAACCAATGAGAGTGAAATACCATTTCTTTATTTTTTACACACATTTCACTTTTGACAAAAATTACAAAATATTTCTACTTATTTTAACTGAACGCCATTTACCTATAGTATATATATATATATATATATATATATATATATATACGAACAAATAAATAAGAATATTATATATATATATATAATATTAATATATAGAACAATATATATATACATATATATATATATATATATATATATATAAACGAACAAATAAGAAATGCCACGTCAGCAGTGGCGCACCCAAGGGGTGCTGATGGGACATATAAACATTGAATGAATCACATTGCTTCTTCACCAAAGGCGTTGCATAGTATATTAGGTATTTTTTCCAGCCATTTATTTTCTTTAAAATTAAAACTAATAAAAGTCAACTCAACTATCTACAAAGAGTATTTACTCCCGGTGGCCGCTCGGCGAGATCAATCTTAGATTAAAAATTATCCCGACATGGCCAAAATCCCACGTGTAATAAACCTTGTAGTGACTGTTAGGGTGGGAGAAGGAGGATGTAGGCAAAGTCTGGTTGCCTCCGACTTTCATCTTTTCCACGCTGCCGCTTGCAGCGTCCCGTGTACCAAAAGGTCTATGAATAAACAATAATTCACATAGTCAACAAAGGCGTTGCGTTGCAAGTTTGCCATTGACATGGAGGTCCGTCTTTCGAATCCTGTCTGGGGCGAATAATAGATGCCAGCTAAGCACATGGGTGGGGACGTGCGAGTGGATGAGAATTCTGTAAACGGCTGCTCTGACTTTGTCGTGCTGTGGTTTCCTCCCATCGATACCTCGCTGGTACCACAGAGGTACCCGATCACAGGCCAAGCACAATCCTTCCTTCCCCGTTCCCATTCCCACCCTCAGGACCTGATGTTGGGCTGATCCACAGTTCTTTCTAAACGGTCCATTCCACTGAATTCTGAATAGCTCTGGTAGTTGTGCCTGTACGCATAAATGACATCAAGATTCGAATTGGGCTGCAGAGTCATCGGAAATACAGCTAAAAATTGGTTTATTTTGCAATGATGAGCAGCTTTTTCTGCATTGGCCTCTTCTTTTAACGTCATTTCATTAAACAAGCATACGACATACAAATTTCGGGATAAATAAAAAGTTGATTGGAACCAATAACTTTATACCACTGTGTTAGTATATTAGGCTAATTATTTGTATCATGTAAAGGGTCAGAAATCATTTCAGGAGGAAAAAACACACTAGCGTGATCCTCATTGTATTACAAATAAATGTTTCGGTTTTGGTTTCTGAAGCATACATTTCAGTACAAAGTGGTTTTAATTTTCCAACTTCGTCGAATCCTAAATGTCACTCTTTGTGGGCATTTCCAAGACTCGGAGCGCTGTGATGGAATTGGCAGGTCATTAGCGTCATTTGAGAACAGCGTGTGTACTGAAATTTTGACGGCCCATTGGCATGGTCAGGCACATTCGCAGAGACGCCCGTGATTCAAGGTAAAACGTACCCCAATTATTTTAACTCATAAATTTTCATATTTTGTAGTTTAAATAAGAAAAAAAATCCTCGGCAATACTTAGTAATGTCCTTAGAATTTCGCTTCAATTTAAGTACAACCTTCTGAACGTTGTAAAAGAAGAGAAATTGTCAAGAAATTGATGTGCAGAGAAAATTTCTCAAAAAAGTGACGTAAGGAAAATTTTGCCCATCCACGTGACGAGAAGATTCTGTTTTTCATCTAAAATGATGCATAATGTATGAATGTAGTTAAATAGGCTTTATTTTTTACTGATATGTTATTGCTTGTTACTGCCTTTGATATGGATTTCGATGTACTTCGCATACTTACCTCGATTGCAAGGATCGTGGTTATCAGGGAAATACGAAAATAGTTGAATGATGCTACATGGTCTCTTATGGAGGGAATTATGAAAAGGAATTAAGGAAGAGAAATATGAAAAGACAAACCGAATCAAGTTAACATCTAGTTAATTAGTAAATAAATAAATATGAACCAATAAAATTGGATAAAAAGAGTAAAACTATGTCTGTACCAGGGGTGTTAACTGGTTCTTATGATCTTGGGCGACAAAATGTCCGAGGGCTTTTTGTCGCTGTTCGATCATTAGATCCCGTATAACGCCCTTGGTGCATAAATAACTACTTGCATAAATAACTTCCAACAGAGGAACGTAACGCTCGGCCCAAACATTTTAGGTGATAAAAGATCTAACTTCATAAATAACTACTTTTATGGTTATTCCCTTCCGCAGCCTCAAGGCGGGTCGCGTTGAGCGAGGTCTGACGCGCGACCACGACAGGGAGGAAGGGATGGGGGAGGGCAGGGAGGGGCGGGGGCGGGGGCGGGGAAGGCGCCTCGGCAGCTGCGCCTCCATCAGTCAGCGCCAATTTGCAGCTCCATCTGTCTGCCCGCGCGGGGCGCCGCGTCCTCGCACGGGGCCTGCAGCGGCGCCAGCGCGCAGTGAACAGGGCCGATACCGCCGAGGCAGACAACGGACGCGCTTACGAATCCCTGAGGACGATTTACGCCTGCCATTACTCAGCCCAGCACTACGCACTTCGTTAACGTCTGACCCGAACAAATCTGACAGCTTGGAAAGGAAATGAAGACAAACTTCTAAATTCAAATTCTTCTAATACATACAAAGTATTAGGGATGGGATTTAATCGCAATTAGTTTAACAATCGATTATTTTATACGATTAATAGAAAAATCGAAATCGATTATGTTTCACCGATTAATATACACATCGATTAATTTGTCCGATTTAGCTCAATTATTTTAATTCAAATATTAATTTTCAAAAGAACAAAATATGAAAGTACATCCCTACTTTTGAACTTTGACAATGGAATCCTCGTCTCTCTATTCGATATTCTCCATTTAATGATGTGATTGAGATTTATATTATAAGAGAATGTTTTTGTAAATTTTATTTATTTTGTCGTTTATTAGAGGAAAATTAGAGAATTGAGATTTGTTCCATTATGTAGTTGCATTTTATTTGTACAAAAACCGTGTGTATTACATTTTTCTGTATTTAATTTAAAAACTTTAATATTATTTTAGTTGATGAACATGCTTTTTCTAATTTCATTAAAACAACAACTCAATTTGACTTAAACACAAAGTTCAATAAAGAAAATTTAACAAGTCAGAAAATTGAGAATGATTTGCACATTTGTGATAGATTTTCTTAAAATAATTCAAGTTATTGATCGATTTATTAATTTACAAATTAAAAATTAACGATTTTATACATTTTACACACTATGTAAAACATTTGAAAAATTAATCGATTATTCAATAAGATATAAGATTAATCAATTGATTCGGACCGATAAACCGATGTATATTAATCTAATAAAAATAATCAGCGATTAGATATTAATCGATGATTCTTTAATAATCACCCATCCCTACAACGTTTTTAGGATGTGCAATTCGTCTGCATTATATTGCATCCGATCGCACGTAACAAGAAAGCATTATGTTTTAGATGTGGGATCGAGATCGCACAAATGAAGTGTAGTGAAAATATGAGTCTCTGAATAGATTTAAGTGTTTGTGTACCAAAGGCTTAGATAACACGCTAGGAACAATTAGAGTTAAGAATTATTAAACATTTTTAATTTGAACAACTGCAGAAAAGTAAACTGTATTTACAGACTTATAAGGTTTATATGTTAAAATTCATTAGCTTTGTAATTCATGTAAAACGCTTTATTAGAAACTGAATTAAGATTTATACCAGAGGTCAAACATTCACTAAAATACGTACGAAATATTACGTAGATTTGATAAAAGGCAAAAACTGTAGGTGTGAGGTAATGGAAGATAAATTTCCTGGCATTATTATCGGAATAATATGAAAATCAATGTGATAAAAGTAAATATATTCAGTCACAACAAATGGCATATTAGGATCGTGATTTCTGTTTACATTATACACTGTATGACTTTAATTTGTTTACATTCTGCACTGTAATTTCACACAAGAGTATATTAGTAAGATTACCAAAAAAAGTCTTCTTTAAACCTATCCATTACCATCATACCCTTTCGTTTGATAGAATGCGTACATTTTGCTATACTACACAGGAACACCTTGTTATAGACATTGTACGATTAACAACAGTATTTGCTAGAATTTATAGTGAATTTCAGTTGCCGATAAAACAGAGAACCTGTTAAGTTTGTTTAATATCAGGGAGCATCAAATATCAGCGTTTGTTCTCATTACTTCCCACAATGCGTCACGGATACATACACTAAAAATAAAAACATTTCATTAACGCTAATGAATACGTAACTGTGCATTGCGTATTTAATGAGAATACGGGTATAAATTAAAGTGAACAATTCCGGATGAACTGCGATGCTAATTGGAACCTACCATGACACAAATATTCCCTGCAATACTAATTGATAAAAGCATTCTCAAAGTCCCTTCTTGTTAATTTCAGATGTTTAATAAAAATTACATGTTTAATTTTGTTCTAAAATCGACAGCAGCGCGCTTTTTTGTGATATTATTTTCAAGATAGTAATTTTCCTAGACGACACACATTTCCTTCTGGTTTGAAAAATCACGTTTAAATTTTTCTTCAGTTCTTGTCACTACGTTATCTATTGTTTGCAAACGTTTCTTATCCTGTATCACTTTTCGTATGTTCTTCAGACGCTTTCTGATCACAAGAGGTAAATTAAGAAAACGCCACTTCCACGCCCAAGATGCTTTCCAGGTTGGCTTTGTTGTACTCACACTATTGGTCCAAGCGAGAAACCAATTGTTTACCACTACCCTTTTTGGGGGAGGTGGGATTTTCAGTTGATTGTAGAATAAACATGATTTATACGTGTATTGAAAGAAAGTCATTTAAACACTAAATTGATTTTCAACTTTTCCCATTGTCTCGGATGACTCATTTCCTATGGTCAATCCCCTTTTCCGCTATTCCTATTAATTTAATTTTTTTTCGAGTGATGATATTGAAAATATATTCATAACAATCCTACATGATAACGCTAGTATGTGTTTTCATTCATAATACTGACTAAATTTTGAGCCCTCTCATGCAATACACATTTTGAGCGGTCTCACAGTGACTTGTTTTAGCTAAAAATCAAATGACATAATTGGCATGAATTAACAGAGGCTCAAGATCTATGTAAATTGTATTCAATCTATTTTTCAACGCCCGCCTGGTGCTACTATAGGACCTACTGTTGTAGTTGACCTCTTAATTTTACCTGAAATTTTAATCATGGAGAATCATGGAGTACCACAAGATTTCCGCTGTCACTACAAAAGTACACATGTAATTATTATAGTGCTTGTTTGGTCTTTTTGTGTATTTTTTGTAAATATATTTCGAAAACGCTACCATTGTAAATAACCATCATAATAAATATTCTATTCTAAATTATTTCAACAGACCGAATGATAATATTCGCAATAAAAAAGTAAGCAACTGATTCAATATAATCTATCAAAACACATCCAATTAATCGACAAGGAACAAACATTCATACACAACTCTAGTGTTAATTAATATTTTGTAATGTTACACACTTAATTCCTACAGTACATTTGTAGGGCTACTAAGATAAAAGAATCTGTTTCTGCCTCACATTTTAATTACCGAATAAAGAAGAAATTTCAAAGAACACAACACAAACCATGAATAGTACAACTTAATGCAGACTTTGTCATGCCCGTAAGAGTCAGGTACGTTCTGTTAACTATTTTGGAAAACGTGCTACAAATACTGAAACTACCTCTTTCAAATGTTTTCGTGAAATTTTCATATTCTTTATAGCCCATTACCCAATATTCAATTCTTATCACGTCATAAGGAAAACTAAAATCTTCGCCGTTAACCCATGCTTAATTTGTGCTTAGCGCTTAATTCGCTGATTTCATCAAAGTTTTAACAAAATGCAACTTTCATATAACGTCTCAATCATCAATTGAAGTAATCTTAAGCATGTTTTTAGATATGACGTACATCATTCTACAGACTGAAAAGGAAAATCGCAGAAGGAAATAGGAAGTAAAGTTGTTGCTCTGGAACTTTTCTTGAAAGGGCAGTGAGAATAAGTCCATCTGAGGGCTGGTAGAGAAGGATTTTCCCGCGGGATTAGTAATTACCACAACCATTTAGTGGAGTGAATGTTAGGAAGTGCCTAACGTACATTTCGTAACACTTGTTAGTGTTATATCAACTTCTCGCAACCAAACAGAAGATCGAAAAGTTGTTCTTAACGGCTAAAGTCCATTAAGAATTTTAATAATTCACCGTTCCTTAAGGATTTTAAAAGACCCGTCCGTTAAGTGCAATCAAAACAAATGAATTTTAATCTTATGACGTTAATAATTATTACTCTAACATACCACCGTGGTAACAAGTTGTACGGCGTCCCCTTCTCCAATAAGTACATCATCAAATTAAAGGTGACTAGATTAGTCTTAAACTGATTCTGAATATTAGCCTTAAAGCATGTAGCTCCGAGACCGCAACTCAACTTCGTATCCATAAGGTCCTAGGTTCGAGTCCCAACGCTGAGGAATTTCCGATGCCAGCTCAGTTTCAGGGGAAGTTACTGCCTGGAGGGGAAATACAGAAATAAGTTTCCCTGAACGATCATTTCCGAAGTTTCCTTGGGAAAATGATCCATTTCTAATGGATATCGCAACAGCATCTTTAACAAACGACCGCGGATCGGTTGCGATCCTTCCTCTTTCCGCTCTACTTCTTTCTTTGGAGCGGGTTTTGCATGTCTCCATTACCTCGAAAGACCCCGTCTGTACTGACAGTGAGTGTACGCTCGTGTCAGACCATAGGCCAAATTTTGTTGCAGCGCCATCGGTTCGACACAAGAGAAAGAAACAAAGAAAAGTAAGAAGAAGATTGAAAATGAAAAACAGAGACGAATATAAAGAGAAGAGAGAAAGGAAAAGGAAAAACGACAGAAAGTGAGAAAGGGAAAGAAACAAAGGAAAAGAAATAGTGAGGGAGAGAGAGAGAGTAACACGATCCTTTTGCAGATTTGGAAAGGAGGGCTCGGCGTAGAAGGCAGCGGGTTCGAGCCCCGCCCTGCCCGCCCTTCCAATTTCAGCCGCCAGCCCAACTCCCCTCGCGGGCGCAATCACAGCGCCGCAGCCCCGGGCGTCCCCGCGTGGCATTCGCGGAACTATTGTGCAGGCAAAAAGTTAACTCTATTTTTAAAGTTTGTTTTTTCGTGTCGCAATATTCTATTAGAGAACTTCCATGGGATTTTTTGTTATTCCCAAATTAAAGTTTATATTGCAGTACTAATGAAACAATGGACTTGTCTTCTCAAAAAGAAATGGTACTATTTTGTATAATAATCCAAAAGAATCATTCCCATTAAAGGGATAATAACACATAGTAACATTTGCATATGCATCTCTACCATCACTTTCTTTTCTAAAAGCAAATTCACTCAAAAGAAGACAATGATTTGGACTAATCCTCTATTTAATATTCTTGTTTTTTTAAATTACCTCAAGCATCCCTTTTAATAATTTTCTTTTTGAAAGTAAAAATTGAAATGGTAACAGATAATGCACTAGTATCTCACGTCTTTATTATTCACGAATCAAAAAAACATTCAAGCTGATACGAAATTTAACAAACAAATTACAAACCCAAAAATCTTCAATAATTTTATTAAAGGTCTAAGGTTAAAAAATTGAGTGGATATGAATTATTTCCTCCATTGAAGCCGTAGTGCCAGAGAAGAGGAATCGGAGTCAGTCTCACTTCCTCACCTAGGAGCCATTCTATCTATGGATTGGGACATGAGGACTTCAGAAAACGGCTTCGTTGCAATAGCGGTTTAAGCTGATCTTCCTGAACTGGGAAGTAAACTTCTGACACAACAAGAGTTCGTAAATCATGTTGAACAGTTGTGTATTCTACACACAAGAAACATTTGAGGAGCAAACATTCAAAAAGTGACATGTCCATTTGACAAAAATTGAGTTCTTCCATTGTTTTTACCCAGAAGTATACTTCCAAAAAGAAACTTAAGATGTCTTACAATACATTAAGTAGTACTATACTCATTGAGTTAAAGACAGTGTTGAAAAGTGTAATATTTGGGCTACATTTTTCATTTTTATTAGAAAAGAGTGAAGTGGACATGACACGTTTTGAATATAATGCTTCTCAATTAATGACAATACCGACAAAATTATTTTAATTTTAAGATTAAAATGTATTTTAGTGTTCAATATTCCTTTCCATCCAGTCCTCTAAAATATCTGTGAATTTCCAAAGGCAGAATATCCCTCAAATGTTCTTGACAAGTCATACTTTACCATTGCTGTTTCAGTTGCTGTCGCTTGTGTTGATATTCCAACAACCTAACAGCATTTCCTCCCAGGCGAACTCCTGAGTGGTCAGGATGACATTCTGAATCCGTGTCTAAGTCCGAGCAGAACACAAACTGTGACGGCGCTGGCACAACAACAAGAGATGAGGAGAGAGGCCGCGCATAAGGGCACTCTTGCTCCTAAAGCCCTCGGTCTCGTCTGTCTGTCTCTCAAAGACAGAGGCACAATGCCCGAACGTTCGATCGCCCCGGCTCTGCAGACAACATTTTGCACGTCTAGATCGATGAGAAGAGGAAATGCAGCACAAGTCTAGGCGTAACACTGAAAACAGCATTCAATTGCAGCAAAAATGACAACAAATACTGATAAAGAATGTACTCGGGTCGAGAACAGCTACTTGATATCATTAAGGAGCGGATTTTCATGAAATTTCTTTTCCTTTTGTTTTGAATAATGTCGTTTAGTATACATTAATTTCATGTTATGATAAAAGAAAATTACCCATTTGCATTTTTCGTGTATTTCCTGTAATCAGTTATTTTTTACCTTTTCCCGTCATTATTAATGCATTTTCGTGATTTCATTTTTTAATATTATTTTAATGGTACTTGCTTCAAATAATATTTTCGAATCGCAACAAATGTTCTCCATAGAATTACTGAGTAGCCTATTCGATTTCTTCGCTCAGTCGCTCTTGTAATGCCAGCCGTTATGAATATGAAGGTTATGAGTTATGAGTAAGGTTCGTGAGTCGCCTATCAGCGCCATTGTCGGTTCGGCCGATTTTGGGATAAGTAAAGACATAAAGAACAGCCCAAACTAAAAGTTTGCGAGCTGCGTCTACTTGAACGAAAAGAAAAAGTCTCGATTATATCAGTAACATATGTTACTTGATGGATGTTGGATATCCAACAGCTTGAGATAGTCTTCCGGACTGGTTTTGATAATCCTTTTTACGTCATTTTTAAAACATTTTAAGAGCATTTTATTGATCGTTTTTGGCAATGTTTTAGGTCATCAAAATCCGCTTCTAGTAATCACCTTTGGACTATCTTTCCAAGCATAAACGTTCTTGAAAGTAGCTTGAAAATCCGGTGAACGCGAGCAAGTGCGACGCAGGACATGATCACCGTCAGCAGAGGCGTTGAGATGCCTGCCACGTGAAGTTCCCCTCGTCGGTGCTGTTCCCTTCCGGTGCCCCGTGCCCCTCCAGGCGCCTGCGGGCAGCAACAAGTGCCCGCGCGGGTGGGGGGGACGCGAGGGGGGCGAGGTCGAGGGCGGAGGGGGGCCGGGGGAGGGGGAAGGGGGGGGGGGGGGGGAGGGGGAGGGGAAATAAAGCCTGAGAGGTTGGATGGATTACTTAGAGACTATGTGGTTTCTTGGGTGGAAGGTGGGGGTTGTTGTGTGCGGTTGGTGGGTGGGGAGATGAAAGGTTGGCTCGGAGGCAGAGTTGGTGGATGGATGGGTGTTTTGATGACTGGTTGGCTCGGTGGCTGGGTGATTGGATGTCTGTGTAAATAGGTGAATGGGTAGATGAATGGGTGGATAAGGGGATGGGTGGCAGGGAGGCAAAGGCATGGTGTAGCCGAGTAATCACTAAATTCCCGAGCGATCCAACGGTGCGTGCAATAGCTCGCGGAGAAGACGTCAGCTGCTCTCGTGTCGTAACTCTTGGCGACGAACTCTTTCTTAGGCCAATATTTCATGTTCGAATACCACAGGCACGTGTTTGTGTACCACAAGCACATGTTCGTGTACCACAGGTACACATATCTGCCAATAGGCTCCTTAACTAAGAACATATATTTCTGCGTTATAGGGAACAAGGATTTCCATCGCCTAACATATTTTTACCCCACCTTTCAAATTTAAGCAATTCTTTTAATAAATGCCCTATATGCTCGCCCTTTAATCATTGTAAAAAAATTAGATTGATTATTATTGATTATCTAAAATATTAGCATAACACAACTGAATACCATAAGAACATAGCCAATATAAATATCTTGGAAGAGATATAAATTGGTAGAAAAAATTAAATAAAAATCGTCACATTATATTAGCATTATGAATCATTAATAAACTTGGAAAAATAAATTAAAATCATAACTTTTCGGTCCACTAATGAGAGTATTAGATATAAGCATTGGAAGCGACCCCCGTTTTAATGCCCAAAATAACCGACCCCCCAAAATAATCCAAACACAGTGCAGTCTAATGATACACTCAGAAATAGATGTCAAAACAAGTGTCAAATCGATTGTCGCACAAAACCCATCATTTGTATTGGAAGAAACTTTCCAGTACAACATGAGACAGGACATTTTACGAACTCATCGCTGGTCGAATGCCGAAGCAAATTTGTAATTAAAAGTGGGACTAGTGCATGCACAGGGGACAAAGCACTTAGCGAAGTGGACCACAGGTAGCATCCAAAATTGTACGTCGGAAGCGAACAAAGGAATGCAGCCAGCAATGTAATAGCGACACTTCTTTGCACACAGTTCACGGAACATATCTGTAAGACCAATCAGAATCATGGCAGGTGGAGTTAGTGACACAGAGGGACTCCAACAAACACCGCTTCATGGACCGGCTGTCGGAACAAGTTGATTGAAAGGCCAATCAGAACGAAGGCATATATCGGAGGCAGTGACACAGACACAAGGATGAGCTGTGATAAATAATACCGCTTCATGGAACAGTTCACGGAACATGCTAAATACTGGCCCAATCAGAATGAATACGGAGGCAGTGGCACAGACACACATGAAGGGACTGAAAAACACCACGGTTCATGTTTTCGTAACATGATGAACGTAAGGCCAATGAGAACGAAGAAGCATTTCGGAGGCAGTGATCCACAAACATGGTATGTAATAACCAGCACCGCTTCGCGTGATGTAGTGTAAGGCAGCGTAGGGTCCGACCCGCAACAAAGGAAGGGCCTCCTGGGCTGCGAGCGCAAAGCGACGGCGGGCGGCGCTCCTGGGCACGAAAGGCTGTGCAAAGGCGCGCAAACGCGCGGCGGGTCGGCGGCGCAGCCACACAGCGACCACCTGTAGGCACTCACCAAGCGCCGGGCGGCGGCGACGGTGGCGGCGGCAGCGGCGGCTGTGGCGGCGGCGGCGGCGGCGGCGGCGTAGGCGGTGGCAGCGAGGCGAGGCGAGGCGCAGCGGCGGCGGTGGCGGCAGCGCTGCCACTGGCGGCGGCAGGTGAGGCGTCGTGGGCCACCCGGGCCGCGCAGGCGCCCAGGCCGCGGGCCCTCCGAGGGCCGCCAAGGGCCCCCCCCCCCGACGCGATCGGAGCCCAGGCCGCGGGCCCTCCGAGGGCCGCCGGGGGCGCCCTACAGTCACTGACGGATCCAGACGGGGGCCTTGGGGGCCACGCCCCTCCCAAAAGCTTCTTTTACCTTCCTTTATGTGGAAAAATTATTTTAACGGCTCTAAAACCCCAGTGTGCGGATTCGATCCCGGCGGAGGGGCCTGGATTTTGGAAGGACGGAAAATCCACTGCAGACACTTGTGACATGTAAAAGAACCCTGCGGGATGCCCGGCAAAATGAAATCTCTTCGGCAACACCCCCCCTTACGAGACCCCACTTTCTCCCAGACCGTTCGAATATAGTAACTGAGACTGGACGGCGAACATCTGGATTGGACTGGACATCTGGCCGAGAAAGTAAGTGTCATACCCCAGGCGCATTAGCGGACCTCCCGCGAGGCGCGCCTGCTCGATAAGGTCCCCAGTCCCGCGTCGGAGGAAGACTTCTAAGGAAACATGGTTCGAAAACTCAGCAAAGACAACGGGAAACCATCGTGAGTATTTCTTCCCAAGAAAACCCATCATGGGTCACCTAACTTCCGTAGATGGAAGATAGAACCATAGAAGAAGAAGTTGATTTTATGTAGCCGGTGAAATGCGAATTCTTTTGTCCGTTTTACTACAATACTTTTTATTCGAGTTCTATTTAAAAAAAACAACTGACTTATCGAAAAAAGACAGAAAATATAATGCAATAGTCTCAATACGCCCATCGGAAGGTTTCGCAGAATAAACGAACTATTGTTTTAACATCTAGAGGCCCGTCCATTAATTTGCATTTCGAGACAAAGAAAGTGAAATAGCAGTTATTAGGCTATTTTCCCTTTCTCTTTCAAGAAAAAAGCTTATGAGCAACACCAGAAAAGAAACTTTGTCAATGGTGAGAAAGATTTTCAGATGAGTATACCTCCAAAATCTCTTCTTGTAACAACTCGTAAGAAAACCGAAATTAGTCCTACGTGACATTTCACAGGAAGAAAGCGACACAAGACAATTTGCAAGTATTTTACATTTTAAAAAATCACGATTAAAACTGTCATTAAATGTGTTTCTGAGAAAAAATTCTGTTTTTTATTGATTCATTAAAGTATAATGAATTTAATATTTTTCATTTTTCTCACATTTTATTATAGCAGTACATGCCCTTATATCCGTAATTTCAATTTCAACGACTAAAGTAACAGAGATTATTGCAACTTTGTGATAAATAGATGTTAATCAGATTTTAAAAATATATGCATACACAATTCAAAAAAATCGTCTGTTATTCAAGTTTTATAATGTTTTTCTTGTTTCCCAACATGTCTACCACTTTTTTATCATACGTTATCAGCATAAAATATTGTATTTGTACGGAAAAGCGATGTTGACATGTTTTCTTTTAACAACGAGGTTTCTTTTAAAAATATCACATTTCTACTTGATATATTTCACAGGTATTATGACACTTAATAATGTGAAGCAAGATACTTAACTTCTAAGACTCTTGAATCTTTTTAATAACCTATTTTTTCTTGCCTCTAGAGGGTTCTGAATGTTGAAATCAGGGACAGAGCACCTGTTTAAATATGATTTCTTAACAGAACCCCAATTTTCCTAATTTCATCCCAAATTTGGTTTAGAAATGTGAATTCTTTACAATTGCATTTTCAATTGAATGCTCCGCATTTCCCATACGAATTCAAATACTTTGGATCACGTGGTTTTCTGTAAAAAATATATCAAGAAATGTCACTGTAACCTACTTTTCTATCTAAATAATTGACTAAAATTTAAACTTAAAATATTTCAAAATAATATTACCTGGAGTAAGTTTAATTACAACAACGTGAAAAGGCTAGAGGCTGCGGTTTTATTCTACCCAACTGTATGCGCCACCTGAATGCACGTTTTAATTGCTAATCTCAACGCCTCTTGTCGATCACTTCTCTCCCTCTCATCACCACGAATTAACCACTTAATGTGCAAATGTAGAGAGACGGGTGCTGATGGAACTGACGTCTGGTGCCCCAGCGATTATTTGATATCTGGTTTGAAATTTCGCGAGTTACTGACGCCAATCAAACATTAAGTTATGTAGACAGTTGATGAGCGTTTCAAATAAGGTCTACGGTCGCTTCCTTGTCGAAAAGACAGAAAGAATCTAAGTAACTGCAGTGAGCAATATCTTCGAGAATGTCGACAAGTCTAGAGACATGATATTTATTACACTCAACCACACAATACTGATATACTTGAACTTGGATTGAAACTGAAAAGTTCTTTTATATTCAAATAATATTTTGTATTATACGTACATACGTGTTTCATCGTAGAATTCTGCTCCCTGATAAACACTTTATTGTGTTGATACATTGTTCATTCAAAATTACAGGAGATAGAAATGTGCTGTAGTTAAAAACAGGAGGTAAAGATAGTTCAGAAAAGATTAAACCAAAAAATGCTAAAGCGTGTTTACTTTTAATGCTAAGTATTGACTTCTCTCCATAACATTTCTCATAGTTTATACTCCAAGAAATAAACAGCAGAATAACGCACAATTAATCGTCGGCTTTCCTTATACTCACATTCTTTCTCACTGCCAGCTAATTCTGTTTTGTTTTCACTTGCTCTGTTTCAGGGCCCTCCGCCCTTTTAATACCTTGAGTACAATTGCGTACTCAAAAATCTTCCACTTCAATTTTAGGCAAGACAATCTTCTTTAGAGTTTAAGAATTACAAAATGTAATAGAAGTACATTTGTAAATAATTTCAGTGTATAAAAGAAAACAATAATTACCTTACCATACGTATTTTTTGTAAGACATTTTCGTGTTTATTTGTATTTTCTCGCTACTGCTATCGCTGTAGAGAGAAAGAATGCTGCGCGATAAAACGGCAAATTTACGGCAAAAAACTCTTAGTAAAGGGCCCTGGTAACGAAAAAGCGGATACATCCAGATGCTGAATTTAGAAAAAAATCCTCTAGCACGTGGGGTAACCAGAGTCCATGTTTTTGGGGGCCTTGATATCGAAAAATCGATTGACGGCAAAACGTCTGTCTGTCTGTAAATAACGCAAACGCCTAAACCGTTCAGTCGATCTCCTCGAAAATTGGTATTCCGTGATCCATTTGGCTGAGGTCGCGATCCATCTGGCTGATGTCGCGGTCCCTTGAATTTGAAACCGATATTTTAATTTTGGGAGTACGTTACATGAAGCCCCTGGGACATTTTCAAAATAATTTCTCCGTCATTTTGGATTAAATTTTGTAGTTGGATAGTCTGAAGAATGGCGTAGGTTTCATGTTAGTTAAGAACTCTAATTTTTGGAAAATTGCAAAAGTTTTTTAAAAAATTCAGCATTTTCCTACAACTAAAATGTTTAAAATAGAGGTTTTACCCTTAACAAAATATGTTCCTGAAAAAAGTTTGAAATAAGGCCATGTACAGTGTTTCGAAAATTCCAGTAGTTTTTGTAATTTTGCGTAAAATATAGGCATTTTTTGATTTCTTTAAACAATTTTTTTTATCAAAACGGTTCTATCGTTTTTGATGAAATTTTGTCGGTGGATTGCTCAAAGAACAGGCAGAATGGAAGGAAAGGAAAACGGAGAAGGAAGAGAATGATGTGGGTCTCATGCTGGTTGAAAACCCTGATTTGTCGAAATTGAAAAAAAATCAAAATGTTTTCGGCATCCCTCTACAATTACAATTCTCAAGATACAGTTTTTTTCCTTACTGAAAAGTGTTCATCAAAAACAGATCATCAAATAAGGTCATGTTGAATGTTTTGGAAATATGAGTATTTTTCTGTGTAGTTTGGCAACAAACGTAATCGCCCGCTCCCAATTTACTGCGCTTCGTTTATTATTCGCTTCAAATATTAAATTTTCAAATTAATATTTTATAATTACTTAAAACCTATTGTACATTGCGTCTTTTAATTAAACTAAATGTGAAAATGAATGGATGATTTCGCTTTGCTTAATCAGATGTCGGAATGAATGTGGTTTCTCAGAGAAGTTGACCTTCAAAGTCTAATAATTTTTAAAGGCAAATTGTGAGAAGGTTCCTTATCCCTTCTAAGTGGTTCTTGGAGAATAAAATATAATGTGAAACTGGGCAATGTAATGAAAAACATAAATATTTTTAACCATATTAGAGCTTTCATATTAAGCAGGTGTGGGAATATTTGCAGCATATTTACAGGATCAATTCAATTCAGTGATGCCTTATTTTACGTGGGGAGATCCAGGGCATGAGGCCTGCTCGCTACGCTCCTTTGACCATCTAGCGGAGAAAGAAGGTATTACTAGGGCGACTAGGCAGGCGATTTGAATTTAGCTCAGAGGCTTCTTTTAGACTTTAGGATCTTATAATAAGAATAATAAGATTTATTCCCAACTTGTTTTACAGAGAATGTACATTGTTGTTTCTTGGAATTACTAACTATCGATAACCAGTTGTGATGGTTAGCAATACTGAATTTATAATTTATTGTCTGTCTACTTCTACATAGTATTTTTTAATGTGTGGCGAGTTGTTTTACAATATTCTTATTTTTTTACATACAAGTTTTTGTAAACATACAAAAGAAAAACCTAGCTTTAAATCATACAATAAGTGAAAATTTACAGAGATGCAATAGGTATATTTACTTAGGCAAAATATATATTTCCATAAATAAATTTATTTTAATTTATACAGCAAAAAACTTTTATTGCAATCAGTTAACTTGTTTATATCATTATCATCATGTTTTAAAATCCAAATCATTATGTTTGAAAATATTTAAGAACTTACTATTTTTCAGAGATGGTAATTGATTATATATGTGAGGCCCAATGAACACCAAGGTTCTTTATATTAGAGATTTATAAATTTTGGGCTTTTTAATTTGATTAGTGACTTAACTACATTTATCTTTTACATACACTAGTAATATATACATATCGTAGTAAATATACAACATAGGGCAGGGTTTTACTTTCCCTCCGAAGGAAGGCGTATGAAGGATTTTTTGTCCTTACAAATCCATGGGTTTGAACCCGCGGACTTGGGTATAACAGCCCGATACGTTAGCCGTTACACTATTGAAGCCAGAAGCAGTGTTGATAAGCTGGCAAAGAAAGTCATAGGAACGAGTTTAGCGGGGACACGTATACAATGGATGGTCTGGCACCCGGAAAGGCCTGGCGCCCGGCAGATTAGATTTGAACTGTGATCGAGTGCGTTATAGTTCTTGTTACTGATTCCGTTACGCCGACTCCGCTAAGTGATTTGTTTATTCTAGTGGAACTGTTAGTAACTAAGCTCAGAATTTGTACATCTACTGGTGAAACTGTTAACGGCTACGGATTTAATATTTTCTCTTCTGGCTAGTTCGTTTACTCAGGTTTTTTTATTGAACGATTTGTGGCATTTTATAAAGCTGAAAGCTCAAATAAACTGTTATTGTTGGTTATCAGTCTTCCTGTTTTTGTTTTCCAAGTTTCAGGCATGAGAGCGGAAAAAGAGATTTATTTCGAGACAGCAAGCCGACGCGCAGTGATACATGACAAACGGTAATTATATTGAACTGGACAGGGCAGTGGTTATTCTTCGGAAGGAACTGTGACTTACGCGTGGTATATGGACATCGCGTGATATTTTGAAAAGGTTTTTTTCATGAGACTTGCTCTTCAGGTAATGCGGAATATTAGTAACATGTGTAGTATTGATTTATATACAGAACATTGTTAATCTATGTAGTAATAAATTGTTAGTGTTACTATTTCAGACTTTATTTGGAAAATTTCAAATAAACGATATAATGTTTCCATTTTTGCGTCAAAATCAAACCCAAACCAAACTCAAACAAAATCAAAATCAAACTTTTTTTTCGAGTACCTTGGTCTCTAACGAAACCATCGACAACTCTCTCAGGGCCAGAGATTGGATTTCTCTGCGCAGATGCTGTTGAATCTTACTGAAAAGTCTCAAATGAGATACTTTCTGATTTCTGATATTTTTTACTTTCTCGTATACGTACGTATATACGGCGTAATATACGTAGTATATAGAAAGTTATGTACTGCTGCGCATAAAACGGCGGATTTTCGACGGATTTTCGGCGAAAAAAATTCATTGACAGGTTCTGGTGACGACAAAGGGCATAAAACCAGTTGCTAAATTAAGAGAAAAATCCCCTAACACGTGGTGAAGCCATAATACCTGTTTTGTGGGTCCTTAATGCCGAAAATCAATTGAAAGCAAAACTTCCGTTTTTCCGGCCTCCGACGCTCCGTCCGTCAGTCAGTATCTGTCTGTCTGTCTGTCTGTCTGTCTGTCTGTCTGTCTGTCTGTCTGTCTGTTCTGTCGTCGTCTGTCCGTCTGTCTCGTCTGTCGTCCGTTCGTCCGTCTGTCGTCTGCGTCCGTCGTCCGTCCGTCTGTCCGTCTCGTTCGTCTGTCCGTCTGTCTGTCTCGTCTGTCGTCCGTCTGCGTTCGTCTCGTTCGTCTGCTCCGTCGTCTGTCGTTCGTCTGCTCCGTTCGTCTGTCCGTCTGTCTGTCCGTTCGTCCGTCTGTTCGTCGTCTCGTTCGTCTGTCGTCGTCTGTCCGTTCGTCTGTCGTTCGTCGTCTGTCTCGTCGTCCTGCTGTTCGTCTGTCTGCCGTCGTCTGTCTGTTCGTCTGTCTCGTCTCGTCTGTCGTCTGTCCGTCGTTCTCCGTCTGTCGTCGTCGTCGTCCGTCTGTCCGTTCGTCCGTCTGTCTGCCCGTCTGTTCGTCGTCGTTCGTCGCGCGTCGTCTGTCTGTCGTCTGTCGTTCGTCCGTTCGTCGTCTGTCCGTCCTGTCGCGTCTGTTCGCTGTTCGTCCGTATGTTCTGTCTGTTCGTTCGTCCGCTCCGTGTCGTCGTCTGTTTCTGTCCTGTTCGCTCTGCTCTCGTCTGTTCGCTGTTTTTCGTCTGTCGTTCGTCTGTCTTTGCGTCTGCTTCTTCTGTCAATCTGTCTGTTGTTCAGTCTGTCTGTTGTTCGTTCGTCTGGGGGTTCGCTCCGTCGTGTCTGCCGTTTTGCTGTCCGGTCTGTTCTGTCTGTCTGTCTTCGTCTGGTTGCTCGTTTTGAGTTTTCGTCGTTGTCTGTCCGTTCGTTGTCCGTTGTCTGTTTCCGTCTGTTCTTTGTTCTGTTCGTCTGTCTGTTCGCTGTCTGTTCAATCGTTCGTCCATTCTGGTCAGTCCTCTCTCTCGTCTCCTTCGTTCGTCCTGTCGTTCTCTACGCCTCGCATCTCGTCGCCGTTGTTTCTCTGTCGTCTGTTGTCGTCTGAGTCTCTTCTCTGTTGTCTGTTCTTCTGTCTGTCTCGTTCGTCTTGTCCGTCGTATGTCGTCTGTCTGTCCGTCGTCTCGTCGATTTTTCGCGGTCTTCCGTGTCTTGCGTTCTGTGCGTTCAGTCCCGTCTGCTCTGTCCGTTCGTCGTCCGTCTCGTTCTGTCGTCCGTTGCCGTCTGACTGTCCGTTTCGCTCCGTCGTCCGTCTCGTCGTCCGTTCGTCTGTCCGTCTGTCTGTCGTCTGTCTGTCGTCGTCTGTCTGTCGTCCGTCTGTCGTCCGTCTGTCGTCTGTCTGTCGTCTGTCTGTCTGTCTGTCTGTCTGTCTGTCTGTCTGTCTGTCTGTCTGTCTGTCGTCTGTCTGTCTGTCTGTCTGTCGTCGTCTGTCTGTCTGTCTGTCTGTCTGTCTGTCTGTCTGTCTGTCTGTCTGTCTGTCTGTCAACACTGCTGGTGCCTAAACTACACGAACGATATTTTCCAAATTAAAGAATCCTCTAAAGAGCTGGTTCTAGTTGAAACTTTGAAATTTTGAAAAACATTTTTTAAAATTTGAGAGTAGTTTACATGAAGCTCCCCGGACATTTTTAAAATCTCCTCAAAAACGGCTCAAATTGTTTTTTCAATTACATGTAAGATAAGGTATATATTACATATAAGATATATAAAGTAAAATACACTTATAAAGGTGGCGTAGGTCTGATTTCACGGTTAACTGAATTTTCGAAAATTGCAAAAGGATGAATTTTTCCGCGTCTTCCAACAAGATTTTCTCAAAAAGGCTCGAAATTTTTTCTTTAAATTTTTGTTAGGGTTAGTGCCCAACGAACCCTATCCGATGACATAAACGCCATGTGGCTCTATTCTTTTATTTTTTCGAAAATTACAAAAAGTTAGTACATGTGCTTTAAATAGTATCAAATAAAGTTTCTCGTGAACTCAATACTTTTCTGTAAAAATTAGCTCAAAATTTCGAATTTTCAGAAACTCTCGAACACCATTTTCTCAAAAATGGCTCCAATTTTTTTCTTCATATTTTTGTGTATTCTTTTCTTTTCAAAAATTTCACAAATGTAAGTTTTTTAATGTCTCTCACTCCGTTAATATGCACATTTCCATCGATTTGTATACATTACATTTGTGAGTAGAGTTTGCTTCAAAGGACTTCAAATGAAGTTTTTCGAAAACTCAATAGATTCCTATGAAAAAGAGCCTCAAATATCGCATTTACAGTAATTATTAATCGCCATTTTCTTAAAAATGGCTTCAAAACTTTCAATGAAACTGTCTATTTAGAACGATATTTAACTGTTCTTTAATATTCTTATAGTAATATTTCGATTCTACTATTAAGAAACCGAAAAGTTGAGAAAATGTCAAGGAAAAAAACTACTTTCGGTGACGATACATGGCAGCTGAACAGAGAATGGAGCAAGACCTTAAATTCAGGCCGCACCAAGGGAATTAGAAAAAATTGCTACGAGAAAGTCTGTGTCATTCTGTAGCACCTCTAGTGAATACTGTTTTGTAGTGAATGTACGCTTCCCCTTTCCACATCCTACAACTTCGTAACAAAGTGACCAACACCATTTCCCTCTCAATAGCGTGTACGTATTTCTTTAAAGATGCCTTTCGCTTTATTTCCAAGAAGGATATATGCCAACGAGAGGAACATTATGGTCGTGCTTCTGCTTGTGCTTGTCTTGTATTTTGTGTTTGTCTTGTATTTCACAGCTTGCAGTGAATGGACAAAAGCAGATATTCTCCCAAAAAGAACCTTTATCGGATATCCTCTCACAGACCAGAGTACAATAAAGTTTTCCATGCGAAGAGAATTCGTCGGTGGTTAAAGTGAGCTGATATCGCTCACACGATAGTTGTTCTTTTAACATACGATTATCCTGTTGCAATAGCGTAGCGGTTCTACATAACTTCAAAGAGAGGAGACACGGAGCATTCATAAAACGTTTTACTACTTCGCCCGTGTATCACACTACCTGTACACTTACAGAATAAATTAAACATGTCAGGAAAAGTTTCTTAACAGGAGTGGCGAAAGTAGAAACATATGTGACTGTGTCTAGGTATTAACGGGGTTGTGGAAAAGGATCCATTATATAAGCACGAAAGACCACAGCTTCACAGCGGAAAATTGTTAAAGAATACCGTCGCTTTCACATTCCAACATTTTTTGCCTCATGTAGGATAGATCTAAAAGTGTCTGTTCGCCATGGTGAGTTTTAGAGGAATTTTGTTTTTCTATAACAAGATATACCAACACTGGAAACTTTTATTTAATTAATAATTTCAACATAGATCAGTCTCTATTATTGTTTTTCCACCATAACAAAGGATAAATCAATTGTAGTTAGCGCCCCTCAACACTTTCAAAGAATAATAAAAAGAATGACAGAGCGAAAGACAATGTGTGCAAACACAAAAAAAATGTACAAAAAGGTGAGTTAAAACAATAATGTGAGAGTGTAGCATTCACAAATAAAACATTCAAAACGTAAATATAGCGCAGAGAATGGGAATTCGGCCTCGTTTACGAGCTTTCAAATTATCACGTTTACCAACATTTTCTCGGTCGCTTGTCATTCCGGGTACGTCTTATTCCCAGCGCAGCACTCGCTTCCTGCTTTGAACGTCGCTGCCAACTGCGCCACACGCGTCGCCGGCGCTGCCTCCTCGTCGTAACAGTCGAAGACTAACCGCCTTGCCACCCGCACCCCACCCCACCCCGGGCATCCCGCCCCCGCCTCGCCCTCGCTCCCGCACCCGCGCCACGCCCCCACGCCGCACTCGCCCCGCCCCCGCGACCGATCCCCCGCGCCCCGCCCCCTCGCCCCGCCCCCCTCGCCCCGCCTCCGCGCCCCGCCCCGCGCCCCACCCCGCGCCCCGCCCCCGCGACCGATCCCCGCGCCCCGCCCCTCGCCCCCCCCCCGCCCGCCCTCGCCCCGCCTCCGCGCCCCGGCCCCACGCGCCCCCCCCCCCCACCCGGGTGCCGCCCTGCTGCCTCCCACCCCCATGCAGGTGCCCACAAGCCCAATGTCGCCCTCGCTAACGCCGTCACTGATGCCTCCCACACAGTCCGTACTTGCTCCCTCCGCCCACCCTTCAGCTACCAAAATGTCGCTGCCTGGAGGAGAATTCTAGCGGCCGGCTGCTCTGATCGGTAGTTTTCCGTGGTTTCTCCGATCAACACCAGGCGAATGCCGGAGCAGTACCCTACCAAACGGGCCACGGACCGTGCGCGATCTTTCCTTCCTCTTCCTTGTCCTATCCTCTCCCCCTTACACACACTTACACTAACATGCACTACACTACCATATATTCCGGGAGACCGGTCGGATCTTACATCTCGTCCCAGCTGGGCGGTGCCCGCTGGTGGAGAGTCCTGGTTAGGGAAACCCCACAGCCGACGGTAGGTCGGCGCCGGATCTCGCCATCCAGCGGGGAATATCACCGCCATCTCCCGAGAAAAAACATGCACTACACTAACGGGACTAATGACCAAACCAGTTGACGCGCCCGGAAACACGGAAAAACCAAACCAAACCAAACGAGGCGCCCGCCCTCACCCCCTGCCCAACCCCAGTCGCCTCGCTGACACGACGCCCCCGGTGTTGCGGTCGCGCCGTTCCCGCTCGCTTCTTCCCCCGTCAACACCGCTTCTCCGGCCGCCCGAAACCCCCCCCCACCGTTGTCTCGCCCCAGCCACATCTGTAGACACCGCAGGCACGTTCATTGCCGCCCCGTTGTCTGCATCGCCCCTGCCATTCCAGCGGGCGTGACCTTCGCGGCCACAGAACGCCTTTCCTTCACCGCCGTCTTCACTGCTGCCATCACTGCCACCCTCACGCTTCCCCCCCCCTCACCGCCACTCTCACCGCCGTCCTCCCCCACTGCTACCATCACCATCCTCGCCATCACATTCATTCCGCTCCACCTCCACTTTCACCGCCAACCTCGCCGCTTCCCTCGCCATCACCGTCGCATCCTCCAGCGCCTCTTCCTTCTCTACTTCCATCCCCGCCCCGTATCTGACTCCCAGACCCCGCCAGAGACATCGCAGCACGAAGATACGATGAAACAGGGCGGTGAAGGAGCTGCTATCTGTGGCAGCCGGTGCTAAGGAAAGGGGGCGTCGACTGTAAGGGCACTGAGCGCGCGTGCAAAGCAAACAGGAAAACCTCTCGAGGCAAATGTCGAGTCAAGGGACGCGAAGCGCTTCCCGGCGCCGACTCCCCAGCGGCTGAGACCCGGCCATCCCCGCTCCCGCCCCCGCTCCCGCCCCCGCCCCCGCCCCGCCCGCCCCCGCCCCCCCGCCCCCCCCCCGCCCCGCCCGCCTCGCCCCGCCCCTGCTCCGCCCTGCTCCGCCCGCTCCGCCCTGCTCCCGCTGCTCCGGCCTGCCGCCCGCGCCTGCTCCCCCCGCTTCTGCGCTGGCGCTGCCAACTTAGCGCGGGAGGGCGTGCAGGCGAAAGCTTCGCCCTCAATGCGAGAAAGATGAAGGCGTGCGCTGAGGGATAACGAACATGCACCAGTTAGAAGAAGAATAAGGAGAAGGCTTCGTGTCTGTTATTACGCGATCTACCTTCTAATTTACCCGATGCTGATTCGCTTTCTCACTGGATGCCAGGAGCTCTCGCTCTTTCTTGGCGACACTTTCTCTGGTCCTTTCTCTCTCTATTTATAGCTTTCTTCCTCACCCTCACTTTCATTTTCATTATCTTTCACCCTCGCTCCTTCTCACTTTTGACCCCGCACTCGCTCTCTCTTTCTCGCCCTCGCGCTCGTTATCACACTCGCCCTCGCTCTCTTTTTCTCTCGTCCTCCTTTTCTATGGCTCCGATCCTAATCCTCGCTTGTTCTCTCGCTTTCTCTCCCTCTTTACGGCCATCATCGTTGCGGTTTTGTCCTTCTTCGGGGGTTGTACACGAGAATTTACACGTGCAATTCAATAAATAAACGCGCTCTCTTCCTAATAGTACATGTGTCTTCATTAAAAGCGCGTTTACTCAAAGCATCTAATTTTCCGCTAATTTGTCGACGGACTATTTCCGCTCCGCACTCTAATCATCAAATAACAATTTTTTTGTACTATTCATTCGACTGTGTAATTTGGTCGATAAGAGGACAAAACTATATTGCATCGATTTTTTTGACATAATGATTTAACTCCTGTATTACTACAATATAGACTGCAGAACGCTAACAGCTCAGTGACGAACTTTGATATTTAATATTCATGTTGTGTAATTTTGGGAGGATTATTTCGTACTTGTCACGACGTTATTAAACGTTACATTTTGTTTTGAGCCTCACTGTACCTGACACGTTATGACGCTGTCAACCGAAGTTATATTATCGTGGTTTACATTTCGCAAACTTCTCTCAATACATCTCTGCATCACGTAACTTAATCCCCTTGTGTAACGAACATTTTTGTGCACATTCAGAATCGGTAAAAAGAACTAGTGCATTGCAAAGGTTCAATAAAATACGTCACCACATGAAAAGATTTTCAAACTGCTTTCGTACATTCTGTAATATCGTGAATGATAGATCGTCCGTTCGCTTACGTGCTGGGTGATAAATCAATTGCAATGTAGTGGGTTTTCCGCTGCCTGTTTCCTTCGGTCGAAGAAGGGAAGGGGTTGGAAAGGCACTCAGCGAGGCTGAGGGTGGGGGCGGGGGAGCGGCGCGGAATGCAAAGAATCGAGGCCTCTGCGCCGAAGGGTAGGCGCGAACGCCCAGGGAAATCTCTGGCCGAGGGAATCCCTTGTGAACAGACCCGTTCGCGCAAATGAATTTCCCTGCTGAAGAGCCATTCTCACACACCTTTTCTTCTACGAAACACGTTTATCTGCACTCATCTTGGTAGCTATATGGTAAACCCTATTCACGGGGAAAGAGCTCAATTGAACCGAATAGTCGTAGTTGAAGCTTTTGCAAGCTACTCTGGCGCATTCTCTTTGACAAAAAATGTAAAGCTCATCTTCGGCTTGGTCAGTTTTATCTGCCGATTCGAAGCTCATTCATTACAGCCAGGATCATGTTGCATACAATTATCCAACATTTTTTCCCTTCAATTCGCATTGTATGAAATTTGAGCAAGGCAAAAAATGCGATATTGTCATCTTTTCAATTATAACTTGAAAAAAATCTTAAAAATACATCAAAAAGCTATGTAAAATATAACATTCTAATATTTACTAGATGACCCTCACGATCACAGAGGAGAGGGGTAGAAAAGTTTTTAAAATTTTACATATTCACTGTAGGGAAAATCAAAACTCCAAAAATAATGTTAAACGTCCCTCAGTATTTTTGTATCGAAGACTGATTAAATGAGCGATATTTGCCAAAAATGGAACAATAAAATCACAATTCACTGTGTACACAGTGTTGAAAAAGTTTCTGAAAATGTAACACAATTGTTTTATATTTACCAAGATCTGTACAAATAGTACAGTGTAGATAAGATTGGCAAAGGAATCCTGCTGCAGACCTTAAGTTAAAAATGCAACCAATACATATAATTAAAATGAATGTTTGTGTGTGTGTGTGTGTGTGTGAAAGAACATATGTGTCAGATGATTGCCGGATATTGCGTATATTTACACTCACTAATTGTTGCTTTAAAAACTCTCAATGTCTGAACTCAAGAAACTTATTCTCTTTGTTTGCTATAACCTCACATCCACACGTTTTGTTCGAAAATGAAATATTACTGCTTTTAATAGATCGATTACACAATGAAATAATTACACTAGGGAACAAAAAACATTTTTTTCGTACCTTCAGGACGAAGGTGCTCTCAAAAGGTAACGATCACCATATATTTCGAAAATTATTATAAAAAGTTTCTGTCACGGAAGGTTCAAAAGATATGAACATATTTAGTGTTTGAAATAAAACTCTATAATAATTTCCGCATGGTCACTCCGGTTACTTTACTACAAAAATTTATGAGCATGCGTCATACGAGGCAAGAACAACTTCAAAATGGAATACGCATATTTGTGCGATAATATGCAGACATTAAAATGGAATGTTGGTATCCTCCACAACATTGGTAGAGCGAAAGACAATGATTTGATTTTTTCATACAACCACAACCTAAGGATCGTGGAATGGACACAATGGTGGGCAGCCCATCAGCGCTGATCACAAACACGACGGCCAAAGAATAAAGAATACGCAAGTTTTGTAATTTCATATATTTTCATCCCTTTAAAATTTTGGTGTAAATCTTCCACAGATGTAAAAGAAGTTATCAAGTTGATCCGCACTCTGTCGATGTGAAATGACGATTTGCATTTTATCGAATTAATTGAAGTCTAGAGATCATGTGGCGAATTTCACTTTATAAAAACACAGGACTGTAATGTATTAATGTATTTGAGGCACACGCAAAACAGACACGAACTTCATGCGTACTGCGGGTACAGTTCCGCATGAAAGATCAGATATTAAAAAGATCAGATATTAAAATTTAGATATATTCTATCAAATCAGCTAGTAAAAGCAAATGATAGCACATCTAGGGCCCTTTACCTTTTAGGTAAAGTAAATATTACGAAATTTGTCGAGTGGAGAGTTCAAACTTCTTTCTAAACGAAAATTGATAGTGAATTAAATATAAAGATAACAGAACTCATTCCTTTAAGGGAGGAGGGTGAAAATTGGCAAAAAGTTTGAAAAATACGATTTTTAATTTTTGATGTGATAATTTTGTTTGGAATGTGTGGTTAATTTTGGTGTTTTTATTTTTCTTTATCGCGATTTAAATGGCTTCGGAACATTTAAAGATCTCAATGCGTCGATGGCCACGCCCCTTTTCAGTTTCCAAACGTTTTCATCTCATAGAAGTTTTGAATGTATTTGCTTTTTGAATTTCCGGCATGAACTTTATATAGATGTTCTCTGGAACAAATGAGCTACAGAAAACACAAAATGCCAACGAAAGTTTGCATAGCCTGATTTGGAGTAAGTGCCTCAAAGAAATATTTGTTTCGAAGAAGAAATAGAAATTGCTGTCACATCAGCAGTTTCTAAATATAATATGGGGTGTGAAGCAAGTGAAAAGATAAGATCAAATATAACTGGCATTAACATGACACCTCAAGGGAAGAAAATAATGGCAATGAGGGATAAACGCCGTCTTCAGAAAAGTAAAGTAGCTGCACAACCAGGTTTTCAAAATGTCAAAAAAAGCAACTCAAAATTACAAATACAGTTCTAGAAGAAAAGAGAAAGTTGTTGAGGGTACTATGTATGGCTCTGGAGAATTTTAAATGTAGTTGATAAAGTAAAATGCATTTGTATAAACTTAAATTTTCATTTTCAATTTCCTGCATTTCACTTTCCTGACCTTTATGGAATTCAAAAGTTCCACGTTCTACAATTTTAATATATTTCAATGAAACTTTTAAAACATCTTAAGAAAATGTAGTTTCATAGAACTATGGAAGCTTTTGTGTTATAATCATTAATTACTAAATTAAAAATATTTATTTTTTTATGTGTGTTTTTTATGGCCATCAGGTATTAACTGTATATTTTATTATTTTTTTTCTCAAAAACGCTCTCATTTATTTTATTTATATTCCATGAATGTAATTATATACCTTTATGAGTAATTCATAAAAGAATCAGTGATGAATGTTGCTTCATGTGGAACGTAGAGCATTTTATAAAACAATAAGAAATTTAAAAAAAAAATTCAAAAAAAAATTTTTTCTTCAAAACTAAAACAGCAGAGTAACAAAACTTTGTAGGGTACATAAGTATAATGTATTACTTTCTGGTAAAATTTGAAGTTATTTGAATGTAAGATGTAAATTTTCAAATTTTCACCCACTCCTCCCTTAAATGCATTAGAATCTGCGGAAATAACAATAAAGAAAATACAAAAAAAACAAGGTAACAAAAACAAATCCTGAAATGAAAAGATAAAAAGAAAACCTGCATTTCAGGTACTGAAGAAAAACACAGATGGCCAGAATATTGATCTAAATTGGGATGGAGATCGGTGTTGATATTGCAGGCACTTCAAATCAAGCCATTGAGCTGGCGACCCTATAAATGAACGTCTAACGAGACAGATCAAACGATTTGACCGGTCACCGATCAATAGGAGGATGAGAGGCAGATCAAACTCGCTCTGACAGCATGTGACGAAAGGAGTCATGGTTCGTAGGTGCTGATGGATGGTAAATGAAAAGTGGAATGTGAATGGACATTGGTCTCCGAAAAACAGAGTCAACTGTAAAAGCGAGAAACATTGGTGTTATACGTATGTGATCAGGTTATCATACAAAGCGACTCTCTCAGCGCATGGAATTCTGTAACGTTGCACAATGGACCGAAACAACACAAGGTCCCTGGAGCACATTTTCTTTCAATTTCAAAACATATTTTTCATCAAATAAAAAAAATATAATATTATGTAAGAATATAAAACTGACGTATTCAAATTTTATTAATATTCTTGAAAGTCTCAATTCATTTTCAACATCTGATGAGAAATATTTGAATGTATTTTATAATATTACTTTTATACACAGTATAACATAGTACGTTGCTTCAGATATACTTACCTTCATTGAGAGTTTACTCTTATATTTTTCGTGCGTTTTACAAATAATTGTATTTTCATTATTATTGTCCCAAGGTATCACTAAATAATAATAATAATAATAATAATAATAATAATAATAACTAAAAAATTAAAATATAAAATGGGGGTTGAGTTATCTACACTGGCTTATCTCTAACACTGAAAGTTCCAAACACGTGCTCCACGAACACTCACCAAAACCTATAACGTTTGTTGAAATGTATTTAATACTGCACGACCAGCAAATGCACGTTAGCGACAAAGAAACCAACAGTTGTTATTCTGGATTAGGAGGAAAAATTGTGTTTTTGTGTAAATGTTGCAATGTCATGCAATCGCGCGTGCGTGCGAGAGAGAGAGAGGGGGGGGAGAGAGGGAGAGAGGGAGAGAAAGAGAGAGAACGAAAGAGAGAGAAAGAAAGAGAGAGTAGCGTCTTAAATACCAGACTTTAGAAATCAATATTAGCCGGATATAGGGGAGGGGAACACAAGTCGTCCCTACAATTGTCAGTGCTCTGGAATTTGTCCCGCAAAATGCAGATAAAACATCAGACTTTCATGTTAATTAAAAGCGTGGAAAGAGGTAGGGCAAAACCTGAAATGGAAAGTAGGACCATTCAAGATAAATATCTTCGGAACAGCATTGTGGGGATGGTTTTGATTGATTAATTTTGCAGAGCACGTCGACTCCTTTGGCCATTAACGGCGTTTGAGGAGTGAATGAGTTCCTCCCGTGCCGGCACACAGATCGGCTTGCAGGAATTTTCCTCTCCAGGTATATCTTCCAGCGGTGCACCACCCCAGCTGAGTCTAGTAGCGTCTTCCATTCGTTACACTGAAACCCACCCTAGTGCACGGCAGAAACGTCATCGCTCCGCAACAGTAGTGCCCCACATGCGTAAAGAGCAGCTACGAATGAAACGGATTCCGGAACTGAGTCAGTGCTTGTGCGCTACGCAGTGAAATTATACACAGCTGTTCTTGGTCAGTCACACTGATGGAACTCGAAAAATAATAATTTTGAAGTATGTTATAATTTCGTCGTTATAATTTTTATGCAGTCTTTTGGTAATTCTTACTTCTTAATTTACAAATTATTAACGTGTGATTTCTTTATTTAAAAAGTATGAAAACTTCAAATGCGTATGAGTCATAATTTCATTTTTCGAGATTTGCCAGTGATCGATGTAGTACACAAGATGTTGAACCGAAAGGCTTCTGTAGAATTGTTTGATTACTGAAACCAATAAAAAGATTAACATGAACATTTCCGCTGGTATATGCATGGGCGTGCGAGAAACATTTCTTGGCATATATATTTGAATGATTTTGTAAGGGTCACTATTTTTATTTTCACTTTATTAGCGTTTCGAAATTGAGTCGTACCTAAAACACTTTAGTTTCTAAATAGCACTGGATTTGTTAATATGAAGTTATTCAAGGTTAAATTTTCGGAGAACACAATCTGATTATCCGAACTTCGTGTAAATCACAAACATTATTTTAAGACATTTCTTGCAAAACATAATATACTCCATCATTCGAAGTATCCCTGCGTGACAGAAGATCCTCAATTACCTTCATAATTTCACCACGAATCTGAATCAACATGGATAAATTCCGCACCTAACCTCACAATGGCCCGGTGCACTGGACTGCACTGACGCGATCGTCCCGGGTCCGTGTCGATGTGCGAATGGAACACGCAGTTCTTTGCACTGGTGCGCCCTAGCGGTGGAATGGAACACGAAAGCTGCACTGAGTGCGCACTGGGTGCGCACTAGTGCGACGAATGGAAAACGCTATTATTCTAAGTTGTCGACTGGTATCCCGACATATGTAGTACATGTGTGGAAGAGTATAGATAGGCCAGCGAAAAGGTAGGAGGGATCGCGCGGTCCGTGACTATCGCTAGAATCCTCCTCCAAATAGTGGCTGAATTCGATGTTTCTATAAAGTGTCAAAAATCCTCCCCCGTTGGGTCTGTAGGGGGCGCGCATTGGAGGAAAGGAGATGATGGAGAGGGCGCTGGAGGCTGTAAAAGCAAGGGTGCGGGGGTTGGGGGGGGGAAAAAGCGAGCGGCGGAGGCGAAGGAGTCGGGGGGGCGAGGGAGGGGAGGGGGAGAAGAGGGACGAGAGAGGGCGAATGGATGGCGATGGATAGCAGGGAGGGGGTGGGGGGAGGGGCAAAGGATCTCCGCAAAAGGAAAGGTGAGAAGGGCGGAACGGCGAATGGGTACGGGATGCGAACGGGGCTCAGAATGAAGTGCAGTTGTCGCGTGGGGCATGGGATGTGTGGCGTGGTGCGTCCGGTGAATGGCGTGGGGCGTGTGGCATGCGGAGTGCGGGGCGTGGCGTGGGGCGTGGGGTGCCGTGGGGCGTGCGGCGTGGGCGAGCAGCGTGGGGCGTGCGGCGTGTGTGGGGCGTGGGGCGTCGGCGTGGGGGGCGTGGGCGTGGGCGTGCGTGGGGGTGGCGTGGGGGGCGGGGTGCGACGTGGGGCGCGGAGCGTCGCGGCGCTGGCGAACGCGCGCGCCGCTTCCGCCTCCGCCGCCGCCGCCATCGATCGGAGCTCAAATTGGAGCGCGAATAATAATGAGCGCAACCAAACGACGCGCGCGACGCGTAGTTGGTACAATTTGGAGTGCCCCTCCCCACACCCACTGCCCCTCCTCCCGACGGCTCGAGAGGCGCGCTTCACTTCTTTTGTCCTCAGCCGTTGCATTCGTTGTTCTTGTTCTTGTTATCGACATCACCGTTCTTCCTAGTTTCAACATCTTATAGTTCATACATTCACGCGAAGAAATTCTCCAAAATGGAAAAACTCTTACTAGATTCAGTAAATAAAATACTGCACCGAAATAAAATACCAAAATAATATTTTTGAATCGTGTACATTTATTTACAACTATTTCAAAAGACTCTTTTATTAAACGAGAATGTTTCAGTGAAAGAAGGGTGTGAATCCAGTTTGTACTCACTAATACAGTTATGAGAAGAAATTTGTGTCTTGAATGATCTGTGTTCTGGTAATATCTCAGAAAGATACTTAAAGTAATCGAAATACAATTATCTTGTCACCACAGTTAAATATATGTAACAAAATTAAGAATCCATACTTTCTTGATAGTTCAGATAACGAAACATGAGATTGGAGATCTCTACAAACAATGCCTTTTAATTTACGTGTACTCGTACGTTGACACCGACATCCTATCATTCACTAAAAACCCGTTGAAACACATTCAAATTATACACATTCCGAGGTGAGGACAGAAACAGATTTTCGTAAGAGCACTTCAACGTAACACGTCCAGAGAGGTCATTGCCACTGTGCAACGCACAGCCACAACCCCTCAAAACAACCCTCACTGGAAAGTAATCGCGTTTCTCAAGATTCCGCGAATTTCGAACAGGATCTGCAAGGTTTGGAGCCGCAGCGATACCAGTAGGGCTTCCAAGAACCCGGAGAAACTCGGGCCGATCCTAAGCCGCATAAAAGACAAACTTCCTCCTCGTCGCTCCAGGCGGCAACCAGTGGCGCCGCGGCGGGGGGCGGGGCGACTTCAGATCCTGTGAAGTTGCGCAGCGAGCCACGTCGACGCGGGGGACGCTGGGTGGAGAACGCCGGTGGCACATCCGCCATTATCCATCACATCAGCGTCAGCTGCAGCTGGAAACTCATGGGAAACGGAGCATTACCCAGCCGCGGAGGGCGCTGGATGAGTATGGACTTGAGTAATTGAGAATGTAGTGCCATATTGGAGAATGCCTTTTTTTAAATTTAATTGATTGATTGATTTTTTCGTGGTTCCGGGCGCGTCAACTGCTTTGGTCATTAGTCCCGTTAGTGTAGTGCATGTTTTTCCCTTCGGAGATGGCGGTGAACTTCCCCGCTGGATGGCGAGATCCGGCACCGACCTACCGTCGGCTAGTGGGGTTTCCTCAACCAGGACTCTTCACCAGCGGGGCACTGCTCCAGCCGGGACAAGCTCTAAGCCCCCGACCGGTCTCCCAGAATATGTGGTAGTGTAGGGCATGTTAGTGTAAGTGTGTGTAAGGGGCAGATGTCTCCCTTGCCCCTAGACGTGGATAATAAAAACAGGACCTAGGACTGGAGACACAGCCAGCTGGCCGAAGTCGAATTAATACAACTTCAAATACCAAATACTTACATACAAATACGCATGTGCGTGTTATTTATAGAAAACCTCCAATAAAGTTTATCATTTGCTCATGTGTACTTTTCGCGTGACATTAACCGACCATCTATCTACAGCAAGTTTCATTTGCTCTCTGAAGCTTCGTACTCAAGAGTCAGCAGAGTTACAACGTAAAGCATTTGGGTTTGTGAGTGACTGTTAATTCCGGACGTGTCAAATTCCTGGGGCATTAGACCCGTTCGTTAGGTGTATATTATAATTCGAGAGGTGGCGACATACCTCTCCCACAGAGACTTGAGTTTTTTTTGTTTGTTTTTTTTACATTTGTTGCGTCAACTCACGACGCAACGCGTCTCCTAACCCCTTCTTGGGTGTTGAGCGCTATTGGAGTAATCCTCCGTTACTTTCTACGTATAATTTGGAGTAATCCTCCATTACTGTAGATATTCACTATAGGTGTTTCTGTCCGTCACGTCTCGTCGTAGTCTGTTGTCAAGAGGACCGCCAGGTAGCATCTCCGCGTATGCGCCTCCTGCTACGCGCTCCTGCGTCACTACCCAGCGGCCAAAATAGTTTTGTAGGAACAAATTGAAATGAAAATGATTAATAAAAATGATAAATGTTAAAGAGGATAAAATTTCCTACAACTATTATTGAAAATTGTGTTTTTCGAAACCGATTACCAAGCGAGAAACAACTTTTCAAAAAAACGCTATTTTCCATTTCTCCAAAATGTGTGCAAAAATACACACGTGTGTGATATTATAATCAACCTATAATAAATAAAATTATTATAACAAGTAATACTATTATTTATCTCACCGTCGGTGTAAACATCGTCTTGCAAATGTATTAAAATATTAATATACAAACAATTATTGAAAATATTAATATACAAAACATTATCAATGTGTACATGTGTTTGTTCGTGATCCAACTTAATCTCTTTATCGCGAGAACAATGCAATTTCAACAAACCTTGATATACATTATTACTGCGGAATTACAATGTGGAAAAGAATACTGTGAAAGTAAGACATCTCTAGAGATGTGGGGGCGAAGGAAGTGACATTTTAAAAAAATCCTTGTACAACCCGCAATGCCTACACTCCGTGTAATACGCACTGAACGGACACAGTGGGCGAGACGGGCGCGGCTGTTTAATAAATGATTGTAATAAATAATTACCCGGGCAACGCAGGATAGTCACACAGTAAAGTATAAGTAAATGGCGACTATGTACTTTGCCTAGTAGGTGATGGATAAGGAGCAGCTATTGGTAATTCCAGAATTAGACTGTTCATGTTTTGGTTATCGAACGTACGCAGATGGTGCTTTCCCCCATACGTCACATGAAGGTTTTACTGTTCTTTGACTAAATAAATCAAATGAAACATAGGTGGATAAAGCCCCGTTGTAGGAAATGTTTCGAACCGAACCATACATCAGACTAAAGCCGGATGAAGTTCAAATTAATAAACACGACTGATGTATGTGAAGTACTTGACGGTGACAAGAAATAACAGACACGTGATGAACAGGAATCAGAATGACGATGAAAAGTATCTAAAGCTAGTGAGAAGCAAGACACGTTGTTTTGAGAATTTTCTTTCAAACAGCCAGTCAATGTAGCACAAAAGGTTGACTGGAATTTATTGTTAGTTCTTGAGAACTCTCTTGTGCAGAATTGCACGACTAAAATAAATGCATAATGTATTTTACTCAATTGTAGATTTTTTTTTCTACTCTAAAGTAAGAAAGGTATAATAGTTTCTACTGTCTACTACGCTTACTGAACTCTCAAAAGCAGTGTGTGCCTTCGTGGTATTTTTTCTAACAATTAGAAGTCAGATATAATATTTTACTTCCTCGTATACATACGAATATACGGAACTTATTTTGTAAGTTGCATCAACAGCTCTAGTCATTAGCGACTACATAAATTTGCATAATATTATAATCAGTTATAAAACTTAAATTATTATCAGCTATAATGTATATATTACCATCAGTATCTAGCAAAACCATTTAATAACATAGATCTTTTAGAATACAAACCTATAACTTTGTTAAAAACAAAATTCCAATATTTAACAAAGTTGTATCTGACAGTTCATTAAAAGCTTTTTATAGAGTTATATTTTATTTACAATAGTATTTAGTTTCCAAAATTGTAATATTTTTCCTTAATATTTTTTATTTATTTTTTTTCCTTTCTCAAATGTTAGAATAAGTAATCTTGGACTCCTAATTTGTAACTGCTTTTCATATGCTGATATAAAGGACATTAGTACATGGTGAATGTTGAGGAAAAGTATTGACGGACAAACAAGTAGGGGGATCTCCAAATAATAAGTGTTTGCAACTGAATATTTTATTGATTGATTATATCGTGATTCCGGCGCGTTGGGTACCTTGTAATCACTGGAGGAGGCGGAGTTCCCGCTGGATTGTGAGATCCGGCGCATATTTACTCAGCTTACAGGAGTTTTCCCATCCAAGAATCTCCCATCAGCTGGACACCGCTCCAGCCGGGACAAGCATTAAGCTCCTGAATGATCTTACGACATGCCTCGTAGTGTAGTGTGTAAGTGTAAGTAACAAGTACGGTTAGGTCAAGGAAGAGGAAGGAAAGATCGCGCGCGGTTCGTGACCAGTTTATTAGGAGTTTCCCGGGCATTCTCCTGATATTGATCGCACCAACCGCAAAGAACTATCGATCGGCGCAGTTGCCAGCCTAGATTTCTCCTTCATACAGCGGCTGAACACGCCGTAGCTATAACCGGTAGCTGTAGCTCAGTGCATCAACTGATGTCACAGCAGCGCCTCTAACCGGGAGGTCCAAGGTTCCCACTCCCACGGCGGCAGGATTTTCGACACTAGCTTTTCAGCTAGGTCGAATTCAGTCTCTGCCTGGAGGAGAATTCTAGCGGCCGGCTGCTCTGATCGGTAGTTTTCCGTGGTTTCTCCGATCAACACCAGGCGAATGCCGGAGCAGTACCCTACCAAACGGGCCACGAACCGCGCGCGATCTTTCATTCCTCTTCCTTGTCCTATCCTCTCCTCTTACACACACACACACTAACATGCACCACACTACCACATATTCCGGGAGACCGGTCGGCAGCTTAGAGCTTGTCCGACTGGGGCGGTGCCTCGCTGGTGGGAGAGTCCTGGTTAGGGGGAAAACCCCACTAGCCGACGGCAGGTCGGCGCCGGATCTCGCCATCCAGTGGGGGAAGATCACCGCCATCTCCCGACAAAGAAAACATACACTACACTAACGGGACTAATGACCAAAGCAGTTGACGCGCCCGGAAACACGAAAAACAAACCAAGCCATAGCTATGTAGCTAGTGTCGAAAATCATTTTTCCGTCGGGACTCGAACCGTAAGACCTTCCGGTCGGAGGCACTGCAGTTATATCAGTCGATACCCTGGGTCATCTCAGCCGGTTTAATTACACGGCACGTTCCCCTGTAACCAAAGATTATTGGATGAACAGCGCATTTACCACCGCGGGGAAATACCACACAGCCACAAGGAAAAGCATAGTGGAAGGGGAGGTCGCGGGTGCTGTCTGATATTCAATTGTTTCGTCACTCGCCTGTAATTTGCCGAAGGAAACCATGCCAAACGACCAATCAGAGAACACGGTCTCCGGATTTTCCTCCGACAATAGCTCCATTCGAGGCAGCTATTTAGTTGTCACCGCCGGAACTCAAACCTAGATGCTCCAGGACTTCGGGACTTCATTTGCGGATTCACAGCTACTCACAGCAGCACAGCAAGCTATTTCCTTGATGAGATATCCAATTCAATTGGTTGCTTGGAACTATGGACGACAAAGGTCGGGAGGCTGTAATCCTCTAGAGAAATCTCTTACAACTAATACCTTATGACATGAATTATTTAGATACAATCTACTGAACATAATCTCACCTTCTTCTTACCAAATGCCAAATTATGACTGAAGACTATAAATAAATGTATTTCTATTACAAGAAACTTCTATAATCCATGTAAAACATTTTAAGTGAGAATGAAAAGATACGTTTTTCAAAAGCAATAGAAAAATTCACGCTCATTCTCAGTCAAATATAAAATGACAAATAATATAATAACGTAATTTAACGTTAAAGATGGTATCACACTGAACTATTTTCTTCTTTTCGACTATCCATTCACATATCCTTTGAGACATTCTGATCCTTATCACATTAAAACCATATCTACTTTCCAGCTCTTGCTTGGTTAGTCCGGAGATGAACATGCTTTCCCTCCCTGGAAAAGATGATTCTGCACGTGGCTTACGGAGTTTTCTTCCTCCACGAATCTCTTCCAGTAAAGACCCTCCCCATACAAGTAAGCCTTTGTATGGACTTACATGGTAGTGTAGTGCTCTTGTGTATGTAAGGAGTGAAGATAGGACAAGGAAAAATAAGGAAAGATTGCGAGTGGTCCGGGCCCGTTTCTTAGGGTACTGCTCCAGCATTTTCCTGGTTTTGTTCGGAACAACCACTGAAAACTACCGATGACAACTGACATCCACTAGAATTCTCCTCCAGCCAGTAGTTGAATTGACTCAGCTAAGTAGTATCAAAAAGGATAAAAGAAAAATCTCGCCACCTTTGGAACTCGAACCCTGCATCACCACGTTTGTAAATTGTTGTGTTACATGAATTAAATTTTAAAATTCGTCGCATGGAACAACACGATCAAGGGCCTTAGCTCTGGAACACAAGTTTTTGCTTATTTATTATTACCGTTTGCTTAAGGAACGTTTCCAGCTTTATGGGAATTTTCGCCAACAATGCGAAGGGAGAGCAGCCTATTTTTAAGGATCCTTTCTTGGTCTCAAAGGTTGGTACGTCTCACTTGGGGCACTGAAGATCCTTGACCCGTGTCTAAACAGCATTGTGCAGTACCAGAAATTGCAGTAATTTGTTTTGAACAGAAATGTTTCACTTTCGCCGACAATCCCGCGGGCTTTTTGGTGTGTCAGCTATCTACTGTCAAAGTACGCATTAAATACATTGTCGAAAATATTTTGGTGCTAAATGTAAAACAAATATTCTAAATTAATTACAAACTGATTTACCCGCATGACTCCCAAAAGAGTGAAACCAATGTGCATTATAATTAATATATCAAAATAAAGTGAAAAAGTCACCTTGTTCAAAAGCGTCTACACCGTGGATTGGATAATCCACAATATAAATCGTTTTCTAAATGCTACGCCAACGACTGTGGGCAGCATTTCTTGTGGCAGATCGATTAATAAGTTGAAGTCTGTCATATATGCTACGTGAAAACGGAAACCTAATTCACATGATGGTCACGTCCGCGCATGGTGTACACCACGCCTCCATTTCATGTACCCTTCAGCCCGCACCAATTACTCGTAAAATCAGGAGTCGCGCCGCAGTTTGCGCGCGAGCGTGCCAGCGGCCATAAACGCCGGCTCGACGCGTCGCGTGGCGCCCGAGGCGAGGCACAGGCTGCGTGTCGCAGCTGAGGCCCGGCAGAGCACGCGAGAGGTAGACCGAGGCGGAACGGGGACGTAATGAGGGGTGGAGCGGGGCAGAGCGGGGTGGAGTGGAAAAGAAAATCGAGGAGTGGTGGCGCGGAGTGAGGAATGGCGGTGAGGAGTGAGGAATGGCGGTGAGGAGTGAGGAATGGCGGTGAGGAGTGAGGAATGGCGGTGAGGATGGCGATGGTGCGGACCGGAAGTGGGGAAAGGGGGCGAAGGGAGTTGGGGGGAAAGGGGGAGTGGTTAGTGGGAGTGGAGTGAGGAGTGGCGGGAAGGAGTAAGAGAAGAAAGACGTAGAGAAGAAACACGGGTGGAGTGGGTAGTGGGGCAGGGAGGAGTAGTGGGAAGGAGCGAGGAGTGGTGAGACAGCGTGATGAGAGGCGGGACAGGACGAGGAGTGGAGAGGCGTAGTGAAGAAACACGGGTGGAGTGGTTCGTGGGGGCGGAGCGAGGAGTGGCGGGCGGAGGATTTGTGGGGGCAGAGCGCTGAGGGACGTGGGGCGCGAGGAATGGCAGAGTGAATGGGTCGTGGCAGAGTGGGCGGGGCGGGCGGGGCTGGGCGGGGGCGCCTCGCTGGGCCGTTGGCTGCCAATGGGCCGCGAACGCACCGCCGCTGAGCCGTGACGCGCAGTCGATGAGAGCAGTCGCTCGGAAGCGATTGTCCATTCAGCTGCCGCCAAAGAGGGCAACAATATCGGAACCGCCAAATGGAAACGCTTTATTCGTATTCTCCGCTTCTAATTATTGCTTGTTTAAAATGGGGGAAATTTAAGGACGGAAAGTCGAATTCGGAAATGGCATGGTTTTGTTTCGTGAAATGGGTACAAATTAAAGCGGCTGAAAAAGTTTACCTTTTTTGCATCCTTTTCCATTACTGAACCTTCGGAAATGAAATACGGTATTCATACAGTCTTATTAATTATAATATTTTCTAAATGTAAGCATTTATTTGAAGAATCACAGATGCTTTGTCTCCATTCCAAGCCGAGAACCGCGAAGGATTTTATTGATCACGTTCTTGTTGGAACGTCTCGTTGAATCAACCTTGGTTTCTCTAGAATCTATCGTTAGTGATGAAATTAAAATAATTATTGTTTCTCTTTAGGTACCCATGTGGTCATCTAAATTTCGTCAGTCGTGTATGAAAATATTCTACTTTAGTCAATTAATATTCACTTCAATACTTTATTTATCATTTTAAATAACATAGGGGAATAGAATAAGAAAGATCTTTCAACAGAATCCTATCGTCACACTTCCACATTCCTATTTCTTACAATCTCTAAGTTCTTCTATTAGAAATCACACTCCACACATAATTTTTCATTACTCTTATGTAAAAAGTTTATGCTCGTATTCAATATTTTTGTTATTTAGATTACCTGGAAACAATATTCTTGTTCATATTATCGATAATCTTGTTTTCGTTATGTGTAAGAGTGTCCTGTATAAATTGATTTGCGGTCCAGAAATGTTTAGTTTAGTTTAGTTAATGGCTTATTTTACGTGGCGAGACTCGGGCCATCAGGCCCGCTCTTCCGTCTAACCACGCAAATTTTGATACAGTCCTTTCACCACCTTGCGGAGAAAGGAGGTATTATCTTGGGCGACGAAACTGGCGGATCTCAATTTTGCTCAGAGGCTTCTTTTAGGCTTGAGGATCTTTTACATGCAGTAAATCTACTACATGGGACAGCCGGATTTACTTCCCCTCCGAAGGAAGGCGTACGAGAGATTTTTTCGCCCTTAAAAATCCACGGTGTGATCGGGGTTGAACCCGCAAACTCGGATCCACAATCCGGTACTGACCGTTATACCACCAAATCCGCAAATACCACCGAAATGTGTAGCAGAGAGGAAAATTTTTTCGAGCTTTTTGCTCCGGCGGTACTAAGCCGCACAAAGGCGAGAGTACTCGCATTTCGTGTCAGGGTTTGGGCAACAATGAGACTGAACCGCGCGTCGGCTCCGGAGCAAGTAGGCCTCTCAGGCGCCGCTCCCAGCCTCTTGCTTGCTCTCTGCCTCCAGCCTCTCGTGACTAAAAGGCGAAGGCGCTACAAAACCAAAAATGATTGCAGCCGCGCAATTGAGGAGCAAATCAAAGCAAAAGCAAAAGGAAGGGGCAGGACGAAAGAGCCATGATACAGTCATGTAGAGAAAGCAAATCGAGAAGCTGTGAAAGACTGAAAGGGAGAGAGATTTTGTTTCGAAGAGAGAGAGGGGGGAAAGATATGTAGAGGAAGAGAGAGATATGGAATATCGGTGCAAAAGGCTTAGAGAGCGAGAGAGACAATACGTAGAGTTAAAATGACAGAGTGAGACCGACGACGGGGGGCAGAGAGGAGTAGTAGACGGAGAGCAAGAATGTGCAGAGGAAGAGCAAGTGTTTGAGAGATGAACGGAAGAGCCAAAAAGCCCGGAACACGAAGTGCGAGAGAGCGAGAGAGAGGGGGGGGAGAGGGAGAAGTCGTAGCAGGGCGAGGGGAAGTTGGGCTGTGGCTGCGCGAACACTTGTCCCGTATCGAGCGCTGAGCGCGGCCGAAGCAAGCGCCACCACGCCTCCCGCACCGAGGGCGCTCCACGCTCACCTCCTCATTTGCATTAGCGCACTGGCTCCGCGTCTTCAGCGCGTCTGCCTTCATTGGATTTGGTATGACTCGGTTACTACACGAATAGATTCGCCGCAGCGCCACCTGCTCCTCGGGAATATCCGTTGCCAGGGCTCAGTCAGATTCACGCTGCACTGGGTTGTGTCATTGGGCGACCTCTGAATATTGGGAACAACGTTGTGCCTGTAATTATTTTGTGAAAAAACCGAAATAGTTCTTTGACTGATAAATAGACAACTCATGCGGGCCTGGTGTTGCCTTTCCCCTTCCTGTACACGTACACGCAGCCACATAAAGTGTGCAGCATTACTCGATATTCAATTCTTGCTTTCACACTACCTAAACATACTTCTTTCATGGTCAGGTTGATGTATCTTCAAATCGTTTTCATAAGAATAGCAAGAGGTAGGCAAGGAAATCCTGCTGTAATCATAAGTATGTTAAAAATATTACTCTGAAGTTCTTATAACATTATCATCGAAATAGAAACTACATTTTTAAAGGAGCTTACAAGCGAACTAAACTCTAAAACGTTGGTTAAAAGTTAATATTTCCTTACCACAGCCTACGTTTCCATCTATGAGTAAAATAAACATTGCTTCATATTATCGCAAAACCGGTTGAGCAATATTTACAAGTAAAAGGTTAGTACGTGTACCTAAAGAGTCGTCCTTCTCTGAACATGGATTTTCATGTTCAACCGGTGAATACAGGTAGGTGCTGAGCGGGAAATTCTGTAAAAAGCTTCAGGAGTGGTGCGACCACAATCGACGATCATCAGGTTTTGTTGAAAGGATGTTTTTGTCCTCATAGATATTGGACGGACTCGTACATGTGCGGAGTATAATTTGATTAATTGGGCGGAATTGAAGGCTCGGAATTTGTTGTTTGACGTGAATGGCAATGTCACAATGTCCATTACGTCCAAATACTGACTGCTATTTCAGCAATGTTAGTAAGTTTGGTCAACAATACTGGAAATTTTTACAATGAGTTATTTTAGAAATATAATAATGTGAAATACCATATTTGATGCACTCCAAGAAAAATGGATTATATTGACAACAAAATTAAAAATCAAATACAGACAATACCTCTGTGAAGTGAGCCAGTGATCGCTACTAGAAAAAAATCAAACATCCAAGGAAGAGTTTACTGTAACGAAAACGTTCTGAATAATTTGAAATGTTGTGTATAAATGCATTATATTTATTTATTAAACTTCTAAATCCATTAAAACCGTAAGAACAATGAGAGAAATAAAGCATTAAATTTACAGTTACTCTTCAAAAGCAAAGAAAATGGCCATCATAGCATTTCTCAATGATTAGAAGAAACAACAAAATATTTTGCATTTCAATTCTTTTACGTCTAATATCGTTTTCACTCCTTGCACTGAAAGCTTCCACAGTTCATGGCAATGACGCCATCAATCCACAACTGTTCTGCTTCATTTGACTGAAGGGCATCAGAGAATGGGTCGAGAGAATTCGAGAATTGAGTCAGTGCCTGTGAAATAAGATCGCAGACATCATCATCTGCAAAGATTAGACTTTTTGTTATTTTTTGGGTCGTAGAATTTCTCACTCCAATAATTTCATTTACACTTACAATGCTTAATGGTTTTCTAGTTTCGTGATTTTTAATATGGTAAAAAACGTGGATTATTAGAGGATGAAATATTTGAAATCATTATTTTCAACGTAGATCTATTCAGATTTATATTTTTTAAGTTCATCCTTCTCCCGGGCAGCCAAGTAGGTGGTAGATATTGATTCCGGCCGTGGATGCCTATCTTTTCAAGATTTGGGAGGTGTCTATCGAACAAATTATCGACTCAGTCGAAGGTAATTTACGGCTTAAAAGTAATTGTGTATTTAGAAATTGTGCTTGCATTCAGATAAAGGTCTCAATCAGACATGTTTTGCCATGTAAATATAAAAACACTCCAGATATTGCGAGTATCATATATCCAGTTAGCTGTGTAAAAATAGAAATTGCAATTTCTGACAAATGCCAGAGACCTTTAAAAAATCCACTTTTTACTATTGTAATCATATTTTCTACATTTCAACTTAATGCTCTTTCTAGAGTCACTCTCAAATATCACCTCAAGAATCGCAATTTTGAAAACTCTTTGCAACAAGCTGTCAATTTTTTCCCAACTCACGATACACGTACGTCGAGTAACGATTTCGTATTTTTTCGCGTCTCATCAGCTTTCCTCATCAACAGATTGCTCATCTTTGCAGACGCAATCTCATAAAGTACTTCCCTCCGCTCGCAGCCCCAAGCCTCCTCAGATCGCAGAAAAGTTTCCTCAAAGGCTGCAAATTAGTTTTCCAAGAAGCTGCGGAGCTGCGCGGTTGCCGTTCACTGACAGATCAAAACTTCCCAACATTTCGCTTAAGCAAATGGAAATAAATCAAAGTTAATAGAATGACACTATAGGAATGGTGCTTAATTTTAACCCTGTGATTACTCCGAACGAACCAAAATTATAAGGAGAGGATACAGTGTCATTTCCCACAGTTGCAGTTGTTTTCTTAAAGAGGAGGCTAATGAATCTAAATAATTCCACAACGAATTATTTCACAATTCATTTTCTTTTTGTAACTCAGTTTTTCTGGTCATGTTTCTACATGAATAATTATTGGAAGTCATCTCCGTCAACTTAATCTATTTATTTAGAGAGCCGGCTTTCGACGGCTTTGCCGTCATCATCCTTGCTGTGTGTGGCAAAAGTCTATAGATTGTAAAAGTTGGCACAGCCTCCCCACGTTTGCCACACACAGGTAGACTGATGATGACGGCAAAGCCGTCGAAAGCCGGCTCTCTAAATAATAGATTAAGTTGACGGAGATGACTTCCATTATTTATTCATGTAATTACGTCCACAATACCTCATCAGAACTTCCATAATTCATGTTCCTACAATTTATAACTGATAATGAATTAAAGTGCTTATTTAAAGCACCCAACAATATTCTATAAAATAAATTCCTTTGTGTAAACTTTCTGTGCGATTTCCACATAATATGTTTTTCTCACCTCGATATACATCGAATACTATTTGTGAATTAATTTGTAGAATTGTAAGGCCAAAAGAAATAACAGAGGCACGCGTAAACAAACGTGTATTTTTTTGAAAAATCTCGCGAAATTGTGTAGTTTTTGGTACAAAGAAAAACCACTCGTTCTTTAGGAGGCTATAACAAAATAGACTGGAAGATATTTCGAGTGAATTGTGGTGAAATCAAGAGACTCTAATGAAGGATAATGTTCAAAATTTTTATTTAAAATAATTGGCAGACATAATAAAGCTCACTCTGCAGTTAACTAATTCCAAAATCAATTTATTTATTGTACAAAAAAACTGTGGACTTGTTTTCTTTATGTAATTCAGCATTTAGTGGGACCATTACACTAATTAAAATTGCTACTTAAGTGCTCTGAGAGATTTTTTAATATCCCATAATGCAACACACTAGAAGTGGTCTTGCCACAGCAATCTTTCTCACCTCACCCGTTTATTTCGTAGGAATCGTCGAGTTACTTTCGGAAGAACATGCGAGAGAAGCTTTATACTCCGAAAACTTCAATTTCCTGATCCACTACTCTCACGGGAAAGTAAATTTACAGAAAATAAAGGGGGAAGATTTAGAAAGGTGATGGATCAGAAATATTGCAAGAGGAAAGTGCAGAATGAAATGACAAGAAAGGTGAATAGAAATAAGGAGGAGACATTTGGCGAGGAGGAGAGAGAAGTAAGATAAGATGAAAAATAAAATAGGAAAATAAGTATAATTAAAATCGTCGATAAAAAGAAGTAACAACCACACTTGTGAGAATTGTAGTTAACATAATATAGTGAATGTTTAAAGTAAAAATTTAACGACGTTGTTCAATATGTCTTCAGGTGGAGGATTAACATTAGATCGAAAGAAATATTGTTGTTTTCATATTGGTCAAATTGGAGGCCTACTGGCACTTGCTGTTCCGAAGTAGTTGAAAACGCGTCAAGGGGGCACACTGAGAATGTAAATCAAAGAATCTCGAACTTCTTTTCTTAACGTATTTTGCAAGCATTATTGACCAAACCAGTCCAATTCAACATGAATCAAATAATCAAAACTGCAGAATAGAAAAATACCCAGTTTTTTGAAAATATATACACACATTTTTAAAGTAATCAGCACAATTTAGTTACATAAAAATAAGATTTTTTTCAAAAGTCTGTATCCTCTCTTCTCTGATTTTACCATACAGTATCACTATCCTCTGGAGTGCGCACTCAACATAGTAGAAAAGTTTAGAATTTCTGAGCACATAACGTATTTTTGGAGGCATTGTTCTTTTAAAGCACCTGTCCCGAACGTGAGTTATTTGATCGGAGGAAATTTGTTTCCGACTCATTTTGCTCCTCGATATTGAAACCTCCCTCCCCTTCGCCAGCAATGCAAACATTCACCCAGCTCAAATCCTGTGGTGTGGGAGTAGCGTGGTGGGGAGCGAGGGGGGCTGCATACACGGACGACGCGTGCGGACGCGTGCCCACGCATAATCGTTGCCACCAACCGCGCCCGGCGACCACGCAACTGCATCACTCCGGCAGTGCGTTGCCTACGCGGCGTGCTTGCTCACATTCATTTGGCTCGTGTTTCCAGGATATTTTGCTTCAGTTTCATCTGAAAACCAGCGAGGTCGCGAACGAATAAACGGTTGCTTTTTGTGTTAATTTTATTCGTATTGGAAATATTATCTGCGCGCTGAAAGTAAACAAAATATTAATAAATATTCTAAAGATAGTAAATATATTTATCGTGTATGTTAATTTTATGGGAGTCCAGGTTTTAGCTATTAAAATCAGCAATGCCACTTCCTCTCTTCAGAGCTAGAAACTCTCAGACAACAGACTTCATGTAAGCCGGGAAGGGGCCGAAAGTTTCTGAAAAAACATCATATTTTTTGGTCGCCCAAGTTGTTATGTGTGCCTGGAAAAGTTCCAAAATCAATTCTATCTCCAAAGCACTGCTATTACGTATACGATTCACGAAAGACTGCCAAGCTCAAAGTATAGTACTATTGAACCTGTCTACTTAATTGAAGGGAGTGTGGGAAAATGATATCCCTTAACTCGTTGGTTCGTAGAAAAGAGTGGTACGTTTCATTTTTCCACGAGCAGAGACAAGGAGAGCTATCTCCTCGATTGAAAACAATTTTGAAAATTTCTTTCTTCTTTTTACTTCAATAAAATGTAAACTCTTCCCCCTACAAACTGTACTAAGAGAAGTTTATTTAATTTGACGTATCATAAAAAACAGTAAAAAACTATGTGACGAATCGGAAAGCAGTATCACTTGCGTTTTCTTCAGCTCCAGGATCCCTACACCATTATTTTAGTGTGTGTGTGTGTGTGTGTGATTTTAACGGACTCTTAACAGTGGATGAAGAGCAAAGACAATTTATACTTCAGTGTGTAAAAGACCACAGAAAACAATATCTTTACAACAAAAAGCTACTCTTAAAAGAAAATATACCTGAAAATATATTAATAAAACTATTTTTTCTAACACCTCTAATATATATATATATATATATATATATATATATATATATATATATATATATATATATATATACGTAGTATTTTAAACCTCCCCTCTTAGTATTTATTACAGGAAATATGATGATGTTTTCTGTTCTTGTTGCTTCGATTCCAGTTGTAACTAATATCACCTTTGCTGTGATTAACAAGAAAAACAACAAAAGAAAACAAACATACACACTTGACACAACAATTTGTTATTATTAACAAAATGACTCTTTTACAATTCCCTCCCCTCTGGTTGAATGCTTGGCCGTTTCTTCCTTGTAATTAATTCTAAAATATGTTAATACAATTTAATTTTAATTATGCCAAGACTTGATCTTCTTACATTAATCATCAAAAGAAAAATTTCAATCAAAGCGTCACCGTTTAATTTTCCTTTTTGAAGTATCTGCCTTCTTGACCGATGTGTTGTTCATTCCGATTCCATTTACCGTATTTTATGCTCCCTCGATCTCCATAACACCACACACGGAAGTTTCCTTCGTTGCTGTCTCTTAGTTCCGTGGTATAAAACACCTCCCACCTAGTCACGCTGTTTACATTTTGCCTTTTTTACCAAAACTTTGCCATGTTTACATTTTGCCTTTTTTAAAACTTAACTATACGGCGACATCGCGAGCAACCCACTCTCTCGATCCCCTTACTATCAGAATCAGCTCTGTTCTCTATATTCCTCAACCCCCAGGTCGGTCTTCTTCTTTTGTTCATATTTTGCGCCTTTCATTTCATTCCGCGCACGAACTCCTATCGTGATTGGCTGTTCGTTCGTCCATGTTAATTTATATCTTCCTTGACCTTCGCCATCTTACTTCTTTCGTAAACTACTAATCCCATGGATTTTCTCACATGTTCTTTCTTACTTGAATAAAACATTTACTACTTTATTCTGGTCCTCCCTCTTCAATCACTCGTATTCATATTTTTTTTCTATTTGCTAAACGATCTCGTTTTTGCATCACTTCCTTCGGCCATTGTTGCGCTTATCCTGTTTACTGCGATATGTTACATTTATATTATTCTCCCTTACGATAAACCATCACAATAAATAAGTTATTTCACTACGAATAAATGTCCTGCCAACAATCATGGTTGGCAAAATTTGATAAAATGTAAATTTTTCACTCTCGAGTAAAAACCTTTTTACATCTACAAACGAACTACAGATTTGATTTTATAGTATTCCTGATCATATGACAACACCCCAGCTCTATTCCTAGTGCATATAGCAAAACACGTTCACAGTGAAACTTCAGTCCAGAAGTAAAATAAAGGGCCATCTGAGATTTGCTCAATGAAAACTGAATAAATATTTCGTGTTTCTCAACTCATATAAATTCCTTGACATTGATGAGATTACGATTGCTTAATAATGCTTTTTATCAAATAGGTTTTAACAAAAGTTTAGTGCATACGTATGAGAACAAGATTACAGTTGTATTTTGCTACGTGTAAATACCCTATCAACAATGAAAGCCGAAATAAGAGGCTAAAGGGTTCTATGTATTGTTCTGTGTCTGTAAGTATTTATTAACAAAGATCACTTAATGGTATGTCGTTGGGCAGTGCATTCTGTGAAGATGTTTTGGTTCCATGGATGCTGTGAAGGTTTCGGGAACTTTAGCAAACATCCGTCACTTGTGACACTTCCTAATTCACGGACGGATCGCTGGCTGCTGTTTTTACCTTGTCGTACTCGTTCTAATAGTTACTACTTCTCCACCAAATATTATTTATATTTATTTACAAGAATGAGGGAAGAGGACACCATATAAATAAATTTATTTTGTAAGATGCGTGAAACACACCCCATAGGGGTAATGCATTTGTCTGAGGAACAAACCACTTGGAAGAATATCCAATACCCAAATATGTTCGTTGAAACAAATTTTATTTACTAAGGTGTTTTTATCCCTAGTTACAATTTATTCTAGTTTAATAACAACCTTATTACGGAAAAATAAATTTAAAGTCGACCCACTATCTTCTATCTCCATGTCAACGCTACATAATTCAAAATAGCGGTTCCATGTATGAATACTATTTATATTATTGTTTATGCGAGCTATCTTAAAACTACAACATTTTCTTCTAGTGCACAACCCAAGAAATCTTCTGGGAATCGCCCGTCTATTATCTGAATATTGCCTTGGCCCACTGCTTTAAAATCCCTATCGCTTCGTGACATTCACATATTCCCAAACCCTATTTCGTACAACCAAACTTTCTACAGGTATTCGGTCATGGTTTTGTGAGTGGTATGGATAGTTTGCTTCAGCCATGTCCACGGAAATTGGGGATGAATAGAGTGCTTCAGTATGCCAAAGTGAATAGGTATTGTTAGCTTGTTTCAGTATGCCAAATGATATGGTATAGTTAAGGTACCGGCCTGTAAATTCCGTGCCGCTTACACACTAGCTCATTCATCCGACGATCGTGCCTCAACAACCAGCAAAGTATTTTACATTATGAAATACAGTCCATAAATGACTGACATTCTTTTAATATATCCCTTTCATTTACTTGAAGACCAGTGCAGTTAAATACTACTTAAATTATTGCTGTGCTATGAATTATTTGATTTATACACATGAATGAATTCGCCAGGTTATTCTGACGTAACGTTCTGTGTGGTAATGCCATATATATTCTCTATGCTCTGTTTTACGCAATGTGATGTTTGCTTCATTTAGATTTGCCAGTATTAGATTATAAGCGGCCGGTCGCTCCCTGCTGGCTATTATTTTTCACATTTTAAATAATACACTCCACTCGTTCGTATACCTCACGTCAATGATGTCAATCTATGCACAGAGGCTTCATGAGCACTTACGATTCACAATGCAAAGAAATCCCTGATAAAGATCATCTCAGAGCCTCTACAATGCCCAAATGCGGCTGGTAACACACAGCCTTTCTATAATGTAGTTTGTACTTTTAATCGTTTGACTGCCGAGACGTGTTTGTTATGACTTTAAAACTGCTTCAAAGTATACGTTTCTTCTATCTTAAACAACCCGTGAGTTTTATTGCAATTAAAAGCGCCAGGGAAGAGGGAGTAGGTCAGTACAATATACGGAGTATTAAATGTAGTACAAGAAAACGTTACGTAATACTGCGGAAAGTCAACGTCGAGATTTTAAGGGAAATACACGTTTCGAGATTCTTTGATAACAAACAAGAGTTGTTGGTTTAGTGGTGAGTTGTAGTTGACATTTAGATAATTGAAATGATTGAAGGCGTTGTCATTGTCAACAATACTAATAATTACAACAACTATACAATGACAACGCCTTCAATCATTTCAAACAAGAGTTGTTGTTTTTTTACTTTCTCGTCTACTAAGCACTTACGTACTACGCAGAGAAAGAATTGAATTGCTGCAGCTTTTTTAGGAGAAAAAGTAATTTTGAAGTCCTATTATTGAAAGAGTGGATAAATCTTGTTTCTGTGTGTAGTAAATTACTTCCTCTCTAACACGTTATGTAGTCAGAATTCACGTTTCGTGGTCCTTGATATTGAACAATTACAGCAAAACGTCTGATCGTCCGTCCAAAAGTATGTCCGTCTGTCCGTCTAATCCTCTCCAATCTCCATCTGCCCGCCTGTCTGTGATCAAGACTAACGCCTAAACCTTCAGAGGATTTTTCCAAAATTGTCATTCCACGATTTATTTTGCCAAAATCGAGGCCCTGCTAATTTGAAACGGATATTTTGATGGGGGTACTTTATATGAACTCTCAACATTTTCAAAATTTTCTCAAAAATGGCTTTGAATTTTTTGGACTTTATCTTTTAGTTTGAGCCGAGTACGACTATAATAATGGCACAGATTTCATTTTTGATGATCTCTATATTTTCTAAAACTGCAAAAATTTTTTTATATATTCTTACAACTACAATATAGAAGATGATATTTTGCTGAATAAAATATGTTCTTCAAAGTCAAATCATTAAACAACATCATTTATTCGGAAATGAAAAGTTTTCGTGTAATTTTGCGTGAATTAAAGGCTTTTTTTTCGCAAAAACATAGCCAAGTTTTTCTTTAAGTATTTTCGCAAGTAGAGCGAGGTAAGCTTTCAAAATAGTACAGGTCTCACTTTTTGATGAACTCTCTTTATTTTAAAAAATGCCAAAAATTGGCATTGCAAAATTACAATATTTATGATATATTTTTTCTTAATGAACTCCGTTCTAAAAAAAAGCTTTTAAAATAATGTACTGTACATTTTTTTAAAACATGAGCAATTCTCACGCAATTGCTGGCAATTTAAAAAAAAAAAATTTTTTTCTCTAATCTTATTTTACGGATAGAGCTAAATGCTCTGAATAACATGATACAAATGTCTTTGTGACGTAATCTTTTCATTTTTCACAATTTCTACAAATACACTTTTTAAAATATCTCCCCAGTATTACATCTATACCCTAATCCTTCCTTAACCTCTTAGCTTGATTAGTAACCGTTTGATCTGGGCTGTCGGGTGACGCCGCGTCGAAGGCTGGCACCCAGACAGCCCAGATCATGACTCTGGCCGCGGAAGCCTACGATATCAACTAGTAACCGTTTGTGAAATCTGTGTAATTGAAGAACTGAATGCGTACACACAGAACAATGGACAAGAGGGATAACATGAGCAATTATCTTAAGTACAGGGTAGAGATAGGCCTATGCGATGTACACAGAGAGGGGAGGTGCTCTTCGCTGACAAAGGAGCGATGGGTATCGCCAGAGACCCTACTTGGTCTTTTGAGCACCGAAAGATTGAAACTAGGAAGAGAGTGGGGGAAAACCAAAAGGTAACCAGACTCAAGAGAACAACGAACTGTATTATTCGTTTTTGAGAGAACTGCAGAACTTAACATAACAATGACCGAGATAGCTTAGTCCCAAACTGCGACGCTGCCTTGTGAATCCGTCTCAAAGAAGAACGAAAACATGTTTCTTTTCGAAAAAAATGTTGACGGTGGTTTTTTAAGAATAGAATAGAAAACGCATTTCTATACTTTGAATTGATACAAAAAAATGTTTCTAATGATTCAGTGTTGAATCATAATTTTCGGATAGTTTTATCGTAAGTAATAATGCCAAGAAGTCGCTGAGAAGAACTAACACTCTTTCAAGCCAAACTTCAAAGACAAACGTTGCTGAGATAACATATAACGTTTCCGTTGAGTATATATGGGGAACCACATTAGAAGATTTAAATTGTAAACCGAATGTAATGTTTAAATAAATATGCCTCATGTTACACATCCTGTTTAAGATCCAATCACTGAAAGGAACAAAATAAAAGGAGAAACTTAAGGAGTTTTGCATTTTATAACTTCATAAATAATTATTGCATATATATTTTTCAAGCTTTTAGGAAGATAATATAGTGGTCTTTAATTACAATGAAATGATACTCTCAGTAAAAAGTCATTTAATAATTAGCAGTGCGTCATTTACATAATAAGAAATTCAATATGCATCGCATGGTTTTGTAAAACGCATGTAAGATAGTAGTCGTAATATCATGCTTAGACCATTACTGTCGCTCCCTCGTGTAATGATCTGGTCGTTTGTGCATAGTACTTGCAAAATCGTCCCGATTAAATGGCTGATATTGCACGTCCCTTTCGGCCTTACAGCAGACGACGTGGATACGCATAACAGCAGGCAATACGTTATCGTTTTATGGCATATTTCCGGTACCAAAACCACATCTATGGTCATAAAGTGAGATGTCAGATGAATTACCTTGACAAGTACAATAACCATTGTATTACTACCCAACATGTTAGTTAATACCAACGTTTGCATTCCATCTTTCTAAGGCTCTTTACCACATTTCATGAACGTACGTCGGAACGACCAAGTAAAGCACTATAAAGGTTGTAGTAAATCATTACGTTATCGAAGAATAATATTCGACTGTAAAGATAAAATAAGAACTCCCTGGATTTGGGCACAATACCGTCTGGATGTGTACGTGCCATTAACTTTTAAAGAGCGTAAAAAGTACAAAATTTAATAACTCTGTATTTTCGTATTAATATTTAAATAACATTTAACATTTAACAATTACAACAATTGATTGGTGTAAATGACGCGCTTCCACAATTTTTTCTGTATTTACACCAAATCAAATATACAAAAATAATATTGAATGGCACACAAACTAAAATTCTTTATTGTTTACCAAAGAGCTTGTATGTTTATAAACAGATAAACATTTTCCACATCGTGATCAAATCGGTATTAATAGATTAGGTTGCTCAAAATTTATAGTTCATTAAAAATTCTAAGTGATTCAAGGAGCGTCAAACGAAAATATATATTGCATTTAGCATATGAAATATTTTCTTGGTATTACACAGTTAAAGAATTCCGACCAGAGTGGATCCTTTATTCTGACAGTCGTTGTACTATTATCTCTAAATTTATAAATTATTGAATTATTATAAATCTTACAAATTATAACTAAGTTTTACAAGAAATAAGCATTAGAAGAGGCAACGTTCTTGTATTCCTACTGTGCTTGAAAACGAGCAATAGTCGCAAGTGAAGGAACTGGCAAATCAGAAAAGTTTGTTTCTAACGATTTGTTTTTGGATGCCACTGAACAACACTTAGAATAATACTGTATTGGGTTATAGGGAATCAACATTCTGCACGCAGTCCAAATCCACGGCAGATCTATCTATGGGGCAAAAAATGGACCTGAGCGACAGACATAAGGGTTATAGTGCAACATCTGGGGGAAGCGATAGGGGAAGGGTTCCCGGCACGCCGTCCTATGTGGCGCCACCTAATGGGGGCGCCGTTACTATGTGGCGCCACCTAATCATTGTCAGTGCCATCTCCCGGCCGGCGCGTCGTATTCCCACGCCTCTCGTCTCCGCTCCCACCCCCGCCTTCGTTCACGCCCCCCTTCCTTTCCCCCCTTTCATTGCCCATCTGCCGCGCACCTCTTCCCCGTCTTCAGATCCCCGTCTCCGTCCCCTGTCGTCCATTCCTCGTCTTCCATCCCCCGTCCTCCATTCTCGATCCTCCGTCTTCCAACCCCCTTCTTCCAAACCCCTTCTTCCAACCCCCTCTTCCACCCCCGTCTTCCAACCCCCGTCTTCCAACCCCCGTCTTCCAACCCCCGTCTTCCAACCCCCCCGTCTTCCAACCCCCGTCTTCCAGCTCCCGTCTTCCAGCTCCCGTCTTCTGTCTCGCTCTCCCGCTTTTCACTTCGTTATTTTCCGAATTGCGTCAACGATTCTACCCTTATTGAAAAATGTACGCCAAAATGTTGTGGCAGCCTTCATATTGATGAAACAAATGCAGTCCTGGAAAGTGAATTGTAAATTCAAATAATACAGTATTCTGAATCTTGGGCGCTTTGTTTTGTAAGAAATGTAGTACACTTTTTTTCCCCAAAATATACCAATAAGACGCATATGCAACCGACATCAACGCAGTATACACATAACCGACATAAACATATATGCCACCGACATGAACACACACACATCCACACAGTAATAGAGATGATGAGTTTCTTCCAAATGTTCAATGCAAATAGGACTTGCACTGATAACTGCAAGATAAAACATATACTTTCTCGCATTATTTGTAACTTTAATAATTTTCGAAAATTCGGAGAGTTCAATGCAAATAGGACTTGCGCAATTTTTGCAAGTGCAGATTTCACTATCCGATAATAAAATTTAAAGAAATTATTAGGAATATTTTTGAGAAATTCTTGTTTTTAAAATTGCCTTTATTTAATGCAAAATTACACAAATCTACTCACATTTGGGAAAACATTTGTAACGGTCAATTTTGTCCGAACTTTGTTAGACCTCTACATTTAAAGATCTAATCTTAAAGAATCTTACGCCACCATTTTTAAGCGTTCTTCTCGCTATTCTAGCACTAAGTCAACGACAAAAGTTGTTCTGACTAAACAATGTGATAGAGAAAGTAATTCACTAGATATAGGAACAAGATTTATTCACTTTCTTTGTTACCAGGGCCCGACAAAAGTATTCTGTTGAAAAATTACCTATTTCCGCCGCACGAATCCAAGACTTTCTCATTACTACTTAAGAAGTAAGGCGAGAAAGTAAAACTGAATGATATACTGTTTCCCTTGAAATACATGTTTCTAGTTCATTAGGGTTTTTCCCCCGAGCACTCCGATTTCTTCCAAAGGTGATGACCATTTATATCTGGAAGTTAATGATATGTAAAGGAAGAAACAGTATTCTGCTTTCATTTCTTACTTTCCCGTAACGTTATTACATTAATTTTCCTCCAACTATTACATTAAAATTGACGTAAGACATTACCCAAACTAAAAATTTCATTATAATAGTTCAGTGACTGTTTCATTTTCATCTAAAACATTTATTATTAACTCAATTATGTTTCACGTGTAAAAATAAAGGTTTCTAACGGAATTTTATATTTCTGAAGGGAAGTTACAAGCAACCTCTCAGACCATTTACCATATGAACATCAACATTTAACTTAAATTTCTTTTTTTATTTTATTCAAAACTTAATAATTACAAAAAATAATGGCTTTAATTTGGAATATTTTATTTTTGAAAATAGCCAAAGATTTAAATTTCCTTTCGTGATTTGTGACTATCTCTAAATGCCTCAATTGTATATTTGCAATTAAAACACTTTTATATCCAGTAATTAGTTAATGAAAAAAATATACATCTCGTTTTAATATCTTGTTTAGTAGATTAATATAATTCATAAAAAATTGTATTAAGTTTCTACACAATTGAAAGGGTTTTATTATTTCCTTTTAAATCAGTAGACAAAGAAATTTAAAAAAATTAAATCCCATGTAAAATATTTTATTATTTTGCGATGCACAACCTATCTGTACCTGCGATCTCCATCTTTGATGTGAGGGCTACGGAATGCACATTCTGTTCACAAAACATTGTTCCATCATCCTGGGTAAATGCTTTCCAGCATCCCGGGACACTGCTCCCAGTATCCTGAAGACACTGTTCCCAAAATCGTCAGAACACTGTTCATATACCCTGGGGGCACTTCGCAGCATGTTGGAAATACATTTCGCCGCATCCTGAAGACACCGAACGCAGCATTTTGAGAACATTGGTCTCAGCATCCTGGGGACACTGTTCACGGCACCCTGGGGACACTGTTCGCAGCATCCTGGGGACAATGATGCAGCATCCTGGGGACACTGTTCGCGGTATCCTGGGGACACTTTTCGCAGCATCCTGAAACTCATGAAGACGTGGACACCATCCTGAGTACAGCGTTCCCAGCATCCTGGGGACAGCGTTTGCGCGCGTGTTGGGGGTGCGAGTCAGAGGCGGGCCGCGGCGGCCAGGGCGCCCGCCGCCAACGCGACGTTGGACGCGGCCAGCGCGAGGGCGGCGTTGCAGCGCGAGCGCTTGCAGAAGCACACGATGGCCGTGTGCGCCTGCTCGTCGTCGTCCTCCGTCTCCGGGTCCGGGCGCACCGCGCAGCCGCGCGTCGTCAGCACGTACCCGCGGAAGAGCTGCATCTTCATGATGCAGAAGGAGCGGCGCGGCGGCGGGCACAGCTCCTCCCGCGCGAAGCGCTCCGCGGGCGTCGTCACCTGCCGCCGGGCGCGCCAACCACGCAGGCCGTTAGCCCCGTAAGTGTAGTGCGTGTTCTTATCGCTGGATTGATTGATTGGTTTTTTCGTGTTTCCGGGCGCGTCAACTGCTTTGGTCATTAGTCCCGTTAGTGTCGTGCTTGTCTTTTTTTCTCGGGAGATGGCGGTGATCTTCCCCTGCTGGGTGGCGAGATCCAGCGCCGACCTACCGTCGGCTAGCAGTGTTTCCTCGTAACCAGGACTCCTCACCAGCGGGGCAGCGCTCCAGCCGGGACAAGCTCTAAGCTCCCGACCGGTCTCCCGGAACATGTGGTAGTGTAGAACATGTTAGTGTAAGTGTGTGTAAGGGAGAGGATAGGACAGGGAAGAGGAAGGACAGATCGTGTGCGGTCCGTGGCCCGTTTGGTAGGGTATTGCTCTGGCATTGGCTTGGTCTTGATTGGAGAAACCATGGAAAACTATCCATCAGAGCAGCCGGCCGCTAGAATTCTCCTCCAGACAGCGACTGAATTCGACCTAGCTGAAAAGCCAGTGTCGAAAATCATGCCGCCGTCAGGACTGAACCTAGGACCTCCCGGTCAGAGGCGCTGCAGTGACATCAGTTGATGCACTGAGCTACCGCCTCGGTCTCTTATCGCTGGAGGTGGCGGGATCTTCTCTCGCTGGATGGCGACAACCGGCGCCGACCGTCCTTTGGCTTGCGTTTTACCGCCAACCAGCTATCGCCCCTCGAGCGGTGCCCCGCCCCCGCCGGGGCAAACACTAATATCCCGACTGGTCTCCCGATATGTGTAGTAGTGTAGTTCGTGTAAGTCTGCGTAAAGAGCAATAGTAGGATAATAAAGAGGAAGGAAAACTGGCCTGGCCTGTTTGTAGATAGGTAATACATTTTTCAATGTTCCCAATTAGTACAGATTCCTAAGACAAATTATTCCTTCTCTCACAAACATCATTCTTCGATCAATAACAGTATATTATCAATAAAAACATCCATATACCTCATGCCCCTCCTTGACCCTCATACATACACATATACATATATACCATATACATGGTGGATATGTGGATATTGTATAAATACATGCCCCTCTTGCCTCTCCTCCATGCTTCTCTGCTTCTCATTACTCTCTCCATCTCATTTCTTGGAACGCAAATAGTATTAAACCAAATATTCATTTGTTAGCGTACGTTTTGCATAATAATAAGATACACGTAGCGTGCATTCAGGAAACCCATCTTTGCAGTGGATGAAAATTTATATTTCGGGCTACATTCCGTATCCCTGTGATCGACCGTGAATTCGGTTCAATTTCTTTAACACATCATCAGCTACCTTTAAATGTAAATAATACTTTCGGAAATGTTATTGTAACTATTCATCAGAAATGTACTCTATTAATCACTTAAATTTTTAAGTCTCTTAATATACGGTACAGATCAAGTGTTACGTCTCCTATATTATTTCAGTAGCATACATGCCATTTGCGGCTCGCAAGCGATCTTTATAAATGAGGTCTCTAAAGAAATAGAATTTCACAGAGACGTGACGAATTGTACTTTGACTTTAAAAATATGAAGCATTTGTTTTGAAAACGCATCTAAATATCCATGTCAAATGCAACCCGCAGCACTCGGGCAGCTAAATTGTTCAATAACTTCAAAATGAAGCGTTTTAGGGCCTTAAAAGCAAAAATTTGCGGGGCAAACTTTGCTAGCCTTAAAGAAACGTCCTTCACACCGTAATCTACAGGATGAGATATTCTTAGGCATTCTATTAATTTTTTTCCGGTTTGGTGATTATCGATACTACCAATACCACCTATTCATTGAGGAATGCAGAATATAATCCTCCATGAACTATACACCAACTCTTGGTGCAGGGGGTCATCTTTGTGACGTCACGCTTATAAGGCTTAGATTCCTCCATTTTATACTACTTAGGCTTTCTGTACAGCGTTGTTTGCTCAGACTGACGAGGTTTAGTTGCATAATTATTGATTCAAGGTTCGCTCTCGCAGCACGAACCAGAAGTACTACTCGCGCCACTTTTCTTGAACGATGACCTTGCTTCCCCTCCCTTGAGCAATAAACAGTTGAAGGCAAAAGCTCGCAGCACTGATGACAACATTCCAAGCATCAAAACGTCGTTGGCGCGAAACAGAAGCTAGTCAAAGGTAGTTGCTTTCATAGTCGAGAACGTCTGTTCAGCTTTATAACCATTATCTACAGAAATGGCTGAGGCATGTCCAGGTCCTTCAAGGGAGGCACCTAAAACTTCTGTCTAGTGACCCTGCTGTTGCCTACCCAGAACGATGACCTGGCCGCACACGTAGCAGGTTTGACTTTGATTTTCCAAAGATTGGCGTTACTGTAAATACTCTAGTGACCGACTTTGTAACTAATACCCCCACTTCGCCCGTATTTCTTCAATCCATCGTTCAAGACAAGTTGCACGAGTAGTACTATTGAGTGGTCTTTGAAACCGATGAAGATCATTTCTTATGCGTGTAGTCCATCCATTTATTTAACATTTTGCCTTGGTCTACAAGTGTTGTGTACATAACTGTGAAGGTAACTACCATGCAAACGGACCACATGTTCCCATGTTTCTGTTTCACCGTACCCTTAGAAAAAATTAAGATTGGGGTTTATTGGTTCCATTGACTCGAGTTGTCAAGCTGGCACAACCACCCTAGCATAATCATATCAAACCAAATTGAATACTTAGTACTCATTTTTACTAATTTATTACCCAAAATTAAATTTATTCCTCTTGCCGATTATGAAATAAGTGTAGTTGGGCTGGCGTGACTATCAAGATAGCACAACCAAATTTTAAAAAATGGACACAATCGATTCAAACTAATACGAATATTTAGTACTCATTTATTTAAAAATTATTAAATATATATTGTTAAAAAATACATAATTATGCAACCACGCATGATATAACGCACGCAATAAATTAGTAGTGAATATGTTTTTAGTTATCAAATATGTTTTAATTGTTTGTATCCGTTCATACTCGCTACTTTAATACTCGAATGTCGTACGTGGTTGCATAACTATGCAGTTTTTAACAATTTTTTGTAATAACTTTCTGTCTAGAGTAATAAATTAATATTAAATGAGTGTTTTATTATGTTCTGTGAATTATTTAATTTTGATCGTATGTTCTCTTTATTATCGAATTTGAAGATATGGTATGGTTGAACAACACTGATTCAGTTTTTAACAATATTTAATACATGGCTAGATTAATAAATTTCTCTTTGGGATAATAAATTAGTATTGAATGTCTATTTAATTATATAATATGTTTTAGTTATTTGTGCCCGTTCATCTCCTTAATTTAATACTCAATGACGTGCATAGTTGCATAACTATGGCCTTTTAGCAATATTTATTTCATAATGGACTACAGTGATCAATTTCATTTGGGTGTAATAAATTAGTAATAAATAAGTAATAAATATTCTTTTTGGTTGAATGAGATTGTGCTATAGAGATTGTGCCAAATTGACACACCCCATTGGCTCTCTTACTCATACTACGAATATATTAAATGACCTAGATTTAACGGTGTCACAGCCCATTAACGCACTTCGCTTCCAACAATATCACTCGTAGTAAAGAAATTGATAGATCATAAACGATATATCCGAAATCACTGCTTGAGACATCGATCTCTTTCTCTAAAATCTTATTTTATTCCCCTAACTAAAATTGTGAAACAACTTTCGTCTACGCGCAAAAATTTATCTTCAAACTTTATCGGCATACCATCCGATCATACAGTGTGGAACACCTACCAACCTAGCAATACCCATCCTTTTTACTTCAACAAGAGAAACATTTTCTCCTTCCGATTAATACAAAATATTGGGTAATTACTTTGCATGAAGCTTTACTTCTTATTCTTCCCAAGATTGAGAACGTAATACACGAGAAGTAATTGTACGACCAGAAATAATAGTTTCTGAATGCCCTAAATTTATTTCACTATCCCAAATCATCAAATATCATTCTCTAGCGACCCCGAAATGATCCATGTTCTTGATCTAATATCAACTTTTTCTTTTATTAAAAACGCCTTTCCTTAAAAGTAATCGTGAATATTACAGAAATATTTAATGCCACTTTCAGACAAACGTATGTTTTTGATAAATGAAAACACTCTCACATTATTCCCCATTCTCAATCCTGGTAAAGCACAATATGATTCAACTATCTATCGCCCGATTAGTTTGCTCCCCACCATAGGAAAGCTATTTGGAAAAGTATTCTCTCCGGGCTAAATTCTTACCTCAGTTCAGTCAATGCTAAACCCTCAACAGTTTGAATTCGAACCCCTTTTGTCTACGTATCATCAAATATTACGCCTAACTGAAGATATCATCGGAGGATTCCCTGCCCACAAGTACACCGTATTATTTTTTCTAGATATAGGGCCTAGCTCAAACTTTCGATACCGTTTGGCATCCAGTGTTAATGTTTAAACTCCGTAGTATCGGTACTCCATTTTATCTCTTACGCATCACAGAAACGTTTCTTACCAAGGGCACATTTTCTGTACGTCTCCCGTGAGCTCTCTTCGCACTCTTCACCCTGAAAGCAGAAGTACCTCAAGGACTCCTCTCTAGCTCATTTTGTTTCGTGTTTACACAGCTGACATACCAACCACCCAAAATACTGAAATAACTCTGTTTGCTGATGATACAGTACTTCAGTACACCAATAGCAATTTTGAATCTGCAGTGAAAGAACTGCAGCATCTCCTCACATTGTTTTCCAACTGGTCTAGAAAATAGCACATTGAAATAAATCCAAATACAAGCAAGGCAAAAATGTTAACCCCCCGTAGACCAGACATTCCTCCAAATCTCATATATCAACCACAAAACATCATATGGCTCCTTTCCAACAAAGCTGTCAAATATCTTGGAAGTACTGTTCGATAAAAAAAACTTACTGGCGGGAAACTATACAAAACTGAATAGCGCTAGCCACTAGTAGAGTCCATCAATTATGTCCTATCCTTAAAATATCATACCCTCTACAACTACATGTTGGTATTCATCTCATCAAATCAATGATTCGTCCCATACTCTCCTACGCTTCTCCAGTCCGAGCTGCCGCTGCCGAAACAAACACCAGCAAAATGCAAATTTTCCAAAATAGATTCCTAAACACCATCACAAAAGTTCTCTGGTACATTCCAAATGCACAGTCTCTTTAATTATGGCTTAAAATTTTTTTTTCCCCCCAAAATTTTAAAATTCCCAAATTCACTTTTAGTAAAGAATTCGCACCCAAAAGGACAAAAAGAAATTTATCCAGAGAATTCTTCCACACACCCCATTGACATGAACCGATGAGCCTTTAATAATTTATCAACTATTTAATTCCTATTTACATTATCCTTAAAATCAGATGATATGCTGTAAATATTTCATATCAATATATTTATGTTACGTGGCTGCAGAAGGCCAATGGTCAAGCTTGAATAAATAAAAAACATTGTGGTGTCAAAACAGCACCTATTTTCTTCCCCGTATTTTCACGCAACGTTACGCGAAAAGCACTCAAATTTTTCAGAAATTGTACATGACCTTATTTCATAATCTAATCTACCTTTAAGGAAGAGATCCCGTGAAGCGAAAAAGACTCTAATATTTTAGTTGCACGAAGACTCCGAAAAAATTTTGAACTTTTGCAATTGTCGAAAAGTCAGGGTTCAAATGAACGTGAAACCTGCACCATTCTCTTAAACGTTCTTTACACTATTCAACATACAAAATTTAATGAAAAACGTTGGATCCATTTTTTTGGAAAATTTGGAAAATATCCCAGGGTTTTCATGTCCTTCTCCTGCTTCATGGATTTAGGCCTTATGACCTGTTTCCACATCAAGAGAGTGAGTCTCTCAATCTTGTTAATGGGTGGCGAACATTTCTTCGATCTAGAGAAGTTAGCAATTGTGAGCTGTATAATCTTTTTATACTCTCTTATTGTAGAAGATATACTTTAATACTGGTTTTATTTTACGTAGCACACGTTTTTCTCCTGTGGATCCATTTCTTGGGGGATTTTAAGTTTACAAAGAACTAAGAAGTGATCTGTACTAACGTCACAGCTCTAGATTTATCCGCTTTTTCGTTACCAGGGCCCTGTAATAAGAGTTTTCTGCCAAAAATTTGCCGTTTTTCGCGCAGCATTACATAACTTTCCCTCTACTTGGTCGGGCGAAAGTAGAAAAGATTCTCTTTTCTTCAGATAGAAAAAGTGAAACGTTGAACACCTATCCAGTTCTTTACTTTCCGTTCCTTCACGACACAAAACTTTATTGATCGCACGGTGTCTTCACACTACTCATAATCCAAGTGCTTGTGATGTCTCAACCCGGCTTTTAAAACATTAAGATATTTTCCCTCTTCCGACGGAAGGGAAACAGACATAAGATCTGCCTGGTCGGTGCAAACTATGTCGCAGGCGAGGCGTGGGAGCAAAGTGAATGGTCACCTTCCAGAAGGCGGCGTCGCACACCGCCAGATATTTGCGGCTGTCCGCGGTGCACTGGTAGCACACGAGAGTTTGGGGTCCTTTGGGCCGGTCCGTTGCCATGCGCGCGGGCTGCACCACCATCAGCAGCGCCAGCACGGCCGTCGCACCACCCCGCATTGCCACGCACCATCAAGCGGCAGCCGCCGCTACGCAAGCACAGCGCTTGTTGAAGATGCTTTCAACTCGCGTTTGGGGTTAGCAGGGTCGGATGAATATCGTAAAGGACACTATGCTTCACATTAAAAAGTAGTGGTGCTAGTACGAACAGCAGTTACTAGCACCACTAGTTTGTAACAGCACGTACTTTCTCCCCCATATTTTCACGCAAAAATACGCGAAAAGTTCCCAAATTTTCGAAAAATTGTACATAACCTTATTTCAAAACCAATCTTTCAGGAACAGATTTCATTTAGGAAAAGAATCTCTAACTTTAATATTTTAGTTGTAGGAAGACTTCGAAAAAAATTTTAACTTTTCCAATTTCCAAAAATCAGTGTTTTTAAGTAACATGAGACCTGCGCCATGCTCTTAAATGTCCTTCACACTATCCAACAACACAATTCTATCAAAAACGTTGGAGCTATTTTTTTTTAAATTTTGAAAATGCCCCAGAGGTTTCATGTGAAGTACCCCGGCCCCCCAAATTAAAATATTGGTTTCAAATTCTAGGCCAGATCAGCCAGATCGATGGGGGAATATCAATTTAAATAAGATCGACTTAACTGCTTAGCCTTAAGCATTGTTCTTAGACGGACAAATGGACAAACGAACAGACAGACGAACAGACGGATGGACGGACGGACGGGACGGACAGACAGACATTTTGCCGTCATTCAATTTTTCAGTAGCAAGGACCCACAAAACAATTTATGGCTACACCACGATAGAGAATTTTTTCTAATAAAAGCAACTGGATTACTGGATTATTCCACTTTTTTGTTACCAGTGCCCTATAATAAGAGTTTTCCGCCGAATATTCGCCGTTTTCTCGTGAAGCGTAACATAACTTTATAATCTGTAGCGCGACAGTAAAAATCAACGTACGTCAAATGAACCATCATCATCATCATCATCATCGTTGAGCCTTTTTACGTTAGCTTAATCTTCCTGTTCTCAGATGTCACTCCTTGCCCTTATCTCCATTGTGTTTTTACACCCTAGGATAATCCTTAACCGTAGACTCCACTTCATCACTCTGTAAGCTGTATTACCCGCGCAATTTTCCTTGAACGATGACCTTGCTTCCCCTCCCTAGAGCAATAAACAGTTGAAGACCAAAGCTCGCAGCGAGCATTGATGACAACATTCCAAACACATCTTCATTGGCTCGGTTGCAACAGAAAATCTATTTACTGTCCTGGTCGTATTTTTCTAAACAATATCCAAATAAATGGCAAGAGCAGATCCAGATCCATCGCAGGAGGCACCTCGAACTCCGGGGAAAATTAGAACTCAATTTATTGAAAAAGTTGCGCAAGTATGACTGATATTCCAGGGATTGGCATTGCATCATAAAATCTAGTGGCCGATGTCGTAACTAGTACCCCCACGTTACCCGCATTTCTTCAAGAAAGTCGTTCAAGAAAGTTTCGCGATTCAGTAATGCGTTCGTAAGTTCCCTGTGCCGCGAACGCCAACCCCCGCTAGTTCGTACGCCTGTGTGGAGCTCACTCCCTTGGCACGCAGGCAGTCACACTGGTTCTTCACATTCATATGACATTTGTGCTGGGAGAGGACTGAGGAGGAATGAGGCACTGCTTTGTGATTTGATTTGATTTTTTCGTGTTTCCGGGCACGTCAACTGCTTTGGTCATTAGTCCCGTTAGTGTAGTGCATGTTTTTTCTCGGGATATGTGCGGTGATCTTTCCCCGCTGGATGGCGAGATCCGGTGCCGACCTACGTCGGCTAGAGGGTTTTCCCCCTAACCAGCACTCTCCCACCAGCGGGACACCGCCCCACCCAGGACAAGCTCTAAGCTCCCGACCGGCCTCCCGAATATGTGGTAGTGTATGTTAGTGTAAGTGTGTGTGTGTAAGGGGAGAGGATAGGACAAGGAAGGAGAACGGCAGATCGGGCGCGGTCCGTGGCCCGTTTGGTAGGGTACTGCTCCGGCATTCTCCTGGTGTTGATCGGAGAAACCACGGAAAACTACCGATCAGAGCAGCCGGCCGCTAGAATTCTCATCCAGACAGCGACTGAATTCGACCAAGGTGTAAAACGTATGTCGAAAATCCTGCCGCCGTCAGGACTCAAACCTAGGACCTCCCGGTCAGAGGCGCTGCAGTGACATCAGTTGATGCACTGAACTACTGCTGCATTGTGGTTGCAATGGATTCCACCATGCCCAAATACTAAAGCAAACACCTATTCTCAAGGTAACTCGCAGGCTAACCGTAACCATTACCTTGACAGGTCAAATTAACCATTTGCTTTTTTTCAAATTAACCTTTAAAAAAAAAGCACTATGCGTCAATCAGTTATTTAGAAATAGGACAGATTTTTTAAATCGATTGATTATTGTCAGTTGAAAACTTTTGAATGATTTCTGAATCTATTTCAAGAATCCGCTACCTGGACATCAGTCGCATTTAAAATAGCAAATATTTTAAATATGCATGTTGGCTTAATTTTCTTTATTTAGAAGTATTTACGAACTGAATATTTTAAAATTAGAAATTCATTATAGTACTTATAACCATTTTGAAAGTACTATCATGTTTCACCAAGATCTATAATCTGAATAAAAATATTAAATGGTTTGTTTCAGTTCTAAATTACTTGAAAACACTTTTACATAGTTATAAACTAATATAAACTTTGGTTAACAAAGTTGGAGGTCCTTCGGAGCTCCAAAAATGTGGCAACTCTAAGCAAGTGATTAGTTGGTTCATTTATAAATATACCCTAATAACGTATGCTTATAAAATAACGTTTTTATTCCTTCAGTTTTTAATGTTATAATTACTTTTCATGTGCCTGCTGATGTCTGATTTGGCTTCGACACATGTGTCATATGTTTCGTCAATCTTTCCACTCTTGCTGAATCTTCCTTCCGAATTCCTAATAAAGCGACAAAGATTCTCATTGCCCTACCGCCTTATTGCTCATCCTGTGGAAGAGGACGTAAACAGAAGTTTGTCATTTGTATGTTCCTAAACCATAAATTGATTGCCGGCAGGAATGAAAAACTACATTACACGGCAAACTCTCTCTCTCTCTCTCACATCCGATCTACTGATATGGCAACGTTCCATTCATTAATTTCTTGATGGAATTTTGGTAATGGAGTAAAGCTGCACATCAGCATTTTATGGGTAGTAAGAATGTTATCCACTTTTGCGTATTGTTCGATAATAGTACAGTACACATATGTACAAGTACGTACAAGGATGTACGTAACACAGAATACTTTTAATAAAAATTGTCAATAAACTTGTTTCATTAATCCCACAAAAGTGTATTAATTGGTTTTGTTTAATATATCGCTTTTTTATTCTAATTTTTAAAATTTCATAAAGAGATTTTTTCTTTCTAAATTTACCCGTGATATAATTTCATGTAACTTAAAACAGGCGCCCACCATTTTCTTGTCAGGTAAACGTCAATTTCGCAAAAGTACCGGGGAGACTGTTTTCAGAGATTCGCATAAAAAGTAAAATATGAAATTGTCTGTATCTACACGTAAGAAACATATTTTTGTTCCACTTTAGATGAAAAGCTTTTTAATACTTTTCATGATAACTCTTGTCAAATGTTTTATTTCTGCACGGACTAATATTTAGACATTTTTGATTTATCATGGGCAACATGAAAAGAAACAATTAACTTCCACCTATTTCTTATAGTACCTCCTTTTAATATTTTGTATTTTTTGGAACACATTATAAAGTTAACAAAATTATAAATGTTGGGGCTCATTCCCAATTATTTTACGTGAATAATTTACCAACTCCAAACCATTTCTACAACTTTTCAAACCTACTAGTTTACTTATTTTAAACCATTTCAGTTTCATTAAGCAAATTATTGTATCATTAATTAATATAATTTTATATTTCCCTGAAACAATTTTGTTCATTTTCAATTGAACAAAGAAATCTTTATAAGAATTATGATTCGAACGTATTCAGAAAAAGAGAAAATATGTCACTAACCACGCTATTTGTAATCTGACAAGATCTATGAATAAAGTAATGGAAGGGTTGTTTTTAAAAATAACGCAACCCAAGGGCTTGTGATGTCTCCTCGTAGAAAGGATATTCAGGGAGCAATCATGGCACTAAATGCAATCAATGCAATTGGAGTAAAATTATAAGCTGAGGCCAAGAAACACTCGTCATGTTTCTGAAAATTCATTTAAATATCTCTTGATTTTACTTTCAAATTCTTTAATTTTAAAACGTAACGTAAGATTTTATGTTGCATAATGTTGCAAAACGTATTACAAAATAACTTTTTGTAACAATGTTCCATTTTATATCAGCATATAAATATAGAAAACCATTTTTAAAGTATACTTATATTCTAAGAAAGAAGTGACCATGTTTGAAGTATTGGAAATTGTTTGTGTTTTTTAGTATGGATAAAGAATTATACTAACCTCAATCTGTGCGTATTTCAACACGTTACCTGAATAATAATGTTAGTATTTTATACCACTGAAGATGGGGAAAGACCCCCGAAAATAGTGTAATATGTGTTAAATACACTACTTAAACTTTAATCATTATGGTCTGATTAGCTGTATCATACGTCGAAATTAGATATGGATGAAACAAAATAACCTCACAAAAACACAGGTTGCGTACAATTTTTACCTTTTTAATTGATAAATTCACAATAATTACCTTTCGAATACTGAGCAAACAACTGCACTCGTACAGTTTATCTTTTCTCTTTCCACAAAATCACAACCATAAATGGCTATGAATCAACTCCAAACATTAGAATAGAAACGTGTAATTGTAGCTTCTGATTATCTCTTGTATGAATTTGTGTTCACTGAAGTTGCGAATATAGTTTTCCAAACAGGAAATAAGTTTACTCATATTTCACTCAAACATGATATGTTACCCAAAATAAAACCATTTTATTTAAGTATATAACACACGACATTAATATTCTACGCTACAAAATTAATCGACATAATATTTACATTTTCATTGTTTTTTTGCCATTTGTCACAATAAAGAAAAATAATTACTATTATTCTTTTAAAAAATTTTATTAATAAGTATAAGATTGATACATGGTTTGAAGGTGTTTCTAAAATCTTAATAATAGATAACTAAATGAGAGAAACTGCTTTTAGTAGCAATTCGAAAATGCATTCTTCATTTCAAGGTCATAGACGGATAATATTTGATATTAGTGTAGAAAAATGAACGTTACAAAAAAATAACAAATTCATTTGGTCTTTCATTAGCTCCCTCGTGGTTTTTAATTTAATACGTAATGAGTCTAACATAATGTAATAGACATTTCTTGAAGGATTTAGTGTAATTAAGCAAGAATGCGAGAAAGAAGGAATGTTTTATCTAATTAACATGAATCAAAATTTAAAATACCCTCTCAAACTTAGTGACCTTGGGTTTTTTCTTTATAAAGTTGTCAAACTTGTCCTATAACGTGTCTATCAACTTACTCCATAAAGCCGTCAACAGATGGTCGACGTGCACCATATGGCAGGGAGCAGAAAATCCACTGTAAACATCAAGCCAAGGTCACGTCTGTTGTAAAAATACCTATGTACGAACAATGAAGGAAAGCTCGAGAGGATAAGCGGATAAAAGTGGGAAGACAGAATTGCAGTGATATAAAATTTCCATTGAATCAATTATTATTTTTGTGGTTGTTTTTATTTTAGAAACCCGGCACGTTTATATTGATTGTATAAAAAATGAAACTAATGTAGGGTAGCTACGGGCAGAACATAAGTATTATATTCAAAGTTATGCGTCCTAAACTTTTAAAATTCGGTTTGTCAGTGGTTAGAAGTGAATGATCTCTAAATCTATGTAAAATGACATTGAATATTTGACATTCAGGGTAATTTAATCTCAAGAGTCAAAGTTACATATTTGCCGATATACGCTTAGCAATATTATATTGGCTACTTTCGTATAGTTCAAAGACATTACAGTGTAACGGATGTTTCAGAGGTTCGCCGTTCGAAGTAGGTCCCAGTACGAAGCTATTTACACTTTTAAAATTGTGATTTACAAACTACAAAATTTTTTCAGTAATCCAATAAGTGCTAAATCACTTAGAAATATCCAGAATCAAAGAGACGTGAAGCAAAAAGGCTTATTTCTTATATTCATTGAGCCATAAGGATTATAAGTCGACTTCCTTTTAACAGAGATTTATTCTGCAAGAATAATTAAGTACTTATAGCGTAATTTGCTTCATCATCACTATCATTAGTCGTGGAAGAAGTTATGAAAATTTGCACACGATTCGTCGAGTTACAATGCATCATTGCTGCACCTGAGTTTTTCGACAAAAGTTCAGGGTGAGAATTGACGGAGAGGGGTGTTGGGGATCATTACTCCTAGAGATTTTGATATCCCCAGCCGGAGAAGTATAACGGGTACAATTAATACAGGTGCCGTATTTATGATTTCTACAATAAAATGGTTTCCAAATGTCAGAAATTGGACAAGAAAACGTTCTCTAGAGCATCATTATTATTCACTGAAATTGTGTTGCATAAGATAAGATGGTATTTGTTTCACTCTCTTTTCTTCGTTCGGCCCCTCCTGATGCTTTGAATGCTCTCCTCTGGAGAAAATTACCAATTCGTACCCAAGAAAAGGTCCATTTATGTGAGTCCATTGCCAGCAAAGAGTAATGTAATGCACTGCGTGGAATAAACATAAATGAATTGCATCGAACAAAGTTTGCAAAGTTTGATAAGAACAAACAATATTGAAATGATGTCGAGAGGTTGAATAACTAAAGAATTTGGAGGTATGTTTGGCGGAAAGACATGATATAATGACTTAATATGTAATTGGCTATATGATTAAAGGCTTTAACACGAAATGGGGAAGAAATACAAATTCAAAAAGGCTGAATGGATACAAAAATTACTGAAAATAAGATTAACGCAATTCTTCTCTTTCATCTGTCGTCCAAATCTCTCCCGAAAATCCACTCCCACCCCAAAATTGATCTCACCCCAAAATCGGAGGTTGATTTCAAGTTTTTCTCTATCTTCTTTTAGAAGAAATGTTGTATCTTCTTTAGTAGTTAAAAGGTCTCACAATTATTTACCTAAAACTCGAACGTCGTCAATTCCAACGAAAGCAATGCTAGAAGCACTAATCGTAACTTAAGGCCTGCCGCGGGGACTACGTTTCGAGAGAAATGGTTGTCAGCTTCTGCAGAGGCAAGTGCCACGTAGAGGGTAATGATCGGTAAAAGAGGCAACGATTGGTAAAAGAGGTAATGATCAGTAGCGACGGTAATGGCTGCGACGCAGCTGCTGTCGGAGCTTTATCTTATCGGTCTCAGCACAGGCGATAACAAACAGCCCATGGACAGAGGTAGCGATGCGTGTGACGGGAAAAACAAAGGATTAAGCAGAAGCAATCTGGGCGTAAATGCCCCCGAATATGATTCTCAAACCCTGCGGTGACGATCTGATCGAAAAACATTCTCCACCAACCTCCTAATAGACGCATATGTCGAAGTATCATTAGGGTTTCATTCTAAAAACAGAGGCAAACGTTGCAAACGTCAGGCCTTGCAACGAGTTATCTCCTTTAAAAGGCTATTCCCTACATAGAAACCGCGCACACTTGCCCTACATAGAAAGAAGAGCAAAGAACTTTAGCAGCTCTGTCCCTCTCTTTACCTTTACAAAAAGTCTTTTCTCGCCAGTCGTTTCTCAAAGGCAACAGCTCTGTGTAAAGGTACTTTATACTTTCCGTTCTGCAAAAATTGATACAAAAGCAAAGCTTTAGACTCGATGTGTTCTTACGAGGGCCGTTCCGAAAGTAATGCCTTCCATTTATTTGTATCACAACTACAGAAAATAAAAGAAATCTTAACACAGTGTGTTAGAACAACGTTTTTTTAACACCACACTATTTTTTAAATAGCTCCCCTTTTTTCTACGCATTTTCTAGGCCCATGAACAAAAGCCTGCATGCCGCGCTCGTAAAAATTTGTACCAGTCGAAGTTACCGGGACGGGGAATTCTTGTGCTGCCATTTCATGGGTTGTTTTGTATACACTACTCACTACACTACTCATAATGGTGACACCATTTCTCTTCACTAGTGATTACATGATCCAGAAAACCACCACCTTCAGCTTCGTGTCGGGTCAAAATTTTCTCACAAAATTCCATTCGGTGATGTTTGTGTTCCTGTGCGAGTGCTCGCGGGACCCATCTTCCGCACAATTTTCGGTTAACTCCATTTACTCAACACTACATCCAATGCATTGTAGCCAAACTTCAGCGCGGTACACAGTTCGCTGGTCGTGATGCGCTTACTCGCACGAGACGCTCCTCATTGTCTGGTGCGGCAGCTGTGCGTGGATGATTGGTTTGTCTTTCACGTCGCTGTCACCACCGCTTTTCACCACCGCTGAACGGCTCCATACACTACGTATCATCGACGCACGTCTACACCCACCATCGACTAGGTATCTCCCTCAGCGGTTCACCGCCCTAGCCGGTACAAGGTTTAAGCTCCCGACCGGTCTCTCTGCATGTCTGGTAGTGTAGTGTATGTTAGTGTGTGTGTGTGTGTGTGTGTGTGTGTGTAAGGGGAGAGGATAGGACAAGGAATGGGAAGGACAGATCGCGCGCGGTCCGTGGCCCGTTTGATAGGGTAGTGCTCCGACATTCGCCTGGTGTTGATCGGAGAAACCACGGAAAACTACCGATCAGAGCAGCCGGCCGCTACAATTCTCCTCCAGACAGCGGCTGAATTCGACTTAGTTCGCGAGCTATTGTCGAAAATCCTGCCACTGTCGGGACTCGAGGACCTCCCGGTCGGAGAAAAGAGCGCTCGACAAACAGCATACTGTGAGGTCGGTGTACATGATGACCGTCAATGACAATAACAACATGAAACATTATCAATACTAATCGACCATTGCCACACATATGTACAGTTGCGTGGCTGAATTCGATGATAACTGATTTCGAGGGGCGTGAACCACTCTAGAAAATGCAATCGTTTGGTACGTTGTATATGTATAAACATTGTTTGATTTCCTTTATGTTAACACAAAATATGAGTAGTTATTTCAATAAAATATAAATACAGAATGGTCTATTGTAGAATATATTTTGGCAACCCTAGTCTCAAGACATTTACAACAATGTCAATCTATCACGGCACTTTTGGCGTGTGACCCCCCCCGCTCTATGATGTAAGAATAAACCTCATGGAATTGCCTAGGTTGTGTATGTTCATATCGTAAACATCGATCCAGAGACCACAAATACCTTACTGGAACGAAGAGTCATTATTTACCTACCTTTCCGATTCATTACCACTAAAATCATGTGCACCAAAATTCTTATAGTTATAACACAGTTATTCATATAGTATAAAGAGGATAGACATTGGTACGATGCTATATTTTTCAAACTTCCAGTGGAACAGCTTAGCTCAAGACATGACAATGTCTTCGTGTACTGGAGAAGCAACATCAACAAAGATTCGGCCACCCCTTCATTGACAACACTATTCTTATATCATTCACACCAAATGGTATAAGTTCGGGTTGTACTTTATGTTGTTTGAATAATGGGGAAAATATTAGCGCGTTTTCATTTGTTATTTTTGTAAATGAATTAGGTCCCTGCGTATATATTTCTCCCCATTTCTCTCGCTTTCCTTCTTTCTCTCACTCCTCTTAACATTCTCCTTCATTCTCTCTCTCTTTCTCTCTTTCTCCTTCATTCTCTCTCTTTCTCTTTCTCTCCCTCTCCCTCTCACCTCATCTTCCCACTCAAATATTTTCGTTATTTATAATAATTCAAGAATTAATGACAGCAGTGCCTTCAGTGTTTAGTTGATTTATCGCCGAAATTGAAAATGAACCCTGGAATGATCACTGCTTCCTGTGTGTTACTAGGATAATCTTGTGAACCAGAGCATTATTAAGGCAGGTCATGACGTTCGTGACATGTCAAACGTAGAAAAAGCGCAACATCCTGAGTTCCCAGTCAGCTGCGGCGGCAAGTGTTGGACTCGCGGTCGCGTACACGCTCACACACACACACACACACCACACACACACACGCACAGCGATAATGCGGCCATTACACAGTCCCTTATCGCGGGCGGCGCCCCCAATCAGCAGCCTTTCACCTCACGCACCACGCGCAATCATTTCCGCCGACGCGACATGGCGCGGCGCGGCGCTGCAGTCGTGGCGCGTTCGCTGCGCGGCTGCACAGCTGCCGCCCGCTCGCCAGCGCACGCGCTCGCCTCTTTGCTCAGATGCCACTTGCAGTATGGCAGCGAACATCTAGGCCGACCAGGGCACCCACTGATAGCAAAGGCAGTGCTCTGACCGGGAGCGGTACCTTAGTGCATCAACTAATGTCATTGCAGCGCCTCTGACCGGGAGGTTCTAGGTTCTCACTCCCCACGGCGGCAGGAGTTTCGACACTAGATTTTCAGCTAGGTCGAATTCAGTCGTTGTCTGCAGGAGAATTCTAGCGGCCAGCTGCTCTGATCGGTAGTTTTCCGTGGTTTCTCCGATCAACACCAGGCGAATGCCGGAGCAGTACCCTAACAAATGGGCCTCGGACCGCGCGCGATCTTTCCTTCTTCTTTCTTGTCCTATGCTCTCCCCTTACACACACACTTACACTAACATGCACTACGCTACCACATATTCCGGGAGACGGTCGGAGCTTAGAGCTTGTCCCGACTGCAGCGGTGCCCAGCTGGTGGGAGAGTCCTGGTTGGGGAGAAACCCAACTAGCCGACGGTAGGTCGGCGCCGGATCTCGCCATCCAGCGGAGGAAGATCATCGCCATCTCCCGAGAATATATGCACTACACGTCTTCCTTAATATGGTATAAAGTAGTCCTCAGGCTTCTGTCACATATCGTACATGTAAATACACTTTCTTGAAAATATAATAATAAATATAATAATATTTTGGGGTGTGATTTTGATTGTAAATGTGATGGACCACAAGAGCATTACCTATATATTGTACTCCAGTGAAGTGAAGGTCACCACGTGTGAAGATGCCTCTGTCGGCAGAGCCTGCGCTTCTGACCCGCAGCCCTCGGGTTCAAATCGTAGGCGGAGGAAATATTTTGTTCTTTAAACTTCTACGAAAAGCACAATATTTTTACAATCAATGCCAGAAAATCAATTTCATTTGAATTTTTTAAAAAAAAATGCATATTTTGCGCTCTGTTTAGTTAAGAGTGTTGCAAGTGATGGCTGAAGTATTAGTGTGTAAGAACGTCTAATATCATAACATAGGGTAACCGTTATCGAAATACGAGAAAGGATATGCAACTAGTGTGTTGGTATTGTCTTCCCTCAGAATATTTTTCAAAATCGTAAGTGGGAGAAGACTAAGACACGTCATAAAATGTTTATTCATACATGAAGCAAAATGTTCGACCCCACTCGCCTCTCCCCTGCACTAAATATGGTCGTTAACGCGACTGAAAACAGTTTACGTAAGAATACAATTTTACGATGTGGCTACGTCTTCTAACAATTCGTGATATAAGCGTCATAAACTGCACACAATTTCCTAGCATCTTTCACAATACTTGTCTGCAGTATTGGGAAGTATTCTGAGTACGTCAGGCATTTATGACCGAGGTGATTGAATATTCCTGCAGTAGAAAATTATTAATTATCATTTTTCCTTCTAAATTTTGTTCTCTTTCTTTGTTGGGCGGTGGCGAGGCGGTGGCGAGGCGGTGCCAAGGCGGGGCGAGGCGGGGCGAGGCGGGGCGAGGCGAGGGCGAGACAGGGGCGAGGCGAGGGCGAGACAGGGGCAAGGTGGGGAAAGGCGGTGGCGAGGCGGTGCCAAGGCGGGGCGAGGCGGGGGCGAGGCGGGGCGAGGCGAGGGCGAGACAGGGGCGAGGCGAGGGCGAGACAGGGGCAAGGTGGGGAAAGGCGGTGGCGAGGCGGTGCCAGGCGGGGGCGAGGCGGGGCGAGGCGGGGCGAGGCGAGGGCGAGACAGGGGCGAGGCGAGGGCGAGACAGGGGCAAGGTGGGGAAAGGCGGTGGCGAGGCGGTGCCAGGCGGGGCGAGGCGGGGGCGAGGCGGGGCGAGGCGAGGCGAGACAGGGGCGAGGCGAGGGCGAGACAGGGGCAAGGTGGGGAAAGGCGGTGGCGAGGCGGTGCCAAGGCGGGGCGAGGCGGGGCGAGGCGGGGCGAGGCGAGGGCGAGACAGGGGCGAGGCGAGGGCGAGACAGGGGCAAGGTGGGGAAAGGCGGTGGCGAGGCGGTGCCAAGGCGGGGCGAGGCGGGGGCGAGGCGGGGGCGAGGCGAGGGCGAGACAGGGGCGAGGCGAGGGCGAGACAGGGGCAAGGTGGGGAAAGGCGGTGGCGAGGCGGTGCCAAGGCGGGGCGAGGCGGGGGCGAGGCGGGGCGAGGCGAGGGCGAGACAGGGGCGAGGCGAGGGCGAGACAGGGGCAAGGTGGGGAAAGGCGGTGGCGAGGCGGTGCCAAGGCGGGGCGAGGCGGGGCGAGGCGGGGGCGAGGCGAGGGCGAGACAGGGGCGAGGGAGGGCGAGACAGGGGCAAGGTGGGGAAAGGCGGTGGCGAGGCGGTGCCAAGGCGGGGGCGAGGCGGGGCGAGGCGGGGCGAGGCGAGGGCGAGACAGGGGCGAGGCGAGGGCGAGACAGGGGCAAGGTGGGGAAAGGCGGTGGCGAGGCGGTGCCAAGGCGGGGCGAGGCGGGGCGAGGCGGGGGCGAGGCGAGGGCGAGACAGGGGCGAGGGGAGGGCGAGACAGGGGCAAGGTGGGGAAAGGCGGTGGCGAGGCGGTGCCAAGGCGGGGGCGAGGCGGGGGCGAGGCGGGGCGAGGCGAGGGCGAGACAGGGGCGAGGCGAGGGCGAGACAGGGGCAAGGTGGGGAAAGGCGGTGGCGAGGCGGTGCCAAGGCGGGGCGAGGCGGGGCGAGGCGGGGGCGAGGCGAGGGCGAGACAGGGGCGAGGCGAGGGCGAGACAGGGGCAAGGTGGGGAAAGGCGGTGGCGAGGCGGTGCCAAGGCGGGGGCGAGGCGAGGGCGAGGCGAGGGCGAGGCGGGGGCGAGGCGGGGGAGCGGGGCGAGGCGGGGGCGAGGCGGGGGAGGCGGGGCGGGCGGGGGGGCGAGGCGGCGGCGAGGCGGACTCTGGAGGGAAATGGGAACCGGGGGGGGCGGGGTGGGGCATGAGAGGGCGAGTGGGGGCAGAGTAAGGAAGAGGGAGACGTGGGTCGGGGTGGGGCGGAAGGCGTGACGGGTCGGAGGGGGGCATGGGCGGGGGTGGAAGTGGTAGTGAAGTCAGGATCCAGGGAGTGGAGGAAGACTCAATTGGTGGAAGGAAGGCGGCGACGCACGGCTTCAGTAGCTTAATCAAACGCCACAGGCGGAGAGCGAGTCGCGCACAAGCCGACAGCTGTTTTCGCCTGCGGCGTCGAAAGAACACGAACATAGTCTGGCACGAAAGAATGAACATTTTTATGAACATCTTCATTAAATACAATATGAGAAATAAAATTGTAATGTTAGTCAACTATAAAAAATAAATCGATGAAACGGCAAACCGTTTTAAAATTCTAAGACATTTCTTTGTTTTGTAGCATATTTTTCTTCATGTCATCGTTAAGTTGTATGAATTAAGTCCGTTATTTACAGTAAGTACCTATATCATATCTCGTAATGAGTTTATCAATCGTTGGATTGAAAGTGTCCTTTTTCATTATGATGCAACTACCAACACAGTCTTTACGACAGTCTTTAATCATACATGGATTGGATGAATGATTAAAATGGATAGGTAAAAAATTATGAAGGATCAATGGGGGAATGAGTAGGGGAAGAAAATAATATAATAGCGAAGAAACCTGCAGTGGACCTGTTTTGTTCCCGACAAAGTGCTGTTGAGTCGATCGAGATTTGATTTATATTTGAATTTCATTTATTAGATATATTTACCAAGGAACACTAAAAGCTGATTGTTACTTATAGAGGAGAAATACAATTTTTGAAAGTTTTCTTGAGCTCCGAAATCCCTGCCTCACCCACAGTTATATAACGAATAAAAGTATTAACAAAGCAGTATGAGCAACATTTGACAATTAAGAATTTTCTCTTCCTAGTGATGATATAATTTTCATTAGTAAACGTTTTCTTGATTTCATTTATTAGTATTTATAACAAACTAGCAACCCACACTCCACGGCTTTATTCTTACCACAACTAGCAAAAGGAGATCCCACCCAAACGTGCGCATATTGAATCTACATTTAAGCGCAGAAGCAAACTGAGGGGTCATCTCAGCAATTTCTCAGTGCTTTAAGGGATTCTGGGGACTTCAACCCCAGAAACACAGCAGTGCAAAGCTGTCTCTTGATTGGTTCTTTGATTGATTGAAGTGTTTCCCGGCGCGTCAATTGCTAAAGTCATTACCCCTGTAAATGAGGTGCATAGCAGGAGATGGTAGTGATCATTTCGCGCTGGATGGCGATATACGGCGCTGACATACACGTTGGCTGGCCGGGTTTTCCCCAACAGGCATCTCCTACCAGCGGGATACCACCCCATCTGGGACAAGTTCTAGATCCTAGGTTCGAGTCCTGATGGCGGCAGGATTTTCGGCACAAGCTTTTCAGCTAGGTCGAATTCAGTCGCTGTCTGGAGGAGAATTCTAGCAGCCGGTTGCTCTGATCGGTAGTTTTCCGTGGTTTCTCCGATCAACACCAGGCGAATGCCGGAGCAGTACCCTACCAAACGGGCCACGGACCGCGCGCGATCTTCCTCTTCCTTGTCCTATCTTCTCCCTTACACACACACTTACACTAACATGCACTACACTACCACATATTCCGGGAGACGGTCTTGAACTTAGAGCTTGTCCCGACTGGGGCCGTGCCTGCTGGTGGAGAGTCCTGGTTAGGGGGAAACTACACTAGCCGACGGTAGATCGGCGCCGGATCCCGCCATCCAGCAGGGAAAGATCACCGCGCATATACCGAGAAAAAACATGCACTACACTAACGGAAATAATGACCAAAGCAGTTGACGTGCCCGGAAACAGGAAAAAATCAAATCAGAACAAGGAAGAGGAAGGAAAAATCCCGCGATGTTTATTAGGGTACTGCTCCAGCATTGGCCTGGAGTCGATCTGAGAAACCATGATGTACTACTTATCAGAACAGCTGCCTGCTAGAATTCTCCTCCAGAGAGCGGATGAATTCGACCTAGTGAAGCTAGTATTGAAAACCCTGCCACTGTCGGGATTCGAACCGTAGGACCTTCCAGTCAGAGGCACTGCGGTGGGATCAGTTGATGCTCTGAGCCACCTAAGCCGGCGCAAAGCTGTCTCGATCACTACGCCACGAAGGCACCGTCCGCTCGAGAGCGCGCGGGTGCTCGCGTCGGGGAGCGGGGAGGGGGCGGGGCAGAGAGTGCGGGGCTTGCTGTCGCCAGCTGCTCCGCCCAGCTGCCCTCGGGGGCCATCGCTTGCAGGCGACTCGGCGCGGCGCTGCGCGGCGTCGGAAACCGCACGCCCGATAACGCACGTGCCTGTTAACGCACGCGATTGCGACCCGTTCGAGGCGGCTTCGGAGCGGGCAATGGAGGAAGGCGATGGCAGCGCCGTTCGTTTCCGTGAATATGTTTTACTTTGGGTCGACCTCATTCCTTTCCGATAAAGCTGATAATTCAATGCTGACCAACCGGGTGTTGAAGTATTTCACAACAAGAATAAGTTATAACAACGACGTAACCAGTATTTTTCTATGGGGCGGCCATAGATCTCGATCCAGCCACCCCATGTTTTATTATAAACGTTCTTTTCATTTATTCAGAATTTACAATTTATTTTTATTAGATGATAGGTAGTTATGTACGACTCTGTTGAGATATTGAATGACTTTTGTTACTACAGAAAAATTAGTAAAATCTGTATTTTTGAATATGATTCATTGGTGTCTTTGAGGTTCTGATACCCCACGAACCCTCACTCTCCCCCTTGGGTGCGACATTGAATGATATGGTTATCATTTTGTGAATGTTAATTTGCAATGCGAATACAATTTTTAACCTGAGAGCCGAACATCGCCTTTTCTTGATGACGTGATCTTTAACTGTCTCCTAAAAGGTGCACATCAATGCCTCAAATCTTAGGGGACATTTACTGCTGGTCAATAACGCCGCGATCCTTCTTTAGGAAGCTGTGTAAGGACTAGGATGTTGCCGAGGTGGGCGCCAGTAGACGCCTAGTGCTCCGATTTCAACTAAACTTTGAAAAATCACCACATTTCCCGTTGAATCTGTCGCACAGAATTGCGAGTGGTCAACGTCAATTACTGTTGAAATGCTGTTGTATTTGCGCGTTTGCAACTTTAGAGGGATGGTGGTACGTTACTGCATTCACAAACTAATTTCATCGAAATACGCCACTTTACTTTTTACAAGTAGTGCAATAGTTTACTATTTACTATTAAAGTAGCCTCTGTGATGGCTTATGGAGAGCGTACTAGTTTTCTATACTGTGGTCCCCGGGTTCGATTCCCGGTCAAAGCAAAAATAGTTGTAGCTTTCCTTTAAAATCGTCCTAGTTTCTGTATCTGTGTGACGAAGTAAAGCTCAAGCAGGCGGGTCTTGCTAGTTACGGTGAAGATAATACGTTATGTTCGTCTATGTCGCTCTTAACCCCAAGCATGGGAATTTAACTAGACCCAGGCATGGGGGACACCAGTAACTGGCCTGTGAAGTCGGACACAATAACGCCTAATACATACATACTATTATAGTAACATGTAATTAAAGGTTTAGAAAAATACCACCGCTAGAGGACACTTTCCAAATGTTGTTACCCTAAAAGGTTATTGTTAAACCGATTACCAACCAGGGATGTGCGTTCTAGATCTCCTTATCTTCTGCTCGTGCACGATGTATATAGTGTGTGTATTTATTTGTTATTTCGGGATGTATATACCATGTAGAAGTGTATTTATTATTTTGTGTTTAAGTGACTTTTATCTACGGTTATTGATACCCATGAGTAATTATTTAATTCGTGAACGTTAACGATAATGATGACAAGGCGAATAATGAGGAGGAATGAGACGGCAACAGAAACAGGGGAACCTCGAATAAAACTGACAAAAACTTGCTTAGTACACCATAAATTTCACAGGGTTTGGACAAAAATCAAACCCAGACACCCAGTGGCGGAAGGCGCAGGTGCTAGATATTACGTCAAGAGCACACACACACACACACACAACACAGATCGAAAGACGCGATCAGCAAGCACATCACACAAATGAAACTCAAACAGTCCAAAGGCCGTCGTTACATGTATAGATAGAAGTGCAATAGGTTGTCGACATAGACGCACGAAACTTCCGTTGTGTAGACATATTGCCAAGCTGTTGCATGTGTTCTGACGCTGCCCTGATAATTGAGAGACAGTTGTCTTAAGTAATTAACGAATGCCAACCGTAAAAAAATAAGATATATTATCAATCATTCAATTATAAAACAATCCACGTCGTCTCCTGTATTATTTCAGTAGTTGAGATACTTTTTGCGGCTCTCACACGCCACCATTCTTTATAAATGAGGTCTCTAAAGAAAGACACTTTCAAGGAGACGTGACGAATTGCTCTTTAACTTTAAAAATATGAAGTATTTGTTTAAATAAAGTATTTAAATATTCATATAAAATGCAATCTGCAGCACTCGGCAGCATTTTTGAATCTATACCGTTAAGTAACTTAAAAACGAAGCGTCTAGAGCATTAGAAACTAAAAGTTTGAGACCCAGGGCGCCTCAAAGAAACGTTCCTCATACCTTAATCTAAAGAATGAGATCTTCCTGAACATTTTATTACATTTTTACTCTTCCGGCGCTTCTCGATATTACCTCATCTGCTTAGAGACGTGCATAATCTGCAACTAAATGTGAATTTAATCTAGTTACTTGATATTATACGAGATTGAATAACACGAGTGTACCTATCTGCTCGGTAATAAAGTTACATAAGAATAGTTGGTATTGACAAGGCTGTATTGTATTGTTATCAATCACGAGGAGACATATAGAACAAGTAACGGAGGATAAGACAGTCTTGAAGAAAAATATATATTATAGACTTAATATGGAAATGGAAAAATAGGGAAGAGGTGGGCACATGCGAGAGTTCTCGTACGAAAACACTCCTTACAAATATATTCTGATATATGAATACATTCATTTGTGGAAAATACAGTAGGTACCAATATATAACCAAATGAAATGCAAATTAGAAGATCATTTTATTAATTCATAACTTCAAAGTGCATATCAGTTTTCCAATTTCCTGACATTTCTTTCTTAAAATACCATCCACAATCAAGTACCGATTCACGACCATACCCGTAATTTCCTACCATACAATTTCTTTGGTACAAAAGGCCAGCAGTGGTGTGAACAGATTCTGTCGTGTCAGTAATTGCCGCGTTGGTCTACGACGGACGTGGCAAACGTTGCCGTGGCAACGAGGCTTAAAGAGGAGGACGCACTTCTTCCAAGAGATGTGCTTGTTGACAGGGGCATAACATGAGCTAAATGCACAGTCGCAAACGTAACTACCTTCAGGGATCCTCAGGCTTCTCTCAACAATCAATTTTGTGCTTTGGTATAATCAACGTTTGCATCAAAGTTCGTGCCACCATGACCAACGCACACAATTAAGTTGTACCGTCTTGTGCAAGATAAATAAAATGAAAAACTAATGTCAGATATGAACAATCAATTCTCTTTAAACGAAAATTATTAATAATGTTATCTAATTTTAAGCGGTATAAATACAGTACCTAGATCGATCTAGATTCAATTTTTATACTGCTATGTACATCAATATGTTACACTTACTAGACAATGTGTTATAAATTAAATGGATAAAAATATGGATAGCATATCAAACATTGTTTATAAATATATATTTTAACTCGTATTAGACGGTTCGTGTCGATCCATGAAGTTCTCATCAAGATATTTCAAAAGCTTGTGTAATCACTAATGATCCGTCATGGTTGTGTGTTGAGAATAATTTTTCATTCACAATATTTTCAATATTTCTTGATGATTGAATCGATTTGATTCAATTATCAGAAATATCTGTTAACGCAAATTTTGGATTTCAAAACTTTAGAGTTTGTTCCCCTACAATATTTTCATTCGGAATGGGAAATATATTTTCTTCATTTAAAATGAGGAATACAATCATTTTATTTAAACTCAGTTGAGTTAAGCCATAACAATTAATTCCATGGTCACTTTAAGAAGTATTGATGCAAAGATGAAAAATGCCTGGGTGAATCTCAGGAAGTCTTATCACTCACCTATGTATACAAAATTATTGCCTTCATTTTATATCTATTTTAATAGAAAACGGTCGTACAAATTAATCGGCTATGACAAATTATTGTGTTAAAATGAGTGGTCACTATTAACTACGAGTAAAATAGCCATTGGCACAGAAACAAATGACTATTCATATGGAGAAGTAACTTCAATCAAATTTTTTTAAAAAAATTTAAATTTCTGACAACTTTATGGGCAAGTTTAAATCCACTTGTCAGTCAACACACGCTCAATGAAGCATATTAATTATGAATCTCAGTCCTTACCCTGTTCACTGATGCCTGAGGAGAACCTTGAGAAAACCTGCCAAGACTCGCTTTGTCCACCACAAATTCCACGTGGATCAACCGGGGTTTGAAACGCAGAACCCAGAGGTGAAAGGTGATCAGCCTGACCACTAGTACAACAGGGGTCGCTTCTAAAACGAAGTACTAAACTTACGAAAAACGTTGATGGTGAAGTTCAACTTTACCCACACTTCACATAACAATAAGGTGAAGTCGAAATGATCAATAGCGATTGGATAAGTTCAGAACATTCGCAATACGTTCACAACAAAGGTGCAACGTAGCTTTTAGCAAACGTGCTCCCCTTGCGGGCGTAGCGGTTGTTGATTCCGGCCGGCCCCCCCGTGCACTCACCCGCCGTCGTGGGCGTCGCCCTCCCCCCCGGGGCCCCCCGTCCCCCGCCCCCGGCTGCCGGACCCCGCCGCCGCGGCGGCCGCCGCCGCCACCACCGTCGCCATCGCCGCCGCCGACACCACCACCGGCTGCTGCTCCAGCCCTGCCTCCTCCGACCGGTCGCCCATCGTCAAAGTGCCTGGAACACGGGCGCTTGCACAAAGTATATGCGGGAGACCAATTTCAATCCCCCATACGTCCGTGTGTTTATTCATTCCGGGCACCGGAAGCGGTAGCTCAGTGCATCAACTAATATCACTGCAACGTCTCTGACCGGGAGGTCCTAGGTTCGAGTCCCGACAGCGGCAGGATTTTCGACACTAGTTTTTCAGCTAGGTCGAATTCAGTCGCTGCCAGGAGGAGAATTCTAGCGGCCGGCTGCTCTCATCGGTAGTTTTCCGTGGTTTCTCCGATCAACACCAGGCGAATGCCGGAGCAGTACCTACAAACGGGCCACGGACCGCGCGAGATCTGTCTTTTCTTATCGCGATCGCGCGCGATCTGTTTCTTCCTTTTCCTATCCTCTCCCTTACACACACTTACACTAACATGCACTACACTACCACATATTACGGGAGATCGGTCGGGAGCTTAGAGCTTGCCCCGCTGGTGGGAGAGTCCTGGTTAAGGGGAAAAACCCTCTAGCCGACGGTAGGTCGGCGCCGGATCTCGCCACCCAGCGGGGGAAGACCACCGCCATCTCCCGAGAAATAAACCTGCACTACACTAACGGGACTAATGACCAGAGCAGTTGACGTGCCCGGAAACACGAAAAAACCAAACCAACCAAACCATTCCGGGCGCGACAACTACTTAGGTCATAAGTCCCGTGAGAGTAGTGCTTGCTATTTCGCGGGAGATGGCGGTGTGGCGTTCCATCCGCGCTCGATGTGAGAACCGGTGCCGACCTACACGTAGGTTTGCCGAGTTTCTCTCCCGAACTCCAGCGCCAACCGAGACAAACTTTACCACTCCACATTTATGGTAGTGTAGAGCACATGATTGTGTAAAGGGAAAATGTTACGGAAGGAAAGATCGCGTGGAATTCGTGGGCAATCTGTTTGTTAGAGTACTCTCCCGGCTTTCTCCTAATATTAATACGATAAAAAACGGAAAACTATCTATCAGAACAGCCGGCCGTTGAAATTCTCCTCCACACAGCGGCAGAATTCGACCCAAGTAGGTAGCGTGGCAAATCTGTAAATTCGGTCAGGAAAATAATTCTTGTTTAGAATTGGATTTTTACTCGACATGCGTCTGATCTTGCTTAATACAACTACTTGTTTGCTATATGATTGGATTAATAAACAATGTTTTAAAGCATTGGGTAAAATTTTAAAACAAATAGAAAAGTGCTTCCATGCATATCCATACAATTGCATGTCCCGATACGCTCCGGACCTGCAGTCGCGCGTGGGACGAATAAGTCCGCTGGACGTCGGTATCACTGATGAGAAAATACGCTTCCACTAGCATTTGACGAAGACGCTCTTTAAAACCCCTTTATAAATATATAGATTTAAAAATAATTGACAGTTAATTGGTATTATTATTGAAAAGTAGATATAAATGCAATAACAAATATTTTTATCGTAGGTTATATTATTTGTAAACCATCATGTGTATGGTTTCTGACGAGTACTAGCTAGCTACTATTGAATTTAATTACGGTTAGTTTTGTATTTAAAAATTTTGTATTGTATTTTAAAATATTTTTAGTTTTACATGTTTAGTAAGCAGCCAAATATATTGGCGAATAATTGCAATACCGAAAATTAATTTTTATTGCATTCTTTTATAGCGTATTGTAAAATATTGTTTGTATTTTCATTCTGTCAGAGAGCAACATATCACTTTATTGAAATATACTTCTTATAATAATAATAATAATAATTATTATTATTATTATTATTATTATTATTATTATTTCACTATTGCTACTTTGTATTCAAGACAGACATTCCAGTACGAAAAATTGACATATCTGGGAGGGAGATTTATCTCTATCACGACGGCACACGACACAAGCTCTGGCATCTGAGCGAAGGTTTCCGCCTAGTTTTGGAGACTAGGCCTTTAAATCCAGGGCTAAAATAATACAAAAATATCAACATGAATATTCGCACCAACTCAATTTCTCGCTTTTTCAGCTTCTGTGTTATTAGCGACAAAACACAGTTGCAAAACAAACGATGTGATTCATAATGTTATTTCACTCCTATCTTTCGTTTACAGGTCACGAAACTCTCATAATTATATTTCCTTATTTTGTGGGTATCCCGTCATCGGACCGTAAGCTGCTAGAAAGGTTAAATCAAAATTTAACACGAAATCATTTAAAATGCAATTATGATTAATAAACAATACCTACATAAATAGTCAATCTAATTAGACATGGTAGAAATCAAATTGACTTCATAAACAAACATCTTCAAATTTTGACTTTCCCTTCTCCTACCCCTTCTATTACGTCACCGCAGTCGCCCTAGCTTTATTTCATTGTCTCCCCTCTCCCACTCTTGAACACCAGTGGATTGGATGCCTGCAACTGACATCAAAGAACGCACAGCTGACACCTCGCCTCCCGCGGGTCGCTCAAGTGGAATCCTGACACAGAGTGCTTCACGCTCGACAATTGTCCCTAAGACGTAAAATCGAAATTGAGCGAAAGATAAATTTCGCTCTTACGCAACTAGACTCAAAGTACAGTAAACTAACACCAATCTAAACATTTCTTATGAACGTTTTCCAAATCTAGAACAACATTATTTAAACGCGTTCATAATTTCAAAAAAATGTTAAGTTTCGCCAAATTTTGTTGAAATATATTGAATGAAATTAAATCCGCAAATATTAAAAGCTGTCGAAACTTACGATTTATGGTAAACAAATTCAGGAAATGCCAATTACGTAATCAACAATGCAAAAGTAAAAGTGCATTTATTCAATTTATTGAATTCATAAGACTTAAAGTTCGTTGATTATCGATTTGTTTGAATCGTAACTTCCTTTATAACGATGGTCTCTTACAATAATAACTAAAACGTTTGCTTTCTCATTTGAAGAAGCGATGCCCACCCACTGAAGGGTTAACAATGTGTGACGCTACCTTTGCACTTCACGACATATGCGTATTTTGGACATTGCTTTTGTTGATTGGACATACGTACGTGAACACACACACACACACAACACATACATATACATATACTTGCGTACACTAACACACACGCGTTTGCCTTCACATACTATTATTTATAGGTGAACTCAATAACAGAGCATGCATATGTTAAACAGAATAAATTACATTACGGAGATAATTAGACAATTGAGAGCGACACGCGTGTTACTCTCCCAGTGGGGAGCCAGTGGCATGGGGCAGCCTTTCACACGAAAGGAAGCGTGACACGTACGAGAAAAAAGTTTAGGCAGCTGAAAGTTGAGCGAATCACTACGCACCTGCGTTGCCGGGCAGTCGTCACCGCCGCGGTCGCACTCACACTGGCGACACACTGGCGGCGACGCTGCCCCGCGCTGCCCTCTAGCGGCCGGCGCCGCAACCAACTCGCGCCTCCAGCAGCCCCCCTTGACGAACACCGTGATGATTAGAGACCGGAAAAATGTGTAGTATGAAACATCAAAATACGTACATTAATATGTAATGAAAACAGTAAGAAAATGTAATAAATGTAAAATCGGATATAATGCGTAATATTAAAATTCATTAATTATTAAACACATTTACATTATACAAAATTACATTTTTTTTCTAAACAAATTTTAAAAATAATACAATCGTCTTAAATCATCGGAGAGCAAAGGTTGATGATCACTTTGCACCATAAAACTTTTCAATAGTAGTCAATAGCTTCATCTATTGGTATCCTTGTCAGTAATTTTCCAGCCTGACTAGCCGCAATAAATATATAAACATCATTCATCGTACAAACTGTCGATATCTACTGGTCGGCAGATCAACACTGTAGCGTGAAGAACTATCAATGAATGCTAAACGTCGGCGCTCGCAGATGTTTCTCTGAAATTAAGGTGAAAAGTCACGATCGGCGGTGATACTTTTTACATCAAAATGTGAAAATGATCTGTCGCTGACGCCACTGAGGTAACTCAAACAGCTGCGTGAAACTGTGAGAACATCACGCGTCTTCATATAGTGAATCTGGATTAGACAGCACGCAGTAATAATATAAGGAAAAACGATGATTTTTTGAAAATACATCTTTTCATAAAATATATGTAATAAAATTGGTGAAAATTCATAGAAGAAAAAATATTTTGTGAAAATAAGAGAATGTAAAATATACTACTGAAATGTAAAAATATACAACGAAAAAATTACATATTGTGTTAGAACATCCACGATTTGCCAAAATTACAAATTTGAGATCGGTAAGTAGAAAGACAAAAATATATGTATTTACATAAAAATCCGGTCTCTGGTGACGATCTCAAAGCAATATACAGGGAGCCAGGCGCTCTACAATTTTCTTTTTAAAATCTGGGTATTAATGGAAATTGTTAATAGTTGGAAGGCAAAGAATTAGTTCTCTTAGCTTGATGAGGTTCGTAACTGTCTTTTTTAAATTATTATTTCATGTTTCCGGCCACAGCAACGTTTTGGTTATTAGTTCTGTAAGTGTAGTGCATGATTTTTTATCGTGGGAGGTGGCTCTGTTCTTCCGCCGCTTAAAGGCGAGATGTGACACTGACTTGCACGTCTACCTGCCGCGGTTTTCTCTCTCCAGGTATCTCCCATCAGCGGGGTACCGCCAAGTAGGGACAAGTTCTAAGCTCTCGGCTGGCCTCCCGCCACGTGTGGTAGTGTAGTGTTTGTAAGTGAGGGGTAAGGATAGAACAAGGAAGGGGAAGGAAAAGTCGCGCGTTTGCTAGGGTACTTCAGCGACATCAGTGGGTGCAATGAGCCCCTTCTGTCGATAATCGTATTGTTCCCTCTTCAGAACTAAGTATTGTTGCATATTGAATACATTATAAACATGCGTACCACCATGTTTCTTGAGGTGAATTAATTGAAGTGTGGTCATGAATTCAAGTAGAACCCTCAACCAACCTCACGAACGAATTCACTCTGCCGCTAAAGATCTGAGATTAGAGTAGTGTACCGCGAGAGCGCCGCAGAACAAAGTACTGTAAGATATAAAAGCCAAAAAATAATCCAGTTGATTGATATTCATGGTTGTTTTTTTTTCAGCTGCAAATGTTAGATAAGCTACTTGTATACGTATTTATAGTCTAAAAACTACTGTTCAATGTTTCGACCATAAAATCACACTATCGAATAACGCAAACATATCAAAATTTCAAAATACATGTTTTTAGGTAAACTATTGCTGACAATTTTCAGTCGAATCTTCTTTAGTAAAATGTGTACTTGTCGAGTTTTCCAGGAAACAAACTCATTTTACAAGGTACCACCATGCCACTTCAAAACCAATTCCAACTTCCACCTTCTCGGTTTATACTCTTAATGATTACTGACACCAATTATAAATGATTCTGTTTAAAAATGTGGGTTAAGAATGTATTCTGCTTCCTGAAATTCAAAGGCGAGCATATACCATTTACTACGTACTACTACTATCTACTTTTAAAGAAAGTTCTGAAATGTGAGCGCGACGGAAGTTGAGTGTAACCAAGAATATCACAGTGGCATTCAGGAACCACCAGATGCACTTTAGCAACTAACATCATTATCCTGCCATTATAACGCCAATTTTTCCATGAATTCAAAATGGAAACTGGAAATGAAGGTCGATCGCCAACGGTAAAGTAAATCAACGGTAAAATCCTCAACGGCAAAAAAATACGAACTGTGCTGACAGTGACAGCTTTTTATTTAATTATTTAACTTCAAGAACAGTAAAACTTGTATGTGGCGTTTTGGAAGCAGAAGAGCTACAGATATTTGGTGTTCAGAACAAACCCAAGAGACTCCTGAGCATGGATCACACATTGCTCAATAGATCAAGGAAATCAGATGATTTAAGTAAATTGAAGTTTTTCAATTTTCAATTTATTGGTTTTGATGGTAGGCACATAGATTAGTAGTTAACAACTTTACATATGTATTGATTTCTCATCAACTAACTTAAAATTAACTTATAACTATTGCAATGGGATTCTTAGTGGGTCCTCTAATCAAGTTCCAATTCGGCGAATTTGATGAGAAATGAATGATAAGGGTATTTATTTGCAATTCTGGTTTGATGGATGGGATTTTGGCTGAGTCTGAAAGGCACAAGGGAGGGGATTTTATTTCAGCTTGAGTAAAAGTTAGTGGAATGATAAGCTATATGCTGTGATTTAGGTTTGAGGTTAAATTCCTTATGAAGTTGGACGTTGGAAACGAACCATGGGGCGTTGGCTATTGTTCTAAGGAACTAATTCTGTATTACTTGAATTTTGTTAATGTTCGTTTTGGAGGCGTTATCCATATTGAACAGGCGTACAGTAGTAGAGGTCTTATGACTGTTTTGAGTATAAATATGGCGGAATTGAATGGTACCGAGCTATTTCTGTGAATTAATGGTTTTAGCTGCAGTAATTTCATTTTGGCTTGAATCTATGTTTGTTATCTATGTGTTTCTTCCAGTTTAGTTTGGTGTCTAGTTGAAGTCCGAAATATTTAACCGGTTTGTTGGGGGGGTACCCATTCTACTGTGTTATTGTTCAGTGTCATAGGAGTAGGTGGAGTGTAAGATCTTAGTATGAAAATTTTGGCGGAAGTTTTACTTAGATTTAACTGTATCATGAATTTGGAAGCCCAGCTATCCAACATGTAAAGGTTTAATTGCATTCTGTTTCTAATTCGATTCATGGATGTGTCTGAAGAGAATATGGCCATCCGCAAATTGAGCTGTTTGAATATTATTTAGTTTAGGAATATCAGCAACATACAAGTTGAATAAGGTCGGAGAAAGTCGGGAACCTTGAGGGAGTTTATTAATCTCGGATTTGAAAGGTGATTGTTAACATGTACTGAAAATGTTCTATTGCCAAGAAAACTATTTATTATTGAGATTATGTAGTGTGAGGTGCCAATTTTGATTAGTTTGTAGTTCAGAGCTTGATGCCATGTTCGGTCAAATGCTTTCGTAAGTCTATGAAAATCGCTATGTGTGTTTTCGTTGAAAGGCTGTGTTATATGTTCTGTAATACGGAGTTACTGATGTGTGGATATTTTTTCTGTGAATCCAAATTGTTCTATTGGTATAGAATTTGTTAGGTGGAGATGTTTGTTTAGGCTTTTTAGGATAATTTTTTCGAAAATTTTTGGTTTGGTAACAAGCTTATGGGGCGGTAACTATCGGTGAAGGCAGTGTTTAATAAATTGAAGTAAAAACAAATGTTTCAAATTACTGATCAGCAGCATGAGCGTACCGATAAATATTTCAATACCATTTACTTCATCGTTATGTGAAAGGCACTACTTGTAATTTTTATTCCTCAATGTCAAACCTTTTCAAAGATTTTTGTTTCTTTTAAAAGTTAATCACACTTGCCACAAACGTATACACTATTTTTTTTCGTTTCAATAACAAAAGTTTAATTTAATTAACAGCATGTTAGGTCTCGGGCAAGTAATGACCTTTCATTCAACGGTCATTTCATGTATCTATCGTACTATTATAGTATATGAGCTCCGCGAACCGCAACTCATTTTCAGACAAATTGACTGAATCTTTGCTCTAAACATTTTTGACTCCTTTGACTTGAAATGTCCTTAGGGTTTGAAAGTAGTAAGTTATGTAACATATGAGCGAATCACCTAGCGCACGTGTTGCCTAAACTATTTTTTCACCGTTTGCAAAAGATCTTTTGCACACATTTCGCGATGTGTCGCACACACTTCAGAATGTTTCGCAAACTATTAGTTACAATGAAAACATTAGCAATTTTTCACACGGAAAACAGGCTTGACAAACCGTTTTTTGCGCACGGCGTGTTAAATAGTTATTTATGGGTGGCTAAACGTGACATTTTATTTTGGAGGTAGAAAAGGTTTCCACACGAGGCCTACGAGCAATATAAAATCACATTTACCATGTCGTATGCTATTTTTAAACAGCCTTACTGGTTTTCATTTTATTTTAATTCAAGTGCACTCATTACTTAATTATGTAGTATGTTACTTTAACGTCAATGGTAGGTGATGCGCTCAGACAAAAGTGTTTTTTTTTCTTTGCATCCAAAATGTGTATCTAAACACTTGAACATCGCTTCCCTTTTATCACTAGTGCTAAAAATTGAACTTTTAGTACGCGATGAATGCCCGAAAATAGTAGCTTTTACTAATGGCTGTCTAAAAAAGTTATTTTTACAGTTCTCTAAAGCATCTGTGTGTTCAGATACAGACATTCTCTGTATCTTATGCTGAACATTTCTTTACAAATTTCATAGTAAAACTTTGGTTATAAATTACAACATGTAGGTCTTTCCCTTTTTCTTTTGCAGTGTCTTGCAATGTAATTAGATACCTATATTGCAGAATAATCTAAAATATTTGTCGCCACGTACGTTGTTCAACTTCCACGCCGAGTCTCTTCATTATACATTAATGAGCACGGAGCTCTTATTAAGCGTAAAATGGTATTTCGTTTGCTTATGAAAAGCAATAACAAAGCATGCATAGAGATCACCGTTCCGCTATCAAATGATTCGGTACATCTGTTCGTACAGGATGGAGAAGTATCTGTGATCTCTGCTCTATCGGTTCCACACCATCTGGAGTGCGACATCGACTGCTGTCTTGTTTTAATTATTTCGGAGAATTCTCTGGGGTTACTTCTCAAAGCCGTAACTACTTTTTCATCCCATTCTTCACAATACCCACCAACCATTCCACAACGTGAATGCCAAATTTAGTAGTAATTGTAACATCAACTCAAACCTCTTATAAACAGAAATACCCATCTCATGTGCAACACTGCTCCGATATTATTCAAAACTATAGCAAGATCCCTGCTGCTGTACTCCTGTCCAATATGATTAAATGTATCCAAAACAAACATTAATAAAGGGCAATTCATCCAAAAATCAATATCTAAGGACAATAACAAATACACTATAGTGTGATACAAACAACTATATAAATAATTTAATCTAGAGTAATTAGCCCATCACATCAATACCTCTCCTGAAAGTTTTATATAAATCTCATGCAAACACCGTCGTTATCCCAATTGACGCAAAGCAGAAACCTAATCCACAATACAAGAATCAAAAGCTAATAACCAGTTCATATATTTCTTAAATTGTTCTCGGAAATGTAATAAACAGAGGTGCCTTAATAGGCTTCGTCAGACATTGCATTAGTTGTAAGGAATTAGTTATAAGTTACTTGTAAGCTTCTAAAGCATATGACAAAGTTATAATCACTGGACTCTGTACTCCTCTTGAAATGAAACAAATAAAAAAAAAGATAGTGATTGGTCACGGGTTGCCCTTGTATTGCGGTTTAATAGCTCGGCAGCATCGATCCATAATCGCTTCTCTGACGCTCTTCTTCAGCAATGAATGTGCAGTGAGCGTGCTTTGAGCGAGGTCAAATGGATGTTTGCCCACCAGCCAGTGCAGACGGGTAAGGAAAGCACCGGCTTAGCGACGAATGAGGACGCTCGGTGGACTTTGATGCACGCAGACATAGGACTCTGAATTGCTCAATAGAAATACTAGAAATTTACGTTATTCAAATCAAATACTACAATTGATTGGGGAGGAGCGGAGATGGACTGGAATCAGCTATTATCTGCTTCGAATTACACCGACCAACAGCCCTCATTTTCATTTCGATTCAATTTAAAATGAAACGAAACTTTCCACAACGTCAAACAAGTGTAAATATTTCGCAATGTTAACTCTAGATAAGCATCAAAAATGTCTCCTGCGGTGCCGAGAAGGAAAAAAAAGGCCGCCTGAAGCGTGCCTGGCGGCAGTTAAAGGCGGCGTCGTGTCAGCGCAGAAGGGGCTGGGAGGGGGCCGTGCGTGGGCGGAGACACGACGAACGCGCGCGAAGCGGATGGGTGCGGAGAGAGAGTGTGGATGGTGAGGGAAATGTGAGATGAGGACAGGAAGGGTGAGAAGCACGAGGAGAGAAGGGATAGGGGCCGGGTGGCGATGAGGACGGAGAGGTCCGGGGAGGGTCTTTCAATAGGAGGCAGCGGACAGGAAAAGAAGAGAAACCTCGAAAGAACGGAGAGACACTGGGGAGGAGGGGAGTGTGACGGGCGCGGAGGTACCAAGGAGAGTCGGAAAAGAATGGGGCAAAGAGGGACCGGAGTGCATGGAGATGGACTGGAGAAGGGCAGATATAGACCTGAAAAGGGCGGAGCAGCACCGAGGAGGGGCGGAAGGGCGGGGAGAAGCGAGAGGGGTGGGGGGGGAAATCAGGAAAGGGGGGATCCGGGGTGGAGGCCTGGAAGAGGCGGGGAGTGTTTGGGGATTGACAAAGAGGGTTCTGGAAAGAGCGGAGAAAGATCTAAAAGGGGAAGAGAGAAAGGGAGAGGGGTGAAGAGGGTCCTGGAAAGAGCAGAGGGTGCGGTGCACGGATGGGAGTAGTGCGGGCGAGGGGCGGGACTGAAGGGGAGGAGGTGAGGTTAGCGCGAGAGCGACGCCAGAGCGACGCGGAGGTGGGCGAGCGCGTCCCTGAGACGGGGTAGACTGAGGCGGGGGTGTCGATAAGGACTAACCGCTCACGCAGTTTCTCATTTGCACACCGCGCGCTCGTGTTTTATTACCTTATCTCGATCGCTCTGGCTAGCTCAGGCCACCGACCACCGGCTCGTGAGTACATTAACCCTTTCGAAAGCCAGCGAGAGTAAAAAAAAACTCACTGTAAGGAAACTTATGAAATTTTCCAGCATCGTGAAAAAATGTTAGAATATTTTAATGTACCACACACGTGAATGGTAATGTGCATGGTTCAACGATATAAAAAGCTTCACGATTACGTAGGGTAAAAACAAAAAAAAATGATGCAGAGAAAGTCTATCCATTCCACGCACGTTCGAGAACTCGCGAGAGATCGATCAGCAACGCGCTCGCTTCTGAAAGGGAGCCGTCGCGGGGTCCCAGAGCAGGCCCCTCGTCACTTCCCCCTCCACATGTACAACTATCCTCTCCCGTATCGCGTAACGGGATCTCAGCAGTGCGCATCTCCCACGTCAATCGTAAAGTAAAACGCATCGGCGCATTTGAGCCTGCGTTTCTGGCATCGACCCATCTTCTTTCAATCTTTTTGCAGTTGGGATGATGCTATTTTCATTGCGAAAAACTACATGCACTCATTCATTCTGTAAATATCATGGAAACCTGCTACAAACGTCGGCTGTGCTACGCTCCCCTTTAGTAGATAGTAGATTTCGATAAGCAGGCAAAATTCTTTCGCGACGTCGAAACGTATGTTCACTGTATAAAGTGTCACTTCACTGCTTATACAATTTCCATAGATATAAATGTGCCATTTTTTATTTCCCTTTAATATCTATCTTGTTCAAATAATGCAAGATGTGTTCCCTTCCGAATTTTTTGATCCAAGATAATTGTGGGTTTGAGACACGAGAGAGAACTACTAGAGAACACCCAGCAACTGCAATGGAACGGTGCACTTTTCGACTGCGCAAATGTTACATTTAATAGTTAAATAAAGAATTTTCGTATTATTTAATTCGAGTATTTATTATGACTATTATTGGTTAGTAAACTTCTGAGCAATTCTATCGTGAGAAATTAATAAATTAATATTAGAATATATAGGTGATTTGAAATAAATATTACAAACTTTTAGGCCATGTAGAGGGTCCGAAAATGATCACTGTTTGGCAGTGAACATTAGGTGAGATATTTCATATAAAGGAGTGACACTTGTTATACTGGTGCATGTAGGATAGGCACTTGTGTTCGGTAGGTGTATAAAATATCATTGACTCGTCAGAACGTGAATTGCACAACATGTGTGCACACGGAGTTGCCTAACCACTAGGGGCAAATACCACGCGCGAAACTCCGATGAATGAAATTTCTCATTATATTGTCATTGGCAAAAATTTATACTTTTCTATTATCCCCATACATGTCCTATACTTGTATTTTATTTCCTCTGATACATCTAATAATTATATTTCCTCATTATTTTTCCTTCAACTCCCATCTAACGGGTCTTGTTTCTAATGTTCGGCCTGAAGCCGCCGTCCTGATGTTTTTTCTGGGATTACTCATTCGCTTAAGGCGTATACAGAAATGACCTCGAGTACTGTATACCTGAGACAAATGTAAAATACAACCTTCTTTTGTTCATTGTCCACAGTTGAGACACTTCGGGTATACATGATGACAACGCACATTTTGGGCGACATTTGAGTATTGATTTTAATTGTGATTAGTGGTTGCTCCCTTTCATCTCATTTTTACAAATGTTCCATGCACCACCTGCTGTAGAAATGTAAAAATTTCATTTAATGGTATTTTAGGCAAAAATGTTCCCCATGTGTACAGTGTGTAGACATGTGAAATACACTATTTGTATGAGATATTTATAAAACCATTTAAATCTCGATACGAATATTTCATTCATCACTTTCTTAAAATACTCGGTAAGAATAATAATGATCGTCGTCATTTGCTTCAAAAACTTTATAGAAATATAAGAAATTGGACAGGAAAGGAATGAAACAATACATGTATTCTTTGCAAATGTTTTATTTCATACAAAAACAGTATATTTGCTTCTTTCCATCTTGTGTTACGTTTTCTTTCCTCAAAATAACTCTGGTAAAAGCGAGATAAACATCTTTGCCTACAAACCTGGTGGCCCATGTGTGACACCTTACCTATAAAGCGACAATGAAATTACAACAGATATTTTAAAAGCAAAGTGCTGTGCATGTTGCCTACTCGTGGCAATAGCATGGCCACCACATTTCCAACAGCTCTGTATAAGCTCGTCAACAAAATTACGCTTGCTGTGTAAAAGGACGAGAATAAGGAAAGAAACTAAGGTTGCAATATTTAAACACTTTACACAATAATATCAGACAATAATATCAGAGCAACTAGTCACAAGAAACTATCAGTAGAGGCCCACACGGTTTTCTTGTACAATTTGTACTGTGAAAAACTTCAGTTATGCGACCTGCAACATATATTGAGGTCAAATAGTGCGCTTACAAGTAATGAACCAACATTAAATTTTATGAGCAAATATTTTCGCTAAAACACTTTTACTAAGCGCCATGATATTAAATTGAGTCAACACGGGATTGTTACTTATATAGCTACTGCTTCACATACGATTATAGAGATACTGCTTCACATTGACGTTTCTCAAAACAAAACAAGTCGAGCATTCCAGAAGTTGAATGAATATTACTCATAAAACACTTAATTAGAGAGCTCTAAGTGCGTTGCAAGGAATGTTTTCCTCACATATAAATACTCGACTGTTTCAACTATAACGCACGAGAAGTTCCAGAGCCTTTGCAGACACCGAGGTGTTTGCAGTGATACGGCGCGAACCTGATTTACCAGAAAGTACATTTGAATACCATTTTCTCGAAGGGTGTTTTTGTTGTTGTTTGTTTGTTTGTTTGTTTGTTTGTTGATACGGCAGGAATTTTCAATTATGCTTTTCTACCATGTATGACTTGCCTCAGATTCCTTCGGAAAAATTGTATATGCCATTTTTTCTGAAATACAACCTAGAATGTTGTATATTGTTACAGCTTACGAACACATGTACTATATTTCATTTGTATGATGAATGGATGAAAGGTAATTTTCAATTATGCTTTTCTACCATGTATGACTTGCCTCAGATTCCTGAATATCATCTGAAATAATTGAATTTCATTTTGTCTGATTATCATTGGTCCACAAGAGTTGATATTACAATTCTATCACAATTTAGTGCAACTAAAGTATAATTTTATTAGGTAATTTTCATTTTCAAAGTATATTTCAATCGCCAAGCGTTCATTTTCAGAATTGAATAAAAATGGAAGAAATATTTCCACAAAAGGATTTATTTTTGAAATTGAATGCAATCCATCAGGACAAATAACAATTTAATTTTACAATGAAATCAATCCACGATGGATCTGCTGCCCGAAAGAAGTATATCCGGCCAGGTGAAAACTCCAAAAGTGGGATGGTTTTATATCGGAAAATTACCTCTATTGTCGGAAATCTGTCTAACGTAGTAATCTGTTTTTAGAAGGCTGTGAGTGGTCATGAAGTAAGAAGGAGATGCATTTTTCTATGAATTATCGAAGCCCTAGCATGGGAGATTACGTTCTCTATTTTGTTCGATTATTTTATTACGCACCTGGTTGGTAAAGCCTTTCTGAACAATCATATACACACTTTTCTCTCTGTCTTTAGGACGCGAAATGCATCTGCTTTAGAGTTTTTAGATTCGTCTGCTTTAGATTTTTAAGCCGCCTGCGACATTCCAGAAGTTCTTATTAAACAAATTCCTCCGCGTGCCTTGGGGAATAATTGCATGGACTCTAATTTCCCGGTACTATTCAGTTGAAAAGTTTCTTCCCTACTTTAAAATATGTTCCTGATATAAATAATGAATTATTTTTATAATTTTTGTTTCTATTGCAAAGTTTTATCGAAAATATTGTATTTAAGCTACGCAGTGCTTTTTTACACCTTCTATAACACAAAAAGACCTGACAAGTATATTTAAACGAACCATTGGGTTGATATAAAGTAGGTCACCACATTAGCAGCGGCGTTACGTAAACAGGGGATGCGACTGCAATGTTTTCAAAACATCGAAAATTTTAATATCAAATTATTAAAGCCAATGATTTTAAACATCAATTTTATGCACGATTATGTTTTCTTTTGTCGTATATGATCTATTTTTTTAAATAAAAAGTACCTTTAATAAAAACAACGGATACAATAATTTTTCCATAATTAATTTCCGTAAATTGAACATTTTTCAACGTGACCAAGAGTGAAAAATAAGTTAAACAAGTTTCCAGAATAACTTAAAACAAAAGATTACAACTTTGTAAAATTCTCTGATTAATTTTTAATTAACTTTTCCAGTTAAATGTTCATTATAAATTAATAAATACGGTCATTATTAAATTATATCTGCTTTCTCCCGGACGAAAGAAATGTTAGAGGTGACTGAAATAGTTTTGAAAACATTAGATGATTTTGAGACATTTGAGACACTGTCACTTTGGAATATTGTGCTAGCAACCTACTTTATTGCTTTGCAAGTACCATCGGGTTTTCAAGTCTCAAAGGTGAACACCCATGATTTTCGCCATATTCTCAACCCCATAATATGCGCAAAGGACACCGTCAGGCTGACATCTTGATGCGTTAGGACGCTCTTTCTGCAACACTCTTTCTGAACATCTATCCATTTATGTGAGCGGGGCCGCTTCGCCGGGTGGAAGCTTACCAGCTTTCCAGGTAGGTACCGGAGACACACGCCTCTCACATGTACACGAGACAAGTCCCTCCTCAATTTTTTCTCCAAGAGGGGAAGGGGGTATTTTCACGACGAAGCCGAGACCCAAATGGTCGCCAATCGAGCTGAGATAACCCAGGGAGTACAAGATCATCAAACGTCCCCCATGACACTACCGGTGGGAAACCTGGACAACCGAGCGAAAACCTCCAATTCGCTTTAAAGTTTCTCCGATTAGTTAGTTAGTGCCTTATTTTACGTGGCGAGACTCGGGCCATCAGGCCCGCTCTTCCGTCTAACCACGCAAATTTTGCTACACACGGCAGGGGCAGTACTTTCACCACCTAGCGGAGAAAGGAGGTATTATCTTGGGCGACGAAACAGGCAATTTGAATTTAGCTCTGAGGCTTCTTTTAGGCTTTTACATGCAGTAATGGGATAGCCGGCTTTACTTCCCATTTTATACCACCGAATCCGCACCGATTATTACCTTGGTCCAGCCCGAGGGACGATGATTTATTAGCGTCTGCTTTAATTTTAAAGCCCGATGTTTTGAAACACGTGCGTTTTGTTGGCGACGTCGCATCCCTAGCATGTGACGCTTGTCAAACCCAGTGATTTGCGGAGTGGCCGAGCGGCCGGGGCGCGCTGCCTCGAGGGCTGTCGCCGCCCCGCCGGCGCGTCCGCCTCCGCCGCCCCGCGCAGCGCGCCACCGTCGCTCGCCCGCCAGCAGCACCACCGCCAACGCCGCGCCGCCCGCCAGGAGCGCCAGCGGCGCCGCCACCGCCCCCAGCGACACCTACCGCCACACGCGCAACGTATGTGTCGCAGCCCGGAGGAAGGGATTGAGCGATTTTCCTAAGGATGAGCCAAAAAACAGCTAGTGCTGGCAACGTAACTAAAGGTTCTGTGGTCGTCGTGCCCTTGAGCCCATTAGTTGGCTAACTTGTAAATGGCTTCGACACTTCCTTTTGTGGTGTCCTTGTCCGACGAAAATATAGTGCGCTGCGAGAAATAATTGATATTAGGAAGTGCAGTGTTATGGGCTCTTCTCTAAAAATTCTTTTTTTTCTTTATATATTACATTGAATTTACTTTTTGTGTGATAAATATTATGTTTATTTTAAAACCGAGACTTGAATACGAGATTCGTACTGGTGCACGTGTTTCCGATTTAAAATCATTTTCTATTTACATTCTTGACAGTTTTCTTTTACTGACTGTGAGAGCATGTTAAGAGATTTCCCACATACGTAATTAAATGTAAATATTTCCCGGACTCACGTACGTGCCTCAGCGAAACTCTTAGACTTCTTCATAGAGATGTTTTCACAGGAGCCATTAGCTGAACAGCTGTCGCGGCGGAGGGTCACTTCTCTGAAGTACATGTGATGTTCACTTGTTTTCGCGAACTGTCACTTTGGCTCATCCTTAGGAAAATCGTTCTATAGCAGGCGCCATCCTGCCCCCGATGCCGCTTCTGCCATCGCCCGTGGCGCCACTGTGTGAGGTTTGACGAACCTAGTCGCTCGTAATGCCCTTTTCCCAACTCAGCATTTAAGGCAAGATGAATGCTTTCTCAGATAGTGAGAGCACATTGGTGCACTGTTGGTTTACAGCTGGACGAAGAAATATAGCCTAAACAGAGCGGTCAAGTTGCCGTTTCAGGCATCCTGAGCCCGGTGTAGTTGCTTTGTGCACAGTGTAGAAGAAACACGCATTGCCGCCTTTATTTCACAGTTATTTTGATAAATCTGACTGAATCATATTTAGTAAGTCTTGTACTTTAGTTTTATATTAATGTAGGAATTTTTAAATAAAAAATATATTAAAATGACTCTCACAATATCGTCTTAAATCTCTGACTTTAAAATTTTTAATTTCTTTATCTTGACCTATGAAGTTATCCTCAAGACTTCAGCCACATGCTCAACACGGATGTATTACCGTGACTATTCTTCACGATGTTAATCACATTCCAGCTGCTCTTTTAATCGTAATATTTTATTTTCAGTGACGATACCGCTCATTACGCGACGTGCACTTTTCGAGGTCTGGCGCTCAAATACTACTGGTGCAAACACGGAACGACCAGGTGTTAGTGCATGTACCTCTGCTACTAGGCTTAAAATATTATTTAGAAGACATCCAAAATTCACTTAAACTCAAAATTTCTAAGCTGCGCTCAAAAGTTAGTGAGCGATGACAAACATCTGCAAGATGTGAGGGGGAATTGTTGAAACAGAACGAATTCTGGCTTTCAAAACAAATAGAATTCGAAGAGAAATTTCCTTGTGCAGGACCATCAACCAGTACTCCAAATGCATCTTCTATTGCAAAAGTAGGGTGACCAAGGAAGTTATTTAATGATGCTAGTGTTGCTACAAAGTGAAGACAGGTGAAAGCTATCGTCAATAGAGCAACGTCCTCTGAATTAGTTGCAGCTACTCAAAAATGTCTCAGAGACTCTGGTAAAAGAAATGCAGCAAAAATTGTCGCAGAGCTCCCCTTGCTTCGCCTCAAAGAAGAGATAGAACAGGTTTCCACGAAGCCCAAATGTATGAATGGTAACCATGCTCTTGCATTAATGATTGATCTACGTATGTCAAAAAAACAGTACAAGAAAATTATGGAAAATGCTCTTGAATATGGCTGTGAACTCTACCCGCCCAATCATGTTGTGAAAGACGCCAAATAAAACGTGTTACCCTCCAAAGGAAAGTATAGTATACACAGGGCAGTATGTAGAAATTAAATTGCAAGCGCTACTGGACCACACAGTTTCTAGATTGTGCGAAATGAAGTATGGTGTTCTTTAAAGCACAGAGACAGATGAAATTGATGCGTGATAATTTCGAATTGGGGGTGTGATGGTTCGACAGATCAGAGCTGCTACAAACAAATATATCATGATAGTGAATAACAGACGAACGAAAACAATTTTAGTGTATTACTGGCTTTTTTACAGCTCTATTCAGACAGGAGAAGAGGTAAGAATATTAAATGGCAAAATACACGATCATCATCAACTCGATGAAATCGTATAGGCCCACTAAAATCAGTTATATAAAAGAAATTCAATCTGCCCTGAAGGAAATATCAAGTATTTGGAATATCGGAGAGAATTGAACTCTTTTCGGTTGTGGAGAATATCGGGGAAAATTTTTCCATAGTTTTTGAGGAAATTTCGTTCAAACATTTCATACATTCCAAAAAAACCATCATTAGAGATACTTTAAAGCTCATGTGTTCAGAAACGCATTGGAAAATTAAATACATCTGTAACGTAAATTTTAACGACGGGAGAGACAAGTAAAAAAATTACATTTCTGTAATTTTTGAAAAAAAAAGAATAGAGTAACGTGGCGTTTATGTTATCGTATAGGGTACATTTCGCACTACCCCAACCAAAAATGTAAAGGAAAAATTTGGAGCTGTTTTTGAAAATATTGTTTTTGTTATTGTTTAAAATTGCAATTATTGCACGCAATATTGCACGAAATATACTAAAAATTTCAAAAAAAAATGTACGTGACCTTAATGAAAGAACTACTTACGGAGAACAAATTTCATTTGAAGGAAAAATGTCTATCTTCAATTTTGTATTTGTGGGAAGAAGCCGAAAAAAATTCACTTTTGGATTTCCGAAAATTCAGAGTCATGGGAAAATGGGTTATGTGAAAATGAGTTACGTGCAAATTGGACCTATGCCACCTTTATAAGTTTTTCTCAAAACGGTTCCAAACTACTTCTTCAATTTTTTCTAATGGGTAGTGCAAATTGTACTGTTTAATATGACGTAGAGTTCATTATTATCATTATAAATAAATAAACATATAAATAAATAAAATACATTTTATTTATATTTTTATTTATTTATTTATAGTTCATTATGGTGTATTCTTTTGTTGTTTTTTTAAATTACACAAATGTAATTTTTTAAAATATTCTCACGCCGTTAATATACATTCCTATCAATTTATATACATTATTACTTTTTCACTGGAAGTACTTCAAATTACTTTAAATGAAGTTCTTCGAAAACTCAATAAATTCCTGTGGAAAAGAGCTTCAAATTTCGCATTTACAGTAATTTACAGTAAATGGCAATTTTCTTAAAAACGGCTTCGAATTTTTCAATGAAAATTTCTATTTAGGACAACGTTTTACTCTTCTTTAATGTTCCTGAAGTAATATTTCGGTTCTAGAATTAGGAAAACAAACAGTTGTGAAAATGTCAAAAAATATACTTTAGAAACGATAGATGACAGTAGGCCAGAGAATGGCGCAAGACCTTAAAGTTAGATCACACAAAGGAAATTAGAAAACTTTGCTACAAGACGTCTGTGCCATTCTATAGCACCTCTAGCTAACTTTCTGGCACTGGCTTTGGAGTGGCATAGTAGTGGAAAATGTCACGTCCTGAGACAACAGATTGAACGACGAGTTTTTCCCATTATACTTTCTGTTGAGAAATCTTTGGCTATTCTGCGACACTCTCACTCTTTGCTGTGGTTTTCGCGACTTTCTTGCTGTCCCTCCGAATCATTAATGTTTGTTATCCGAAACTCGTGGAGTTGTCGAAAGCGTCGTCACGTTTTCTTCACCCGACAATGGAGACTTCTGTCTGGTCATCCTAGCGTAGCATGCTTTGTAAAATTCAGAATGAGTTCTTGTCCTATATTATCCGTGTTTTGCTGTTGACTTTTTTATTTCCTGTCATATTTTCATTGATAAATTCTGCGTTTTGTATTTTATTTCACTAAAAAATGATTTCCAAAATACTGTACTTTTATGGAGAATTTTTGACAACCCTCTGTAAGACGGACACCTGACAAGACGGACATTTCTGAATTTTGATTGATTGATTTTTTCGTGTTTCCGGGCGCGTCAACTGCTTTGGTCATTAGTCCCGTTAGTGTACTGCATGTTTTTTCTCGGGAGATAGCGGTGATCTTCCCCCGCTGGATGACGAGATCCAGCGCCGACCTACCGTCGGCTAGTGGGTTTCCTTAACCAGGACTCTCCCACCACCGGGCACCGCCCCAGCCGAGACCAGCTCTAAGCTCCAGACCGGTCTCCCGGAATATGTGGTAGTGTGACATGTTAGTGTAAGTGTGTGTAAGCGGAGAGGATAGGACAAGGAAGAGGAAGGACAGATCGCGCGCGGTAAGTGGCCCGTTTGTTAGGGTACTGCTCCGGCATTCGCCTGATGTTGATCGGAGAAACCACAGGAAAACTCCCGATCAGAGCAGCCGGCCGCTAGAATTCTCCCCAGACAGCGACTGAATTCGACCTAGCTAAATGCTAGTGTCGAAATATTACCGCCGTCAGGACTTGAACCTAGGACCTCCCGGTCAGAGGCGCTGCAGTGACATCAGTTGATGCTCCCGGTGACATTTCTGAAGGTACCATCAGGATCCATCTAAGAAGATTCTACTGCACTTTCTCTTTACTACTGAAGTACGTACTATGGCGAGAGAGCAATGCAAGTGCAGGTCGTTGCTCACCTGGCTCCGAGGCGGCGGCGGCTCGTGCGCAGGCGGTGGTTGGGCGCGCGGCCGCGCGTCGTCCAGCAGCTTGCTCAGCAGCCCGCCCGCGCGCATGCGCCGCAGCCTGCGGGGCAGTCACCTCAAAGAACACGCCCACTGACGCCTACCGAGGTTAACGAGTGGCCTGCAGTGTCGAAGGCTGCTAAAACAATTCTTTACAGTATTTGTTATTGCGCCACCGCCAGGTTTGGACCAGGAGACAAATGGACCAGGGACAAAATGGGACGATGGTACAAATAGGACAAAATTGAACAATGCGACAAATGGAGCAAAATGGGGACAAATGCGACAATGGAACAAAATGGAACAAGGAGACACAAATGAGCCAAGGGGCAAATGGAAAAGGGGGACAAAATATCCTGGGGGACGAAAGGGACATATTTATCCGAAGATTTACGAGCACTGGTAAAATCTAAACCGGAGAATCCACTAAAATATTTTTTATGGTTTACTAGTTCATTGCTGAGTGTTTACGGACCTCCAACAAAACACGTAACGGTATTGTTGCCCTTGCAGGCATTTTAAATACTTTTTGGCCCGATCTAATACCAACACAACACATAGAACATTTTTATGAATTCGATTTATTAAAGTTGCGATGCAAGCAAATGCGATAAATAAGTGGCATAATGAACAAATAAGTAAAATAACTCGTTATAAATCTTATTTTACTTAATTGGTAAGAAAATTGCAATTTTGGAATGTTCCCGTAAATATACATTTGCCACCAGTCACTCACTCACTGTTATGTATCACCTTTTTTAGAGGCATAGTATGTGCTTCTTGAGTTGCAGTACTACTAGTATTAATAAAATGTATAAGGCCCGTCGGCTAACATCCTATAAATGTAATTTTTTTGGTGGCATGACATATTCTAAATTCCTTTTGGCATTAGAAGCAAATAACCTAAAAGTACAGTTCCATCAACGCAAATTGCACTGTTATTCAAACTTTCAAATATTTCATAAACATTTTCATATATATTTCGAGATTTTACTCGAAACCACAGTCCGTAGTTTGGTTAGATTTTGCAAGAATTTCCGCAGGAACTTCACAACATTCTTTCATTTCGTACGAACAAATCAGTGCAATAACGATTACTCAATAGTAATTATATACACACTCTATTTTGTTTATGTGACGTCATATTGACAAATGACTATTACAATGCATCCTTTCACTTTACACGTAAGAAACATTATAAAATGTTTCTAATTCTCGTTTAATTCAGCAACGAACTAGTAAACTATAAAGTTTTGTATGCACCACGGGCGTTACAATATGTTTTTGCCCCTCAGGCAACTTCAAACCCCTCGGGCCAGAGACCCTCGGGTTTGCAAGTCGCCCTTGGGGAAAAAACATCCACTTAACGCCCTTGATGCATAAATAACTATAATAGACTCGCGAGCATTTTGACAGCCGTTGCTATGAACGCGCTCTTAAAGCGTGGTTTAAATTGTTGGTTACTAAGAAGCTAAGTTCCAAAAAAAATTTTTTTTTTTTGGCACTGAATGCAATGCCTTTTGAAGCCGTGACATTCTTTCTTGATGTATCTTCGTTAGTAATACAAGAAATCGATTCTGAAAATGTTTGGCCCACTTGTCTGTCCTTTTGTACCCTTCTCACATTTTTTTCCTTTTTTTTCCCCTTTCCCCCCTTTTTCCTCTTGTCCCCTTGGCTCATTTTGTACCCTTCTCACATTTTGTACATTCGTTCACATTGGCCAATTTTGTCCCCCTGTTGTCATTTTGTCCGGCTTTGGCCCCTTGTCCCATTGTTTGTACAAGTTTGTCCCATTTGTCCCTCTGGTTCAATTTTATTTTCCCCAGTGGCCCCCGTCTCATTTTCCCCTTGTACCATATCCCTTGTCACATTAGTTCTCTTTTTCGAATTGTCCCATTTTTTCATTATCCTCTGTTTCCGTTGTCCTCTTTCCCTAGTCCATTTATCATTTTGCCCCCAATGTCTAATTTGTCCCTCTCGTCCTTTCTTCCCCCTTTATCATGTTGTCCCGTCCTATCTCATTTCCTACTTTGTCCATTTTGCCTCCATTTCTCATTTTGTTCCCTTGCCCTCTTCGTCCTCCTTTCCCCACTTTCTCACTCATGTCCCCATTTGTTCCCCTTTGTCCTTTTGGTCCTGCGCAATGCGATTGTTATTTTAAAACGGTATCAAGACCCTGTAGCAACAACCATTGCCAAAGAATATTGAGAGTATTGGCAATACTTTACTCATGAAAATATTAAATGTTTATTTTGAATAACTAGAATAATTAGAAATAACAAAAAATTGTATGTAACACGTTCTCTATTAGTCTTTAAGGACTAATTTAGAGGACTTGTTACATAAATAACTATAGCTCGACAACTTTAAAAACCGCTATGGCATCGCCTACATCACCAGGCGTGGCGAAGCCGTTCCCCTCCCCCTGCTCTCGAGGGGGCGCTAGTTGAACCCAAGGACCAAGAGCTGATTCGCTCTTGCAATTTTGTTCTCACGCTACGCTCTTGACGGCGACCGATATTCATTCTCCAAAGGTACAGTATCACTCGATCTATCTCTCGAGCCTGGCCTCTGAATGGTCACCCTGATATATATGTATATATATGTATATATATATATATATATATATATATATATATTGTGACGTACCAGTTAGCCCGGCTTGTTCGCAGTAAATTTATTTGTAAGGGACAGGTGTTCTTTTTCGTGAATGGACTCGGGGTTATTAATCAAACACCACTGTTCTGTGAACAAAATAAACGTGAACTATTTATTATTCTATACAAATCACTATGATTACAATATCTGTGGTGGTCTTTATCCTTTTCTTTACCTCACCCAGAATCACTGTTAGTTCTTTCGATCTTACATCGATCGAGGAAATATTTACCGTTAATCCTCCCCTCGAGCGTCGCGGCTTCGGGGACTCTCGGTTGCCTCGTGCTCCTCGCTGTCTGCCTGATGCGATGCGTTGCGTTTCCGAAGTACGTTCTCCAGCGTAATCTTCCCACGGTACCTCTGCGCCTCCTCGCTGAACTCCTTTCCGGTTCACCCAGATTTCTTGATGTCACCTTCCGCGAGCTGATAAACGCCACTAATTATTCAAAGTACAGTTGCGAGCACGTGTCTCACCATTTCACCAGGCTACTAGTCCGTGGTGTACTCCTCTACACACAAGTTCTCTCGATCTGTACTACTCCAGATAATAGCTGTCACTCTGGCACTACGTCCGAGCTACTAATGATGATATGTAGCACAAATCGTCCGTCAATCACTTTTCAGCGCTCATTCGATCGCGACACTATTCTACGTTGTTCGAACGCGGAGCGCCCCAGTACTTCCTTCCTTACCGGCGACCGGCCAGACACTGAAGCCTCGCGGCGTCGTTTCCACGCCTTTGGCCAACCGACATCACTTCGCCGCCCGTAACCGTTTCTCGTGGCTAGCGAGCGCCCTCTAGCAACCGTTCTGCCGCGTGCTTGCTTGTTGTATCGCCGTTTCTTTAGGCAGAAACGCGGTGCGTTTCAATATATATATATATATATATATATATATATATATATATATATATATATATATATATATATATTGTGTGTGTGTGTGTGTGTGTGTATGTGTGGGTGGTGTGTGATGTGGATGTTGAAGCCAAATCCGTATCAATAGAAATGTAAAAACTGGAAAAGGCTGCAAAACAAAAAATCGGAGATTTACACCAACGCACAGCAGAAAGCGCACATAAACTGACTCCCGAGCGAGAAAAATTCCAAACAATTGTTGTAATTGTGGATGATCTTGGCTGTCCGGGTGACGCCGCGTCGAAGGCTGTGTTGCCGACGTTTCGACCATCTTTTCATGGTCTCCCTCAGGGCTGGTCTGCGCTGACCAGCCTAAGGAGGACGACAAAGATGATCGAAACGTCGGCAACACAGCCTTCGACGCGGCGTCACCCGGACAGCCAAGATCATCCACATGACTGCGGCCGCGGAAGCCTACGACTTCAATTGTGGTAATTGTACGTGAGGAGAAGGAAAGGAAGGTCATTTCTCTCGACATGGTATTTTGAAACGCCATAAAGCCGTTCGACTTTTGGCAGGATGAACAGAGATTCGAGCCTTCAACACCCTGCACCCAACACCCTGCACTGTTCTCAAGGCCAGGCTGTCATCTCCCGCCCGCCCGGATCGAGGCGGGAGCGGGCGACTCGTGAGACGGGGAACTTGGTTCGTGGAGAGAGGAAACCTTCCCCCCCCCCGGCACTTTTCGCGCAAGCGCAGACCAGGTTTTTTCTAAGTTGTCGAGCTATAGAATATGGCCATTAACCCCTCAGGTGTGTTCTACGGGATATGCCGTCATTCACCGGATCACTCTCTACCGTGTACGACGGCATATGCCAATCATGCTTTTGAATGCGTCGCCAGGGTTACTCCATAAATTTCTCGAAATTATCGCTAGCTATTACTTCAATGTAGTATCTTAGTTTCTTGTATTCCGATTTTCACGTTATTCACATCAGCTGTGGATTTTTTAAGAACGATAGTGTGGTTGCTGACGTAGAATTTTCTGTGGTATTACGACAATAGCGGAATTGACAAAATAAATTATCCAGACGTAAATTCAGGTACTAAAACAATAATTTGTAGTGTGCTATAAGCACAATAACAAAAGAAGAAACATCATATTGTGGCAAAATTTTTCTTGGAAACCCACCTTTTTGTATTATTCTTTGTTTGAAATACATCGCTCAAGGAAAGATATGGTTTGTTTTTTAGGTTAATGTGCTAATTGTTTGTTATCACATTCAATAATCTAAATGCAATAACATACTTTCCTCTAGATATCATAATTGTTTCAGACATTTTCCTTTAATAGTTTAGAAAATACATAATTTTAATCTAGATGAAAACGGAATTGTAACTTAGGAGAATTTAAAAGTCATGCTGCAGCAGCTGACGGCAGGCAGCAAAAGTCACGCCAGAAGGGTTAACGCAAATACCAAATCTGGCGGGCATCACGAAATTAAAAGCTAGTGTGCGTGCGTTGTGGGCGTGGCACTCACAGCGGGTCGACGAAGCGGCGCAGCGGCGAGGCGCGCGCCAGCGGCAGCGCCACGCCCACCTGCAGGCGCAGCCCGTCCAGCCCCCAGAGCGCGCAGCCGCGCGGCGCCCGCGCCAGCGCCGAGTCCCAGGCGGCCAGCAGCGCCACGCGCGCCTCCGCCTGCGCGCCCGCGCACAGCCGCCCCAGCAGCGCCCCCGCGCGCCCCGCCGCCTCGGCGCGCAGCCTCGCGCGCAGCGCCACCAGCCACGCGTCGCCCGAGCTCTGCTCGCCCGCGCAGCCACCACGCGTTGATGGATTTTTTTTGTGTTTCCGGGCGCGTCAACTGCTTTAGTCATTAGTCCCGTTAGTGTAGAGCGTGTTTTTTCGCGGGAGATGGCGGTGATCTTCCCCGCTGGATGGCGAGATCCGACGCCGACCTACCGTCGGCTAGTGGGTTTCACCTAACCAGGACTCTCCACCAGCGGGGCACGCCCAGCCGGGACTAGCTCTAAGCTCCCGACCGGTCTCCCGGAATATATGATAGTGTTAGCATGTTGTGTAAAGGGAGGGATAGGACAAGGAAGGGAAGGAAAGATTGCGCGCGGTCAGTTTGGTAGGGTACTGCTCCAGCATTCGCCTGGTGTTGATGGTAGAAACCACGGAAAACTACCGATCAGAGCAGCCGGCCGCTAGCATTCTTCTCCAGACAGCGACTGAATTCGACCTAGCTGAAAAGCTAGTGTTGAAAATCCTGCCGCCGTTAATACTCGTACCTAGGACCTCCCGGTCAGAGGCGCTGCAGTGACATCAGTTGATGCACTGAGCTACCGCTCCAGTTCCACGCGTTGGCGTCTCCGGCCACGCCCACTGCTTTGGCCTTTAGTTACTCCCATTACTGGGTCGTTTTGTATACCGGGAGGTGGCGATGATCTTCCCCCGCTGAATGGTCAGTTCCGGTATCGACCTACTGCCGGCTGACGGAGTTTTCCCCAGCCAGGTATCTCCCGCCATCACTATCTCTACGGGGCGCCATCCCAGTCGGCACAACCTTGAAGCTCTCGACCGCTCTCCTAGTATGTGTGGTAGAGTAGTGTGTTTGTAAGTCAGGAGTGAGGATAGGACAAGGAAGAGGAAGGAAATTGTGCGCGCGACCCGTTTGTTAAGGTCCGGCATTCGTCTGGTGTTGATCTGAAAATACACGGAAAACTACCTATCCGAGCAGCCAGCCACTAAAATTCTCCTCCAGTTAGCGACTGAACCTATCTGATTAGAGTCGAGAATCCTGACTCCGATTTGACTCGAACCTAGGACCTTCCGGTCATTGGCACTCAAGTAACTTCCAGATATCTTCCCCGGCAGGGCTCTGTTCTAGACAGCACGAGCTGTAAGCTGCAAAATGATCTCCCGACACGTGTGGTAGTGTAGCGCAAGTAATGGTAAGGGATGTTAAGTGATAGGTTAGGCCAAGGAAGAGAAGGAAATATCGCGCGCGGTCCGTGGCCCTTGTGCTAGGGTATTGCTTCGGCATTTTCCTGGTATCGATTAGAGAAACCACGGAAAACTACCGATCCGAGCAGCCGGCTCCTAGAATTCTTCTCCAGACAGCAGCTCAATACGTTTTAGCTGTTTAGTTGGTGTGGAAAATCCGCGAACTCGAGCCTTAGGATCTCCACGTCAAAGTCACTGTAGAGGCATCGACATCGCAAGCTCTAGGCATAACTCAAACGTCTTCTTAAACGAAAACACTTAGTATTTTAAATATATAGATTTACACGATATAACTTCATTACAAGTTTTTGTCTATAAGTGGAAATAAATTTGATGTGCGGTGTTCTATACGCAAACTGGAGGAAGACATTAATTGTAGGAATTCTGATGTGGTGTTGTTGACGTTCTTATGAGAAGAAATAAAAGAGGTCATCTTCGTCAACATATTAGTTTTATTAAGATAGCCGGCTTTTGACGGCTTTGCCGTCATCGTCAGTCTACAAATACAGAAAAGTATAACAAAATTATAAATAAATATAAAATAAGATAGAAAATTAAATTACAATTAATGGATACATTTAAAATTTTTTGTTACAGATAGCGAAAAATTTAAAAAAATTCAACGGAGGATTAGAAACAAAAAAAAGACACATTATATGATTGCAAAAGATACGGAACATATAGCAGATAAAATTGCAAAAATGAAATGCGACGGGGGGGATTAATACAGATAATAGCACTTCAAATTTCAGATTATAAATATAAATGAAGAAATATACATTCCCATATTGCCAAAAATTAAAAAATATAACAGTAAAAAAATTAAATAAATATAAAAATTAAAAATAAAAGATATATAAGAAATGGGGGATAGTAATAATAATTAATAGCAAATGATATTACAAAGATGGGGAAATAATTGAATAATAAGTTGAGCCGCTTTGTTTATGAGAAATTCATGTATCTTTTATTTTAATTTTATATTTATTTAATTTTTACTGTTACATTTTTCTTAATCTTTGGCAATATGAGAATGTATATTTCTTCATTTATATTTATAATCTGAAATTTGAACTGCTATTATCTGTATTAATTCCCCCCTCCCGTCGCATTTCATTTTTGCCATTTTATCTCCTATATGTTCCGTAGCTTTTGCAATCATATAATGTGTCTTTCTTTATTGATATTTTATAATGTTTAATTTGAACTGCTACTAATCCTCCCGTTGAATTTTTTTAAATTTTTTTCTGCTATCTGTAACAAAAAATTTTAAATGTATCCATTAATTGTAATTTAATTTTCTATCTTATTTGAATTATTATAATTGTAATTTAATTTTCTATCTTATTTTATATTTATTTATAATTTTGTTATACTTTCCTATATTTGTAGACTGACGATGACGGCAAAGCCGACGAAAGCCGGTTATCTTAATAAAACTAATATGTTGACGAAGATGACCTCTTTTATTTCTTCTGGAAGAAATTAAGTTCGTTTCCGCGTACTGTATAAGCTTTGAATGGAAATTGATGGAATTTTTTTGTCTGACGATTCCATGCACCCATTTCTACATCCCCTCAAAAGACCACGCAACATCCCCTCAAAAGACCACGCAATTTTCCCTCTCGCTACCTCTTGGCTCTTCGGAATCTCGCACCCTCTCGCACAGCCCTACTCTTCCTCGCACTCCTTCTCTTGCTATTCTTTACCTCCACCTCATACCCATTCGCTTCTTTACACGTCAGGCTATATTTCAGTTTTTAAAACATGGCGCGTGGGCGAACCTGTCTTCACGATGGAATGTGGCGCGGTTTTTCGCGTCTTTCTCACTCTCGATATCTCTAGTTTCTAGATGTCGCTTGATCTGCAGAACTTCTTGCTAGGTCGCGACATACAGCTGCACGAACGAGAAAATCGCAAAAATTCCATCATGAAGACAGGCCTTCACGCGCCATGTTATAAAACCCGAAGATACTACCCTTGCATACTACCCCGCTCTCATTCACCTCCTCGCAACCTCGCATACTTTCGGCCGCTCACTCCGAGGCCCCTCTGAAGAGGCGAGGACTCAAGATCCATAAGATTCTGAGACAGCAGGCGAATGCCGGAGTAGTACCCTAACAAACAGGCCATGGGACTGCACGAGATCGTTCTATCCCATTCCTTGTCGTATTCTCACCACACACACTTACAATTACAAGTACATGCACTACACTACAAAACATACGGGAGACTAACCGGGAGATTAAACTCACTTCTGCTGGAACGCAGTCCCTCTGATGGGAGATACCTGGATGCGGGATACTTCAAAAGCAAACTCTGGATCTCGCCGTCCAGCGGGAAAAGTACAACGCCATCTCTCTTGATAAAAACATGCACTACTGTAACGAGACTAATGACCATAGCAGTTGACGCTCGCGGAGACAGGAAATAATCAGTCAATGAACCAAAGAATCTGAAGAACGAAAGAAAACCTCCCTTCGCATATTAATACAAAAATATAATCATAATTACAATGCAGCTTTTTTAGGCACAATGATATTTAACATGAAAGCGTCACACGAGTATTTCATTTATGCTTCGCCAAACAGCCTAAGAGGCTCACAAGATGTGAGAACATGGTACAGAGAGAGTGGAAGACAAGGGGGTAATCAGGTTACGTGCGTCTGTGCTCGACTGCCTCTCCCTGCCAAAAGTATGTGATTAAGCTGACTTTCCCTTTCGTACTTGGTGTTTTCTGGTAGTTTTATATTTTTCTTTCTCAAAACTCACTCCCAAAAAATAAAATATGAGTGAGTGTTTATTGTTTCTAAGAGTGTCAACCATTTAGTTCAGGTTTTCACTGTCACTGTTCACTTTCACTGTCACCGGGGACCGCGCGCGAGCAACTCGAGTGCAAGTCCAGCAGGCTAGGAATGGTGGGGATGTAACCAATCAGGAGTAGGGAGGAGTGGGAATCACCAATCACTTTGCGCAATTCGAACAGTAGTCGGCGAGAACATGACGGATTGTTACGTACAGTTCAAGTAATTTTACCTTTTATATTTTATTCGAAATGTTTGTGGTCGGTATATGAGAATATGAAATATGAATCTAAAACGAAATAGATATACATATTTTATTTGGACACGAGTACTACAATTGCTTGTAGGGCTGATTATGTCCTTCACTTTGCTACAATGTAATCACAAATTTATTTTGGTACTTAACACAAAATTGTGATATTGAAGCGTTTTTGTTTGAAGTTGACAGCAATAAACTATTTTTTCATTAACTTTGTTAAATTAAATAAAACCGTTCTATCAAAGCTAAAAATATTATTTTTAAAACATGATTATTACTTTTTTCTCCAATTTCTGTCAAGTTCACATTTCAGGTTTATAATACCAAATCAACGAAACTATTATTCATATCGTTTACGACATCGTATAAAAAATTAAGCACATTGCATTCCATTTAACAAGACCCATAATAATCTCCCGATTGCCCTAACATACCGCCAGAGAGGTTTGTTCATTGGTATCTCTCATTCCGATTCATAATGAGGGGAAAAAGTCACAATATGTGCTGCCAAATATTCCATGTCTTCTTGGAATTGCCTATATTACATTCTTATGTCAATCGTGATGTGAAGGATTGCTCTCATAATTTCCTTTATTTTGCTATCATTTGAAGAACGTAACATTACCAGTGAAAATCAATTATTAAATTGTAAATTTTTGAAAGTAAGAATTGAATAATAAATTTTAAAAAAGACCACTGCTTTAAAAAACTTGTGTAAGAGTCATAATGAGCATGAATCAAACAAAAAAAGTAAAATATGTCGTTACACAGCAGTGCAGTGACGAACATTAAAAATTAATTATTTAGGTCTCGTTCTTGACCCGCCACTGCTTCCTTATGTCACCTTCACGACATTAGTAAAGGCGTGGGGAAAGTTTTCCGCGGCTCGAGCAAACGTGCGCATATAATACCTGTTTCAATGGGGCACCGCCACAGATGGGTTAAGCTCTTAGCCAGGCACGTCAAACTGCGCCTGCACGAGCTACTTGCCCGCCTGAGGAGTCCGGCGTTCCTACCGACACGGGAACTTCCCTGACTTCAGTCTCATTTCCCTCGAAGTTCAGAAAAGCATCCTCCAGCAGCGCGGGCGGTCTATAGTGACATTGTACGAAAACATGTTTGCCAGATGTTTTGTATCAAATAACCGAGAATTGTATTATGCTTATATTCTTCACTACTTATTTATGTTTATTTTCTTATTAAATTCTCGCTTAATTTTTAATAATAACATAATTTTAAGAGACAGGAATATGTTTGAATGGCGAATTCTTTCCTTGGTTTCGTTTTGTGTTGAGTTATTAAATCAATCATTCAATTATTTATTGTATTTTCCGAAAATGTGAAATAAATTAACAAGTCTAATTAACAATTTTTGGCAGTCTCCTGCCAAAAATCTATCCCTTTCACCTTCCTTACGTTCTCCACCCCCACCCTTATTTCGAACCCGTTGCCTCTTCCTCTGAACCTATACCCGTTTCACCCATTCCCACTACCAATTCGTCTACATCCGATGCCCCATCTTCCTCACAACCTGTCACTGCCGGAACACACTACAACCTTCGACCACGCACTCGAGGTAAAAATGGAGTAATTATATAGCAACAACAGTCAGATGCAGCAGAAAAACATTCGTGTAGATACTTGCAAAAATAAACATTCTCCACCATAATGTACAATCCCTTTCAAATAAAACTGAGTTTATCGAGGCAGCTCTACAGAGCTATCTAAATCAAACGGACCTTCTTTGCTTTACAGAACATTGGTTATCTCCTAATGAACTTAGCATTTTCCAAATTCCAAACTTTTACCTCGCAGTCTTTTATTGCAGAGAGAGAATCCCATAAAGGTCCTACGTATGGGGTTCCTGTATTTACGTTAGAAATAATATTGAATCTATCCTTGGCGAATTAAATGTGTACTCCATTGAAAATATTTTCGAAATTTCTGTTGTGCATCTTACTTCACTACAAGTGATAATACTTTGCATTTACAGACCTCCAACAAAGACAACTGCAGACTATATTTCGTTCTTAGAAAACCTGGAGATAACACTTAACAAAGTCAGCAATCGCTCTTTTGAATCCATTGTTGTATGCGGAGATTTTAACATTGATTTTCTGGTCGAATCTTGCGAGAAAAACAAGTTTCTCAATTTAATCAATTCCTTCAATTTAGACATTACAATAATGTACCTACACGGATCACACAAGATTTAGGATACAGTGACCACGATGCACAAATCCTTACCATTATAAGGAATGCGATCACTGACACAATAAATAATACACGTATGACTAGATTGTTTACTAAAAGTAAAATTAAATTATTCATTGATTACTTGATGCAGGAGTCGTGGGAAGCGGTTTATAATATAGTTGATACAAACGACAAATATAATTCCTTTTTTTCAACTCTTTCATTTCATTTTAACACTTGCTTTCCTCTTCAAAAAGGAAAATTAAATATTTCACAGAAAAGCAATTCTTGGTTTACACAAGGGATTAGGACATCTTGTAAAACAAGCGAATTCTTTCTTTCATTTCTAAACGTCATGACGTATCTCAAGATTTCTTATCTACTTTAAAAATACAAAACATTGTTACGAAAAGTCATAAGGCAGGCTAAAATCATGAAAAACGATCAGGATATTTTGAATTCAAATAATAAAACAAAAGCAATGTGGAATATAATAAAAAATACTACCAAATCAACTAGAAAACCCGTAGAGAATGTTGTTTTAAAATATAACGATAAATGTGAACGATCCGGCAACAGTGACTAGTCTCTTTAACCAATACTTTTCGAGAATTGCTGCCGATCTCACTAAGGGTCTTCAGCCACAAAATTCAAAAGAAACAGTTCACCCAAAATTGTAGGCACAATGTTCGTTTCGAAACTTCTTCCTATGAAATTCTCAAAATAATCGGTAAACTAAAATAAATATTCGTCCGATTTAGATGAATTCCCGGATTCTTTGTTAAAGACTTGTGCGTATGCCATTATACACCCGTTAGCTCACAAATTTAATTCATCGTTATGCACCGGAACGTTTCCAGACATTTTCAAAATGGCTAAAATGAAGCCGGTCTTCAAAAAAGGCAACAAATGAAATTCAAAATTATCGGCCCATTTCTCTCCTATCAGTCTTTTCAAAAATATTAGAGAGACTTTTTTACATACGAATGGAAACCTTTCTCACTAAACACGACGCGCTTTCAGATTGCCAACATGGATTTAGAAAATCAAAATCAACGGAAACAGCTATATTTTCTTTTCTTGAAGATGTCGCCTCATCATTGGATCAAAACGAGGCACCTATTAGATTATTTTTAGATCTCTCAAAAGCTTTTGACGTCATTGATCATGACATTTTACTTTCCAAATTACCTTCATATGGAATTCGTGGTATTGCTCTAGATTGGTTATGTTCGTACCTTAAACAACGATCTCAGAGAGTTGAAATACCTTACTGGAATGATGGAACAGTACGTACGCACCTTTCCGACTCTTTGCCCGTTGCATGTGGAGTTCTTCAAAGATCGATTTTAGGCCCTATTCTGTTCCTACTTTACGTAAACGATATGCCCTCGACGATTCGAAACGGAAGAACGGTTCTCTTTGCGGATGATACGAACATCCTTTGCAATAAAGAAACAGTAAATAGTACAATATCAGATGTTTCAAATTGATTCGAAATAACAAATTAATAGTAAACGAAAAGAAAACGGTTTTAATGCAGTTTTCCATTTCAAATAAACAATTCTGTGCCCCATTGAAAATGAACAGTGTACCATTGACCGATGTTAAGGCAACCAAATTTTTAGGTCTCTCAATTCAGTCAAACCTTAAATGGAACGTCCATTTAAATGAATTGAACACAAAATTAAGTTCATTATGCTACGCGTTCAGAATTCTTGCAAATTCAGTCAGCTTTCATACTGCTCGTTGTGTATACTTCGCGAATGTTCATTCCCGCCTGAGATATGGCATAATATTCTGGGGAAATACATCTTATAGCTCCCAGACTTTTAGATTACAAAAACGAATTGTACGAATAATAACCAAATCCACCCACGTGATTCATGTAAGCCTCTCTTCATTAATCTAGGAATTCTACCATTACCGTGTCTTCTTATTTACGAATCAGTGGTTTTTGTAAAAAATGACTTGCTCAAGGGCGGGAATATATTTTCAGAAAATGCCGAAGTCTATTACTATAACACTCGACGTAGAAATCATATTCATCAGGTGACAGTATCAACAGCTCATTACAAAAATTCACATACAATACATGTACATTATTTACAACACTTTGCCAGATGACATTAAACGATTCAATTCAATAGAAAAGTTTAAATCCAAGTGAAATCGTTTCTGCTGCATAACTGTTTCTATACAATTAGAGACTATACTGAGCATCACAAGAAAAGTAACATTAATTTTAATAATGATACATAATGCATTATTTACCATTTGAACTGTGTAAATGAGTATAAACAACCTGTAACAACTATTGTACCACAGTCTCCGGGTCAATGACCCCCATCTCGATCAGGTTTTTCGTCCAGTTTCCCTGATCCATTGAGCAAATGCTGAGATGGCCCTTGTTTTGCTTCTGGACATAAATGTAACTTCATTTTCTGTGCACGTCTTCTAGAATTCAGTGGGAAATACAATTATTCAAATTATCGTTTCCATGTTGTCGCGGAAGTAATAAGAGCCAAAATTTATTGCTTATTTATCCTTGAAAATAGATTTTATTACATGGGAGTTTTTTGATTGTTTTTTTCTCCCTTTCAAAATTCAAAATTTTATTGCTTATTTATCCTTGAAAATAGATTTTGTTACATGGGAGTTTTTGTTTTTTCTCCCTTTCAAAATTCAAAATTTATTGCTTATTTATTTTTAAAAATAGATTTTACTACATGGGAGTTTTTCTCCTTTTAAAATTCAAAATTTAGGTAGTATTAGACTTAGTGTAGGGATCACAGAATTTTAAAAATGTGCACACAATTCACTTTTCCCCATAGCACGTCACACGCAGTTTTTAACTGTTTTTGACGTAAAATAAATAAATAAATAAATAAATAAGTCTATAAGTTAACAATTCTCACTGACAAACGGACAGCGCTTTTAACGGACAAGACTATTTGTCTGTTAAACCTTCTAGCCTGAATGTAGAAAGTGTACGCTTTATATCACTCTTAAGTAAACAGGATTACCATATCAAAATTCAATTTTTTAAATTTTACTCTCAATTTAGAATTTGAAATCGGACTATTGTATTATTTTATTTGATGAATCATTTATTTGCCTTAAAAGAGAAAGGAATTATATATATATATATATATATATATATATATATATATAAATTTGTGATAATAGCCGTCAAGTAACTTCTCCCAAAAACTGTCATGGGCCAGGTATCTAGTGACGTAGTGCCACTCCAGAGGAATTTGTACAACCCTTTCTTTTAAATATCGCGTGAATTCCTCCGGACGCAGTGTCCGCGAGCTCTAGAAAGCTTGTTACCTTGCCCGCGATCTTGACATGCCTGCTCTAAGTACCCGACTTTTCTCCTAACATGTGTAGTGCTTATGTGTGTAAATGTGGAAGTGGAGATGAAGCCAGAGGATAATAAAGGAAAGATCGCGCGAGGTCTGTGCCCCGTACTGACCCGGCAATGATCGATGAAAACACGGAAATCTAAAGATCAGACCAGCCGGTATCTCTAATTCTTCTCCAGTTAGTGACTGATTTCGACTTAGCGATGAAGCTGATGTCGAAAATCTAAAAACGTCTGGATTCGAACCCTACGACCTCACAATCAGAGGCCACCGTGTTGTCGCTGAGCTACCGCAGCCAATGAAAGTAACGTTGAATACAACAATCGACAACTGAGATTGAGATGTAATGTATTGCGCCAGGAAAGTCTCTCCGCAGTGAACCGAAGCAGGGCCTCCTAATAAGAACTGCATTTATGTTTGTAGCAACCGGGAAAGAAGTAAAGGGGACAACACTTCCAGTATCTAATATGATTGTGGTGAGTACACAATGTATGTTTTCAAGCCGCAGTTCGTACAACATAGCAACAACCGCAGTTCGTACTTCAACATAGCAACAAACACAACTCGTACTAAAACACAGCAACAACCGCAGTTCGTACATAGGAACAGCTGCAGCTCGTACTACAACATAATTAAACCGAATTGAATTGAATTGAATTGAATTTGCCCTATTTTACGTGGCGAGACTCAGACCATGAGGCCTGCTCTTCCGTCTGACCACGCAAATTTCGTTACACTCCTTTCACCAATCATGGTAGAAAGAAGGTATTACTTGGGCGACGAAACAGGCGATTTGAATGTAGCTCAGAGGCGTCATTTAGGCTTGAAGATCTTTTACATGCAGTAAGTGTACTAACATGGGACAGCCGGCTTTACTTCCCCTCCGAAAGAAGGCGAACGAAGGATTTTTTCGCCCTTAAAAACCCACAGCTTCGAACCCTCGGGTATAGCAGTCCGATACGCTAACCGCTACAGATGTCTGTCGCACGGCGGCCAGGTGCCACTGCGGAGAGACTTTCCTGTCGCAGGGGCTCACCTGCACGAGGCCCAGCTCGGCGGAGGCGTTGGCGACGGCCACGCGCCACGCGGGCCGCGCCAGCAGCTGGCGCAGGTGGCGCAGCGGCGGCGCCGGCCGGTGCACCGCCAGGCGCGCCACCAGCGCCGCGGCGTAGGCGGAGGCGAGCGGCAGCGCCGCCAGCCACAGCGCCGCCCGCGCCGCGCGCCCCGCCCACGCGCCCGCGCGCGCCGCCGCCCCGGGACGCGCCTCGCGCCCCGGCCACGCCCCTGCCCACACACACACAATTCCTTTTCTTCCATGGCGTTCAGACGGTTGTGCTTAAAGCGAGTCGATGCGCTGTTTGGAATATTTTAAACTGTGCATATAACTGCACGTACCATATACGCATATAACTGTGCATATAACTGTTCATAACTGCACGTACTTTCTGATCAGTATTTTCACGCAAAATTACTAAAAGTACTTCACGAAAAGTACTAAAATGTTCGACAAATTGTACATGATCTTATTTCAAAATCTCTATCTTTAAGAAACAGATTTCATTAAGGGAAAATCTCTATCATAATAGTTTTGTTGTAGGAATTGCATTTACACATAAATACTTTTAATTTTAAATTTTGAACAAACAGGGTTTTCAAATTACATGAGACCTCCACCATTATCTTAAACGCCCTTCACAGTACCCAACAATAAAATTTAATAAAAAACAATGGAGCTATTTTTTTGAAAATTTGGAAAATGACCCAGAGGCTTCATGCAAAGTACCTCCAAAAATTAAAATATCAGTTTCAAATCCCAGAGGCCACAATATCAATGAAATCTATTGGGAAATATCAATTTTAGAGAAATTCGACAGAACGATTTATCCGCTAGCGTTGTTCACAGACAGACAGACATACGGACAGACGTTTTACCGTCATTCCACTTTTAGGTAACAGGAACCGACATGGATTCTAACTACACCACGTGGTGGATTTTGGTTCTAAATTTAGCAACTAAATTTATCCACTTTTTCGTTACCAGGGCCCTGTCATAAAAGTTTTCTGCCGAAAATTCGCCGTTATTCCACGCAGCATTACATAAATTGTTCGTACTCCATAGAGAGAAAGTAAAATCTACTTTTTGCGTGAAAGCACAGGCGAGAAAGTACGTGCTGTGTTATCACCACTAGTTTCGTCTAGAAACAAAGAAAACTGCAAATCTTTGAATTAATGCAAACGGGTTCAAATGACGTGGTCCTACTATGTACCCGAGTTTAGGTCGTTACAATCTTAACTCGACCGCTCTGAGAATTGCAGTGCACTTGATTACAAGTGCCGCTAATGACCTCCCAAGTCTTCAACAGAGCTTCTAGTCTCAAAAACGCGAATGCAGTTGGGTTTATATACAGACAGTGACGAAATATAAAAATTACAAATAAAAGACTTCTACTGGAATCTAGGCTACAGAGATCAAGATGGTAAAGGAATTATTTATTGCGAATATGTGTGAGTATTTTCACCTGCAATGACTTACCTGAATACCGATTACCTCTCGGAATAAGTTCATAAATTCAATGGAAAACTACATTTTAGGGGAAGCGGTGTAGGTTAGTGCCAGTTGTTCGGCATTAACATTAGAACCAATTTTCATTCAAAAGATGGGCTATAAAACTATGGGCAATGATGGATTACATTTGATGATGTACAACGCTGATGCGCAGACACGGAAAACTTCATATGTGACTCATTCCACATGTTCTGTTATTATCACTTCTTTCTCTATCCAAGAATATTTTGTCTAAAATTTTCCTCAACATTCGCATCTGAACATCTTTGTAATAATGACCTTATCTCAATAGCAGTGTAATAAATATGTGGAAGATTTGAAGATTCGGATTTGAAAGTAATTAAGACTGATTTGAAAAAATTGAACATCCTATCTCTTGACATTCTTCCAATTAAATAGGGATCACTTCATGGAAGTACATCGCTTTCTCCGGCAGCAATTGGATTTACAGTGCCGATGTGGTCACCGTCCTGCCACCTCCCCCTCCTGTTCGCCACAAGAAAGCACAGTTAAAGTTTCCCATCACACGCTTCGAGATCTTTGATACATTTGATAAGTCGTTTTACAAATGTCGAATAAAATATCCGGATTCTTTGAATAAATTCTTAATTCAATGAACTTCTAAGAAAACATGTTTGTTCGTATGTAACTGAATACATGAATATTTAAACCCAATAGTTATTAATTAACACGTTTCATATTAACATCATAATGAAACGAGGATCATTCATATTTGATCTACGGCGACCTCAGAATCATATTCTATTTAATTTGATAATTTTTTTCTAAACCAGCTAGACACTGGTTATATTTGTACAAAAATTAATGATATTCGTTTATTGATTTAATGTTAATCAATCAATGAGCGTTGTAAAAGTATGAATGAAAATTGCTAGATAATAACTTGTTCCGGAATAACCAACACCCTCGTTATATGCAATAAATAGTATGGTAGTACGCATGGGATATACACAGATTCATTGTGAATATCAAAAAAAATACGACCACGTCTTCATTTCCTTTTTCTAAACATCAAACGTATCACTTGGTTTCCATGTCTACTTCCGAGAATATAAAAGAATTTTAAGCAACGTAATAGTTCAGGCAAAAATAATGAAAAATGATGAAGATATTTAGAAAGCTAAAAATAAAGCAATGTGGAATATCAGAAAAAAATACGACCACGTCTTCACGATATTTCGTAGAGAATGTTGCTTTAGATGATAATGAAAGAGAAACAAGTAATCCAGAAAAAGTTGCAAATCTCTTCAACCAATTCTTTTCTAGAACTGCAGTTGATCTCACGAAGTAACTAAAACCACAAATTTCAACATCATATGCTTCTCAAAAAAAGTGGGTACAATGTTTATTTCCGAAACTTCTTCCAACAAAATGCTCAGAATAGTAAACTAAAAAATAAATATTCATCTGATTTAGATGGATTGTTTATTAAAGCGTGTGCATGTACACGTGTACATATGTGCACGTGTACACCAATTAACTCATATTTTCAATGCTTCCTTGTGCACAGGAATATTTCCAGATATTTTCAAAACATCTAAAATTAAGCGTCGTTTTAGAAAAGGGAACAAAAATGAAATTCAAAATTACCGGCAAATTTCTCTTACGTCAGTTTTCTCAAATAATTGGAAAGATTCTTCTATAC